>CM061555.1:185769785-186425296 GCA_030864225.1 Capsicum baccatum var. pendulum
ATCCTATTCTACAAGAGGATCTAAAAAGAAAATATTAGAAGATGCCACAAAGGTTAATAAGACTTCAACCATAAAAATAAGAAGTCTCATGAAAACTATTGTAGTAGAGGAGAAAGAAAATATTAAGGAGGTTGATGGAGGGGAGGAAATAGATTTAGGAGTTTCTACTGCTATTAAGGAAAGAAGAAAGAAAGTTCATGTTGTTGAGAGTACTAGATCCTACTGTAATGATGAAAAAGGTCATAGCTGTCAAGAAAAGGAAATACTCTGAGGGACACTATCTCAAGAAGAGAAAACCTCTTATTAAAAAGGAAGAGGCAAGTAGTGAGACAAATAAAAGTAGAAAGGAGAAAGAGATGAAGAATGTGTCTAGAGAATAAAAAACTAAAATTTTGATAACACAAATTTTTTTGTAAGGAAGAAATTTTGATCCCAATATATATATATATATGAAAAGCGTAGAATGATAGAGTTCATTGAGTATGTCTGATACCAAGGTTGGCTGCACTTATTTAAGGAACCAACTCCCATAGTGTTTGAAAATGAGGTCAGAGAATTTTAGTACACTATGGAATTCTCAGAAGATGGGCTAAGTTTAAATACACAAGAGCAGGAAAAGCCTATCAAAGTGGATGAAGAGACATTAGGTTGGATCTTAGATGTACCTATTGTAGGTGTGAGAACTATTTTAAAGCAACAACCTATAAATGAGTTTATGATTAATTTCTCAAAGATGGTTGGGACCTCAACAGCTGCAGTGAAAAAGATGTTTTAAATTAGTACGTTTCAGCTGGTATTTGAGTTTATCAATAAGGTCCTATTACCAAGGTCTGAGAAAAGAACCTTAGCATTAGCTTTTGACCTATTTTTGATTGAATGCTTGAGTAAATTTGAACTAATTAGTCTGCCTGCTTTAATGATAAAGCATATTCATAAGGCTCTTAATAAAAATTAAAGGAAGCATCGGATTCTATATGTTTATTTATGGAACAAAGTGTTTAAGCATTTTGGTGTGGTTAAAACTAAGGGAATACCAGGAACAGTCAAGCAGATGTTTAAACTAACATCACTGGTGGAAAATAAATGTATTGAAGGCAAGACCAGAATAGTGTCTCAAGAGTCTGAGTTGCTGGCTTTTCAAGAAAAGTTGGTTAAATAAATGGAAGATTGAGGATCAAGTTACCTGTAAAAAATGATGATATAGTTCACCTAAAGCTACAAAATCAAAGGTTATCCTCTAAGGGACCATGTGCTATTGAAGAACTTTCAGCAAAAGATGCAAAGCTCTAGGCTAAAGTGATAGAACTGACTGGTGAAGTTCAAGGACTTAATGTTGAAGTGAAGGTCCTCACCAAATAGTTGTTGGATGCCCATACTGTAGAAAATATAAGAATAGAGATGCTAATTAAGTCCCTTTCCCCTAAGCCTTCCTCTTCCTGAACCCTGGTATCCCCTTTTCCTTATCAACCTTGTGTTAGTTGTATATCTTGGTTATCATGATGTCTTTTAAAGAAAATTATTTTTATGTGTTATTTTAGGATTATTATAATAGTACTGACTTTAGCTTTATGAATGAATCTAGGTTTGTGTGTTATATTTGTCTACTTTCTTTTAACGTTGTTCTTCATGTTAGTGTTGCCCCACTGGCTATGTGTTAACTAACCTATGCTTATTTTACTTATAGCGCCTTGGATTTTGAACCCCAAATACTACACGGTGCTTATGATCCTAAAGGACCACAAGCTAACTCTTTTCTAGTACCTACAATTAAGAACTACATAATATATTGTAAAAATATGGAAAAAAACTGGCAAAAACTTTCCATAAGGTTCAAAAACTAAAATACAACTAAATAAAGTATAAAAAATACTAAAGCAACTGTCTGAACATCTATTCTGAAATCCTCTAAACTATTTGAATAAGGAGTTGATGGGGCAATCCCGCAACTAACTTCGTCTACTAAAATACTGAATCTAGAAATATAATGAAAAAATAGAACATCCTCGAATGATGAGGACTCACTGCTAAGTCTACTATTGCTGGCTGAATCTGAACTACTAAGGGTGCTTTGGATCTCATACTTATAAACCTATGGTATAAAACACTATAGCAATAGAGAAAAATATTCGTCAGTATGTGAGAATGTACTGGTACACTAGATGAGGTAAGGCTAAATACAAAGGCCCATATGCATTAATTATAGCTGGTTGGATAACATGAGACTACTGAATGAGGATACATGAATGTGTGCACAAACTATAACTGAAATCATAGTAACACTGAATACTAAATTCTAATAACTGGATTACTAATAACTGGGTTTACTGATAACTGCTCTCTTAGTTTACTGATACTGATTCTAATAACTAAGTGTACAAATACTGAAACCTGAGATCAAGCCTATCAAGCAGGTGATCCTTGAATATGCTGATACTTATACTTATTGACTGAATCTGAGATCAAGCCTTTCTAGTGGGTGATCTCTGAATCTATTGATAATGAATATAGTTTACTGAAAATAAGATCAAGCCTGTCTAACGGGTGATCTATGAATCTATAGAACTATCTAAGTTCTTTACTAAGCTGATTTACTGTATCTGACAGTCCTGATTTTATTGTAGCTAAACTGAGTTCGATTACTAAGACTGAATCTAAAATTGAGACTGTGGGAAGTAGTCATCTAATTGACATACCCCAAATCTAAACTGGTGGGGTCCAGCCTATAACCCCAGCTGGAAGGGTGTCAGTACCGTACCACGGGTAAAGACACTTCTATAGTCAATCCTGTCTAATGGGTGACCCTAAAGAGGAAGTCAACCCGAATCTAACAGGTGACTCTTGGGAGGTAGTAAATCCTTAATCTAACGGGTGACTCCTTATCCTGTACTGGCTACGCAGATCTGGAGTACAAGGATTACTACTAATGACTCTGCCTGACTAACAGAGAAGCGATCATCCCTGCCCTCGCTTGGGGCTAAATCCTTCTCCCAACTGAAGACACTGAACTGATTCTTAGACCGTACTAGACTAAGTTAAATCTATTATTGATCATACTTATTATCTAAGTTGAGCTGAGTTCACTGAACTCCATTGACTAGCGGAATACTATTGAGTTCTATTAGTTAACTGAATGCTACTGAATTCTGAATTAATTACTGAATTAGACTGGGATATTACTAAGATTACTGAACTCTCCTAAGTTATGAAGCTGGATGAGTTCTACTGAATAATATAACTGATTGAGAATATTACTGATCGTGACTTGACTAAGAGTACTATAACTGATACTGGATCTAGGCACACAACTAAATTTTCAGGTACTAAATACCCACAGGACTCGATAACATAAAAGTAAAGCATAACAATTCTTGAATAACATGGAAATCGTCTATCATTTGCAATACAATCACTGAAGCATCCTTTCAAGCATTTGAGGTCATAAACTTGTAGAAGTATAGGCATGCATACTAATGTCTAATTATTTATTCACCAAAGACTTTCAACAAACACTTAACATACATTAACTTGTACAAAAAAGGGGAATTTTATATTAAAATGCTATAATGGCACTAATTCATTCACCTAGGCATTTAATCAAACAAATAGGGAGCATGCTTTGGTTATACAACCAACAATACATCTAAATAACATGGCCGTATCAATCATGCAATTTGAAGGATTTATCATGAACATCATACCAATCATCACCTACTAGGATTAACTCTTGGAATTTGAAATCTGAAACATAAATCAAAACCCAATAATAACATAAACATGAATTTAATTCAAGCATAATCATGGAAATCATAAATACATAATCTTTGCACTTAAAAAAGGATTCTTAAGGTTCATGGGTGGAAGGAACCCAAGAAAGAACATCTAACATACCTCAAAAGATTGAATCTTGAAGGAGGTAAACTTTTTTTGAAGGTTCTTGAATAGTGATATTTTGATTCTTGAGTTTTCTTGAATAAGGGTTTGAATCTTGTTCTTGATGTTATGGATGAATGAGGAGTTATGATACTTGATGTGATATAAATTGGTGTTAAAAAGGGTGGACAAAGACCCAAATATCCTTTAAAAATTGACTTTAATTAATTGAATGAAAGTTGGCAAAGACTTGATCGATGGTCCATCGCAGGCTCAATGGTCCATCGGCCTGCCTGTCGCATGTTGCCCAAAAAGTAGGGTTACTTCCTTAGTTGTGATATCATGGGCGATGGTCCATCGCCAGCTCAACGGTCCATCTATCTCGATGGTCCGTCGGCCTGACCATCACACTTGGCCAGTAAATGGGTTTTCTGCTTCAGTTGCGATGGTCTACCGCAAGCCAACGGTCTATCCTCCTACTCATCGCTCCTGGGTAGTTCAGAAAGTTCTCTATAAAATTTCCATAACCTTTTACCCCAATACCATATTTTGGCAAAATTGGGGAAATTCTATCTGATTTAAACATTATTCTTTAAGGACGTCATCCCCAATTCTTCTAGAGACTAAATTAGACTTTAAAGAAAGTTCAAGGTATTACATTACTCTTGGTTTACTATTTACAATTTTTAATAATGCAAAAAAGGGGAATATAGATTTCATATAGTAGCGACCAGGTATACCAGTTGTAGTTGTAATTGTTCAAATTGCAAATGTTAATGTGATTTGAATAGGCATGTTTGATAGGAGAAGTGTGTGATATGCTACTTAGAAGAAATAAAAGCACAGTGTCAGGGGAAGTGAATGAATGACTGAGTATGAAAATAATTGTATTGATATCAATTGACAATAAAGGACCAGGTCCTTAAGTTTAATAATGGTCGAAGCATGGTTGGTGTTGCATGATAGGGGAAGCATTCATCTTCATTAAAGGTAATCACACTAATTAATTGTGATAAATGTGTATTGATGCTCAAAAAACTATGGCTATTTTGCCATCATTTAAAAAGGTGAAAATTACTATATCTTTTTTTGATGATGAGAAGATAACTATAAAGGACCAGGTCCCTAGATGTTCAAGGTTACTGTACTGCTAGAACACGTTTGTATAATTTTGTCCTCTTATATAACAAAATTGTGCAGGTGCTGCTTGTACTATTTAGGACACTTGGTCCAGTAGCATTTCAAATCTAATCATCACTCAACTATAAAAGAAAAATGATGCTTCTATATCAGTGAGTTTTTGCAAATCCAAAAAGCTGAAGAGTGAAAGAGGCAAAAACCCAATATACATTACTCAAGTTCGTATCTTTTGTGTGTGCTGAAATAGAGAGAGTTCTTGAGTTTATCTTGAGTTTGTAAATGAATTCCTCATTTTATATGAGCAATGATCTTTATTTCTTGTTTTGATAGTGCTTTAGGTAGAGTTTCCTAAGCTTAAAACTGGTTAGAGTTAACCAGTATTTAGGAGTCTTGGCAGAGTTGTCAAGTTTGGCTTGTAGTAGAGTTATTACAAGAAGGAGGAACCTAGAGTTAGGTTCAAGTTCGAGTCTATAATCAAGAGGTTGATTATAGTGAACTCTTGAGGATCTTATGAGGGCAAGCATTGTTTTTCCTCCCTTGAGCAAGGAGGTTTCCAAGTTATATTTTGTGTTCTTTACATTTTCTACACTGTGTTATGTTCCTTGGTGGTTTATTGTATTTTTGCTTATGAATAATTTTGAGGGACCTGGTACCTTATTATGTGGTGCAACCCCCAGGGTTCCAATATTATGGATGATGCAAAAATTGATCTTGAAAAGTTTATTGGGACTTGCACTTCATACACTATATCGGGTGGAGACCATGAAACACTCAGACTGAGGTTTTTACTTTTTTATTGACTAACAAAGCTTCATTGTGGTTGGGGGAACTTCTTGAAAGATTGATCACTACTTGTAATGAGTTTCATAGATATTTTTTAGACCGTTTCATCCCTCTGGCCAGAATGTTGTAATTTAAAGATGAGATATATAACTTTAGGCAACTATATTTTAAGTCGATGTATGAGGCATGGTTCTGAATTAATAATAAGTTGATCATGGTACTCAATCATCACATTTGAGGGACTAATTTACTTGAAACATTTTATCGAACCATGACTAATAGTTCCCAAGCTATGGAACATACGATCACAAGTGGTGTATTCATGCGTCTATGGTAGAAAGTAGCATCAGATATTTTACACCAAATCTCTAACACCAACTGAGGATGGCATACTTGGGAGGTAGAGAAAGATGCTAGCTCTTATGCCATATGGGACTCCAATGAGCATAGAGTGGTTGATGATTCTGTAGCACAAAAGATTGTGTAACTTAGAAGTGATATAAGTATAATGACAATGCAGTTTGCAACAATGAATTTTGAGAAGGTAAATGCAGTAGTTTCACTAGGTAAGGCCTCTAAATCTTATGATTCTAATTTAGATAAGGAGGCCAAGTATCTAGACAGTAAATTGGCGCGTTTCCAAGCCAAGGGGCAAGGAAACAAAAGTATAAACTATTATGGATATAGGTATAAAGATCAGAGTAGAGAGCATGATGGTGACAAGAGAATAAAGGATGACTACAAGGAGAATAAGGATTGGTATGTTCCTGATTTGAGGTGATTTTATACACCTTAGTGTTGTTATCCTCACTTATTTTGCCTTTTTACGAGGACTTATTGTGTACTTAAGGTGTTAACAATGATATAATTGAGAATCTAAGTGTTTAAGTATGTGAATACAATGTTTATGGTGTCTTTCAAATAAGTTAGTGCTTAATTTGGTTACATAGAGTTCAAACGAGAAAACTAGTGTTGCTATCCTGAGCTAGGTGTTGTTCTAGTTGAATCGATGGATTATAATGTGCATGATGAGTTACTAATGGTTTTATTGTGTAATTATGTATGGAAAAAATTATTTATAAAGATTAAAAACACAAAGATAAAGATTTAATGGATGACACTAGTCTTAGCTTATGTTTCTACTTCATTGTCTTAAATGTTGTGCTATTTTGCACTGTAATACGTGGTGTTTGATGCTATAGGATGTTTGGTGAGTTGATTAATATTATATATGGATGATTAAAAATCTGGAAATAAAGGCGAAATAACACCACAAGTCTTGGGATGAAAGTACAAAGGCATAAGAGGAGTAAAGAAGACCAAAATGCAATTTCTAGTATGCCCTCTCGATAGAGGGGCGACACACACCTTATTACCTAGTACAGGCAATATGCTGCACAACTTACTCCAGGGGATCAAGTAAGACCTTTTATACCATAATCCCTGGGACTAAGCAACACCACGCAGACCTTATTTCTACACTGACCAAATCATCCTCCTATAAATAGGACACTTGAACACCTTGTAAAACACTTTTGTACATCCTTGGACCTTGGATAGGGGATTTAAAACACTTAAAGTAGGGTATTATTCCTTTTACTTTGTTAGTTTATGGATTATATTTTGTAATTGTTCATCGTGATTACGATTATGTCCATTAGTGGCTAAACGCCCGTTTTCTGTGGTTAAGGCTAGAAATATGTTTACTGCTTCTTTGAATTGAGTATTTTTTGGATTCATTATCATATTTGGTTGTTTATTTATCCTTTTTATACATATTTTAAGGATTCGCGACTCTTACAATACATTAATTATCGACTTTGTGAGCCCGGGAGGGGAAATAAGAAGATAGAACGTGGGAATAGATAGAGTAAATTTCTTATTCTTTTATAAAATAAGGAATTTGAAATATCATCTAGGATAGGGATATATCTAGAAGCCTTTCTCGGTTCACTTGCTGGATGAAATCTTAATGCATCTAAATGGATTATTACATCCTTTCCTAACACTGTAGTTATAATGTCCAGTTAGGTAGAAGATTAGAGGTCGGGAGACCATTGTCATATGATAAACCCTGTAAGTAACCAATCCAGATAAGTAATATAATCAATGAAGTTCAATAGTATAGTATGATTGTTCATAGTGCTTAAACCCCATGTTTTCATCCATGGATTGTCCACAATTTTTACTTTTCCGCATTATTTTTGTTTAATTTTAGTTTATAAACTTTCAAAACTCTTTTGGCTACGTTTCACTAGTGAATCTCAATTGTTAAACTAGAATAGGGTAGTTGCGTAACACAAGTCTCTTAGGGATAGATATTCTCCTTTATTAAAGGCCACTGCATTACTTGGTGAGACCACGTACACTTGCGTATGCACTTGGACGCAATAAGTTTTTGGTGCCATCGCCGGGGACTTGTAAATTGACAACTATTTTATTTTTAGTCTTACTTTTTAGATTTCTTTGCTGCTTTATACTTGGTCTTTGTATTGAAATGTAGAAAAACAGATTTGCAGACTAGTAAGCTAGAAAGGGATAGGTAATTAGTTGAACCAAGCCCCAAAACCTTAGCAACGCTTTCATCAATTGAGGATAGAAGCAGTCCTCTGTTATATCCCAAAAATTTAAGAGGAACAATACAATCCTGCTCTCATGGCTAAAGATCAACCAGCCTGCAGGACAATTCATGAAATGGCAATCCTACTTTCGATGAATTTGACCTCCCATTTTCAAAATATTGGCTGCTGGAGATAACTTTGAGATGAAAAGAACATGGTGCAACTTTTGATCAGTAGTGGACAGTTTATGTAGCTTTCACATAAAGATCCACAAGTCCATCTGCAGAAATTCTTGGAGATCAATGACGCATTTATCCCTATGGGTGTGTCAACTGACTATGTTAGGCTATCACTTTTCCCCTTTCCACTGTTAGGGGAAGCGAAGAAGTGGTTGAATGCTGAGAAGGCAAGTTCAATTACAACCTAGGATGACTTAGCCTAGAAATTTCTCATCTGATTCTTTCCATCTGGAAAGACTGTGGGACTGCGTAGTGAGATTCAAATAAAATCTAGATAAGAACTTATATCATGCATAGGAGAGGTTCAAAGATCTTCTTCAAGACTGTCCAGATCATCATCAGTCCAATAAGGTACTATCTCACACTTTTATTGAGGCACTTGATCACAACACAAAAATTTTGGTAGATTCAGCTGCAAGTGGAAAAGTGTTAGAATTAACATATGATGAGCTATATACCTTGTTGAACCAGATTGCATAAGGGAATCTTGAGTGAAATTTTGAATCCAGAAGTGGTACAAAAAAGTTGTAGGTGTGTTAGAGGTGGACCAATTTACTGCTATATCTGCTCAGATTGTTGCACTACAAAATTAGTTAACTACTCAGCTCAGCAATATGAATTAGGGGTTACATAACCTGCTACAATAGTTAATGCAATTCCGCAAAAAAGTACTTGGAGCAAGGTTTGTGAAAACAGTGGTTATTATGTGGCTATATGTACCTGCAAATACTGAGTCAGTGATATTTGTGGGTAATTGTTAAAATGGGAACCCCTACAATCAAAAGTGGCAGACTCAGCTACTAATTCTATTATGGAACAACCAGCAACAACAAAGTTAGGCCACAACTCAAACTAGCAATATGGAAGAGATACTGAAACAACTTTTAACATCTCATACACAGTTGGCAGCAGATATGGAGAGCCACCAGGTGACTACAAATAACTTGGAGATACAGGTTAGGAAAATAAAACAGGCATAAAATGCCAGGCCTCAAGGTGGTTTGCCAAGTAATACTAAACATCCTAAATAAGTAATGACAATCACTTTGAGGAGTGGTAATGTTCTAAATGAAGAACCTCCAAAGACAACTAAGGAGGTAGATGCAGAGGTGGTTCCTAAGCAGGTAGATGACAAAGTTGATAAAAATTCAAGAAAGTCTAAGTACTCAAAAACCAAAGTTGTTGATCTGGTGAAGGAGAGACCACCACTACCTTTCCCACCGAGGCTTAGAAAATCGAAGGAGGATGCATGCTTCAAGAAGTTCTTTGACACATTCAGATATCTTTACATTAATCTTCCTCTTTTACATGTTTTACATGGAATGCTCAATTACATTAAGTACTTGAAGGATGTTGTCACTAACAAGGTTAACCAGTAAGATGCTGGGATAGTAGCACTCACTGAGGAGTGTAGTTTTGTGGTGATGCAAAAGATGCTTGAAAAGCTCAAAGACCTTAGTAGTTTTACTCTCCCTATTGAAATTGGCAATAGTGAGGTGGTCTATGCTCTTAGTAATTTAGGGGTAAGTATCAACTTCATACCTCTTTCCTTGTTCAACACATTAAGCTTGGAGAAGCCGAGACCGAGCGCGGTGTTACTCCAATTGGCAAACCAAACCATAGCCTATCCTGAAGGAATCATAAAGGATATTCTCATCAAGGTTGGTAAGATTATTATTCTTGCTAATTTTATTATTTTATATTTTTAGTTAGATAAAAGAGTGCCAATCATCTTAGGACGTCCATTCTTGGTGATGGGACGAGCATTAATAGATGTGAGAGAAGGCACACTCACAATGAGGATGAATGATAACGAGGTAGTTTTCAAACTGTACAAAATAGTCAACACACTATCCCACTATAATGATTTGTGCATAATTATAGTGATCGAATGTAATAAGTGTGGGGTGGTGGATTTTAGCCCACATAAAACCTTTTTGGACTTCCTTATTGAGCAACCCAAGCCATAAATACCCCAACCCAAAATGATGCAGATTGATCAGCCTAAAAAGGCTATTATTGAGGAATCTGTTAACCTTCAGTGTTCACACTCAAGAGGTAAGAAAAGAATAAGAATATGGACTCCAAGTAGGAGAAAAAGGATGAAGGAAAATAGATGAGGCGTAGATTGGGTCATTCCGCAACACTAAATTAGGCACTGCTTGGGAGGCAACCCAAGTTAAGGTATGTTTTATTTTCAGTATTTTTATTTTTTTAACTCACTAGTTTTTATTTTTGTTGATTCATAGGTGGATGGGAAGCCTGAGTACTGAAAAACCTAAACTAAAGAGCACGGCGAAGACTATGTGTGGGGTTCGCAGACCCTTGATATATAAAAATGCTACTAGCTAGGCCTAGAGGGCTCAAGGAGTTGAAAATTCAAGTAGGAGAAAGGTTAAATTAAATCCCCAAAGTGGTAGTTATTGTTGTGTACAATTGTTATGTGTTTTGGTTGGGAGTTGTGTAATAGAAAGAAAAAAATTTGTACAGATTGAATAAGCTGTGAATAAACAATACTCCCACCATAGTGTATGCGAATTATCTTAATGAGACGGGGAAAAACAAAAGATAGGGGTAGACAAAAGTGGTGTAAATGGTTTTTAAAGGTGAATTGATGAAAAAGTTTGATGTATTAAAGCACTTCGGGAAGATAGTCACTATTACTGGATAGAATAGTTTCTACCCGTCCCATAGCCTACATTACAACCCACCTTCTTGATCCGAAGCTTTAACATTCAGATATTAGTTGAGCACTGTACTAAGGGAAATATTATGGTTCATCTTGTGTAACTTGTGAATTCCTTATGAGTGAAAGCGTAATTTGATTGTTATACCCATTCTGTTACAAATTGCATTTATGTGAGTGATTACGGGTAACCCTCTTATTTTTATGACACATATTTGATGATAGTCAAGTGAATTATGTGATGTCTTTAATTGGGAAATATTCATGAGTTTGCCAACTTGGTGAGTCAATTCTTTAGGCTAGGGTGTTTTGGATTAGTATTCTTGGACTTTCAATTATGTATGTAACAAGCTTAATGTAGAAACTTGCATTTTTTATAGTCATTGTAGTACTAGATTGAGTGTATTTCTTGTAGTAGACATGTATATTCTCCCTAACTTATGATTTATAGTAAATAGTTGTTTGAGGATTAACAAGGCTTTAAGTGTGGGGTGGTGATCTGAGGTGGTTTGATGCACCTTAGTGTTGTTATCCTAGCCTATTTAGCCTTGTTGTGAGGACTTCTCGTGTGATTAAGGTTTAAACAATGATATAATTGATAATTAAAGTGTTTAAGTATATGAATACAATGCTTATGGTGTATTTCAAACAAGTTTGTACTTAATTTGGTCACTTAGAGTTCAAACGAGAAAACTAGTGTTACTAGCTTTATCTAGGTGTTGTTCTAGTTGATTTCTATGAATTCTAATGTGTATGATTAGTTAATAATAGTTTAATTGTTTAATTATGTGTGTAACAACTTGTTTATAATGTTAAAGTATAATTCAGTAAATCCAAGAGTCAAAATACTAAGCAAAATATTTAAAGGACAACACTAGTCTTAGCTTACGTTTCTAGTTCATTATCTTAAACATTGTGTTGTTTGGAGCTCTAATCCGTGGTTTTTGATGCTATAGGATGTTTGGTGAGTTTATTATGATGATATATGGATGATTAAAAATATATAAATAAAGGGGAAATAAAACCACAAGGCTTGGGATGGAAGGACAAAGGTGTAAGACGAGTGAAGAAGCGAAAAATGCAATTTCCAGTGAGCCCTCGCAATAGAGGGGTGACGTACACCTTATTTATTAGGAGAAATAAACTTTACGCACACCTTATTCAAGGGTATCAATTAATTCTTCATGGACCATACTCCCTAGGATTAAGCAACGCGCCCTGGACCTCATTCCTACTCCAGCCAAATTGTCCTTCTATAATTAGGTCACTTGAACACATTGTAAAACACTGTTGGATGTCGTTGGAGCTTGGAGAGGGGATAGAAAAAAATTCAACTAGGGTTTTACTCCATTTAATTTAGTTCTTTTAGGGATTATATTATGTATTCATTCACCATGATTGCGATTTTGTCCATGCATGGCTAAACGCCCCTTTTCTGGGGTTGAGGCCAAGAACAAGTTTACTATTGCTTTGAATTGAGTTTTTTTTGATTTCTTATCATATTTGTTCATTTAGTTATCCTTTTTATAACTATTTTAATGATTTGCGACCCTTAGAATACATCAATTGTCGACCTTGTGAGCCCGGGAAGGGCAATAACAAGATAGAATGTGGGGATAGATAGAGTAAGGTTCTTATTCTTTTATAAAATAAGGAATTTGAACTAGCCTCTAGGATAGAGATATACCTCGAAGACTTGCTCAGTTCACTTGAAGGATGATATCTCAATGCATCTAAATATAGTGATAATGTCCAGTTAAGTAGAAGATTCGAGGTTGGGGGACCATAATTATAGGATAAACCCTATGAATGAATAACCAAGATAAGTAATCTAATCGATGAAGTTCAATAACGTAGTATGATTGTTCGTAGTGATTAAACCCCATGTTTTCACCCATTGATTTTCCACAGCTTTTACTTTTTCGTATTATTTTAGTTTAGTTTTAGTTTATAAAATTTCAAAACTCTTTTGGCTACGTTGTAATAGTGAATCTCAATTGCTAAACTAGAATTGCGTAGTTGGTTAACACAAGTCTCCGAGGGATTTCTATTCGGCTTTATTTAAGGCCACTATATTATTTGGTGAGACCACATGCACTTGCGTGTACACTTGGGCACAATAGTTCCACTAGGCAGTCGTAATACTGAGTCAAGGATGAAAGACATGTTATCTAAGCTTTTTACGGGTCAAGATAGTCAGGAAACATGCCTTATGAAGATTAGGGAAGATATCTCAGGATTGACCCAAAAAGTTGAATCACATGCTACTGCAATAAAGCAATTAGAGAAGCAGTTTGGGAAAAGGTGTACAACTTTGAATCAGAGAATGTAGGGTACCCTTTCGAGCAACACAGTTTAGAATCATAAGAATGATGGTCATTGTATATATATCACCACTCAGAGTAGTAATTCTATTGTTGACCCCCATTTGCCTACTTTTGATGAGTCGAGAAATGATAGTACTGTGGTAGATGAGACACTTAAAGCTGAGTCATAGAAGGAAACACCTAAGATTCTAAAGTTAAAGGTGAAAACTGTCAATAAGTCCACAAGATAGTAGATGTTAGATAACTTATCAAATTCTGCATGGAAGATATTGAGTTGGTTCAACAAATCACGATAAACCTATAGAGTTGAAAAGCCAGGGGGAATATAGTCCTACTGTTCATTTCTAATTGATTACAATCAAAGTTGAGTTTTGTGACTATTGACTATTTATAATTACAAACCCCCTATTTACTTTTCAATACAACATGTTTACTTCAACAAACTAGAGAAAGATAATTCATGTATTCCCTTGGGATTCATCTTAAACCTGAGTTGGATTACTATATTTTGCATCGACTTCTTTAGCCTTGTTTCGAAGCATATCTTTTAGAGAAATCAAAAATTTGGTTCCATTTCCAGTGACAAAGTTGTTGATGCTAAAGCTGAGAAGGATAATGATAGGGGCAAGGTCAATGAGCCTATAGAGAAGATTTGATGACCGTCCCCACCTTTTCATCAAAAGATGGAGCAGAAGAAAGAAGAATTAAAGTTCAAGAAGTTCATTAATATGCTAAAAGAGTTGAGCTTGAACATCCTTCTTCTAGAGGCTTTGGAGCTGATGCTTGAATATGCCAGGTTTATGAAAGAGTTGGTGACGAAGAAGAGAGCTATTATTGTTGAGAATATTTGTGTATTTCACTACTGTAGTGCGATCATTTCTAAGTCTCTGGACTAGGAGAAGGGTAATCACGGAGCAGTCACAATTCCCTGCTCCATTGGGACATCTAAGTTTTCCAGAGTGTTATGTGACTTGGGATCCAACATTAATTTGATGCCGCTGGCTATATTCAAACTTTTGGGCTTAATCCCTCCAAAATTGACAACCATGCAGTTGTTGATGTCAGACTGTACAGTGAAGAAACCCATGGGCATATTGTTTGATATTTAGGTAAAGTTGACTACTTTATTTTTTCAACTGACCTTGTCATCTTGGATTGTAAGGTTGACTGTAAGACGCCCATTATATTTGGAATTACATTCATGGCCACGAGTAGAGAAATAGTTGATACAAAAAAAGGGAGAGATAAATTTCATAGTTAATAATGAGAAAATCATATTCAATGTCCACAGAACTATGAAGTAGCCAACTGACATGAGGATGATGTCGGCTATTTATTATGTTGATGACCCATGAAGCTACTCCTTTGGGTTCCTTTGTGACTTCTGAGTAATCGAGGCACCCACATCATGCCACGATGTTAAATCAAGTGATTCATGGGAGGCAACCCATGGGATTGTTGGTTAAGTCTGAGTAACCAACTTAGCCACGTTGCCCCACGACGTTAAATTAAGCGCTGGGTGGGAGGCAACCTACAGTTTTAGTGTTCATATTATTTTCTTTTTTTGTAGGTGAAATAGCATGAAGACCAACCTGGAACATGGTAATACATTGCTTAATTTAGAATATTCCAGGTAAAGGGACTATGTGACCAACTCGTGAAGGTCAAATGTCCTACTCAGGCTAGATAAGTTGTGCATTGAAGGTCAAAATGAAAATTTGAGGATTGTTTTGGGATCTCTAGATGTTAACTGATAGGCACAAATTACAACTCTTGTTAGAAAGTGTAAGCAGTCGCTGTCAAATATAGAACCCAACTGGGTTGGGTGTCGAATCCCACAGGGAATACTATGGTCACTAAGTATTGCGATTATTATTAGACTGTTGATCGAAGGTACCAAGATAAGGGGGGTTTGGTTTAAGTGCACAATAATATTATCAGTGTAACGATGAGATGATATTTGTAACTAAATTTGATCACAGAGAATGATAAGTTAGGGGTATGTCCACCTTGTAGTTTCTACTTCTCTATTAACTATGAGTAATACGGATTTTATGCATGCATGCACTTATAGAGAGACGTATTCTAATTTTAAATCCAAGTGTTTTTCAACCATCAAGGATTTATTCACTTTAGTTCTTTCGAACCCAAAGTGTACAATAAATTGTATGAACTCTCCAAGAAGTTAATCATGTTAGGGCATTAACGTGTAAAATAGAGGTTGGAAACCCTATTTTCTCATCACACTCTCTTTTCCAAACAGTAACTTTTCTATCGAACAAGTTATTGATATAATAGCGTATTTCCTATGTTTGCAACCATGAGAATTTAATTAAAATGAAGAGAGTAATGATATAAGTGGATTACACATCATAAATTCACAAACTCATAGCAATAGAGAGTATAATACAAGGTTTCCATAACCCTAACAAATAAGCTTAGCTACTCATGAATAAAACGGAAATCAACATAGACATAATCATCATACGAAAACGTAGAACAATCCCGGCGATGAAGATGACTAGCGACAATAAGAGAGAAACGTGTTTCTCTCTCTCCGTTGCTCCACTAAACCGTTTTCTGTGTTTTCCAAAATAATACAGAATCTAAAAATTGAATAATCCCTAAAAATTCAGCTATAAGGCTTTTAATAACATCCTTTTCTAATAAATTGCTACTGCATCCTTAACTATTTAAAAATATTCAGTTTGCCCAGGAAAAAGTTCCCATACATCACATTCAGTCCAACAGCTGCTTTCCTTTTTATGTGAAGTTTTCCTTTGCTGTCCACAGGTCCCCAAACTGCTGAAATCTTCCTCATTAGTACCTGAAAAGCATGCTAATCACATAGGTCAGCTCACTTAACTAAAAATAGACTAAAAGTGCAAGAAGTATGTATTTTATCCTCAAAACTTAGCTAAAACATGGGTTAGTGATGGTGCTTAGACGTATAAATACGCCCAACATCACCACCCCACACTTACAGCTTTGTTTGTCCTCGAACAAAATAGTACATCCATGCGAATACATAACTAAACTTCAAGAGCAACAGAAAATTTTCCTCAAGACATACACGACAATTATTAACAAAGAGTAGATTTCTTGATCATTACTAGAAACAACTCACCCTCTAATAAGGACTCGTTAAGCTGGTTAATTCGTATACACAAGTTAAGCCAAAAAAAATCATATAAAACTACCCAACAATCATCAACCATATGCGCTCACACGAAATGTTGCCCATAATCACTCATAGTTTTGCATTTTTCAGAAATATGGGTATAAGAACTTGCTTGCCCTCACTCTCACAAAGAATTCTTAGATTACAACTGATGACCATATGCTTGCCCTTAGTGTAATGCTCCACTAATATCAGAATGCCAAGGTTAGGATCAAATACGTCTTTACAGGTAGTAGTGTAGGCTAAAGGGACAGGTAGGACTATTTTGGCCAGAAATGGTGACTATGTTCCCTAAGCGCTTTAATACACTACATTATGACATTTACACTAACTTTTAACAACCATTCTACGTTCCTTTCATCTGTCAACCCCCTTTCACCCATTTTGTTACTTAATTAGAAACACAATGATGGGAATATACAACTCTTTTTTTATTTATTTTTATTTTTCTCTTCTTTCCTTTTTTTTATTATTTTTTTTTAGCATCCCTATGATAGCCACCCTTGATCACAATATTATTTTCATGTACCAATAACTAAACTTTGGGGCATCACTTTCACCATTTTCCTCTTATTTTGCCACACTCTTTACTCAACTTGATTCTACAATTTAAAGCGCTTAGGAGCTTTTGGATCAAATTATGGTCTTTTAAAAAAAATGGATTTGGCTACATATTAGGTTACCAAAGAAAATAGCTAAAGGCTCAAAGGGTGTTCACTAGGACAATGTACAAAGGTAGGTAAAAGGAAGATAAACAAAATCAAGGCTGCCAAAGAAATGCCTAAATCATCTCCTAAACTCACAATCTTTATTTTGCTTCACACACACACCAGACAAGTTCTAGCATCTGTCACAACAAAGAATATACAATAACCTTACACACACATGGCACATGGTCGACTTAATTAGGAGCATTATAGATTCTTAACCCAACAGATGAATGAATTAAACCACAAGCAATTATCACAGAATGAGTCACAACTTAGAGCCTAAATGTTTCAATAGTAGTGATTCAGCACAAACTCCTGTTATAATGCCATGCCGTCTATAAGAACAATTTCATGAAAAAATCTGACTAATTACAACTAACTAACTATGACTAAATCAAAACAACTATAGAATAAATGCAGGCAAGTAGTACGCAATACAACAGACAAGGCAATCCGCAGACATATACCCGCACCCCACACTTAGATGGAACACACTGCCCCCAGTGTAAATAGATAAGCAAAAAACTGGTTAGTCAGACTCCTCCTCTACATCCGAGGTCATACCCCCTTCGTCAGAATCATCATCAGAGTCTTCATCATCAGAGTTGTCCTCCACATCAGAGTCTAGCAGTCGGTGATCATCATCTGTCGGCACATCATCATCTAGAGGTTCCTCAAAATTTACCCCCACTCCACACATGGCCCGAGCATGCTCATTAAGCGGGTAGTCATAGTCCAACTGCCGAAGCTCAGCATCAATCGGCACACGAACCCCATTCATCATAGTAAACCTAGTCATGCCATACAGATGGCAGAAAAAACTCTCATCTCGAGCATGTCTCTCAGCAGTGGTGAGGTTGATGCCTTGACCAGTTTCTGGATCTTTGATTTTCGTGAGATCTACCTTCTTCAGGTTATGTGGCAACTTATGGTCTGCTGGCTCCTCCTCAATGTGCTCTTTTCTTAAGTTGCAGTCAACAAATTGTCGAATATGAAATGGGACCTTTTATGCACCCTTGCTTTTTGCATCAACATTCGTATAACTGCACCAATGTTGATGGGAACATTTGTCATTAGAGCATATACCAAGTAGACTCGATCACGCGTGACCTTAGTGTATTGTGTCCCAGAATCAAGTAGGAGTTGACTATTCTTAACCATATATGAGCTTCTCTGTTCAAACAAGCATATGGGTAAGTATTGTGACGACCATTATCTTTGTGATGAGTCCACCGGATCATGGACCTTGATCCACAAAATATATGTCTGATAGCTCTGTACGGAGGTCTGTTGTAGAGTTCCTTGAGTGGTGATGGATCCACACTTGGAGTTCCTAGGAAAGAGTTGAAGAAATTAGCGTTCAATTGCAAGACTTGCCCCCGAATCTTTACCTCATTTCCCATAGTCCTTGGGGACTAGTTGGCATAAAACTCTCAAGTCAAATCAAGATTACATTCGCCCATGTCTCGGAAGATAAAGTCAAGATTTAGTGTCATAATCTTTGCCAAAATGCGAGGGCAGTTCTTTGCTAAATTTTCCTTCTGCATCAAATCCATATGTACATATTTCTTCACCTTATTGTTTCTATACCATTCCTTCCCTTCCTCTTCCAGAACCCATTTGATCCCAAAAGTGCGTCGAGGCACTTGATGAGAGGAGGAATCAGCCTGGTTCTTTCTTGACCATTTGTGACCTTTTTGTGAGGTGGATGCTTTCTCCTTTCCCTGTCGTCCTTTCGGATACATGTTACCTGAGATCATAATAGGGTCATGTTAGTCTCATTTCGTAAAATTCACTATAATCGAAAACGAAAATAGTGATGGCACCACCCCATACTTAATTTGTTTGTACAAACTAATTGAGTGAGTATGTTCGATTACTCAGACTTCATCAACATACATGTAGATGGTATGTGCCAACAACATTATTAGCGCAACCACACTTTCAACCCTTCACTTTACACAACAATTTCTCAGTTTGATATAGAGAAGCAGCACACAATGGTTTTGTAACTTGGACTATTATTTCCGACTTTATTTCATTGGGGCAATGCAATCTTTGAACAAGACTACCACATAGAAATCTTATCATGCTATGGCATAGAAACAATCACATAATCTTGTGCTTGTGGTTAACCATGATCATTACATCGATGAACGAGTCATTCACATAGTAAAGCTTACAACTCCCAAAATTATGCATTAAACTTCAATATTTCAACTCTATAATAATAACAAATTACGACAGTGAATACCAATCAATACATACCGAAGTAAAATCAAGAATACCCACAAGAATCCTTTCACTCAATGAGATGTATTTTTCAAAAATTATAACAAACTAACCATACTCTTATCACCAAGCACTACTATGAAATCTATTTAACCATTATAAGCGTAGCACTGAAACAACTACGGAACATGAAAGAGCAACTTACTTGGTGATAACTTCGTGATGAATCGGGAAGGAGAGCTTTCAAGATTAGATAAGAAAAGAGAAAAGCTTGGAGAGGGCAAGGGGGGTTGGGCGGCGCTTAGGTTTAAGAAACAATTGAGTGGTGTTCAAAGGTAGAGGATATATTTAAAGGATGAGCCATGGGTCGGGTTGGTCCATTCAAAAATGGGTTAGTAGGCCAAATTTACGATTATAGGCGGCGCCTATAGCATCGCCTAAGCATAAGTAGGCGGCGCCTAACCTATTGCCTATGTTGGCATAGGCGGCGCCTAGCCTATTGCCTATGTAAGACAGTGAGCATAGGCAATGGCATAGGTGGCGCCTAACCTATTGCCTATGTTGGCATAGGCGGCGCCTAACCTTTTACCTATGTTGGCATAGGCGGCGCCTATCCTATCGCCTATGTGAGATAGTGAGCATAGGCAATGGAATAGACGACGCCTAACCTAGTGCCTATGTTGGCATAGGCGGCGCCTAACCTATTGCCTATGTTGGCATAGGCGGCGCCTAACCTATTGCCTATGTTGGCATAGGCGGCGCCTAGCCTATTGCCTATGTTGGCATAGGCAATTGGAAATGCGGTGCACTCTTGGTGGAATCTACATAACTCTAGTCGCGACTCTAATGCAAATCATACTTGAACCTTACACATTTGACCACTCCCACTTACCTATATTGTTCCATCATTCCTAGACTTACCACCATTTACATGACTCACTTCCAAATTGAAATTTAGTCTAATCTCCTCCTTTTTACTTCATGCACCTACACTTAATCAAAAACAACAAAAATGATTAGAAGGATGGGTTGCCTCCCACCAAGAGCCTTAGTTTTGGTCGTGGCTTAATTCTTCTTTTTGAATTATTATTTATCAAAAACACAATCCTAGTAAAACAAAAATGATTAAAAATGATGGGTTGCCTCCCATGTAGCGCTTGATTTATTGTCGCGGCACGACATAGTTATCTTGATTACTCAGACTTCATCAAGATATATGGTGGCTATACATTTTATCGAGTCGGTTGGACCGATATATAGCTTCACTCTTTGACCATTCACCTTAAAGACACTACCATCATCGTTTTCTAACTCCACTACCCCAGATGAGTAAACTTGGCTGATTCTGAATGGACCAGACCATTTAGACCTCAACTTACCTGGAAACAGCTTCAGTCTGGAGTTGAAAAGGAGTACCAAATTGACTTTCTAAAAGTTTCATTGGATAATCCTCCGATCATGGTACTTTTTCATCCTTTCCTTGTAAAGATCTGCTCTTTCATATGCATTTAGACAGAATTCATCCATCTCGTTCAGCTGCCCCAATCACATATTAATAGCATCATCCCAGTTCAGGTTAAGCTGCTTCTCTAAAGATAATTCCTTCTCATCCTCATAATAAACATCAGCTATAGAGAACACATTCATATCTTTGGGCTGCTTTATTGATTTGCATACATCAAAATGTACCACTTCATCATTCATCTGAAATAAAAGCTCATTTGCTCGTAAATCAATAAGCACACTTCCTGTTGTGAGGAAAGGTCGACCCAAGATTATGGGAACCACAAAATCCACCTCGAAATCCAAAATAACAAAGTCTGCAGGAAAAATGAAGGTAGAAACCTTCACTAATACATCATATAAGATACCAACAGGTCGTTTTACCGACCTATCTGCCATTACAAGCCGCATGTTGGTTGGTGTAGGATCCCCCAACCCCAACTGTCTATAAATGGCTAGTGGCATCAAATTAATGCTAGCCCCCAAATCACATAACGCCTTAGCAAAATCTAAAGATCCAACCGTGCAAGGAATAGTGAAAGCACCCGAATTTGCCTTTTTCTATACTAAAGACCTCGTGGCAATTGCACTGCAATGATGAAAATTATCTGCCAGTTCATAACTCGCTGCCCTTTTCTTTGTCAAAAGGTCCTTCATGAATTTGGCGTACCCTAGCATTTGCTCCAGTGCCTCCACCAAAGGCACATTAATAGTTAGCTGCTTTAGCATGGTCATGAATTTATGGAACCTGGTGTTATCAGCCTCTTCTTCATTCTCTGAGTAAAAGGTGGTGGTGGATTTGGAAGAGTTTTCTCCACCACTTCCTTTTTATTGTGCTTCCCATTATCAATCTTTTCAGACTGCTGGCATCTAGGTGTAGTATCATGAATGTTCTCATCCTGATCTTCAACTTCTATAGAATCATCACAATCTGCTTCAATAACATTCTCCTCTATACTATCAACCATGGGCTTGCCCTTGGATGGATTTTCCATCACTTTACCACTCCTGGTTGTAAAAGTCAAACATGATCCATCTTTTCTTGGATTTTGGACAGTGTCACTCGGTAAAGTGCCAGCTTTTCTTTGATTGAATGCCGCTAATAGTTGACTCATTTGTTGTTCCAGCTGTTTTATTGAAGTGGAATGCGATACAACCAATTGATTTATTGAGGAAAAATCATTTTTTACCTCAGTTAATCCCGTGTTGGTTGCCTCCACTCCTTTCAACAGCTTAGCCATCATGTCCTCCATGGACATCTTCCCAGAGCTAGGTGCAGCAGCTTCACGATTTCTAGGAGGTACATACAAACCGCTCCTGTCATTCTTATTCTTCTAATTCCCTTAGTCTCGGTCCTTGTATCCGGATTTTTCATAATAGATCCGACCTTGGTTTCCTTGGACATTGCCTCAAACCCCCCCTGATTATTCAAGTAATTTGCTTCCTCCTCAGAATCGGAGTTATCTCTTCCCTGTGATACAACAGCCTTGACCTTTTCTGTCTTCTCTGATAATAAATGCTTGGTAAGAAGGTCCATCTGCGTTTTTATGTGAGCCATATCCTGGTCACGTTCTTCTTCTTTTCGCCTCTGTTCTGCCATCATGCAAATAGATACAGTAGAGCTTGCTACCTCAGAATATCTGGTATGCCAAGCTCTACTCTGCTTTGTCATACGATCCAGCATATCACATGCCTTAATAAAAGTAAGGTCCATGAATGACCCACCCACTGCATTATCAACCACTGGCTTAGTCACCGAGTTCAAAGCCCTATATAATATTTCCATCAAGTGGACATTGGTCATCTGATGATTTGGGCACCGCATAAGCTTCTTCTTGAACCTCTCCCATGTCTTGTGGAGAGCTTTAGTTGGAAGCTGTCTGAAATTGCTTATCTCATCTCTTAATTGTGCTCTCTTTGATGGTGGAAAGAACCTTTCTAGGAAAGCTTCTTTTAGTTTCCTCCAATTGGTAATATAGTTAGGAGTTAGCCCATTTAACCATAGAGTTACCTCTCCAGATAGGGACAATGGAAATAAGCGCAGTCGGATTGCATTATGTCCAACCCCTGGATTATCAAACGATTTGTATGTTGAGATAAAATTAATCAGATGCATATTCGGGTCATCGCCTGTAAGTCCACCAAATAACCCTTTGAGTTGCAATAGCTGGATCATGCTGCTAGTGATATTGAACTTGGCTCTGGGTGCCAAGGGCGGAGGAATAATAGCCCCTTGGCACCAGCCCCATCCAAGTCGTCATCATCATCATCAAAAGCAACCTGCACAGCTCGGCATTCAGGTCTCAATCTAGCTTGATGATCTCTGTTGACATTCCTGTTCACTGGTGCTACTACATCATCTGCACGCCTTGGATTTAATAACTCGTCATCACCCAGGTCCTCATTAAGATTTGGTGCCCGACCTGGGTTATCATCATTCTGTTGATTTACTTGCGCAACTGCTAATGCAACTAATCTAGCCTGCTCTTATTGAGTAGCCATCCTTTCAATGTCTCGTTGTGCATCCATTCTGCCAATGAGTTGTGGTTCAGGATTTATAGGTAATAATGGCTGACCAGATCTTCGTGTATTTGGCATGCCCTCTACCAAACCTGAACAAAACAAAAACAACAAGCAAAAAGTAAAATTTGAGAATCTTTGACCAAAGGGTCTATTAACTATCACAAACTTAGTTGACAACTGTATTCCCCGACAACGGCGCCAAAATTTGATATGCCCAAATTACAACCCTCGTTAGAAAGTGTAAGCGGTCACTGTCAAATATAGAACCCAACTGGGTTGGGTGTCGAATCCCACAGGGAATATTATGGTCACTAAGTATTGCGATTATTATTAGACTGTTGATCGAAGGTTCCAAGATAAGGGGGGTTTGGTTTAAGTGCACAACAATATTATCAGTGTAACGATGAGATGATATTTGTAATTATATTTGATCACAGAGAATGATAAGTTAGGGGTATGTCCACCTTGTAGTTTCTACTTCTCTATTAACTATGAGTAATATGGATTTTATGCATGCATGCACTTATAGAGAGACGTATTCTAATTCTAAATCCAAGTGTTTTTCAACCATCAAGGATTTATTCACTTTAGTTCTTTCGAACCCAAAGTGTACAACAAATTGTATGAACTCTCCAAGAAGTTAATCCTGTTAGGGCATTAGCGTGTAAAATAGAGGTTGGAAACCCTATTTTCTCGTCACACTCTCTTTTCCAAACAGTAACTTTTCTATCGAACAAGTTATTGCTATAATGGTGTATTCCCTATGTTTGCAACCACGAGAATTCAATTCAAATGAAGAGAGTAATGATATAAGTGGATTACACATCATAAATTCACAAACTCATAGCAATAGAGAGTATACTACAAGGTTTCCATAACCCTAACGAATAAGCCTAGCTACTCATGAATAAAACGGAAATTAACATAGACATAATCATCATACCAAAACCTAGAACAATCCTGGCGATGAAGATGATTAGCGACAATAAGAGAGAAACGTATTTCTCTCTCTCCGTTGCTCCACTAAGCCATTTTCTGTGTTTTCCAAAATAATACAGAATCTGAAAATTGAATAATCCCTAAAAATTCAGCCATAAGGCTTTTAATAACATCCTTTTCTAATAAATTGCTACTGCATCCTTAACTATTTAAAAATGTTCAGTTTGCCCGGGAAAAAGTTCTCATACATCACATTCAGTCCAAGAGCTGCTTTCCTTCTTATATGAAGTTTTCCTTTGCTGTCCACAGGTCCCCAAAGTGCTGAAATCTTCCTCATTAGTACCTGAAAAGCATGCTAATCAGATAGGTCAGCTCACTTAACTGAAAATAGACTAAAAGTTCAAGAAGTATGTATTTTATCCTCAAAACTTAGCTAAAACATGGGTAAGTGATGGTGCTTAGACGTATAAATACGCCCAACATCATTAACTTATGAACAAACTTACGATGTCGTAAATACTGCTGATGACCTAATAAGTATTGCAATGTATGTCAGAATAAAAACTCCATGACACGACCCAAACCGAGGCTTTATCGTAGCGGGCATCTCAAGTCCAACAAGGACCGGAGATGGTGCCATTAGCCTAACCTAACCATCTGTAACACTCCGAGTCTGTACCCCAGACACTACATGATGCTTACGACCCTGAAGGACCAAAAGCTAAACCATGACTGATATCTCCTGTGAGCACTGGAAAATCATACTTAATAAATACAAAATAATAGGCTGAAATGCCATAAAGTTAAAAATCTGTAAATACTAATAAAGAGTATCAACTAAAATAACAATCACTAAAACTAAATACTGTCTAAACTCTAGTCTGAAAAGCCTCTAATCTGAAATTGCCTGAAAGTGGAGTTGATGGGATAATCCCCAAACTAACTCTAGCTACTAAAATTCTGAGTCTACTGAAATAAAGAAATAAAAGAATACCCTCGGATGATAAGGACTCACTACTAAATTTGATATGCTGGCTGAATCTGAATCTATCTATGCACGGTCGGGAACCTGAGCATCTAAACCTATGATATGAGACATCATAGCGCAAATAAAGATTATGCGTCCATATGTGGAATGTACTAGTATGCTAGATAAGGTAAGGTTGAATGCAAGGGTTCATATGCGTGAACAATAACTAACTGAATGATATAGAGAAAATGAACATGAGAGTACGTGGATAATCTAAACTACTGTAAATACCAAGCATGCAATACTATGCATATATATATACTGTAAATGAGCTTTTTTGAAGCTAGGTACTGAGTTCTAATACAGAGTAATTGATAATCTGAGATTTTTGATAATTGAGCTACTGATTGACTATATTTGACAGTCCTGACTCTGTAGAACTGAACTGAGTTCTATTCTAAAGACTAAAACTGAAACTATGGTAGGTAATTATCTAACCGACATACCCCAAATAAGATAAGATAACTAAGTCGGGATACAATCTATAACCCCAATTAGAAGGGTAAAAGTACCATGCCTCAAGTACTAACAATGGCTATGAGTTAACTGTAAATGGAAGGAAGACATTTTGTCAACCCTTAACTGGCAGGAAAACTAATAAGAGATGTGTCAACCCTTATCAAGCAGGAAGTCATCTCAATCTATACTGGCTATGTAGTTCTGTAACTCAGGGATTGCTACTAAGGGTCAAACCCTACACTAACAGGAATGCCCCCATCCGTGGGTTTGCTCGGTACCGAATCCTATTCCCAACTGAAAGACAGTGAACTGATTATACTAAACTGGACTTGACTGATACTAAGTTAACTGAGTTTTCCTCAGTTTTGTAACTGACTGAGAGTACTACTGGTCGTGACATGACTGATACTATTCTGTAGCTGACACTGGCTCTAAATAAATAGCTAACTTATCGGGTATTAAATACCACCAGGACTCGATAGCATGAAATGTAAAGCATCACATGATCTTACAAAGAATAACAATGTACACATTTTCGTATATCATCTATAAAGACATTTTATCAAACACTTGTAGGGCATTAGCTTGTACATATACTAACATATCATGATTTCATCACTTTATTCACATGGACATTCTATGAAACACTTGGGGATCACAACTTCATGAATATAATCATGGTTAACATATAAGCATGACAATTATAATGCTCAAACTTGCAATTTCAAGGGTTTAACATGCAACTCATATTACCAAATTAATATCATAGACATATTAGTCAGTTTGTAAATACAAGGGTTTATCAAGATAATCACATATTCATCACACATGCTATTCAATTTCATGAAACTTGCAATTAAATCATGGATTAAAACCCAACTAATAGCATGAACATGAAATCAATCTAATTCAAATATGGAAATCATAATTTGAGATCTTATATGTTTAAAAATGGATTCTTGGACACTATGGGTGAAAGGAACCCATAGATGAACACCTAACATACCTTAGAAGATTCTTTCTTGAAGGTTCTTGGAGGAACTCTTTGGCTTGTTCTTGATTTCTTGAACTAGGGTTTTTGCCTCTTTGAGAGAGAATGTTTTATTCTTTAGAGAAATTGAGGAAATAATGAGGCAATAGGTTATTTAGGGGTTTAATTTTGTGTTTAGACTAATTAGGGCCGTGGCAAAATACCAAACTACCCCCGGGAATAAACGAAAATTTGTCACTAAAAAAATCTAATTTTGGGCCCTGGCACGACGCGGCGCTATCGCGCCATGTCACTAGAAAGTGACAATTGAAAACTGGGGGCCTGGCGCGACGCGGTGGAATTGCGGTACCCCTTTGATTCTGGATTTTGAACTCACATGGTAGAATCATGTTGGAACACTAGAAAAGGACAATTGTGAACTGAGCCTATGGCGCGATGCGCCAATATCGCGATGGACCACTGGAAAGTGACAATTGCCATTTGTCTAGGCTTCACAATGCGCTGACATTCCAGGTGGTACACTGTCTTACTAAAATAGCTCTAACTCCTCACCCGAGTATCAAATTTGGGTGAATTTTATATCGTTGGAAAGCTAATTGAATTTCCTTTGCAATGGCAGGCTATAAACTGAAAAATACTGAGTATTTTAAATTTTTTATATAGGATAACTTATGTACTGAAAGTTAAATTAAGCCATGGAAATACGGGATAGTACAATATCTCCCCTTGGGGAACATTCATCCTCGAATGAGACAGATTAAGCTGACAAGCACTAATAGACTAAGTTTACACACTGAGTATGCACACCTAAAACCTGACTACATGACTGAACTACTAACAAACTGAGTTTTATACTGAACATGTATATCTGATACGTGGAATACATGACTGAACTAATTCATGAATGCATGACTAAATATGCAAGAATAAAGATTACCAAGTTTATAACTGTAACTGAACATGGAACTGAGTAAATCTAAGAAAGGATGTTACCTTAGGCTAAGAATACTGATAGACCTGAGATCATTTACTAGACAAATATGAACGGAACATGAGAACATTACTCATTATGAAACATGATATATATGAACTGAATATCATGAACTAAATTGATTTCTTAGATACATGTCATACGACTGAGATTGGAACTTGAGGGTCAATTTATGAGTACCCACTACTCCAAATTGGATTTTTTATGTAAAGAGAAACTGGAAGGTTTAGGACATGAAAGCTCAAGGATTATAGTGCATCTCCCTCTTGGGGGATTAAGTCCCTCGAAGAATGCTGACTTGGCTGAGATACTAAGGAAAGCTAAAATGATGTACGAGGCACCTACAGACCGAATCATGACTGAATATCTAAGATCTAAAAATAAGGCATGATACATGAATTGAGCTAAATTCTAAACTACCAGGATGTTTCATTTTTTAACAGGATGAGTAGATGGAAAGATGGGAAACCATTCGAATTTGTCCGCCTAACTCCTAAACTAGATTACTGACTTCACAAACTAACTCATACTAAAAACTTATACTTAACTGGAGCATTTCTTTGATACTCTTCCTATAAGGTTCTAATGACTTTAGGGGGGGGGGGTGTTAAGGAATCTTGGCATGGCTGAATAAGAAACCACAACATGGCCAAAAAATTCTGTAATATGGGCACTGATAACCCTACCTACTGAGGTCTGAGAAATAGAATATTTACATTATATATTTACCAAGAGGTCTAAATTGAAGATATACATGACATAGTCTAAATTTAACTGATCATTAGGAGCTTAGCATAAGTTATGGGAACTGAGCATACTGTGAGGTATAAGTACCTGAGTCATGAGATGCATGACTTGAGTTGGGGTTTCTCTATTTATGGAACCTGATTTGTTAGACAGAGTGAACTGGAACTCCTTATACTAGGACCTATAAGCGTACCTGATTTTTGATAACGTGCCTGAATATGAGCTAGGATCATAGAGCTAACATGTAAGGCATGACTACTGACATTACTGGCATTACTACTAAAATCTAAAATCCTGACTTGGTTACTTTTTCTAATATCTTCCCTTTAGCTTAAAGCCATCATTCTAAAGCTGTGAACCACTTAATCAACAACTCTAAACTAAAATGTCACTATTTTACTCTAACATCTAGGGTAGACATTAAAGATGACTCTGCTAATATTTTGGGTCTGACAGTGAAGTTGACATTTATATATAGGTGACGAACAAAGTAAAACCTTAAGATATAACAAGGCATAAACATAAAGATAAGAGAATCAATACATACCCATAACTATATCAGGAGAATATCCTGATCATGGAAAGACTGAAGTGTATAAAATCTATTCTGGCATTGACCACTAGTGGTACTGGAAGTGGCACCCTACTGAGTTGGGTGATCGGATGGAACTGGAGGATGGCTGTGATGACTTTGAGGTCCAGCCGTAGGACATGTTCAGACTTTGTGACCTGGCTCGCCATATCCAAAACATATATCACTGTCGACTTTACACACACCTAGGTGATTTCTACCACATTCCTTGCAAAGTGGATGGGTATGACCACTGCTCACACTACCCTGTGTTTTAGAGCCTGGCGCCCCATCCCAAAGGTTATTCTTGAACATTAGTATTGGGGCAGTAGCTGAAAATGGAGCTGGAACTGAAGACTTTGGAAAAATTAGGAACGGTTACCACCTTCTAACTTAGGCGGAGAAAAACTAAAGATACCTATTCTGGATCTCTTATACTCTATCTCGTTCTTTTTGAGCTTCTGCTCCTCAATTTGTTGAGCATGGACCATAAGCCTAGATATGTCTATCTCCTTAATTAACATCACAGTCCTACACTGCTTGACCACACTATCAGATACCCCAGATACAAACTTGCTTATTCTAGACCTGTTGTCTACTACTACATGGGGAGCATACCTAGCTAACTAAGTAAACTTGAGGGCATACTCTTTCATTCTCATACTGCCCTGTCTGAGATAGATGAACTCTAACACCTTGGCTTCTCTCAGCTCTAAGGGAAATAATCTATATACGAAAGCAGTAGCAAACTTTTTCCACTCTATGGGCTCTAGATCTATACCTCTGTCTACCTTTCACTGCTTAAATAATGTATGAGTTACATCTTATGGCTGATAGGTATCTAACTCAGCAATCTAACTAGAAGTCACTCCCATGATGTTTATGACTTTCTGAACCTGATCGAAGAACTCCTGTGGGTCCTCTTCTGACTTAGATACTGAGAATAGGGGAGGGTTTATTTGAGTGAAGTTCTAAATCTTGGCTGTAGTAGTATTGGCTACTGGGTTAGTTGGAACAACAGCTGGACATTCATTTTGAGCTGCTACCGAATTGGCTAGAGTAGTTAATACAGCTCTGAATTCTGTATGAGAGACATGCTCGTCCATTAAATCCACCTGAATGTGCTGAGGTGGTAGATGATTCATAGTCTTTCTTTCATTAGTCTTTTTAGGAGGCATGTTTTGTAAATGAAGAAGGATTAGACTTAATTTTTAACTTGAGCTCATGCTCACTTACACGAAACAAATGCTGGAAGAAGGGAATCTTTTCCTAAAACATCTCATAGCCTTTAATCCATAAGTGTGGCATGCTACACACCCATGTGCAAGACTCTACATTATGCGGCTTTGAAACTCCTTAGGACTGTATGGAACCTTATGTTCTGATACCAAGTTTGTAATGCCTTGAGTTTGTACCCTGGATGCTACACTATGCTTACGACCCCGAAGGACCACAAATTAATCCATGATTGATATCTGCTATAAGCACTGAAACATGATACTGTAATAAATACAGAATAATAGGCTGAAATGCCATAAAGTTCAAAATTTGTAAATACAGATAAAGTGTATCAACTGAAAGAATAATTTGTCAAACTGAATACTGTCTGAACTCTAGTCTGAAAAGCCTCTAATCTGAAACTACCTAAAAGTGGAGTTGATAGGACAATCCCCCAACTAACTCCATATATAAAATACTGAGTCTACTGAAATAAAGAAATATAAAAATATCCTCAAATGATGAGGAATCATCACCAAATCTAATATGCTGGCTGAATTTGAACCTATTTATGTGCGGTTGGGAACCTAAGCATCTGAACATATGATATAAGACATCATAGTACAATGAAGGAGTATGCGTCGGTATGTGGAATATACTGGTATATTAGATGAGGTAAGGTTGAATGCAAGGGTTCATATGCATGAACAATAACTAACTGAATGATATAGAGAAATTGAACATGGGAGTACGTGGATAGTCTGAACTACTATAAATACTGAGCATGCAAAACTGTGCATATATATATTGTAACTAAGCTTTTCTGAAGCTAAGTACTGAGTTCTGATACAGAGTAACTGATAATATAAGATTTCTGATAATTGAGCTACTAATACTGATTGATTGTATCTGACAGTCCTAATTCTGTAGAACTGAACTGATTTCTATTCTGAAGACTAAAACTAAAACTATGAAAGGTAATAATCTAACCAATATGCTCCAATAAGATAAGATAACTGAGTTAGGGTCGAATTTGTAACCCCAATTGGAAGGGTGTCAGTACAGTGCCACAGGTACTAACAATGACTGTGAGTTAATCCTAATTGGCAGGAAGATATTTTGTCAACCCTTAACTGATAGGAAAACTCATAAGAGAAGTGTCAACCCTTATCTAGAAGGAAGTCATCTCAACCTACGCTACCTATGAAGTTTTGTAACTCAGGGATTGATACTAAGGGCCAAACCCTACACTAATAGGAATGCCCTCATCCCCGGGTTTGCTCGGTGCTTAATCCTACTCCCAAATGAAAGACACTGAACTGATTATACTAAACTGGACTGGATTGACACTGAGTTTACTGAGTTTTCTTGAGTTCTGTAACTGACTGAGAATACTACTGGTCATGACATAACTGATACTATTCTATAACTGACACTAGCTCTAGGTAAACAGCTAACTTGTCGATTATTAAATACCCCCAGGACTCGATAGCATGAAAAGTAAAGTATCACATGATCTTGCAAAGCATAACAAGGTGCACATGTTCGTATTTCATCTATAGAGATATTTTATCAAACATTTGTAGGGCATAAGCTTGTACATATACTACATATACTAACATATCATGATTTTATCACTTTATTCACATAGACATTCTATCAAACACTTGGGGTGCACAACTTCATGCACATAATCATGGTATCATATAAGCATGATAATTACAATGCCCAAACTTGCTATTTCATGGTTTTAACATGCAATTCATACTACCAAAGTATCATCATAGATACATTAATCAATTTGTAAATACAAGGGTTTATCAAGATAATCACATATTCATCACACATATTATTCAATTTCATGAAACTTGCACTTAAATCATGGAATGAATCCTAACTAATATCATGAGCATGAATTCAATCTAATTCAAATATGGAAATTATAAATCTGAGATCTTGTATGTTTAAAGGGATTCTTAGACTCTATTGGTTAAAGGAACCCACAGATGAACACCTAATATACCTTAGAAGATTTTTTCTTGAAGGTTCTTAGAGAAACTCTTAGGATTGTTCTTGATTTCTTAAACTAGGATTTTTGTCTCTTTGAGAGAGAATGTTTATTATTGAGAGAAAGTGAGGAAATAATGAGTAATAGGTTATTTAGGGGTTTAATTTTGTGTTTAGACTAATTAGGACCGTGGAAAAATACCAAACTACCCCTGGGAATAAAGGAAAATTCGTCATTGAAAAATCTGATTTTAGGCCCTAGCACGACGCGGCGCTATCATGACGTGTCACTTAAAAATGACAATTGGGAACTGGGGGCCTGGTGCGACGCAGTGGAATCGCGTTGCCTCTTTGATTATGAATTTTGGACTCAGTGCGATACGGTAGAATCGCGTTGGAACACTAGAAAAGGACAATTATTAACTGAGCCTATGGTGCGACGCGCCCATAATACGATGACGTACTAGAAAGTGACAATGGCCATTTGGCTTGGCTCCGCGATGCGCTGACGTTCCAGGTGGTACATTGTCTTACAAAAATGGCTCTAAATTTTCACCTGGGTATTGGATTTGGACGAATTTTATATTGTTGGAAAGCTAATTGAATTTCCTATGCAATGACAGCCTCTAAACTAAAAAATTCTAAGTATTTCAAAATATTTAAATAGGATAACTCATGTACTGAGATTTAAATTAAGCTAGGGAAATAAGGGGTATTACACCATCATATAAAACTACAAGGGTCGGATGAACTTCAATCATATAATATTATAGTGGAGAAAAGGCTAATAAAAATAACTTACGAATGTCTAATCATTACATTTATATGCACATGCAAAATTCAACCTACCCAAGTCCATAGTCATCCACTAAGCCTCTACGAATTTGAGGTCAGTAATATGTCGGGATAAGCCCCCAACAATAGCAAAAACCAAATCCAAGTACATGACATAAGGTAAGAAGACCAAAAAATGTGTGCCTTTTAAAGTATGGAAGCTCACCACTTCAATGTCAACATTCAAACAGCTCAAACAACTGATCACTATGCAGGAAGAAAATAAGAAGCTCTGGCCCCTATGTCCCGTGGGGACACAGCGTTCGGAGATGGTTAGCTATTAGAACATTAGTATGTAACTCAAGGATAAGGATAAAATAATACCAACAGTTTAAGACCATTCAATTAATGCATATAACTAATGTAATTTATATATATATATATATATATACATACCATGCCGGGATAGGGAATAAGATCATTATGAACTTTGATATCATTAACTTGGGATATGTATCATTGCCATTCAGAATTCACCCAGGAGATATATGGGGTCAACGCCACCTGCTGAGAGGGCCCCAGTGCATGTTTTTAGCATGAGCCGAAGTGAATATGAGATGACTAGTACATCTCCAAATGTATAAGTGTGACATAATGCATACGGTTCCCATAACCAACCTCACACCGACAAATCATGAGTTTTTAGCTTTGGTCCCCCCAAGACATCCGCCTTCCACAGCTTGGCTAAACATCCCCTTTAAAACTCGAATAATAGCCATTCATACACAATAAACCATTTAGTAAATTTCTTTACCAAATAAAGTTCGTTGGTATCATCATCCCAACTCTAATTGCAAGTATACACATTCCATTACCTTTATCAATCAACCATTCATATGATTTTTGGGGATCTAGCCCATCGTCCAGCAAGGATACTCATTAACTCCACGGTTTAGGGACTCGAATCCAGATTAATTAATTAAACCACCAAGGTTTCCATTTAATCCATTTCATGGCCAACAAGACCTTCACAAAACCACTTGCAAACCATTCATACTCATTAAGCCATTTCCTTAGTTCAAAACATCATTAACATGCGACTAGTAATTTATTTTTGACATTATCACAAACACCTTGTGCGCACACCTTTAACAAGACCAAAACAAAGGTAAAAACCTTAAGGGTTAGGGTTAAACATGACCCATTTAGTAAACTAAACTGAACAAGCACCCACATGTACAAACCATCACCAAAAATATGACAAAACATTATTTAAATCAATAGTAAGCAATATCCAACAATATGCATCAAAACCCTCCACATTTGGTTTCAAAACTGCCATTAAAGAATCCAAATTATTTTTTAAAACACATAATATTTTTGAATTAACAATGATGGAAGAGTTACATTCCTTTTTGAAGAAGATTCATGGAGATATTCTTGGACTCCAAGCCTTTAGAAAGACACCTCTTGAAACTCTAGCTTCAATCTTGATAGAGAAGTTTTGGAGAGTGTTTCAAAATGTTTTGATATTGTATAAGTGAAGAATGAAGGGCCAAATGAGGTAATAATTCATGGGCTATAAGGGTTTAGGGGTGGGAAATGTTTAAAATGTCCTCAGCTTAAAAGATAAAAATTACATCTATGAGGGTACGACTCACCTCCTGACCCGTACCCTAGAGTATAAGTGGTACCCTAACTCATACCCTATACCTCACCACGGAACCATAAGCTAACAAATATATGACTCTATATATAAAACTCACACTCTATGGTATGAGTGGTACCCTATAACCCGTACCTAAGTCAGACTGCTTTGACCAAGACTTTAAGCATCATACGACTAGGTATCTTTTGGCTCGTACACCATCATAAAATTGGTATGATGGTAAACTGTAACATAGATAGAATGCAATCACACTAGACTGATACTTATATGAGAAGGTGGATACTAGTCGCAACCTATCATACAAATTGTATGCTTAAACCATTCCCTACCTAGAAACTCAAAAACTGGGAGAATTTTCTAAGGATTCAAAGCCTAGTGATAACGCTCAACTCACTCCCATGTTTTAGGGGTGAGGCGGTCATTATCAATAACCCAACTCAAGTTAGGGTTGAATCCACAAGGAGCGAATTACAAATTTCAAGACCTATGGGTGCTCTAATTACTGAAAGGTTTCCTAGAATGTTAACAAACATGATATGTAAAATAAAATAATGGAATTGATTTGGGATTTAGTGGTAGTGATGTTTGGTTAACAACACCCGAATATGAAACTTTTGACTTAAAATTAATATTTGAAGAGATATTGGTATTATGTCTACCCAAAAGTAAAAGCATGTGGGTTGATAATGGTTTAACATAAAACTTAGTTGTTAACTAAAGGATAGGATAGGTCGAAGATCATTTTGGTTAATCTTTCAATAAAACCACAACGATTTCACCCATTGGCTCTTTCGAGCACATAACAAGTGTGCAATTCGTAATCACCCAAAGCCTCAATCGAGAATCACTATTTTTAGGATGATGCTCTTGACATGATTTACTCTCCAATTACACTTATTTCTGAGATTACAAAAAGTAGCAAACCATAGGCTTAATTTTCAACAATCTCCTTGTCTCCCTATAACTCTCTTTCAAGGATGTTATGGGTCACCTCATGTTCACCTTCATCCCTATTTAAAGGATGATGAAGGATTTCTAGAGTTTGGAGTTTTCACCCATTAAACCCATTTAGAGATTTGGGGTTTTCACCTATAAATTCCAACTCATTAATTTAAGCAATGGTGGAATCTATACTCAACAACTAACAATCATGTAAACACAACAACACCCACACATAATTACACTTTAGTTCAACATAATCCCAAGACTAATTTACTTAGTGATGACACTCAAACTACACTCTTAAATGGGTTTAAGTGATCGTTGTCAATATAAAATCCAACTAGGTTGGGGTTGAATCCCACAGGGAATAGGGTGTGAACTTTGATTTGTTTACAAAATGCTTTAGTGGTAGTTTATTGTTTCTAAAAATGGGGGTTTAAGTTTCGCAGAGAGTCAATTGTCACTTTTAATATTTTAGTGTTTGTAACCAAGATAAATGGGAGACCAAAGTTATGTTAACCATGGGTTTTGGGAATCGACAGATACTAAGTAATGCTTAAGACCCTTGAAGTAAGTAGAAACAGCAGAATATCCCTAACTACGATACTATCTGACTTATCTCTCGACCTCACCAGATAATTTATCATCTAATTCTCTCGAACTTAGATAACTTATCTATTTCCAATAGGATTTTTTCTCAGGTAGATTAATCCATTTATAACATCAATCATTAAACAAAAGATTGGTAGCTTCCGAGTCCCTGTTGATAATTCACGTCCTCTAGTTTATTTCTCTGCTAAAAGCAAATAATACTAAGGCATAACCTATTGTTTGCAACCAATAGATTCAAGTTAAAACAATACAATTTCAAGTTGTCCTACTACTCTTTGAATCCTTTAAATACCTAACATCATATCAAACTCTAATCCATAGATCCCATAACTCGGACTAACGGAATTAGTCGCTCATGATTTGATGAACGAAATAACAAGTTGGATTCATGATAATATAGGTAGATTTACTAATTGATGAAACCCAACAAGTATTTATTCAATTCAATCACAAGATAAAAAACTACAATAATTGATAAGTGTTTGGAAAGAAAACAAGAAAAATATCTAATGAAAAAGTTGAAGCAATTTTACGTGCCACCCTCCGAGTTAATTATATGATAGCTTCTCTCTCATCAAAATCCAAAAAAAAAAGATCCTTTAAAAACCCTAAAACAAGTCTTTAAATAGTTAATTCTAAATAAGGAAACAAAAATTAAGATTTCAGTTTTCTCTTCAGAATAGTTGACGGTGATCTTGACGGCGTGTGAGACGTCTGACGACGTGTGCAAGATATCGTCAAAGATTCAAGTGAATTTTTATCTTTTGAGTCTTCTGACAGAAAATTTGATGGTGTGTCAATTAAGTAATGGTGCATAAAAAATGTTGTCACATCTTTATTGGAAATCATCGTGTTCTGCTTTGAGTTGATGAGAATTTTGATGCCTTGTCACAGTTGTGATGGTGCTTCAAAAAGATCATCACACGTCACTTCAATTCTTCATATTCTGTCTACGCTTGACGGTGACTTTGATAGCCTTTCATATATTTGACGGTGGTTTAGAAATGTTGTCAGCTTTACTTCAACTTATTTGCACCAGATTCTAACTGATTTTTCTTCTTTCCTTTTGTTTCCTCCCCTATTACTCATATCTGCATTAACACAATAAAAACAATCAAAAATAACAAAAGTTCCTTAAGACTTTGCAATTATTCCAAGTTAAAATCCTCAAATATGTTAGCATCTGCTCACATATCAACACACTTAACTTAAAACAACTGCTTGTTCTCAAGCAACCAAAACATAACTAGGAGTATACAAAGTACAATTCTGTAACTCACAAGTATCTAGATATGGCAAAAATCTCAACTAGAACAACCTAGCACATAGCCAAATTACATTATCCGAACAAAGCAGTTATTACCAACATACCTAGTGTGCTCTCACAATAAAGGAATTAGTTTTTTCACTCAGATTCACATAAATAGACTTAGGGATGAACATAAGACTCTCTCTCAGAACAGAGTTCCAACATTGCACATCAAATGCCATAGGCTTTCCCTTATAGTTAGTACCTAAGTCTTCAGACAAGTAAGTTAGGATCATTATAGGGCTTTTATTAAGCTTGTAACGTAGGCTAGGGGATGGTATGATATTCATGGGTATTTCATAGTGACTACACCTCCTTGGCACTACATTCAATCTTGGGGTTTCAACTTTTGACCTTCTTTTCCTCCTTCTTTTATTTGTCAAGCATGCTTAAGGTGGGTGCTGTCTGTTCAAGCATTAGATTAGCTTTTTTACTTTCTCTTTTCCTATTTTCTTTGTCATGCACCCTACTTGTTATTTATTTTCCTTCTTTTACCTCTCTTCATACTCATATTGTATCACGCACCCCTATAATAGCCACTCTTAACTTAGGTTATTTGCCTAAGTCAAGGTGCACAGTGTCCAAGGAGTACCAGGGCTAAAACAGGTTCATTGTGATGTAATGGGAAGGCTAAAGGTGTATAAGAAAGATTTAGGCTATTTAGGATCAAAAAGGGATCAAGGGATATTATTCATAATTGGTTGGTCATTTAAGCTAAAATGGGTTAACATGCAAAAACGGCCTATAATCCTTTCCTAATGTCTATCCTATGACTATGGCATGACTAACTGGGCAAGTTCTGGATTCAACACACAACGGGAACTGAGTAAGACCTTACACACACACGGCACACAAGTATATCGCATATCACTACTCATCTGTTTCATGCATTTGTTTTTTTATAGGTTATTCATTTGCCATATTAATTCTACAAACAGATACACACTGGTCATAATGGATGCAATCCACACAGTACACAACAGATCAGACCACTAGAGAGGTACTAAAAAATCACAAAACAAGATAACTACCTCAAGTACTTGTACTACTCCTAATTATCTACAAAACATATTACAACAATAGTTTCCCTACACCCTCAACTTAAAATCAAGAAATAAAAAGCATTAAGGGTTAGGATATACCTGAAGACAGTCAAGCCTGTGGATCCTAGGTCTCTGACCCTACTACTACATCATCTCCTGTCTTCCCCCCATTTGTAGCATCTGCTTTTGCCATGGCTGGAGCCTGGCTCGATGAAGCACCTGCAACCCTAGCTCTGATGACTGCTTCCCATTTCTCCATATCAACTAGAGACTCCAATCTTTCCCTTTTCAAATATTTCTTCTCTACCTTATTACTTACTTTATTTTTAGATTTCGTCTCCTCTTCACTATCCAACCTATCTCTTTTGTTCTTGCCTTTCTTTTCCCCCTTTTTATTTTTTTTTCTTTCGAGAATCTGCAGTAAGATCAAGGACATGAATTTATTCCTCTACACCATGCATAGCTGATCTAGTTGGCACCATAATTTGGTGCTTCTGCAGCATCCCAACCTCAACCTTCTCCTTGTCTAATGCATCCTTGAAAGTGGCAAGATCAGCACCTATCATCTCTCTTACCCGGGCATTAAATCTGTTCTCTAGATCTGTCACTCGCCCAGGCAAAGTCATGAAAGGTTCAAGTGCAGCCTTGATTCTTTTATCCACAACAGCAGCAAACTATTTGGAAAAGGCCTGTAGTTGTACCTCACACCAATTTGCTTGCTTAGCCACCTTCCTTATATTAATTGGCTTAAAATACAGAACCTGTTGCTTCTGGAGGAACTGAGGTAGTCGGCTCACTTTGAGGCACTGAGCCTACCTGATCTAAATATGCTGGTGGTGGTGGTATAGATTCATAGCTTTGCACCCCCATATATGGTGCTGAAAAAGTCTTAATGACTGGAGGATTTGCTGCGCCAACTGTATCTCGATCAAGTCGCAAGCCTGGTTGAATTTCATCTTTTCTGATAGGGTTGTGGGACTTTTTGGCATGTAACTCAACATCAATACCTAAAATCTCAGGTACATTAGCTGCTTCACATAACCTAGTAATTAGACATGGGAATGGATATGCAACATCGTGTCTTGCGAGCCGAATCTTGATATCTTTTACTATAATTTCTTTGAAATCCAAGGGAGTTCTATATATCAAGCTTGAAACCAATATTGCTCGATCATCCCCTAATATGTTATCTCCCTCGGTGGGTATCAGATGAACGTACTAAATCCAACCAAAATCTTGCCTCTAAATTTAGAGATGCTTTGCTTATCTTTTCTACAGGATTATTCAGTCACTTAGGTTCCCCATCTTCTATGAGAGTCGCTAGCCATTTGCACTGATTTTCTTGATGCTTCAACCAGGCATAGAAGGTAGATGACGTGGCTCGTGGGACGATGGCTGGCCCATGAATAAACCTATTTATGGTGGCGTCTAATACATCTACCCTCACTCTAGGTACTGCAACTTTGGTTAGTAGAGGCTTATCTGAAGTTCTCTCCCCTTCTTTGTACATATTTTCCACCATAGCCTAGTAGTTCCTATAAAACTCCTAGACTAATGAAGGATAGTAAATACCGCTTCCCCTAGTTATCCACTCTAGGCCATAATCCTTGAGTTTTTGCATCACCTCAGGGTATCTGATCAACCCTGTAGTGATAATCTTTTTCTCCTCTAAAATTGGCCTTCGAGAACTTCTCCTATCTATTCTGCGAAGTTCGTTCCAAAAGATTGTTTCAGCTCCAGGGATTTGCCATCTCACATTGTTCCTAATCTCGGGGTTTTGCATTTCACCAAAGTTCCCCGTACTGGAGAATCCTTATCACTTTGCTGCTTCGATGATGGTGATTCAGACTCATTTTCTTCAGCTTTAGGCTTCTCAAAACCCTCATTTTTAGATTCTTGTTCAGTGTCCTCTGAATCCTGCTCAGTGTGTTCTGATCCTTGTTCCTCCGATGCTTGCTTAGATGAGGTTGTTACCTCTGTATCATCAGTATCCTCTACCTCAATAGGCTTAGGTAGAGGTGGTGTCTTTGGACCAGCCCTCTTTCTAGTCTATCTGAGCAATGGTTCATCGTCTTCATAATCAGAGTCCTCATTGACAAGTTGCCGGGTACACTCTCTTTTGCCACTTTCTTTGGTGTATTTGGATTATTTTTCTTGGGTTCCATGCTCAGTTATGCAACAACATAGAAATCCTCAATTAGTTTCCATAATCAAATAAGAGAAGAAAAGGATCACCTCAGTTTAACCTCATTATTGTTTTTGGTTCGAAGGTTTGACGGCCTTTCTGATTTGCCATCACAAGTGTGATGGCTCTTCAAAGGCGTCATCAACCTTATCCAAAATCTAAAATATTTCCCAACTTTTCATTGCATTTTTGAAAATCCGTCACACAGGTGGAAGGCCATAAAAGTTGTCATCAGACAAAATTACCACTTCCAATTCCTTTTTACTTGATTTTTCATCTACTATTATTCTCAATTTCAACTTAGGTCATGTGGTTCAACTGAAATTTCAATGAAATTGTACCGCATGACCCAACAAACCCTAGGTTTTGAAGGATCTTGAAACATGTTGATGGTTTCAGCTCATTCCTTTGAAACCAAGGTTTCTTGTAGTTCAAAATTTCTCCAAAGAAAGATGAAGTTGAAGTTTTTCTCATACCTGAATGTCGACTCTTAGATGATGTACATCGAGTACTTAGAATTGTGATTGAGAGAAGACTGTAATTAGAGAGAGGGAAGGTTTCTTGACTTAACTCTCAAGCTTCAACTTACAAGTAAAGTATTAAAATTTTGCCTTAGATGGAAATAACTTTGAAAAAGGAAGGGAAATAATTTACTAAGGAAAGATAACCAAAACTGAAAAAAAGTATCTATAGTATGCGGGAACGTGAACAACTGTTGCAGGTCTGGGCTAGCTCAAAATTTTAAACTGGGCCCAACTCATTTGAAGACAATTTTTACGGCCCAACTCAAAATTATCGTCAGCCTTAACAGTATAAGGCTTTGACTTGATTGTTTTGAAGATGTTTCTCATGGATTGTCATACTTATAAAAGCTCATCAAAATTAACGTCAACCTTCTCAAGCTGACTGGAACCAGTTCACCTCCTTTGTACAACTCTTAGCTACAAAAATTAACAACACTAGTGCAACAAAATTAAAACTTTAGGTTGCCTCCCAAACAACGCCAGATTTAACGTCGCAGCACGACTTGGTTATCTCTACTACTCAAACTTCGTCAAGATACCATATCGATACCTCATTACCATTTTCCTAGAATAAATCCACAACTAATAAGATATTCATCTCCTCTACTTGCTTCATAGGAGGATGGATTTTGAATCTAGCCTCCCTTTTTCCATACTTGAACCTTAGCTTATTGAGATCCATATCAACTAGTACTCTTCTCGTAGCTAACAGTGGTCTACCAAAAATGATGGGTACCTCAAAACCAACATCACAATCCAATATCACAAAATCTGTAGGCAGAATAAAGTCATCCACCTTTACCGGCACATCATGCAATATACCAACTGGTTATTTCACCGATCTGTCTGCCATCACAAGATACATCATTGTGGTGGTAGGTTCCCCCAATCTAAGTTTCTTATAGATATCAAGTGGCATCAGATTAATGCTTGCTCCTAAGTTACATAAAGCTTAGGTAAACTTCATGAACCCAACTATGCACGGTATAGTAATTACTCCAGGGTCAGTCTTTTTCTGCACTAAGGATTGTGAAGAAACAGCACTACAGTGGTGGATGTTGGTCACCAGCTCATAGCTTACCTTATGCTTCTTTGTTAACAATTCCCTCATAAATCTAGCATAGTTTGACATTTGCTCAAGTGCCTCCATCAATGGCACATTCACTGTCAGTTGTTTCAGCATTGCCATGAATTTGCTAAATTTTTCGTTATCTGCTTTCTTCCTCAATCTCTGAGGAAAAAGAGGTGGTGGTCTTGGCATTTCTTTCAATACCACTTTCCCTTCCTTTTCATCTTCTTTCTATAAAATATCAACAAAACCATCCAGCTTCTCAGACTCCACTGGATTTCTTCCTTCTAATTCATCAAAACTTACCTCATTCCCCACAGATTTTCCCACAAGAGGGCCAGATAACATATTACCATTTCGAGTGCTAATTTCCATACAAGAACCATCAGTCCAAAGGTTTTGAACCGTATCACTAGGTAAAGTATCAACTTTTCTCTGGTTCAGTGTAGTAGAAAGTTAGCTCATCTGTTGCTCCAGCTGCTTAATAGAAGTAGAGTGTGAGCTAACCAGATGACTGAGGGTATAAAACTTACTCTTCATAGTAGTTTCCATAATGTCCTCCATGGACATCTTCCGAAACTAGTTGTTGCAGTATCCTAACTTCTAGGAGGAACGTACAAACCACTCCTATCATCATTGTTTCTCCAGTTTCCCTTCTTTCTATATTTATAATCAGGCTTGTCATAGAAAGTCCGACCTTGGTTCCCTTGGCTATTGCCTCATAAACCCCCCTGATTACTCATAGTTTGCCTCCATATCAACACCTACAAAAATAATACCCTGAGATTCCACCGCTTTAACCATTTCAGTCTTATCGGATAGAAAGTTCTTAGCTAGCAAGTCCATCTGCATCTTCAAATGGGCCATGTACTGATCTCGCTCCTCATCCCTTCTATGCTAGTCCACAATTATACCACCAGAAATAGTCAGGATAGCCACCACAGAATCCCTAGTGTGCCAAGCCCGACTCTGTTTGGTCATTCTATTCGGCATGTCAGAAGCATCTAGAAAAGAGAGGTCAATGAACGAACCATCTGCAATGTTGTCAACAGTTGGATTTATCACAGAGTTGAAACCTCAGTATAAAGTCTCCATCAAGTTCAAGTCTGTCATGTTGTGGTTTGGACATTGTGCAAGTTTCTTTTTAAATCTTTTCCACGTTTCGTGTAATGCTTCAGTCGGGAGCTGTCTGAAGTTACTAATTTTATCCCTCAACTGTACCCTTCTGGAGGGTGGAAACAACCATTCTACAAATGCATCTTTCAACTGTGTCCAGTTGGTTATAGAATCAGGCTCTAGTTCATTCAACCATATTGTTGCCTCTCCAGAAAGAGACAACGAAAACAACCTCAACCTGATTGCATTCTGGCTCACTCCCAGATTGTCAAAGGATTTGCAAATGGTGATGAAGTTCACCAAATGCAGGTTCAGATCATCATCAGGCAAGCCTCCAAATAACCCTTTCAGATTCGGGAGTTGGATCATGGTACTTGTTATGCTGAATTTTGCACCTGGTGCTAACGGTGGAGGAATGATAGCACCCGTTGCACCATCTTCGTCCATTCCTTAATCATCTTCATCAGCCTCGTATTGAATAGGCTGTTGATCATATCTTCCTCAGACTGGACTGTTTCTATTGACGTTTTACTGCACTAGTGCAATAACTTTCTCCACTCTCCTTGGGTTTTAAGGATTCAGTGATTCCTCATCACCCAAGTATTCATCATCAGGGTTCTGGTGACATGCTTGTTTACCTAAATTCTGCACATTCACCTAAGCCCTAGCCAAAGCAGCTAGTCTCTCTGCTTTCTGTTGTTCAGCCATTCTCCCTATCAACTGAGGTTCTGGGTTGATTTGTAATAGCGGTTCTCTGGAGCTTCTTGTTTTTGGCATAAAAAAGATAGCACCTAAAATAGACAAAAATAACAAATAAATGTAAATCAAGGAAACTTAAATATCAGCAAATTTTTGCACACAAACTTTTAGTCTACAACCGTATTCCCCAGCAATGGTTCCATTTTTGATAACACTCAAACTACACTCTTGAATGGGTGTAAACGATCGTTGTCAATATAAAAACCAACTAGGTTGGGGTCGAATCCCACAGGGAATAGGGTGTGAACTTCGATTTGTTTACAAAATACTTTAGTGGTAGTTTACTGTTTCCGAAAATGGGGGTTTAAGTTTCACAGAGAGTCAATTGTCACTTTCAATATTTTAGTATTTGTAACCAAGATAAATGGGAGACCAGTGTTATTTTCACCACGGGTTTTGGGAATTGACAGATACTAGGTAATGCTTAAGACTCTTGAAGTAAGTAGAAACAACAGAATATCCCTGACGACGATACTATCTGACTTATATCTCGACCTCACCAGACAATTTATTATCTAATTCTCTCGAACTTAGATAAATTATTTATTTCCAATAGGATTTTATCTCTGGTAGATTAATCCAGTTACAACATCAATCATTAAACAGAAGGTTGGTAGCTTCCGAGTCCCTGTTGATAATTCACATCCTCTAGTTTATTTCTCTGTTAAATACAAATAAGACTAAGGCATAACCTATTGTTTGCAACCAATAGATTCAAGTTAAAGCAACAGAATTTCAAGATTTCCTTCTACTCTTTGAATCCTTTAAATACCTAGTATCATATCTAACTCTAATCCATGGATCCCATAACTCGGGCTAATGGAATTAGCCACTCATGATTTGATGAACGAAATAACAAGTTGGATTCATGATAATATGGGTAGATTTACTAATATATGAAACCCAACAAGTATTTATTCAATTCAATCACAAGATAAAAACCCACAATAATTGATAAGTATTTGGAAAGAAAACAAGAAAATACCTGATGAAAAAGATGAAGCAATTTTACGTGCCACCTTCCAAGTTAATTGTCTGATAGCTTCTCCCTTATTAAAATCCAAAAAAAAGATCCTTTAGAAACCCTAAAACAAGTCTTTAAATATTTAATTCTAACTAAGGAAACAAAAATTAAGATTTTAGTTTTCTCTTCGGAATAGTCGACGGCGATCTTGATGGCGTGTGAGGTGTCTGACGACATGTACAAGATATCGTCAAAGATTTCAGTGAATTTTTATCTTCTGAGTCTTCTGACGGAAAATCTGATGGCATGTCAATTAAGTGACATCGCGTAAAAAATGTTGTCGCATCTTCATTGGAAATCATCATGTTCTGCTTTGAGTTGACGACAATTTTGACACCTTATCACATTTATGACGGAGCTTCAAAAAGGTCGTCACACGTTACTTCAATTCTTCAAGTTTTGTCTATGCTTAATGGTGACTTTGACATCCTTTCACATATCTGACGATGCTTCAGAAATGTCGTCAGCTTTACTTCAGCTTATTTGCACCAGATTCTAACTGATTTGTTCTTCTTTCCTTTTGTTTCCTCCCCTATCACTCACATTTGCATTAACACAATAAAAACAATCAAAACTAATAAAAGTTTCTTAACACTTTCCAATTATTCCGAGTTAAAAGCCTCAAATGTGTTAGCATTTACTCACACATCACTTAGCTACTCATGAAGAGAGGAAAGAAAGATATACCATAAGGATTATCCAAAGCATTCATTCTTCACAAAATACTAAGAAATCAAGCCTCTACAATTTGTTACACACTTTCCCAATTAGGGTTCCATGCTTCAAATTCAAAATTGTCTATGTGTTAAGCAATGCCCAAAGAAGAAAGGGATTTTGCCTCTATAAGGTTTAGGATTCGTCTAAAAGAAATTACAACACTGCCATGGGTAATACTCTTGATTGGCCCCGATTGAGTGAGGTTGTCCACGATCGCGACCAATGCAAACATGGTTATGTTCAGTGATCGGATTTTCTTGACCATCATGACTGATCGCGACAACAGTCTGAGGACCGCGATTGTGGTAACTTAGGTCGAACAGCTCCAGGTCTTCAGATGCACCTCTTTTACTTTCATTTGATTCCTTTTAGCTCTCATCCTCATCTTTTCATCTTTTCAACTATATCCCTGCACAATGTGGATATTAGTGTAGTAAATCACAATTATATCTCATTTAATTTTGCAAAACATGGTAATACGAATAAATACTTAGTGTGAATGAGTGGTAAAATCACTACTCATCAACACCCCAACTTAAAACCTTGCTTCTCCTCAACCAACACCACACTTTATATGCGACAACTTCCAATGTATGCCCCAAATTTTAGCTCCCAATGATCACGATGACTCCAACTTGATTACCACAACAAAAAGCTTTTCACACACGGGCAAAAGGATTATGATGACACCAAGCAAACTAAAATGGAATGAAGAATGAAGCAATAGACCTTAAGGAAAAACCATGCGACAACTACTAGATACTCTAGAGATGACTCACTTTTTTGACCTCAACCATATCATACTTCCTTTTAACTCATTGTGCTGAGGATGACAAAATCACCTACCCCAACTTATTCGCATGTCTCCTCACAAGAAAAAATATCACACATATAGTCATTAATCATGAAACAAGAAGTTTAAGTGAAAACACACTCTCTCTCAATAAATTCTCCATGTTCACAAGTACCATGCCATTGGCTTGACCCTATTTTTAATCGCCACTATAATGACCATGCTTGGTTAGGAGTCACAAAAGTCTTTTTGAGGTTGTAATGTATGTTTAGGGTAGGGTGGGATAGAAACTTAGGATGACTAGTCTAGACCCTTCTTGAACTTTTACATCACCTTAAAGACACTTTTGATTTTGGGCTACTTCTCTTCTTTCATTATTGCCTACTAGCCTTTCTTGCTTTACCCAATTTTTTTAACCTTTTTTGCTTCTTTCTTTTTCTTTTTTGCACTATGTTTCATGAATTTCTTTTCTTTAATGGACCTTTTCTTTCTTCAAATCAATTTTCTTTATTCATTTAAGCACATAGGAACTTTCTTATGAACTCGTGGCTACTATATCTCTTTCAATTTCAACCACCCCAACTTAGGCTTTGACTAAATTTGCATTTATAAGTTCAAGAAGGATAGGGTTCAAGAGAGGAATGATAGAATGGTCTTAGCTTGTAATGTGTTTGCTAAAGAAAAGTCCAAAGGCTCAAAGAGGGTGACTAGGGGTAAATCCTATGTATTGGTAGGATTTTTAGGCTAAAGTGGGCTCCCAATGCTACAAGATGGACTATGATCATTTTCCCAACCAAGCATAATCAAAGTTTATCCTTGAGAGACTAATGAGGCAAGTTCTAGATGGTACAAATGTATATGAGATGTAGACAAATAAGCTCTCATACAGGGCATGTGAATCTCTTCAAGGGGTTCAATTATTTCTCCCGCTTGAGACAAAGATGGAGTATTCATTATTCTTTCGAAGTCAATTTTTGGAGTCATAGGAAGGGGAAGAGTTTTATGACAAGGTTTCTCACATCCTTACCCTCGAATCTTTTTTGCAAAACCTTTTGGTCAGAGGGAGGTGTTTGCTTTGCATCCGCACCATGCGTAATTTGTAATATGGGTACAACCCAAGTTTTTGTCTTGCATTGTCGCTCTAATACGGGCAAACCACCCATATTGCTACTCAGAATTCACCAATGGGTGTGAATGTAATCCCAAATCATCAATGCCACAGGTACTCAAACTTCCCTTGCATTGATATTGATGCCATAGGTACTCAGACTTCGCCTACATTCATGGCTGAAATCCAAATTACAAAAATTTTCCCTTAAGAATGTAGTCACTCAATCTATCATAAGGAAAATCCCATTCAATAGAACTAAAACAAGATAACAATCTATTAAAAAAGTGACTAATCCATGCAAGTGTGGACACCATCATAGTTCCCAAATATTACAACCCAAATGAAAATAAAAATCAACCAAAAAAGCAAAAAGTATGCACAAATATCAATAATATAGGACTAAAGCAAATGAATAAGGAGACACCCCAACTGAAAAGATAACAGTGTTCCCACTATATAAATAAGAAAGGATAAAAAAGTTAAGGGTGCTCCCTAATACTGCATCAAGGGCTGCTATCACTCTCTGATTCTACTTCATCATTATTCCCTTCAAGGTCGAACTATTTTTTCATGTAAAAACTTGAATAGGAATGTGAGGAAAATGGGGAAGGGGGGAAGGGAATCAGTAATTTGAATGGCTAAAGTGATCGTGACTGTGGTCAAGTGACCACAATCATGGACATACAATGACGTGATCAAATCTAGGGACCGCAATCACAGTAACTGAGAGCATTTTTGCTCCTCTATTTCCTCTCTTTTAGCTCTTTTGTTAATTTACATAGATTTCACCTCTATTCAGTTCTCAATGAACATTTTTACACACTTCCCTTTATTAAAGCTCATCCAACTCACTCCTTAGTGCCACAAATGCATGAGTTATTCATATGTAGAAACTAACATATATGATGCAAACATATAACAAAAAGGATACAAGCCACTTTCGTGGCATTTGTCGATTGCCTCCAACATAGTGACTTACTTATCATCATGGAACGACGTCTTCCTTATTCAATTATCAAGGGGGTCTGCAAGTCTTCTCGTATTAACCTTTTCAGCATCAACCAGTTTTGTGGCATCTTCTTCTATTTTCTCATCCTCTTCCTCTATACTTTGAGTAACTCCTTATTTGGCTGATATTTGGGCATCTTTCCACCCATGTCCTTTTTCAAGTGATCTTCCATTGTCTTTCCACTCCTGGTAACTATTTTTGAGACTTGAGCGGTATTATTAGGCTTGGCAATTTCGTCACTAGGGAGATCACCTCTAGGTTTAGCATTTAATCTGTGAAGACTTGCTCAATTTGGGTCTCCAATTTCTTGATAGAGGTGGAGTGAGATACCATAATTAGAGAGAGTTAGGAGAAGTCACCTTCTAACTCATGGACAATTTTTCTTATATCTTCCACTCTATTCAAGATTCTTGTGAGGACATCTTCTATTTTAAATTTGTCAAAGTCATGGAGATTGAATTTTTTTCATAAGCCCAATCATGGTGAGGGACAAAGTGGAAATAATCATGTTCCCGATTTCTCCATACTCAACCACCATCCCAATTCATCCAACCTTGATTTTCACCTTGCCTTCGATAGGCTGGGTGAGAACCCCCCGAATAGTTTGCCAAATATGGAATCTCTTCATTCAACTTCTTAACTTCCTCGTCTTGATCATAGGCTTTTGAAAATATGACATTTACCATTTTTGCAGGTGCACCCATAACATACTTGGTTAGGAGCTTAAGTTGGGTAAAAATATTTTCCATAGTCTCCTCTTATTCCTTATCCCACTTTATTTGTTCCTTACTAACCGTGGATGTGGAGGGAGAGCTTTTGGGGACATTAGTATCTCATATATGCCATTCTCGATTGTGTTTGGTCACCGCTCTCAACAATTTTGTAGCTGCGTGGAACTAAAAGTTCAAGAGAGAACCTTTTGCTGCATTGTTTACCATAGTTTGGTTCAAAGGATCTAGTGCCTGGTAGAATACTTTGAAAAGTATCTTCCCCGGAATCTCATGGTTTGGGAATTTGGCTAACTTTCTACTAAATATCCCCCATACTTCATAAAATGGCTCCCCACTCCTTTTTCTAAAGCTTATAATCTCATATCTCATGTGACATATCTTGGAGGGAGGGAAGTATTGATCAAGAAACAACGTTGTAATCTTGTTCCACAAAGTGATTGAACCTGTAGGAAGTGAACGGAGCCATAATACCACCATTCCTGTTTGTAATAACGGAAAAAGATGAAGACGAAAGGATTCCTGAGTGATGTGTTCTATGTTGAATGGTGCACACACCTTTAAAAAATTCATTTAGTGAAAATACGGGTCCTCGTAAGCTTGACCCCCGTATTGCCCCATCATTTACAATAAGTGTAGCATGATGCTAGTCGTATGGAAGGTCCTGTTCCCATGGGTTGGTGGGATAAGGATTGCACCCATTTAACCCGCATCATTTATTGACCTTCTCCATCAAGGGGGGCATTAAATGACTCCACATGATTAGTGCCTTAGCTCATAGTTCCATTCAGGCTATGATCACCTATAAATAAAAGACACAACAAAAGTGAACTATACCACCCCGGATATACCCAAGTAAAAAGCACACTGCACAAGCAAAATCTATATTTCACTCCCTTGCAATGGCGTAATGTTGATAATGCTCAACTCACTCCTATGTTTGAGGGGTGAGGCGATATTGTTAATAACCCAACTCAAGTTGGGGTCGAATCCACAGGGAGCGAATTACAAATTTCGAGACCTATGGGTTCTCTAATTACTAAAAGGTTACCCGGAATGCTAACAAACACATGTAAAATAAAATGGGGGAGTTGATTTGGGATTTGTTCGTAATGATGTTTTGTTAACAACGCCGGAATATGACACTTTTGACTTAAAATCAATATTTGAGAAGATCTTGGGATTATGTCTACCTAAAAGTAAAATCATGTGGGTTGATGATGGTTTAACATGAAACTTAACTAAAGGATAGGATAGGTAGAAGATCATTGTGGTTAATCTTTCAATAAAACCACAACGATTTAACCCATTTTCTCTTTCGAGCGCCTAACAAGTGTGCAATTCATAATCAACCAAAACCTCAATCGCGAATTGCTATTTCTAGGATGATGCTCTTTACATGATTTACTCTCCAATTACACTTATTTCTAAGATTAAAAAAAGTAGAAAACCATAGGCTTAATTGTCAACCATTGCCTTGTCCCCCTATAACTCTCTTTCAAGGATGTTATAGGTTACCTCATGTTCACCTTCATCCCTCTTTAAAGGATGATGAAGGGTTTCTAGAGTTTGGAGTTTTCACCCATCAAACCAATTTGGAGATTTGGGGTTTTCACCCATAAATTCCAACTCATAAATTCAATCAATGGTGGAATCCATACTCAACAACTAACAATCATGCAAACACAATAATACGCATGCACAATTACACTTTAGTTCAACATAATCCCAAGACTAATTTACTTAGGTACTCATGAAGAAAGGAAAGAAAGATATACCATAAGGATTATCCAAAGCATTTATTCTTCACAAAATACAAAGAAATAAAGCATCCATAATTAGTTACATAGTTACCCAATTAGGGTTTCTTGCTTTAAATTCAAAATTGTCTTTCACGTAAGAAATGCCCTAAGAAGAAAATGTTTTTGCCTCTATAAGGTTTGGGATTCGTCTAAGAGAAATTACAAAACTGCCTTGGGTTATACTCCTGATTGGCCCCAATCACATGATGTTAGCCGCGATCGCGACCAACGTAACCGCAGTCATGTTCTGCAATCACGTTTTTTTGGCCATCGTGACTGACCGCAACCGCAGTCTTAGAAGCACGATTGCGGTAACTGAGGTCGAACTGCTCCAGGTCTTTATCTGCACTTCTTGTGCTTTTATTTGATTCCCTTTAGCTCCAATACACATCTTTTCATTTTTTCATCTTTTCAACTATGTACCTGCACAATGTGGATATTAGTGCATTAAATAACAATTATATCTAATTTAATTTTGCAAAACATGGTAGTGCGCATAAATATTTAGTGTGAATAAGTGGTAAAATCACCACTCATCACCTAGGTGTTTGAATTCTCTTCCATTTAGATCATTTTTCCTCGAATGATGGGTAAGGAAGGCATATGCACGAGTTAACACATCATAGCACATCAATCTAACATTTAATCAAGTTAGAAATCAAAGACAAACAAGAAAGATAATATACATGCTATGATCGTTATCAATCATCCATATATTTAATTGACTTTGGGACTCGAACCTATTGTCTATCAAAATACTTGGTCAATTCCAAGTGTAGGGACATGAACCCGTTGCCTAACAAAGTCATAAATCAAGTTAAGAAGATTACAAATACCTCAAGCACGAGTTTCTAGAATGGAAAACAAATGCGTAAACTTGGACTTCATGTCCTCTTCCGCCTCCCAAGTAGCTTTCTTGAACTTTTGGTTCGTCTATAGAACCTTCACCGAAGCCACCTCTTTCCTTCACAACTAGCAAACTTTTCGATCTAAGATACTCACCGGGACCTCTTCATAGGACAAAGAGTATAAAACACCAACATCCTCCAAGGGAACAACAAATGAAGGATCACCGATACACTTTCGTAAAATGGACACATGGAGTACCGGATGAATGGAGCTCAAGCTAGAGGGAAACTCCAATGCATAAGAAAGATTACCAACCCTCTTAAATATCAAGTACGTACCAACTTACCGAGGACTAAGATTCCCCTTCTTGCCAAACCTCATCACTCTCATCATGGGAGACACCTTCAAGAATACCCAATTGCCAACATTAAAGTCCAAATCTCTACGCCTCACACCCGCATAGGATTTTGATGACTTTGAGTGCTTTCAACCTGTCACGAATCACTTTCACCTTCTCCAAGGCTTGGGGAACCAAATCAGCACCAAAAAACTTACCCTTACCAACTTCATACCACCCAATATAAGAACAACATCTCCTACCATACAACCCCTCAAAAAGAGTCATGCCAATACTAGAATGGTCACTATTGTTATAGGCAAACTCAATCAAAGGCAAATGGTCATAACAAATTCCACCATAATTGACCACACAAGCATACAACATATCTTTCAATGTTTGAATGGTCCACTCCATTTTTCCATCCGTCTGCGGGTGGAAAGCGGTAATAAGGCAAAACTTAGTCCCTAAACCTTTCTAAAATGACTTCAAAAAGTAAGATGAGAATAGAGTACCACGATCTGAGATAATAGAAACCGAGGAAACGTGCAACTTCACAATTTTTGACATCACTGACAAGAAATGAGCGGATTTGGTTATTCTATCCACAATAACCCAAATAGAACCACATTGATTTCGAGATAGGGAAGGACCGGTAACAAAATCCATATTAATCACCCACACTTCCATTTAGGCAACTCAATCTCTTAGTACAAACCTCTGAACCTTATATGCTTAACTTTTACTTGTTGACACATGATACACTTTGTCATAAAGCTAGCCACATCTCGCTTCATATTATTCCACTAATAGAACGCCCTAGGGCCATTATTGGTTTTCACAGAACCAAGATAAATAGAATAACGAGTTCTATGAGATTCGGCCAAAGTCCTTTCCCTCAATCCATCGACATTGGGAACACATAACCTACCTTGGTACCTCAAGATATCATCACCACAAATAGCAAAATCAATAATATTTTGTTAAACCACATTTCTCTTAATCTTCATAAAATCAAGATCTAAATTTGCTTTTCCTTTATCTCAACCACAAGAGACAAATGCGATACCTTATGCACGAATACACCACCATCATTAGAGTTAGTGAGACGAATTCAAAGATTAGCCAAGTGATGAATGTCTTTCACCAACTCACACTTATCCTCATATATATGAGCTAGACTCCTAATGGATAACCTACTATGAGAATCAACAACTACATTAGCTTTACCTGGATGGTAATGGAGACTCATATCGTAGTACTTTAACAACTCAAGCTATCTCTTTCGCCTGAGATTCAACTCCTTCTGAGTAACTACGTACTATAGGCTCTTGTGAGTAGAAAATTTGTCAACATAAACCCCATAAAGATAGTGACACCAAATATTCAATGCAAAAACCACGGCCAATAACTCTAAATCATGAGTACGGTAGTTCCTCTCATGGACTTTCAATTGCCTAGAAGCATAGGCAAACACCCTACCATGTTGCATCAATACACAACCAAGCCCAACATGAAAAGCATCAAAATACACTACAAAACCATCATTACTCTCTGGTAAGGTCAAAACTAGAGCCAAAGTCAATTTATCTTTCAACTTCTCAAAACTACCCTTACACGCATCTGACCAAAAGAACTTGACCTTCTTCCGATCTACTTAGTAAATGGAGTAGCTATAGTAAAAAAAACTTTCCACAAATTTCTTATAGTAACCATCTAAACCCAAAAAACTTCGAATATCGGTTGGATTTGCAGGTCTAGGAAACTTGTTAACCATCGCAACATTTTGTGGATCCACCATGATCCTTTCACTAGAGATAACAAAACTAACAAAAGTCACAACCTTTAATAAAAACTCACACTTAGAGAACTTGGAATACAAATGATAATCAGTCAAGGTTTGCAACAAAGCACGAAGGTTATCGACATAATTCTCTTAGAATAGACCAGGATGTCATCAATGAAGACAATGACAAACAAATCAAAGAATATATGAAAACCCTATTCATCAAGTCCATGAATGTCGTTGGGGCATTGTTCAATTCAAAAGATATAACTAGGAACTCATAATGACTATATCGGGTCCTGAAGGCAGTCGCAGAGATATCCACTTCCCTGAACTTAAGCTGATGATAACCCAACCTAAGATTAATTTTAGAGAACACTTCGCACCTTGAAGTTGATTAAACAAATATCAATCCTAGGAAGAGGATACTTATTCATTATATTTACCATGTTCAACTGACGATAATCGATGCACATTCAAAGGGAGCCATCCTTCTTACACACAAACAACACTGGAGCACCTTAAGGGGACAGGTAGTATGGATAAAACCTTTATCTAAGAGATTCTTCAATTACTTCTTAAGATCCCTCAACTCCACCAGAGCTATTTTATATATAGGGATAGAGATAGGACAAGTGTCTAAAAATAGATCACTCACAAAATCAATTTCTATATCAGGAGAAATACCAGGAATATCATCGAGAAAAATCTTGATAAACTCATTAACCATGGGAATAGATTCTAGAAAAGGACCTTTTGTGTTGGAATCCTTAACTCAGACCAATTGATACAAACACCCTTTAGAAATTAACTTTTAGGATTTAAGTAGGCACTAAAGAACCCCCTTCCCATACAATGACTGGATCATTAGGGAATTTAAACATGACCATACGGGTTGAACAATTTAAGGTGGCATAGCATGAATGTAAGAAATCCATTGCCAGAATAACATCAAAGTCAACCATATCCAACTCTATCAAGTCTACGAGAGTTTCTCTACCACTAACAAATACCATACACCCCATATAGAGTCATATTACAATCGTAGAGTCTCCTACCGAGGTAAAAAATAAAAAGGAACTGATAGAAACTCAGGACCAAAACCAAAATAAATAGACATAAATGTGTTCACATAGGATTGAATGGACCCTGAATCAAGTAAACAATACATATCAAGGTAGAAAAGTTTTAACATACTCATAAAATAATCAGGAGTTTCCTCAAAATCTTGGCAAGATGCAAGAGCATATAATTAATTCTGGCCAATGCTGGTACCAGAAGAGAAAGTAACGCCCATTAGCACAAGAGAAGATGAAGATCCAATAGGGACCCTGTTAGCCTCGAAAGCCATAGTAACAGGATTGGAATGATGCATATGACCATTATAACTAAAAGAAAAACACCTATCCTTCCCTTTAACATAGAATCTATGGTATAACCTTCCATAAAATCTATAAGGAGGGTGGGATAGAGTTGACTAAGCCCTACTTTCCTAAAATTAGGCACACTATGCTTGAAATCCACCATCAAGCTGAGATTGACGATCACCCAATGACTTAGGGTAAAGAGAATTAGCTGAGGATAAAGAACTAGAACTCCCCTACTTCTTCCTTATCCACTTACCATTATCTCTACAATTTTTCTTAGAAGACCTAAATTTCTTCCCCTACCTTTTACTAAACTCAAACTTTCTCTTTTTCTCTTTCTCCACTTGTTTCATATACATGACCAACTAAGAGATGTCCATGTGTTTTATTAACTAAGGCGCCTTCCCCTCAAGGACCAACTCATGGGATAATCCCAAAGGCAAACTTACACATTCTATCCCTTATGATAGAAACCATCTTAGGAGTATACCTAGACAACTGATGAAATTGAAAGACATACTCTTTAACAGACATCCCACCTTGCTTCAAATTCACAAACTCTTCCTCTTTTGCTCCTCTCAATTCTTGAGGAAAGAAGTGGTATAAGAAGGCACTAGAGAAATCTCCCTACACAGTACCACTAGCGTTCTTACCTCTTTACTATTCTCACTCTTTGTACCATTGGTATGCCATATATTTCAATTGGTAGGAAGAAAACTCAACACCTTCAACCTCCAAAGCGTGCATATATCAAAAGAACTTTTATATTTCATCAATGAAACTTAAAGGATCCTCCTTAAACTTGGTACCAGTAAACATAGAAGAATACAACCTCAAGAATTGGCCAACCCTTATGGCCTCATAAGATGGAGCAACGGATAACCAAGAACAAGTTGTGAAGCCACCAACTGTGTCAACAAAGTTATGGAATGAAGGAACTCGACATTGGTCGTATCCCCTTGAGGTAACTGAGAAGGAGGACTAGAAGGAACCACTGGAAATCTTAGACTATCAGGTACTAGACCATAAACCAAGTGTGGACTCCATAAGTAGAGGAGTCCCATCAATATCGTCCTTAGTCGGGATGAAAGGGTTTCTAGGAACTTCAGATTTTTTTTGAGACATGATCTGAAAGAGGAGTAAATAAAAGTCAGAAAAATCTAAGACCTTGAACTTTATAACTAAAAATAAAACCACAAAAAAGTGAAACATTCCTAAATGCCTCATAGCCCTTCTCTTATAAGTATGGCACATTACATACCCATAAAAGAGACTCTAGTCAACACAATGTGGACACTCGACTAACCATGAACCTAGGCTCTGATACAAACTTGACATGACCCAAACTAGGGCCTTGTTGTAGCGAGCATCTCTAGCCCAATAAGGATCAGAGATCACCCCATTAGCCTAACCTAACCATCTTATCAAAACACAAGTGTCGAATTAACTATGAACATATAATAATATAGTAGACACAAGACAAATAAACATAACTTAATCATTCCATTTATATCTATATGCAACATCCAACCTACCCAAGTCCACAGTTATCAACTAAGCCTCTACAAATCTAAGGTTAAATAATATGTAGGGACAAGCCCCTGGAAATAGCCAAAACCAATCCAAAGAAGACTATGGCATAAGGTAAGAAGAACATAAAATATATGCCTTCCAAAGTATGGAAGCTCACCACTTCAATATTAACACTCGAATCGCCCAAACACCTAATCACTGTACAAGAAGAGAATAAGAAGCTCTATCCCTTATATCACATAGGGACACAACGTCTAAAGATGGTTAGTAGTTGGAACACTAGCATATAACTAAAGGATAAGGACAAAATAATGCCAATATTTTAAGATGATTCAATCAATGCATATAGCCAGTGCAATACGTATATATACATACCATGCTGGTATAGTGAATAAGATTAGCATGAAATTTGAAATCGTTAAGCTAGGTTGCATAGACTTGCCGTTCAAAATTCACCCATGGGCTATATAGGGTCAGCGCCACCTGCTGAAAGGGCCCCAACACATGTTTACTGCAAGAGCTGGGGAGAATATGAGATGACTAATACATCTCTAAGAGAAAAAGTTTGACATCATGCACATGGTCACAATGACTAATCTCACAACTATAAATCATGAGTTTCTATCTTTGGTCCCCTCGGGACCTTCGCCTTTCATGGCTTGGCTAAACCCTACTTTAAAGCCCGAATTAAAACCATTCTTACACAATAAACTATTTAGTAAATTTATTACCAGAGGAACTTAGTTGGTATCTTCACACCAATACTACTTGCAAGTATACACATACCATTACCTTTATCAATCAACCATTCACATGATTTTTTGGGCTCTATCCCTTCGTATAACAAGGCACTCATTAACTCCACAATTTAAGGACTCAAACCCATTTTAACTTATTAAACCACATAGTTTTCCATTTAAACCATTTCATGGCCAAAAATTTCTTTATAAAACTATTTGCAAACCATTCATACTCATTAAGACATTGCCTTTGTTCAAAACACCATTAACATATGACTAGTAATTTCGTTTAGATATTTTCACAAACACCTTATGGGCAAATATTTAACAAGACCAAAACCAAGGTAAAAATCATTATGGTTATAATCTACAAGCACCCACATGTGTAACCATCACTAAAAACACGTGAAAAAAATATTTAATTTAAGAGAAAACAATATTCAACAATCTGCATCAAAACCCTCAACATTTTATTTCAAAACCACCATTTAAGAATCAAAATCAATGTTCAAAACATATGATATTTTTGAACAAACATAAGGGAAGAGTTAAATACCTTTTATAAGAAGATTCACGGAGAGATTCTTGGTCTCTAAGCCACTAGAAGGACACCTTTTGAAACCCAAGCTTTAATCTTGATAGAGAAGTTTTAGAAAGTGTTTCGAAATGTTTTGATATTGTGTAAATGAATAATAAAGGGTAAAATAAGGTTATAAGTTGTGGGTTATAAGGGTTTAGGGGTGGGAAATGTCTAAAATATCCTCAACTTAAAAGATAAACAATGCACCTAGAAGGGTACAACATCCCCTTACCTATACCCTAGAGTATGAGTGGTACCCTAAATCATACCTCACCATGGACACGTAAACTTACCAACATACGAATCAATATGTATAACTTATACCCTATGGTACAAGTGGTATCCTACAATATTTATCCAAGTTAGAATGCTTTGACTAAGACTTCGAGCATCATATGACTAAGTATCTTATCACTCGTACAACATCATATAATTAGTATCATACTAAATCATACCTTGTACAAAATGTCATCACCCTAAACTGATTGTATATGGGAAGGTATAATTTCCCCATGATTTGACTATGTAGAACTCTTAAAATATAGGCCAACAATTTAGTTTTTGAATGTCGCAACTCTTGCCTTAATCTGATATTGTGGCAAAAAAGTTATGCAAATATTTCTTTAAGTATAATCAGCTGCTAGTGACTATGACTCACATGATGACCCATTGCCATATGTAATGAGTCATTACTGGGATTCATTATTACAATAGTAAGTATCTGTAGTTCAAAGTGCAGTGATAACAACCCCACATTATAACCCATCAACAGTGATAATGAGTCATAAAGAAGGATTTGTTATAATAATAGTGTATAGCTAAAACCCCAATATTAAACTATTACCTTACCTAATAACTCATGATCAGTCGTGATGAGTCATTAGAAGAGGAGTCATAGTCATAAAAGAAAGGACCCAAGACCTCACGATTTAAGGTTATGACTCAAACCATGATTCATGACCAGTCTTAATAAGTCATGCAGTGAGTCGTAATGAATGGGAACGAAATTTCTTAAACAATATTTCAAGGACTATTAAGTCTTTTCCTACTCTTTTAAAAACTAAATCTATATCGTTTGGGATTTTAAAATAGTGATAAAAAAGACAAGAATCCCCCAAATCCATAATTTAATGATATTTCAACCTAGAGGTATTAAGAGAGGAAATTTTTTATTCAACCCAAAAGAAGTTAGGGCTCTTCAAGTTCAAGTTTATTCCCAAGAAACTCCCCTAAGGAGTTTGCCTTCAATTATGTGGGATTTCATCAGTGGGTCCCCTTTCACCCATTGAGTGCCAATAACTTCCTTAATTTACAAGTACAAACTCTTTTATCCTTTTAAATTTGGTTCCAAGTCAAATATGAGATTTATCAACTTTATCTTAGTTGTTGTAGTTATGAACTATGAAAATATGATTCCCCAAGAGTGAATGTAGGGATGAATACTCCCTCATCAGTTAGTCATGAGATCGTTAGTAGCAATACCTAAGTTCCAGAACTACGACACCAGAATAGGTTATAAAGGGTCCCCTATTAGTAAAGGAATGACACCCTAGTCCTTCAAGACATCAATTTAGTGGATCCATGCCAACCAATTTCTGTACTCTAAGCAAGGTACAACATCCTTCAAACTGGGGTTACAGGTTGGACCCTAATTAGTAAAGATTAGGGCATGCTAGTTATTATTAGCTCCCACAATCCTCAGTTTATGTTTCAACTCAGATATGTATGACCTTGTATTAAGTTTTCTAGTTATTCAGCTTATAAGTACATGCTTATACTTGGTTTTATATTTAGTTTTCATTTTCATGTATTCATTCTAAGTTATACTAGTTAGCCTTCCTATCTTGCATACTCAGTACATTCAAAGTATTGATTGAATACTATCTTTTGTGCTATATTATATTTTAATATAGGTTCGAACGCTTAGTTCCCGAATCACCCCTAGTTAGTTTCTCTGCCACTTAACAACAGTTGTGGTGAGTCCTCATCCTTCGAGTATGGCTTATTAATTATTGCCTTAAATATTTTATTTTAGTTTAGTTAGTTGGAGTTAGTTGGGGATTTGTCCCATCAACTCTCCATATTTTAGAGGCTTTTAGACGGTCAGAATTTTCTTTAGTTTTATCATATAATCAGGAATGATTGATATTATTTCTATTACTATTTATTATCATGTTTTCCAGTTTAGATTTTTCCAAGTATTTTATTATTTTCTCCAATGTTTATAGTGGGTATGAGACCATGTGTTAGCTTAGGGTTACTTATGACTCTAAGCATCATGTTACGGCTAGGGGGTAGTCTCAGGTCATGACAAACTTTATATTAGAGCACAAGATTTAAAGTTTCCTAAGAGTCTAAAAGCCTTGTTAAGTAGAATCTTATTCATATGTGTGAAAAGTGCCACACATATGAATGGGAGTCTATGAAATGTTTTAGGAAAGTTTCACTTCTTTCATTGTTTATGTCTAGAAATAGAGCATGAGCTACCTTGTGTTTCCTCTTCTGACTCATTCTCTACCCATTTACAGAAAATGCTTCCCAGAAGGCCTAATAAAAGGAGGAATGGAGACCACCCAGTACTGCCACCTATCCTTAAAGACTATCTGAATGAGCAGGTTTCTTATGCTAAATTTAGGGATACATGCACAGTGCTTGCCTAATCCTTGGATCCCTAAATTAACCAGCAGGATATTTCCTTAGCCAACCCAGTAGTGAATATGGTAGACACCAAGATTCGAGACTTCACTTGAATAAATGCCCTAGTGTTTTCTAGATCCAAGTCTGAGGAGGATCCATAAGAGTTTCTAAATTACGTATAGAAGGTGACTAATATTATAGGTGTAACCCTATATGAGAGTGCTAACTTAGCTTATTACCAATTGAAATGGGTGGCCCACACCTAGGTTAAGAAGTGGAAGAAGGATAGAGGTGCCAATATAGAGCTTATAGAGTAGGATGAGTTTCCTCCTACTTTTCTGGATAGTTTTTTCCCACTTGAGTTGAGGAAAGAAAAAGTGAAAGAGTTTATTAATTTGAAGTAAGGTAGTATGACCATTAAGGAATATTTACTCAAGTTTACTTAGTTAGCGAGGTGCACTCTTATTATGGTGGCTAATTCTGGGGCTCAATTGAGAAAATTCAAATCTATTGTGTAGGAAGATGTAGTTAAGGAGTGTAAGATGATAATTATGATTAAGGTGATGTACCTCTCCAGGTTGATGGTTCATGCTAAGTAAATTATAGAGTAGAAGGTTAAAGAAATACAAAGGGATAATGAGGGCCAGGATCAGTAGTTTTAATTTCTCTCAACTAAGGTCAGATGGGGGGACTTGTTCTCAGTCCTGCCATAAATCTTTAGCCCCAGCCCATTTTCTGCCAGTGTCCCAGTTCCTAAGTTTTGATAGGATACTCATGATAAAGCACCAGGCTCTAAGTCCTAGAATAGTATGAACAAGGCCACACCAACCCAATCTAAAAGAGGTATGGTAAGAACCATATGGGTGAGTCCATGGCCAATAGTGATGCATATTTTGGGTCTAGAAACTAAGTCCATAAAATAAGGGACTTCCTAATAGGTATTTGGCAGGGTAGGAATGATCATCAACAAGACTAGACAAAACTCCTCATCAGCTCCAGCAGGTCGCTAGACTCAGTAAGGAACCACTTGTAGTTCCACTAATGGACGATGCTAAAATCAACTGTATTTTATTCAGACTCATCAAGATCAAGAGGGTTCTCCTAATATAGTTACTGGTATGTTACAAGTCTTCCACCTTTATGTGTATGCATTATTAGATCCTGGAGCCTTAATTTTCTTTGTGACTCCCTATATAGCAGTGGATGTTTGTGTCAGTCCCAAAATTATTGCATAAGCTATCTTAGTGTCCACTTCAGTTAGTAGTTCTATTATAGCTATATGGGTATACAAAATTTTCCCAGTCATAATATCCCAAAAAGTCACCTTAGTTGATCTTGTAGAATTAGAGATGATCGATTTTAATTTCATTCTTGGTATGGATTGGTTTTACTCCTACTATGCCTAAGTTGACTATATAATTAGAATAGTTCAATTTCTATTTCCAAATAAGCTAATCATAGAATGGAAGGGTAGTACTTCAGTACCTATGGGTCAATTTATCTCTTTCTCTAAGGTGATGAAAATAATTTCCAAGGGGTGTGTCTATCATATCATTTGAGTGAAGGAATCAAGTTTCAAAATTTCAAGTCTTGTATTAAACCCGGTAGTGAATTAATTTCCAAAGTTATTTCCTAAAGAACTTCCTGAAGTTTCTACCGAGCGGGAAATTGACTTCAGAATGGATTTCCTTATAGATACCCAACCTATTTCAATACCACCTTACAAAATGGATCTAGTTGAGCTTAATGAATTTAAAGATCTTTTGAAGGATCTCTTTGATAACAGATTCATCAGACATAGTATCTCTATATGGGGTGCTCCAATTCTATTCGTGCGCAAGAAAGACGGTTCTCTCAGAATGTGCATCGACTATTGTCAGTTGAACAAAGTCACAATCAAGAATAAGTATCCCATCCCCAAGATTTATGAATTTTTGAAATAGCTACAGGGTTTAAATTGTTACTCTAAGATAGACCTCAAATCTGGATATCATTAGCTCAGAGTCAGAGAAAGTAACTTTCTAAAGACGACTTTCAGAACTTCGTATGGTAATTTTGACTATTAGTTATGTCTTTGGTCTAAGGAATGCTCCTACAACTATTATATACTTGATGAATAGAGTGTTAAAGAAATACTTTGACATGTTCGACATAGTCTTCATAAATGACATCTTTGTCTACTACCGTACCGAAGCTGAGCATCAGATCATTTGAGGGTTGTTCTTCCAACCCTTAAGAATCATCAGTTATTTGCTAAGTTTAACAAGTGTGAATTCTGGTTGAACTCAATAACTTCTCTTGGTCATGTTATTTCCTGTGAAGGCAGTAAAGTTGATCCTCAAAAGACTGTAGTAGTAAGAAACTTTCCTATACCCATCTTCCCATCAGATATCAGAAGTTTCATGGGTTTAGCTAGTTAATATAGACAGTTTATTGAAGGGTTTTTCCCAATTTCCTTTCCTATGTTTAGGCTGACTAAAAAAATTCAACTTTCAGTGGTCCGATTCATGTGAGAAGAGTTTGCAAGAGTTGAAGATTTGACTTACTTCTGCCCTTGTTTTGACTCTACCAGAGGGTTCAAATTGTTTTGTGGTTTATTGTGATGCCTCTAGAGTTGGTCTTGGTGGTGTGTTGATCCAATGGTCAAGGCTATATCCCATTCCTCTAGAGAGCTCAAAACCCATGAGAAGAACAACTTGATTAATGATCTTGAGCTGGCAACAATTATTTTTTCCCTAAAGATTTTGAGGCATTACTTTTATAGGGTTCACGTGGATATGTTTACTAATCACAATAGCTTTCAGTACGTCTTCACTCAAAAAGACCTAAATCTTTGTCATAGAAAGTGGTTAGAATTGCTGAAAGGTTATGATATAAGTGTCTTGTTTCACCTATGAAAGGCCATTGTAGTGGCCGACACCCTTAGTAGATTATCTATAGGAAGTGTTGCCCATGTTGAGGATTATATGAACGAATTAGTTTGCGAGGTTCATCAGCTTGCTAGATTTGGGGTTCGGTTGGTTGATTCGACTGAAGGTAGTATATGGTTCAAAATGGTTTAGAATCTTTGTTGGTTTTCGAAGTGAAGAAAATGTAAGAAAGAGATCCTATTTTTCGTATGCTGAATGAGGATGTTCGAAATAAAAAAGTTGAGGTTTTCTCCCAAGGGGGAGATGATCTCATTGTCAGGGAAGGTTATGCATTCTAGAAATAGATGATTTGAGACAATGGATGCTAGTAGAGGCTGACTATTCTCGATTTTCTATTCACCCAGGAGTCACTAAGATTTACCGCAAATTGGGAGAAATCTATTGGTTGAATGGTATGAAGAAAGATATTGCAGAATTTATGGCTAAGTGTTCTAATTGTCAGAAGGTTAAGTTTGAGACCCAGATACCTAGTGGTACACTTTAGGAATTCACTCCCCACATAAAATTGGGATGTGGTGAATATGGACTTCATTACAGGGTTGCCCAATACAGATTGTCAACATGGTTTCATTTGGGTTGTTGTTGACCAAATGACTAAGCTCATTTCTTACCAGTTAATACTTCATATTAAGCTGAGGATCAAGCTAAACTCTATATCAAGGATTTGGTAAAGTAACATGGTGTCCCATTTACCATTATATTAGTACCAATTTACCTCTTATTTTTTGAAGGCTTTTCAGAAAGGTCTTGGTAACCAAGTTCATCACAGTACAACCTTTCACTTGTAGCTAGATGGTCAGGCAGAGAGGACCATTCATACTTTAAAGGATATGTTGAGGGCATTTACGCTTGATTTAAAGAGTAGTTGGGATAACCACTTTTATTTGATTGAGTTTGCTTATAATATTAGTTATTACTCTAGTATTCATAGAGCTCCATTTGAATCTCTCTATGGAAGGAGGTGTCGATCTCCTATTGGTTGGTCAAGTTTGGTGAGGCTGCCTTGATAGGGCCAGATTCAATGTAGGAGGTACTGAAGAAGGTTTAGATGATTAGGGAAAGATTGAAAATAGACCAGAGTCATAAAAAATCCTATGTAGATGTGAGGAAAAGGGAGCTTGAATTTGATGATGGGGAATGTATATACTTAAAAATTCTACCCATGAAGGCGGTGAAGAGGTTCAGTAAGAAGAGAAAACTCAGTACCCGCTATGTTGACCCATATATGATTTTGAGCTGCTTTGGTAAGGTTGCATATGAGTTGGACTTGCCTGTAGATTTATCATCTATGCATCTAATTTTCTATGTATCTTTGTTGAAGAAATGCATTTGTGATACAACATTAGTAGTTCCATTAGAAAGTGAGGCCATTGAATAGATCCTCTCTTATAAGGAAGTCCCAGTTGAGATCCTTTACCACCGAACGCATAGATTGAGAAATAAAGAGGTCACCTTAGTAAAGGTCTTATGGAGGAATCAGTCCATCGAGGGAGCTAGTTAGTAAGCAGAGGCTGATATGCGAGCCAAGTACCTCGATATTTTCTCTTCAAAACCAATTTCAGCTTGAGGTAATAGTTTCTCGGTCTGCCTTACCAAGCTCAAGCCAACCAATAGGATATCTAAGGACCATACTAATACTAGAATGATAGCTATCATTATAAGTAAACTCTACCAAAGGTAGATGCTCAACCCAATTGCCATCATATTCAATCACACAAGCTCGAAGTGTATCCTTCAATATCTAAATAGTTCTCTCTACTTGCCCATCCATCTGCGGGTAGAAAGGAGTACTCAGACTCACCTTAGTCCCTAAACCTTTCTGGAAAGATTGCCAGAAGTGAGATGTAAACTGCATGACACAATAAGAAATAATCAAACAGGCACCCCATGTAGCTTCACAATCTCCTGAAGTACAGCTACGTATAATCCTCTGCCAAAAAGGTGGTGTGCACTAGCAAAGAGTGAGCAGACTTAGTCATCCTATCCATGATGATCCTAATCAAATCATATTGATTCTGAGACCGAGGAATACCGGTAAAAATGTCCATATTGACTACTTCCCATTTCTAATCGGACAATTCAATTTCTTGATACAACCCTCCTGGCCTCATGTGCTCAACCTTAACCTGTTGACACACCATTCCCTTGGCCACAAAATCAGCCGCATCCCTCTTTATGCCATTCCACCAATAGATCTCCTTGAGATCACGATACATCTTAGTCGATCTGGGATGAACAACATAGTGTGACTCATGCGCCTCAGCCAAAATCCTTTGTCACACACACAACCACTCTTGGTATCGTAAAGTACCATCACCACCAATCTTAAACACCACTACCTTTTTCCTACCAATGTTACTCTTGATTTTCATCAATCTTGGATCTAGCACTTGCTTCTCCTTAATATATGCACCAAGAGACGATCGAACCACTTGTTGCACCATTAACCACTATCCTTGGAGTCCAAGAGGCGAACTCTAAGATTAGCCACGTGGTGAATATCTTTCACTAATTCCTACTTTCCTTCCTCCACATGAGCTAAAATCCCCATGGATAACCTACTAAGAGCATCATCAACCACGTTAGCCTTACCTGGGTGATAGTGAAGACTCATATCCTAGTCCTTGAGAAGCTCAAGCTATCTCCTCTGCCTGAGGTTGAGATCCCTCTAAGTGAACACATACTGTAGACTCTAATGATCAGGAAAGATATCCATGTGAACACCATACAAATAATGTCACCATATTTTAAAAGCAAATATAACCACCAATATCTCCAATTCATGAGTAGGATAATTCCCCTTATATACCTCCAACTGCCTGGAAACATAGGAAATGACCTTCCTATGCTATATCAAAACACAACCAAGACCTACCCGAGATGTATTATAATAAAATACGAACCCATCATTGCCTTTCGGCAAAGTCAGAATTGGAGCCAAAGTTAACTTATCCTTCAACTTCTCAAAAATCCTCTCACAAGCATCTGGCAAAGGAAACTTGACCTGTTTTAGAGTTAACTTAGTCAAAAGAGCAGCTATCAAGGAAAAGATTTTTCCAAACCACCTATAATACCCAACTAAAACCAAGAAGCTTCAAATATCAGATGGAGTCATAGGTCTAGGTCACCTCTTCACAACAAAAACCTTTTGCGGATCCACCATGATCCCTTCACTAGAAATAATATGACCCAAGAAAGTTTCAACGTTCAACCAAAACTCATATTTAGAGAATTTGACATACAACTGTTGTTCCTTTAAGGTCTACAACACCACATGGAGGGGATTAGCATGATCCACCTCACTCTTTGAATAGAACATACTATCATAAATAACATAATAATGAAGAAATCCAAATACTAAATAAAAACCCTGTTCATCAGATCCATAAATGTTGTGGGAACATTAGTCAACCCAAATGACATTGAACGAGTGTCCAGAACTAGTCAATACCAAACTCGATTTCCCTATTTGGACGAACACTAGGAAGATCATCCAAAAAGACCTCTAGAAAATCATTAACTACTAGAACTAACTGGAAAAAAGGACCTTTCATGTTGGAATCTTTAACCCAGACCAAGTATTTAAAGATAACCTTTGAGATCTAAAGAGACAAGCTAAAGAACCACCCTCCCTTTCTATAACCGCTTCACCAGGGAACCTAAAGATAACCCTGTGGGTCCGACAATCCAAAGACGCTAACAAGAATGCAACCAATCCATAGCCAGAAAGACATCAAAATCCACCATACCCAACTCAAATAAATTTACCAAAATTTGATTGCCACTAACAGATACCACACCCTCTATAGGCTCTCTTAGCAATAACTGAGTCACCTACTAGGATAGAAATAGAAAAGGGATCCAAAATAACTTTTGAATCAAAACCAAAAGATAGAGCCACATAAAGAGTAACATAAGAGAGAGTGGACCCCAGGTCAAGCAAATAATATACATCACGAGAGGAAAGTTGTAATGTACCAGTAATGACATCAGATTCTGCCTTGGATTCCTATCAGGATACTAAAACATTCAACCTGCTCCAACCAAAACTAGAACCAGGAGCAGTACCAGAAGTAGATGCAACACCACCAAGTGTAGGAGCAGAAGATGAAGCCACAGGAATCTTATTCACCCCCATAGAAACCTTATTAATTGGACAATCCCTAAGCTGATGGCCTGTCTGGCCACACTTGAAGCATTTTTCCCTTCCTTCATCGCATTAACCCCAATGAGAACGACTCTAGAATCGATAACAAGGGTATGAAGAAACTAACTAACCTCTGTTTGCCTGAGATTGGACACCATATGCCCGAATATTATCCCCAACTTGGTGATGCATATCACTCAACTGGTAAGAAGCAGTAGGAGAAGAGAGGGAACTAGAACTCCCCTACTTATTTTTCTGTTATTTGCTACCATTTTGACGACCCTGAGACTAAGTATCTCCCTGGTCAGAAAACCTACTCCTCTTACCTTATTTATCTCCAAACTCTGCCTGCTTTCTCTTTTCATCCTCCACTTGCTGTATATGAAAAGTTAACCTAGAGATGTCGATCTATTTAATCAGTAAGGAAATCTTGCTCTCTAAAATCAAATCCCGATTTAACTTAGAAGCAAACTTCCTCATTCTTTCTTGTATTTCTGCCACTAAATCAGGAGCATACCTTGACAATTGGTGAAATTTCAAGGCATATTCCTTAACAGACATCCTCCCTTACTTGAGGTTCATAAATTTCTCCATCTTTGTTTCCCTCAACTCTTGGGGAAAGAACCGATCTAAGAAGGCCTTAGAAAAAGTATCCCACAAGACTAATTTTTTCATATCACCCCTATCCCTATCCTACTCCTTATACCACTGATATACAACCTCTTTGAGATGATAAGCTACAAAGTTTACTCCTTTCATATTAGTAGTCTGCATTACCCAAAATATCTTTTCCATTTTATCTAAGATAAAATGTGAATGTTTCTCCATCTTTACTTCAGAAAAAGTGAGAGGACCAATCTATATAAATTGGCAAACCCTTGTGGCCATAACAAAAAAAGCACCAGTCGCACCCCACTCAGCCTGAGCAGTGACCATCTGAGAAATAACATGAATACACAGATAGAATTCAGCATTAGTTACCTCGCCTTGGGGAGGACTAGTAGAAATTGGTAGAACTTTAGAACTATTAGGGATAGGATTGTGAGATCAAAGATGAACCCCAGAAGTTGGATGCACCCCTTCAGCATTACCTCCAGATGGGATACAAGAAGTTTTTTGTGTTCTAGATCTATGGGGAATAATCTAAAAGATGAACAAACAAGGATTAGAGAAGATTTTGGGACTGAAACACCAAGTTTTAAAATTGAATAACAAGAAAGTGAAACATTCCTAAATGCCTTGTAGCCTCTTCTTTATGAGTGTGTCGCACTATATACCCTTAAAAGAGACTCCACTCAACACAGCTTTGTGGACTCCCAATTAACCATGAACCTATGCTCTGATACCAACTCGACATAACCTAACTGAGGGACTTGTTATAATGGGTGTGTCAAGTCCAACTGGGACTTGAGACCACACCCGTTACCCAACCCAACTTCCAACCGCCTGCCCTAAGTTGGCTAAATTTTGAGTATGTAACAAGATAGTGTAATAGCTCACACGAAGACTCCGGTAAAGGATCAAAACCATAACAGACTCAATCGAGTCCAACCATCCCATACCAATAATCCAACCATACCAAAGCGATACTAAAATAAAGGCCATAAACAGGCCATAACTATGGATTTTCCAAAATATAATATAATTAATCCCAAAATAAAATACAATGGAATAACTAACAATATCATCAAATAATGTTATCCCTACGGCTTATTCCAATGCCAAGGCTGACACCTATACCGATCCTACCCATTCCAACCCGTAGCAGTACCACAAAGACTTTAACCAAAAGATTAATAAAATTTTGTTGAAATATGCCCCCAACCATATCCAAAACTAATATCCAAAATTAAATCAAAGTGTCTATAATTATCTATAACATGAAAAGGAATCTTTAAAAGGATGGAAGCTTAACACTTCAGTCCAAATATTATTTCCTGAATCAATCACTATATAGGAGGAGTAGAATAGCCAGTTCCTAAATAACATGGGTATACAGCCACCGGTAGACATGGTAACGGGTGAATGCTAGCATGATCTCTGGATAAGGATAAATTAATGTCATTTATAAATCCAAGTAAAACCATATATATGCACACAACCATACATATATATATTTAATGTCATTTATAAATCCAAGTAAAACCATATATATGCACACAACCATACATATATATATATAACCAAGCTAGTAAAGGGATCGGGTTTAGCAAGCCCTTAAAAACCTTTACCTGGGTTGTGTAGCTTTGTTATCCTAAACCACCCGCAGGTTAGTTGGGTTCATCTCCCCTACTGAAAGGGCCTCAATATGTGTAGCTGCATGACCAGGGAAGAAAACTTGGGACGACTAGTACATCACCCAAAAATATAGTGTGATATTATGAACACGGTCATGAAGACCAACCTCATATCGGTAGATACAGTTTTCCAGTTTTGGTCCCCTCAGGACCTCCACCTTTCACGGATTTGCTACACATCCAACCATTATTGCCCAATTAAAATCATTACTAAGCAACTAACTAATCTATTTACCATTTATTAACCAAGGACATTTAGTGGTGGTATGTCATACCGACCATACTTTTAAGTACTATCCATAACCAACAATATATATAGGTTTAAGTGGACTTCCAAGTGTGCTTATATTTACAATATTAAACCACTTGGGGGATTTCATATACCCCTCAAGCATAACCATTTAGCCATTTACCTTTCAGAGCCATTTAAACCATTCATAATTCTTTTACCAAGTTTTAAAACAAGCAAGAGTTCCATTAAAAGTACTCAATGCAATGAAAACATTATTATAGGTATTTTGTCAAACACCTTGGGGGCATAATATAACCAAAACTAATTTAAATGATTCTCATGCAAATTCAATTATCCAAAACTATCATTAATGCACATAAAGCATAATTAAAACAATGAAAAATCATAACCAAACATTTAATATCAAAACCGCCAATTCATATTTGAAAATCAAAATCATACAATCAATGAAGTCATGTAAACATTCATAAATACCATGCTTTTAGTTAGAATTAATAATGAGGGAAGAGAAAATTCCTTAAACCAAGAAGATAATGCCTTAAATCATGAGTTTTCAAAAAAAAAAAAAACTTATGCAACAAAAAAATATACAAATAACACTACACTTTTAAAAGTGTAGTGTTATTTGTATAATTTTTGGTTGCATAAGTATTTTTTTTTTGAAAACTCATGATTTAAGAAAAAATATCATAACAGAGAGATCTGTAAGAACGTAAAATTTAAAAAAATTATGTAGAAAAAATAAGAGTAGTTAAAAAGGTGGAAAAAAATTAATAATTAATATAATGCTCTATATATAATCATCGAGTCTTGTATACAATTTCGATATAATAGATCAAATATAATTATGAAATGTAGCTTTTGAAAGTATAAATACAATAGATATGTTTTATAAGGCATCTTTTGTTAGCATTTAATGAAGATTTGGAGTTAAATTATTTATACCTTTGACTATTAACTGCATTTATGTTCATTAAAAATAAAACAAACAATTGATTTGAATAGGTCTTAATTATTTCTGTAACAAAGACTGCATTTGTTTTTATTAGGATTAAGATGTATGAATCTAAATGCACACATGACTGATTAAGATGTTGTCGCTAGATCTGAACATTGAATGATTAAGATTGTTTATTTTTCAACATATGAATGTGCATAGTTTATTTATTTGTAAATATAAAAAAAATACAATTTAAATAAAAAAAATATTTATATATTAGAAAATATTTAATTTAATATAATAATCATTATTTAATTAAAAATTTGAAACCCTTATATTTACGAATGATTGTAGAGGTTATTTGTAATAATGGTGTGGTGGTAATGATTTGGTGTTGGTTATTAGTAATGTTGATGATGATGTTATGGTGGTAGAGGTAGTTGGTCTTGTAGTTACTGTCATAATGTTGGTGATTGACAATCTTGATGGTGTTTGTGATGGCCAAATCGGTTAATGTTTATAGTTGGTGATGTTGACAATGGTGACTAAAAAATGTATGGAGTTGGAGAATCTACTAGTTGTGGTGGTGGATATGGTTGATCGTAGGGATTGATCGTTTTGATAGTAGTGGCTAATAATAGTAGAAATAGCGCTGAGTGTACCAATGATGATGGTGATGGTAAAAGAATGTATGATGATTGATGGTGTGTTAGTGGTCCTCGTTTTGACAGCGGAGTTGAATAGTATTAGTAATTGGCTGCATCAGTGGTTAGCGTTGGTTGGTGGTGGTTGTTAGTAATTGATGATGATAATAATGGTTGATAATGGTAGTGATCGTGATGAGTGACTATGGATAAAATAGTCGGTGAATATTGTCCATACTAAAAAACTTTTTAATGGTATTAAACCTTTGTTCTAGATCTTAATTATTAAGTCCCATTTAGACCAATTTAGTGCTTAAATTTTAATGAAAACAAATGTATTTAATGGCCTAAGGTCTAAACCATTCAGATTCAAACCTCCATTAAGTGCAAACAAATGATACAAAATCTTTACATCAATTAAAGGTATTTTGTGTGGATAATATTCACCACCACTATATTCACAACAATCATTGTAAGCCACTATAACCATCATCAATCATAACTATGTATTGACCTAATTTGTAAAACTTGCTTTTTATGTGTTTTGACCATTTTTCCTTTTCTGTAGTTGCTATATATTAATTTTGAGGTGTGGTAATGATTGGTATGATTCCCGATGTGATCCAAAGTGATTTGGAAGAGTTTGTGGTGTTTAGAGTCTTAAAAATCATATAGTTTACATTGGTCAATATGTAATATTACGAGTCTCAAATGACAATTTAGAACTTCTAGAAAATTCAAAATATCAAAATTAGGTTAGTACTATTTTGGTTTGGGTACTATATTAAACAAAAGAATAAGAAGAGTCAAAAGGCTCCCTAAAATAGCATCGAGAACCAATGTAAAAGCTGGATACACTATCGTGATCGCGACATAGTCAATGCGATCACAATACCATGATCACGTGCTATGGATTTCCATTGCGGTACCTAAGGGATTCTTCTCCCCTATTTTGCCTTATTTTTTTGCAGGGCTGCCATTCTTCTAAACTTAATTTTTCCCTGTTTTTGGCTTTCCATCTATCCAAAACACCAGTAAAGCATCAAAATCATGTGAATTAAGCAAAAATACATAACTTAAACATGAAAATGATGGGTTTCCTCCAATCAAGTGCCTAATTTAACCTTGCGGCATGACATTTATTTATCAAAATTGAGGGTCCTTAAAGCACAACAACTCAATATTGTTCTCCCTGGGTCCACCTACATTGTTGTTCTTTGACCTTTGCCTATTTACTATGAATCTATTTTTCTCAGGGACCTTTAACTCGATGGCACCACTACGGTACACATTCATAATCATAAAGGGACCCGACCACTTGGATCAAGCTACACATAAAAGCTTCAAATGAGAGCTGTAGAGGAGTACACCATTGTCCATATGAAAATCCCATTTTAGGATCTTTGATCATGCTACTTCTTCATTTTTCCTTATATAAAGAGGAACTTTTATAAGCCTTGAGTCAGAAATCCTCCAACTCATGAAGTTTAGTGACCCTTGACTTAGAAGTCTCTTCCCAATCCATATTTAACTTCTTCAATGCCCACAAATCTTTATGCTTGTGTTCAATAGGTAAGTGACAATCCTTTCCAAATACCAATTGGTAAGAGGACATACCAATTGGGGTTTTGTAGTCCGTCCTATATGCCTAAAGCGCATCATTAAGTTGTCATGCCTAATTTGTTCAGCCAATATTCACGGTCTTCTGAAGGATAGATTTAATCTCCCAATTGGACACCTCTACTTGGACACTCATTTCGGGGTGATATGGGGTGGAAAACTTGTGCTTCACCCCATATTTGTCAAGGAGATCACCAAAATCCCGACTGCAAAAATGTTAGCCTCCGTCTCTAATAATGGCTTACAGTGTACCGAACCTTGTAAAAATGTATTTCTTCAAGAAGAAAGTAATTCTTTTACTCTCATTGTTTGGAAGAGATACGGACTTTACCCTTTTAGGGACATAGTCAACCACCACTAAGGTGTATTTGTTAGCAAAAGAGCTCAAAAATAGGATAATAAAACCAATGCCCCGCACGTTGAATAGTTCGACTTTGCTATTGGGCTTAAGGGTTATCTCATGCCTTCTCGAAATGCCACCTTGCAATTGACATTGATGACATGCTTTGACCATTTTAATGGCATATCTATGAATGGTGGTCCAATAATAACCGCATTGAAGAACTTTGGCAGCGGTTTGAATCCCCCCAAGGTGACCACCCAAAGAAGAGGAGTAGCATGCTTTAAGAATATCTTTCATCTCCACTTCCATAACACAACGACGAATCATACTGTTCGTGCATTCTCAAATAAAAACTGCATTCTTTGATGATAACTAAGATCCTCGGGAAGTGCAACACTTACCATATAATTGGCATACTCCACATTCCAAGGTGTAATATTTCCCGAGATTAACATGACTAGCTCATCGGGAAAAGTGTCATTAATATCAATATCACCCTACTTCTCATGATTATTTTCAAGCTGTGAAAAGTGGTCGTACACTTGGTTTTCATAACCCTTTCAATCTTTTACCTCAAAATCAAACTCTTGCAAGAGCAAGATCCACCTAATCAAATGTCGTTTAGCCTTTTTCTTTGCGATGAGATATCTAAGAGCAACGTTGTTTGTATTCAAAACAACTTTCATGCCTATCAAGTACGCTAAAAAAATTTCAATTTCTTAGACCACCGTAAGAAAATCTTGCTCCGTAATCATATAGTTACATTAGGCATCATTCAATGATTTTCTTGCATAGTAGATGGGATATAATAATTTCTCTTTCTATTTTCCTAGAAACGCACCTAGAGCAACACCACTTGCATCACACATTTGCTCAAAGGGTGAATACCAATCCAAAGCATCAATAATAGGAGTCGTAACAAAAAGTTCCTTGAGATGATTAAATTCCTTCACAGAATCATCATCAAACTCAAATTTTGCCTTTTTTCAAGGAGTTTGTACAAGGGATATGCAATATTTGAGAAATCTTTGATAAAACATCTATAGAAAACTGTATGACCAAGGAAGCTTCTCACACCCTTTATGGAGACAGGGGAGGAAACTTAACAATTACTTAGACTTTTTCTTGATCCACTTGGATACCATCCACCAAGATTTTACGACCAAGCAAGATTCCCTCTTTAACCATAAAGTGACATTTTTTCCAATTCAAGACTAGATTGTTATTCATACACCTTTCAAGAACTTTGCTTAAGTAAGCAATGCATGACTCAAATGACTCCCCTACTATAGAGAAGTCATCCATGAACACCTCAATCGAATTTTCCACCATATCCGCAAAAATTGGTAACATACATTGTTCGAATGTTGCCAGAGCATTGCAAAACCCAAAAGGCATATTCTTGAAAGCAAATGTTCCATCGGGGCAAGTGAAAGTTGTCTTTTCTTGGTCTTACAGGAAAATACAAATTTGATTGTACCCCAAATAACCTTCAAGAAAGTAATACCACCCCCGCCCGGCTAGCCTATCTAACATTTGATCCATAAGGGCATGGGGAATTGGTCCATCTCAGTCCCTCCACCCCATAATCAGATAGACGGGGACAAAGTCATTATTCTCATTAGGCACCACCATTATGCCACCATTTTTTGGGATATATTGCATAGGGCTCATCCGTGTGCTATTCGAAGTTGGGTAAATGACACCTGCATCAAGCCACTTTATGATTTCTTTCTTTACCATTTTTTCATTGGTAGGATAAGTCTCCTTTAGTTTTCCACACTTGGAACATGATCAAGTTCCAACTTGATTTTGTGAGAAAAAATTCTGAGAGCTATGCCTATAATATCCGCTATAGTCTATCCAATAGCATGGATGTACTTCTTCATAATAGCTTTGAAGGATTCCACTTGGCAAGACTTAAGATCACTCGCGATAATAATCGATAATGTGTTGTGATCTCCCAAGAATATACACTTGAGGTAAGAAGGTAACAACTGTAACTCAAGTCGAGGCAGTTCAATGATGGATGGCTTGGAGGGTGGACTTTCATGATTCTTCAAGTCAAGATCCAATTTGGTCCGGTTTTTGGTGTAAAATCCAAGACAGTTAATGAAGCAACTACCTCATCATACCCTTTAATTTCTTAACTCCCGAAGTTCCACAATACACCCACTAAAGGGTCATCCACAAGTTCTGTATCATTTGTGTTCATTGCTTCATCATCAATGATATCAATCACCGAGATCACTTGTAAGTCAATAGGTTTCTTTATGGCCTTGCACATATTGAAAGTGACCTCCTTGTTATTTACCCAAAATTTTATATCACCACACTCCATATCGAGTAATGCCTATCTAGTTCTAGAAAAGGTCTACCAAGAGTGATACAAACTTAATGATCAATCATACAGTTGATAACAATGAGGTCGATTAGAAAGATAAATGGTAAACTTTCACCAATACATCATGTAACACCCCAATAGGTTTCCTGATTGAGAGGTCAGCCATTAATAGCCTCATGGTTGTAGGCTTAGGGCTACCAAACCCAACTTGTGAAACATGACAAATGGAATCAAGTTGATACTTGCCCCAAGGTCACACAATGCTTTAGAAAATTTGAACATCCCGATGGCACATGGGATGGTGAATGCACCCGAGTCTTCTTTCTTCAATGCAATTGTGCTTGACATGATAGCACTCTAATTATGAGTCACCTCTATGGTTTTTCACTTGATAACTCGCTTTTTGGAGACCAAGTCTTTCATGAATTTGGCATATCTCGTCATTTATTGTAAAGCTTCTATCAATGGCATATTAATGGATAGATTACTAAATTTCTTAATAAACTTGCTGAACTTGGCATTATTATCTCTCTTCTTGATACTTTGTGGGATTATGGATACTAATAAAGTCACCTAATTGAAGAACAAAATCAACAACTAAATAAAACAAACACTACGGTTAACCCAAAGTTACTAAAAACACAACACTAGTAAAAACTAAACTTCACTCCCCGAATATGGCGACCTTTTTTATAACGCTCAACTTACACCATTATTTTGATGCAAGGCGGTCATCGTCAATAAATACCCAACAACAGTCGGGGTCGACTCGACAAGGAGGGTAAGCTAGTTTTCTATTCCTAGGTGTGTTGAGAGATAACTAAATATTAACCCGTAATACAAAAGATAAACAAGACATAAAATTAAAATGTGGGGGTTATGCTCAACTAGGGGTTATACATGCATAGGTGATCAAGGGGTAGTCCAATTCTTAGTTAAGAGTTTGGTTAGGTTAGGTTTAGGGTCTTAGAGGTAGTATTTTGACATAACACTAAATTTCACATCATGCATTCTTTCAAATACCTCATGTGTATGGCAAATTCATCAACCCAATTCCTCAACTTAGAATCCCTATTTCTAAGATGATAATATTGAAGCTAGCTAATTCACATAACATCTTTATTTATAAGATAATGCAAAGAAAGAAGCTAAATCAAGTTGTTGTTCACAATTTCTCTTTACCCACATCCCTCTTACAAGAATGATGTAGGATCCAAAACAATAGGGGTTTTCACCCACAATTAACATTTCAAATATAAAAAAAAGAGAAAAACCCAAAGCAATTAACCAACTATTTGGACTAACAATCAACACCCATGCATTTTACAATACCTAATCAAACATAACCCCAAGATATGAATTTCACTACTCATGAATTTAAAGAAAGAGAATATACCCAAATTGGAATTCACTTCATATATTGAAGAGTAAAATAAGAATAATTCCAATCTTAAAATTCAACTCACAACTAAAATATCTCTTGAAACTAAACCAAAAATTACTTCTTAACTCAACAAACTCCAAAACTAGATGATAGAAAAAAGGTGCTCAATTGTGAAAGGGTTTTGCCATTTTGTGTTTTTGGGATCCAGCTACATAAATGTCTATTTCGGCCCCTTGTAACTTTCCAACTCTACTGCGATCACCATCTCTTGACGTCATTCACAACTTATGGGATAGCAGTATTTTTTTCGCGATCGCCCTCTAGTTGACTTGTTGATTGGTCGCCATTGCAGTACCTGAGGATCGACTCCTGGGCCTGAATTTCAGCTTTAATCCTTTTTGTTCTCATTTTATCTCTTCCAAATTTGTATCAACTTATTTTCATCTGGTTTCCTGCAGATTACCAACACTAGAAATGAGTGCATTTCAATAGATAATTAGACTCATATACACAATTCTTCCATAATAATGTGCTCAAATTTGGATATAAATGAGCGACAAATTTGCCACTCATCAAAATGCAACTTTATCCAGAAACTGGTCAATCCAGTACCCCAGCTCAACAAAAAATACTCAATTTCCAACTTAGGAAATTGATCATAGAAAAGATCATCTATCTCCAACTCTCTTAACTTTACTAAGACAAGAACCACATCATGATAAGAATATGGTATCCAACTCCATACTAATACCAGGAGCAAACCATCAATATGGGACAAACCCAACAACCTAAAAGATGAATCCAAGACCTCTTAAAATCAACATCAAAACCACTACTAGTAATGGACTAGCCAAATTAGAAGACTGGATTCCAAATTGGTCAACCTCAAAAATAGGCTATAGAACCCAATCGCCAACTCTATAACTATAACAAAATCATGGAAGATCGAGTTATCTTCACTACCATCATCTACTACATAACCAATATAGAATACCTAACAAAAGAGGAAAACAACCAACCTAACCTTGCTACAAGAGAGAAATCATCCAACAAGGCTAGCCATCCAAGCAAATGAATAAGAATCAAGGAGAAGAAAATTCTAACTAGATAATGCTAGCCTAGCCATCTAGGAAACGAGTATCAATTAATATCAAACAATGAAAATAATAAAATAAACATCAGTATAAAGAATAGGTGGTACCAAAAAATGAAAATCCGCAACAAGTACCACCCTAGAGCCTTAATAAGGCCAATATGCGAAGGTAAATGGGACTTGAACCCAAATGCTACACCCATAGGGAAACTATCAAAACTAATCCACTCTATCCACCAATAAAGGGAATAATTTAATGGGGTAGACATATAATCATGAACTATATATCAAGGCACACAACAATCAATATAAACCTACCAAGGCATATAATCATTGATTGATATAAGAACGCCAGTTCACACAAATAAAAAGGTAAGAGAAGGAAATAAAAGTGCACCTATCAAGGAGAAGTCCAAAGTCACATACCTGATGGATTTGAGAGAGAATAAATCTCAATGGGTCTAAACTCGGACTGACTGTTTGAATCACCGACTGAAGCACTAAGTGCACTGCCTCTAACTGAAGGTGCCATAACACTGCAAGATTTATTTGAATAGATAATAATCCCATGTCAGGGACACTCTATGGACTAGTGACCAATCTTTTTATAGTTGTAGAAAACCCCTTAAACCCTAACCTGGCAAAAAATATGAGCAGACCACAACTGGATTTCCAACTGATGTTGAGGACTCTCCCTATTTAAATAACCATACTTCTCACAATCATAATACACTCCAGGATCTCTAGGCTGACAAGGAAAATATGCTAACTCTGTCTGAACAACCAACTTGTATCTAGAGCATTCTTAGAGAAAAGTCATATCTAGCTACAACGAAAATAAGCTCCTAGAATACTTTAAAATATTTCCCCTTCTGATCTGAACTACTGCTTGGCCTAAAAATCCATATCCAACACTTTGTAGGATCCCATAAGAACTCTTCTAATTGTGACCACAACCACCAATCTGAGATCCACCCATGGTCTAAAATACCACCTGTATAGAATCAATAAGTTGTGAGTAAAGTTGACCTCCATTGGGAGAAACCTCACTCACAGATGGAATACAAATAGCATTATACAAATGATATGGCCTCTTACTGCCACCTCTAAAAGTCTTAACACATGCTCTTTCTATGACCCTTGCATGATCAACGACCTAAGGGAAGGAAGACCCAGCTTCTATCAAATGCTTTGATGCCAAATAAAGTGGCAATGCTAACCATCTAATAAATCCATGAACCATATCATACTTTGAAGGTTATAGCATAGGAATATGCCTAACCAACTCAAGAAACCCAATCTCACACTCTAAAATTGATATAAAAAAAAACTTGCTAAATACCAACCAACCCAACTCTAGCCTGAAAACTTCTCGAATAAATGAATGCCATCTCTAGCTGTGAGGTATTCATAAAAATCTTAGGATACCCAATGCTAAATCATGAAAGGATAAAGCAGTCACTAGCACCACCGAATCCCGAGTTGGCCCTAAATCATCTAACTAACGTTCAACATCTTCGGAATCCATCCCTGACTCTTTGGTCTGACGCTGCACTGAAGCTCTAGAAATGTGATTCAAAGTCCCATCCACATCCATTGACAATCTTGAATCGTCTATCTAGGATAGAATAGAGTCAAGGAATGTACTTGAGGATCATAGTAATACGGACATACGACAAAGAGTCAAGAATAAAATTTATTAAGAATGCTCGGTAGCCTCTCAAAGATAGGTTATAAGTGTCTCCACACTAATTTGTAGAACTCTACTAGACACTTAGATTTTGTACCAATAAACTAGTAAACCTAGGCTCTAATACTAATTTTTAATGACCCAATTTCTTAGGTTATGTTGACACCTACGATAACCACCAATTGGTAAGCCAACCCATAGTCCAAAACCACTAGTAATGGACTACCAAGAGAAATGAAGGAATAATACAAAATAAACATATTAAAAGGGCTAAAATACACAAGATAGTCCCAAAATCTAGTAGAATTAGTACAAGACCTTTTAATGTAATAAGATTATGAAATAAAGTACAAAATGAATATACTGATACAAACCATCCTTGAATACAATATAGAAATTATTCTAGTACATAAGAGGGAGAATAACAATAATTTAAATGCCAGGAGCTCACCCTATTTCTCTTAATCATAGCTGCTCCGCACGACATACATAGTAATGGCGAGAACCCATACTATGATCTATAGGCTACAAAAGTATAGTATGAGTACCAAACATGTGGTCGTTGTAGGCAACTGCCGACTAAGCTTCATAGATAGTGCTAATATATAGAACATGCAATTAAGAATGTAAACTATGCTCAAATATCTAGGGAATCAACATAGTAAACTAGGTAGGAAATAAGGATAAACTGTCCTATTCTAGCCATACTCAGGAACCTTTACACTATATGTATATTGCTAGCCCATATATAAATAAAAAGTATATGAAGGATATCTAATAATATACAAGGCTAAGAAATAGATATGCAATATGTACACATGAAGAAAGTGAGGGATATATAGTAAAACCATAACTATATATAAAAATGTATGTACATAAACAAGGCTAACCTAAAGGCACAACCTAAAGTAGTCATACTAGTATCTCAAAGCCTCCCAATCATAGTAGGAACTAGTACTAACATAATTAGAATCTATAATCCATACGTCTAAACATGAGATAATTACCTATAATAAAGCAAAAATAAAGAAATGAATCAGAATCATATCTCAAATCTTTGTACCAGTCCAACAATCAACCTGTCATGAACTAACCATAATAATAACATAATACAGTAACCAGCTAGATTGGACAAATAATACCTAAACCGGTACACATAACCCAGAAGGTACAATTAACACACATTATTTCGTAAGCAATACTCATCACCTATACCTATGCAATGACCCATATAATTGATAGAAATAGGTGCATACTTATGATAAGCAATGCGCAGGCAAGAATAAATGCAAATAATAACCCTTACTACCATAACAAAACCAAGTACCATAAAGTAACCAAGTGTATACGCCTTTTCTAGCTCAACAGGTTACAAAGGCAAGACCTATGATGACTTTCCTTCTTTAGCATGATAACTCATGGATAGATGGGCACCTAAGGGGTTTGAGAGCCCGTATACACTGAACTGGTCTTAATCTAAGATTTTTGTTATGCATCGCCATCATCAATCTACTCCGTCTAGTGCCAAAGAAATATATATATATATATATATATATATCATAAATTTACCTGGGCTAAAACCATGTCTAAAAGAGTATGAGTCATAAATCCATTATCGAAGGTAATCTTCGGGAATAAATCATAATAAAAGTATGAAAATAGTTGGAATCTCTCTCAACAAGGTAAATAGTAGTAGCAAAACCATGGACTAGAATCTATCTCGGTCAAATCTCTAACATATTATTCTTAGTCTCAAAGGCTCATAAGTTAATCATTAAGATGGTATGATTTTCATTATTACAAAATTCATTTTAAAAGTGAATGAGAGAATAAATTTCATTTTGGGGAAAAGAGTAGTAAAACTATATTTTTATTGGAATTGTACCATTTACAATTTTAGTGAGCATGAATGTGTCGAATCTATGCATTCCATCGCAATTATCCAAATAATGCAACCATAAACATCAAAACATCTATAACTATAGCCACATATTTTATAAGGATAAATTACTTTCCCATATCCAACAAATATCATAATCAATATTGGGTCCAATCTTATATATATCCAACATAATCATAACATCATAATATGGGAAAAGCCATAAAAATCCATTAAGTATCAGAGAAAACATTATACTAAAGGTTCATTAACCTCAACTATGACTAACATGCTAGCAACCTAGGGTAGTAGGATCATAGAAGCATAAAAAGTCTTTCACCTTAAGTGGTAATTACCCTTGTATCCCCCAAACTCATAAATTAGGCTAAGTCATATTGTTCTACCCATAATCATATTCTATCATCCCTATCTAATGTAAAAAATATATATTACACCATCTCATTAAGAAAAGTAGGTAGAAGCTTACCTCGATGCCAAATTACAAATCTTTGAATTGTCCTCTTCTGCTCCACGATTCCAAAATGTCATTACACGGAGAAAATAGTAATCTACATTTAATTAGGAGTAAAATGATATCTATATTTCTATATGAAGGATCGAGCCAAAATTTAGGTCAAGAATGGGCGTGCGGGGCCTACAAATGATATCTAAAATTAAATTCACTACGAGGTCCCTCTAAGGACAAGGAATGTGTGCACAAAATTTGGGCACAAATGGATCATAAATTGGATCTCAAATCAACCCTTAAACTTTAGGCATTCAAAACCTAATTTCTAAGGAATTTACTATAAATAAGGATAGAGATTGAAGGAAAAAATAATAGAAAATGACCAAGGAAAGTTAGGATAGCTTACCTTAACTTATAAGGATGATTCCTCACTTTTACCTCACTTTGAGTCTTAAAAGTGTGAAAATGGTAAAAGAAATGAAGGAAATTTGGAAGGAGAAAAAAGGAATAAAAAGGCTCCAAGTGCCGGTAAAGCGTATACCTAGGCGCTAAAGCTCCGACCGCTAAAGTGGCATCTCAACCACTTAAGCAGTCTAGAAGCATTGCAGTTGTTGCTAATGTAGACCCAATAGTGCTAAAGTGGTGCTCGCTTTAGTGTCCATTGACTGCTAAAGATGTAATACCCCGTATTTCTCAAGCTTAATTTATCTCTAAGTACATGAGTATTCCTACCTAAAAATTTTAAAATACTTAGTAATTTTCAGTCTAGAGCCTACCAATGCGTATGAAATTCAGTCAGCTTTCCAATGATATAAAGTTTGCCCAAATACGATAGTCAAGTAAAGAGTTAGAACAATTTTTGTAAGACTGTGTACCAAATTAACACCTAGCACTTCACGGAGACCAGCCAATTGGCAATGGCCATTTTCCAGTAAGCCAACATGATACCACCTCATCGCGCCACCAACCAAATTCACAATTGTCATTTTTTTGTGTTCCATCATGATTAAGGTGCGTTACGCCAAGAGGTAAATTCGCATGCAGGGAGCAGGTGCAATTTTATCCAATTTCCACTGAGCTGGTATGATTCCACCTTGTCACGCCAGCATGAAAAAATTAGGATTTTATTATTTTGTAATTTTAATTCAGGGACTGTTTGATCAATTTCTAAAATCTCTAATCAGCCTAAACACGAGATTAAAGCCCTAAATACATTATTATATCATTATTTCCTTAGTTTCTCACAAGATTAAACTACTTTATCTACAAGGGGCAAAACCCTAGATTCAAGATATCAAGAGTAAACTCAAGAATTTCTCCAAGAACCTTCAAGAGCTAATATTCCCAGGTATGTTAGGTGTTCATCTATGGGTTCCTTTCACCCATAGAGTCCAAGAATTCATTTTTAAAACCACGAGGTTGTTGATTTATGATTTAAATGCTTGAAATTGGATTATATTCAAGTTCATGGAATAAATTGAGTTTCAATCCATGATTAATTGCGGTTTCCATGAAATTAAAATATCATGTATATTGAATTATGTAATTTCCATGTTGTAATCCTTGAATTTGTAAGTTTGGGCATTGTAGTTGAAATGTTTTTATGATATCCATGAATATGTCCATTAAGTTGTGCTCCCCAAGTGTTTGATAGAAATTCCATGTGAATTAAATGGTGAAATCATGATATGCTAGTATATGTACAAGATTATACTCTACATGTGTTTGATAAAATATCTCTATGAATGAAATATGGACAAGTGTACATTATTATATTTCTCAAGATCCTGATATGCTCTACTTTTCATGCTATCGAGTCCTGGGGATATTCAATACCTAAAAATCTAGCTGTTTACCCAGAGTTACAGCAGTTATAGAATAGTATCAGTCAGTCATGATCTGTAAAATTCAATTAGTTATAGAACTCAGTAGTACTCAGTCAGCGACAAAACTCAGTAAAACTTAGTATCAGTCCATTCTAGTTTAGTATAATCAGTTCAGGATATATTCAATTGGGAGTAGGATTCAACACCGATTGAACCCAAGGATGGGGGCTCACCTGACTGTAGACGGTATGATCTTTAGAAGAAGTGCTTCCATTCCAAAACTACGTAGCCATCGTAGTTTGAGATATCAACCTTCTAATTGATGGTTGATGAGGTGTTTTAACCTGCTAGTTGAGGTTTCCACCATTCTCCTTAGAGTACCTGCTAGATGAGGATAAATCATTAGCTTGTCTTTATCCATGGCACGGTATTGACACCCGTCTAACTGGGGTTATTATTTGGACCCTAGTTACCTTATTTGGGGCATGTCGATTAGATGATTACTTCCCATACTTTTAGTTTCAGTCTTAGTATAAACTCTATTTAGTTCTACTAAATGAGGACTGTTAGATATTGTCAATCAGTTTTAGTAATTCAGTTATCAGTAATCTTAAATTATTAGTTACTTAACTCAGTACTCAGCTTCAGTAAAAGTTTAGTTACAGTATACATTCACGTATATGCACAGTAATGAATACTCAGTATTATAGTAGTTTTCATATTTCTATGTACTATTATTTAGTTACTCTACATTAGTTAGTTAGATATTGTTCATGCATATGAACCCTAGAATTCAGCCTTACCTCATCTAGCATACCAGTACATTCCACATATTGATGCATACTTTCTCTTTACATTATGATGCCTCATATCATAGGTTAAGATGCTAAGGTTCTCGAACGTGCATAGACAGATTTAGATTCAGCCAACAATGTTAGACTTAGAAGTGAGTCCTCATCTATCAAGGATATTCTATTATATTAGTTTTCAGTAGATGCAGTATTTCAGTAAATATGTTTAGTTGGGGAATTGTCCCATCAACTCCACTTTCAGATAGTTCAATTAGTGGCTTTACAGACTAGACTATCAAATAGTATTTAGTTTTTACAGATTATTATTATAGTTGTTATTCGTTATTAATATTCAGATTATGAACCTTATGGAATTCCATCCTTTTTTCTACATTATTACAGTATTATTCAGTGTTCACAATAGAGATTAGTCATGGGTTAGCTTGTGGTCCTTTAGGGTCGTAAGCACTGTGTAGTGTCCAGGGTACAAATTCGGGGCGTTACAAACTTGGTATCAAAGCCTAATGTTCAATAGGGTCCTAGGGAGACTAAAATCCACATCTAGTAGAGTCTTGTGCATATGTGTGTAGCGCGCCACACTTATGGACATGAGGTTATGAGACGTTTTTAGGAAAAATTTCCCTTTTTTCAGTATTTATGTCGTGTGAATAAGCATAAGCTCAAGTTAAACTCTTAGTCAAATTCATTTCTTCCTTCTATTTACAAAAATTTCCTCTAAAAAAGACTAACTAAAGAAGGACCAAAAATTAGTTACCACCTCAGCCCGTTCAGGCAGATCTCTTGTACGAGCATGTCTTTCATGCAGAATTCAGAGCTGCATTCACCATTCTAGCCTATTCCACATCAGCTTAAAATGAACGGCCAGCTACTTTTCTGGATAACCCAGTGGGCAATACTATTGCAGCCTAGATTTGGGACTTCACCTGAATGAATCCTCCTATATTCTTAGGAACTAAGTCAAAAGAAGATCCAGAGGAGTTCCTCGATAAGGTTCAGAAAGTCACAGATATTATGGGATTGACTTCCAGTGAGAGTGCTGAGCTAGCCGCCTATCAACTACAAGATGTGGATCATACATGTTTAAGTAGTGGAAGGTAGACATGGGCACGGATGTAGAGCCCATAGAGTGGGAAGAGTTTGCTATTGCTTTTCTAGATAGATTATTTCCCTTAGAGCTGACAGAAGCCAAGGTGTTAGAGTTCATCAATCTTAGACAAGGTAGTATGAGTGTGAAAGAGTATTCCCTCAAGTTTACTAATTTATCCAGGTATTCTCCCCATGTAGTAGCAGACAGTAGGTCCAGAATAAGTAAGTTCATATTTGGGGTGTTAGATAGTTTGATTAAGGAGTGCAGACTATAATGTTGATTAAGGTGATGGATATATCTAGGCTCATAGTACATGCTTAACAAATAGAAGAGGCTAAGAATATATATAGAGAGAGATTTTAAACAAGAGATCTAGAAAAGGTAACTTCAATTTCAATTAGTCTGACTCAGAGGGCGGTAACTATTCCCAGCTTCATCTAAAGTCTTCGATTCTAGCTCCATCCTCAGCCAGTGCTCCAGTACCTAAGTTCAAAAATGGTAACAAAGATAGGGCACTAGGCTCTAAATCTTAGGGTAATGTCAGCAGTGCTAGAACAAATCCTTTTCGTCAGACATGTGGTAGAAACCATTAGGGTATCTGCAGAGCTGACAGTAATATTTGTTTCGGGTATGGAAAGCTAGGCCATAGAATCAGAGATTTTCCTCAGTCAGGTTCTCAGGGTCAATATAATCATTCACCAGCTCATCCCGTTCACCCGAATCAATAGAGTACCACTTCCAGTGCCACTACTGGGCAACGCCCCAATAGGCTTTACGTACTTTAGTCTAGATAAGATCAAGAAAGTTCTCCTGATGTGGTCACTGGTAAATTACAGATATTCCATTTACATATTTATGCTTTGCTAGATCTAGGAGATTCCTTGTCTTTCATAACTCTTATATAGTCGTTAACTTCGGAGTCTGTCTTGAAATTATAGGAGAGCCTTTCTGAGTCTCTACCCCAGTGGGTAAGTCTACCGTAGCCTGACGAGTATACAGAAACTATCTAATTATGATATTCCAAAAGGTCACTTCAGCAGACCTTGTAGAGCTAGAGATGGCAGACTTTGATCTCATTCTTGGATTAGATTGGCTCCATTCTTGCAATGCCTAAGTTGATTGTAGAAATAGAATTATTTATTTTCAGCTTCTAAATGAACCAGTCCTTGAATGGAGGGGTAGTACTACAATGCTTAAGGTTCGGTTGATTTCATACCTTAGAGCGAGAAAAATGATATCCAAGGGATGTGTCTATCATCTTGGGCGAGTCAAAGACTCTAGTTCAGTGACTCCTAGCCTTGAGTCAGTTCTAGCAGTAAATGAATTCTCAGATATGTTTCCTAAAGATCTTCCTGGATTTCCTCCTGAAAGGGAAATTGACTTTGGAATAGACCTTCTTCCAGACACTCAACCTATATCTATTTTGCCATATAGAATAGCACTAGCAGAACTTTAAGAGTTAAAAGAAAAGTTAGAAGACCTTTTAGAAAAGGGGTTCTTCAGACCCAACAATTCCCTGTGGGGCGCACTAATCTTATTTGTGTGTAAGAAATACAATTCTCTTAAAATGTGTATGGACTACCATCAATTGAACAAAGTCACAATCAAAAATAAATACCCACTTCCTTGAATTCATGACTTGTTTGATCAACTTCATGGTGCTAGTTACATTTATATGACAAACCTCAGATCAGGCTATCATCAGCTCAAAGTTAGGGAATGTGACATTCCAAAAATAGCTTTTCAAACCTGGTATGGTCACTTCTAGTTTCTAGTTATGTCTTTTGGTCTTACAAATGCCCCAGTAGCTTTCATAGACTTAATGAATTGCGTGTTCAAGAAGTACTTGGACATGTTCATTATAGTCTTCGTCAATGACATTCTTGTCTATTCTCGTAGCGAGAATGATCATGTAGATCACCTCCAAATCATACTTCAGACTCTTAAAACTCATCAATTGTTTACCAACTTTAGTAAGTGTGAATTTTGGCTAAGGTCGGTAGCATTCATTGGCCATATTATTTGTGGCGATGGCATAGAGTTGACCCTCAAAAGACCGAAGCGGTGAGAAACTGGCTTACACCCATTTCTCCATCAGATATCAAGAGCTTATTGGGTTTAGCTGGATTTTACCATCAGTTTGTTGAAGGGTTTTCATCTATTGCGTCCCCCATGTCCATATTGACTCAGAAGAAGTCAGATTCCTATGAAAAGAGTTTTCAGGAGTTGAAGACTCAACTCACCTCAACCCCAGTTTTGACTTTACCAGATGGTTCATATGGTTTTGTTGTGTACCATGATCCATCTAGAGTAGGTTTGGGTTGTATCCTCACACAAAGAGGTAAGCTCATAGCCTATTCCTCTAGACATCTTAAGCACCATGAGAATAATTACCCGACTCATGATCTTGAGTTAGCAGCTATAGTATTTGCCTAAAAGATTTGGAGGCAATATTTTTATGGGGTGCATGTCGATGTGTTCATAGATCACAAAATCTTACGATATGTCTTTACTCAGAAATATTTGAATTTGCATCAGAGAAGGTGGTTAGAGTTATTGAAAGATTATGACTTGATTGTTCTGTACCATCAAGGTAAGACCAATGTAGTGGATGATGCTCTCATTAGATTTTCTATAGGTAGTGTTGCTCACGTTGAGAATGATAAGAAAAAGTTAGTTTAGAAAGTTCATCAGTTTTCCCGACTAGGTGTTCAATTAGTTAATTCAGTAAAGGGCAGTGTGTGCATGCAGAATAATTTAGAATTATCTCTAGCTTCCGAAGTGAAGGAAAAGCAGGACAGAGATCCCAGCCTTGCTAAGATGAAAGAGTCAGTCAGAGATCAGAAAGTAGAGGTTTTCTTCCAGTGGGGAGATGATGTGTTGCGTTGCCAGGGTCGCTTATGTATGTCAGTTGTAGATGACTCGAGGCAATGAATTCTTTCAGAAGTGCATGGTGTGTGGTACTCTATTCATCTACGGGTCACTAAGATGTACCGTGATTTATGAGAGATTTGTTGGTAGAGTAGGATAAAGAGGGATATTATAGCATTTCTAGCTAAGTGCTATAGGTGTCAGTAGGTAAAGATTGAGCATCAGAAGCCTAATGGGTCCATGCAGGAGTTTAGTATTCCCATAAGGAAATGGGAAGAAGTGAACATGGACTTTGTGATGGATTTTCCTCGTACTCATCATCAACATGATTCTATATGGGTTATCATACACAAGATAGCCAAATTAGCTTATTTATTGCTAGTTCATACCTCTTATTCAGTCGAGGACTACACCAAACTCTATAGCAGAGAGTTGGTCAGGTACACGGGTCCCAATATCCATCATATCAAATAAAGGTACCCAGTTTACATCTACATTTCTGAAAAGCATTACAAAAAGGTCTTGGTACCCAAGTTAACCTCAGTAAAACCTTCTAACCTCACACAGATGGTCAACTAGAAAGGACCATTCAGACTCTAGAAGATATATTAAGAGCTTGTGTTATTGATTTTAAAGATAGTTGAGATGACCACTTGCCTTTGAATGAATTTGCATGTAATAATAGCTATGATTCAAGTATTTAGATGGATCCATTGGAAACTCTGTATGGTAGGAGATGTAGATCTCCAATTGTTTGGCACGATGTAGGAGAGGCTGCAGTAGTAGGTCCAGACTTAGTGTTTAATACCATTGAGATGGTTCATTTGATCAGAGAAAGGCTTAGGTATACCCAAATCCGGCAAAAATCATATGCAGATATGAGGAGAAAGGATCTAAAGTTTGAGGTCAGTGATCTTGTATTCTTAAAAATCTCTCCCTTGAAGGGAGTAAAGAGGTTCGGCAAGAAGGGAAAGCCCAGTCCCCGATATGTCGGTCCTTACAAAATTCTCAGTTATTTCCAAAAGGTACCTTATGTGCTTGAGTTTTATTCAGATCGAGCTTCAGTATACCTAGTATTCTATGTCTCCTTGCTAAAGAAATGCATCAGTGACCCAACAGTCATAGTTTCCTTAGAGGGCATAGATATTCACAATGATCTCTCTTTCAAAGAGGTTCTAGTCCTGATCCTCGATCGTTAGATTCGCCGACTAAGGAACAAAGAAGTTCCCTTGGTCAAAGTTCTTTGACGGAATCAGTCCGTTGAGGGAGCTACTTGGGAAGAAGAAGATATACAGACCAATTATCCTTACCTCTTCTCCGTAAACTTAGAATTAGCTTGAGGTAATAGTCTTTATTATCATTACTAATTTCCATATTCAGTTACAGTTATAAATTTGCTATTTTTTACCATTTTATATCCAGTCATTCATTCACGAATCAGTTCAGTCATGTACCCATGCATCAGATATACATGTTCAGTATGAATACCCAGCTTATCAGTAGCTTCAGTCATGTACCCATTCATCATATATGCATTTTTAATGGGTAATCTTAGTCTCAGTGTTTCTCAGCTTAATCAGTCTCATTCAAGGATAAATGTTCCAAATGGAGATATTGTAATACCCCGTATTTCTCAAGATTAATTTAACTCTAAGTACATGAGTATTCCTAACTAAAATTTTTAAAATACTTAGTAATTTTTAGTTTAGAGCTTACCAATATATAGGAAATTCAGTTAACTTTTAAACGATATAAAGTTCGCCTAAATCTGATATTTGGGTGAAGAGTTAAAGCCATTTTTGTAAGACAGTGAACCAAATTAGCACCCTGCGTGTCGCGGAGACCAGCCAAATGGCAATGGTCATTTTCTAGTAAGTCAATGCGATACCACTATGTCTCACCACTAGCAAAATTCCCAATTATTATTTTTCAGTGTTTCGTTGCAATCATGGCACATCACGCCAAAAGGTAAATTCACATGAAATAAGCCAGGGCAATGGCGTCGCATCACGCCAAACCTCTAGTTCCCAGTCATCCAATTTCCCGTGAACTGGCACGATTCCACCGCATCGCGCCAGCTTGAAAAATTAGGATTATATTTTTCTGTGATTTTAATTCAGGGTTTGTTTGGTCAATTTCTAAAATCCCTAATCAGACTAAACACGAGATTGAAGCCATAAATATTCTATTTTATCATTATTTCCTCACTTTCTCTCAAGATTAAAACACTCTCTCTACAAGGGGCCAAACCCTAGCTTCAAGAAATCAAGAACAAACTCAAAACTTTCTCCAAGAACCTTCAAGAACTAATATTTCTATGTATGTTAGGTGTTCATATATGGGTACCTTCCACCCATAGAGTCCAAGAATCCATTTTTAAAACCAAGAGGTTGATTTATAATTTACATGCTTGAAATTGGATTGTATCCATGTTCACGACATTAATTGAGTTTCAATTCAAGATTAATTTTGGTTTCTATGAAATTGAAATAGCATGTATATTGAATTATGTAATTTCCATGTTATAATCCATGAATTTACAAGTTTGGGCATTTTAATTGCAATGTTTATATGATATTCATGATTGTGTGCATTAAGTTATGTTCCCCAAGTGTTTGATAGAATGTCCATGTGAATTAAATGGTGAAATCATGACATTCTTGTATATGTACAAGCTTATGCTCTACATGTGTTTGATAAAATGTCTCTATGAATGAATTATGGACAAGTGTACATTGTGATGTTTCTCAAGATCATGCTATGATCTACTTTTCATGCTATCCTGGAGGTATTTAATACCCAAAAATCTAGTTGTTTACCCATAGCTACAATAGTTATATAATAGTATCAGTCATGTCACGATCAATAGAACTCAGTCAGTTACAAAACTCAGTAGTACTCAATCAGCGATAGAACTCAGTAAAACTCAGTATCAGTCCAGTCTAGTTCAGTATAATCAGTTCAGGGACTATTCAGTTGGGAGTAGGATTTAGCACCGAGTTTACCCAAGGATGGGTGCTCACCTTCCAGTAGAGGGTGTGGTCCTTAGAAGAAGTCCTTGCGTTTAAGAACTACGTAGCCAGCGTAGGTTGAGATATCAACCTGCCAGTTGAGGGTTGATGAGGTGTTTAATCCTGCCACTTGAGGGTTCCACCATTCTCATTAGAGTACCTTCCAGATGAGGGTAACTCTTCATCTTGTCTTTACCTGTAGCACGGTACTGACACCTTTCCAACTAGAGTCACAGGTTGGACCCCAGTTACCTTATTTGGGCCATATCGGTTAGATGCTTACTTCCCACAGTTTCAGTTTTAGTCTCAGTATAGAACTTAGTTCAGTTCTACAGAATCAGGACTGTCAGATACAGTAAATCAGTTTCAGTAATTCAGTTATCAGTAATCTTAGATTATCATTTACTCAACTCAGTACTCAGCTTCAGTAAGAGTTTCAGTTACAATATACATTCATGTATATGCATAGTAATGTATACTTAGCATTTACCATAGTTTTTTAGATATCTATGTACTCATATTTAGTTACTCTATATCAGTCAGTTAGATATTATTCTTGCATATGAACCTTTGTATTCAGCCTTACCTCATCTAGCATACCAGTACATTCCACATACTGATGTATACTTTCTCTTTATGCTATGATATCTCATATCATAGGGTAGGATGTTCCCAATCGCGCAAAGATCGATTTAGATTTGGCCAGCGGTGTCAGACTTAGTAGTGAGTCCTTATCTATCGAGGATATTCTATTATTTCTATTTTTTAGTAGATACAGTATTTCAGTTGATGAAGTTAGTTGGGGGATTGTCCCATCAACTCCACTTTCAGACAGTTCAGTTAGAGGCTTTTCAGACTAGACAATCAGACAGTATTCAGTTTTGTAGATTATTATTACAGTTGTTACTCTTTATCAGTATTAAGATTGTGAACCTTATGGAGTTCTATCCTATTTTCTACATTATTACAATATTATTATTCAGTGCTCACAGCAGATATTAATCATGGATTAGCTTGTGGTCCTTCGAGGTCGTAAGCACCGTGTAGCATCCGAGGTACAGATTCGGGGCGTTACAATAGAGGACCTCTACCATTGGGCCAGGCCCTTTAAAGAGAACTATAAGCGGTAAAGCGCAGAGTGCTAAAGCATCCTAATAGGAAATTAAGCAAACCTATCACGTGCCAAACCCAAGATTTTTAATAATTCCAAAATGAACTTTGACCGGGTGCATGTGATTCTCTCGAAACACCGTGTAAGAAAATATAATATGCTACCAATGTGCCAAACTCAATGGAACCATTGAAACTTTCATTCGAGATTATTTTGACTGAGTATGGGGCCCATGTCATAACCAATTTATGAGTCATAATGGGACCTACTCTTTCCTTCCAGTAGGTAAGACAAACCGTAACTCAGAGCTATATGCAATGGGTTAACTTGGTGGAAAATACCCAATTTAACCGAAAATCAACAACACAATGATAAATAGGTAAAACATTTGAAATAGGTAAAATATAGTGAATACAAGATACCATTCCATGGCCTTGTAGAGCCAGTCCAACAGCATCTAGTACTAATACAACTCAAATATCTAGAATTGTAAATAACCTCTGTCTCGATAATTAAAGATTAAACATAAAAAAAATAGAAGGAAATAGGTGACTCCGACTCTAAGAACTCACTATATCTTTGAGTATTAACACAACACAATCAATGATCAAAGGTGACATCTACTACTCAAATCTGCACAAACAAATTACAGAAGTTTAGTATGAGTACCAAAACAACGGACAGTCAGTAGGCATCATCGACTGACTAAGATAAATCATGATATAACTATGATAAAATATAAGATATCATATCTAAGTCAAGGTAGTGAAATGATCCCGAGCTTCTCTAACACTGTTGTACATAATAAGAAATTTAACCAAAATAATAATATAACATAAGGCATCAATACATGCCAACATCGCCGTGCAATGTAAGTAATAAATCAAAATGATAACCCATCACAAAGCATCACAAACTACAAAATTGGATCCCATATGCCAATAGGTATTAAAAAGTAATTAACTCATCACAAACTCCCATACATATGCAGAGTACAATCAAGATACAATAATGCAATCATCCATCATTACCGCTAACTAACTCGTTATTTAACCATCATACCACAATCTACCAATATTTGATAATTTTACCATCACTCCACAACCTTATCATCAATATTCACTAGTCAACATTTATTAGCTAACCATCTTTTATTAACTAATTCATTTGATTACTAGTTAACATATAACCTCTAGTCATCATTTATCACTTAAAAACATTCATTATCACTATTTATCCTTTACCAACAAATTCTCATTTATCAACTAGTCATTCATTAGTTACATAACAATATCCACCACTAATCCTTATTTATCACTAATCATCAACTATAACACCTTATAATCATTTTTTATTTTTGGTCTATAACCGGCATCCCTAATATAAAAATCATACCCAACTTATTTATACATAAATATATATTTAATAATCATATAATAATAAATAGTCGGACTCAAACTGGTAGATGTACCCATTGGTACATAAGCATAATCATACTCCGGCCTTGCCAAGTATCAATGTATCATCATAATCATCCTCCGAAATAGAATTGGGTATAATCAACATCATCATTATCTTTCAAAATTGAATTGTGTATAATCAATATCCACCATCATCTTTCGGAATTAAACTGGGTATAATCAACATAATCATTTTTCTTCAATATTTAAATCTGGTATAATAATATCAACACCATCTTTTGGAACTGAACCAAGTATATATTTATCATAGTCATCTTCCAAAATTGAACCAGGAATAAGAAATGTCATAAGTTCCAATATAGTCAATCATCATGATTCCTAGCATAATTAATAGCATAACTTCCCATATATATAAGCATGACTTCTAGCATAATTAATAACACAATTGCTAACATCATCAATAAGAGTGTTTTCTAGCATGATTAGAATAGGAAATAACTTATCAATAGCATGGTCTAAGGCTTATCATTAGCATAATAGATAGTTTATACATGGCATAACCAATAGCTTATCGCAATATGTTACATATCTCATCATAGCCTAATTGACATCTTATCCATTAGTCTAGGAACATTACTTCTAATGTCATCATTTCCATAACCATAAAGTGCCAAGGTTCATCAATATTGCCTCAAAAAGGCATTCTCTAGGCATTCAATAAGCCTATAGGGATTTCAAGAGAATTAATCATCGATCTTGGCTTAAGGTGGGTCAAAGAGACTACTTCAAAATCTCCAAATGCATTCTAAGGCAAGTTTTACCCCAGAATAGGCTAAGGTATCTAAATCCATTTTTAGATGTCAAGTAAGGAAAAAATAGCCCTAAGATAGAGATTCTTTTACAACACAACAACTAATTCATTAATAACTAAGGCAACCTTCATTATTGTAAGAAACTAGGACAATCTTACCCTAAGCATGGGAGTCTAAATCATTTTTACTTAACTTGAGTAATCTAATGCATCTTCATGCTATAAATGAGTAATGAACTCTTTCTCACCTAAGGCATAATGAAACAAGTCGAGTGTTTTAACTCTGATTTCAAATTAGCCTAAACAGTCCAGCTAACTCAAGTCTTGCATTTCGTCAATCCAACACCTCAAACCCATCCCAAATCCAGCATAATATCATAAGAATACAACGAAATAGCTCAATCTAACAAGGGATAAACCTAGCCTACCTTGATTTGGAAGAAAGCTCAACGATCCTCGAAACCTCCAGTTCTTCCTTTTGAGAAGCCTACTCAAGATGCCAAGCTATCATAAACACATTCAAATCATCAATACGAGAATAATGATACCTATATTGCACCATTATGTTTTGGATCAAAAATTCACACAAAAATCCTATGTGGATCCCACTTACGGAAACTACATTTCTGAAACCAACCCAATATTTTGACAAACTTAAGGAAATAATACCCTCAAAATTAGTAAAAAACAAGCTAAATTGGGGATAAAATCAAGCCCTAAACGTTTTGGGTTTTGAGTAATAAATCAAGAAATTTCACCAAGAAAAAAGTGAATTCTTATCGCAAAAATAGATGTTAATCAAGATCCTAAGTCAGCCACAAGTCTTAAATTTAAGCTATTACACTATTTAGGTTTGTCTAAAGAGAGGGTGAGAAATGGCTGAATTCACAATTTTTGGGGTCTATTTCAAGCCATACTAGGTCCTCGGGTTCCGCTATAACAGACTAGGACGTGTGATCGCACCACTTTGCAGCTGTACATGAGAGTTGAGATTGCAATATACCCTCCATAATTGCACTACTTTATCTGCCAAGGGTATCGCGATTGTGGACCTTGGCTTGCTATTGCAGCTGCACCAGATAACACTTGAAACTTGGAAAATCTTCCTAGTTTCTGCCAAGCCCTCGAAGATCATCCAGAATCTCGTATATGCTAACAAGCTATGTAACCATACTAAATTTCATGTTTCAGATATGCTGACACATTTGGATTTTCCATCCGAGGTTGTTTCGACAAATGTGGGTCCACCACCAATATTTGCAAATTCTTAACTTTTTGAACAATAGGTCGGAATGAGCTCAGGTGTCATGAGACCCGAACCAAAGGCCCACCTAGCCTAAAATCAACATTCTGGAGCTTTTGTTGCTATCAAAATTTGTATACAAGATCATTTTACTAAAATTTTCACCCAGTGGCCATTTGGAAATAATGAAGACTTCAAAATAGGAAAATGGCTCTAAAAACCAAATAAACTACTCGGTAACCGAACTGTCAGTTTCAGCAAGTCATAAATTACTTGGGACAGATATAGAGAAGCTCTAATAATGAAAATAAATAGAAATATATAAAATGACCTAAATTGTCATTACAATATCCACGATGAAAGGGACTTTCATCTGCAAAAGTTAAGAATTAGGATGTACTTGAAGTCTTAAATAGGTGAGGATATTGGGTCTGCATCTCGCTCTCAATCTCCCGAGTGTCCTCCTCTACTGGGTGGTGCCTCCACTAAACCTTAACTACAGCAATCTCTCTAGTACACAATCGTGTGACATCACTAGTCAATATGAGCACCGCCTCCTCCACAATGGTCAAACTCTCGTCCAATTGGACTGAGTCCCATCTAAGAACATAAGATGGATCACAAATGGAAAATTGGATGGACAACAATAAAATTTGGTGGTAGAGCTAACTCATAAGCTACTTCACCAACGATTTTAAGAATCTCAAAAGGTCCAACATATCTAGGATTGAGCTTGCCTTTCCATCAGAACCTCATCACACCCTTCATGGGCAATACACGAAGGAATACCTAATCCCCAACTCCAAATCTCAAGGTCATAGGACTTCTGTCTACTCTGAGTTGCTCTCAACTTATCCTAAAGCATCCTGACTATATCCAATGGCTCTCAAAGAAAATAAGTACCACGAGGCCAAATCTTGGAAGTCTGAAACCATCCAATAAAAGAATAATATTTTCTACTATGCAAAGCCTCAAAAGGCATCATCCCTATACTTGAATGATAACTGTTATTATACGTGAACTCTACTAAGGGAAAGTGTTGCTCCCACTGGCCTCCAAATTCCATCACACAGGCTCATAACATATCCTCAAGAACCTAAATAGTCCACTTTGACTGACATTTGTCTGCAGATGAAAAGTTGTACTAAGATCCACCTGAGTCCCCAACTCCTCTTGAAATTCACTCCAAGATCTCAAAGTAAACACAGAACCACGGTCTGAAATAATGGAAATGGGCACACCATGCAAACAGACTATCTCATAATCATAGATATAGGCCAATTTCTCAACACTGAAGGACGTCTGAATAGGAATAAAGTTTGTTGACTTGGTCAAATGGTCTACAATGACCCAAATACCATCAGAACCATGAGAGATATGAGGCAAACCACTAACAAAATCCATGGTAATCTGCTCGTATTTTCACATGGGATTAGGCAATCTCTGAATTAATCCACCTGATCACTGATGCTCGACATTTACCTATTGGCAATATAGTTAACGAGCCACAAAATTTTCCATATCACTTTTCATACTACTCCACCAATAATGTTGTTTCAAATATCTATACATCTTGGCTGTTTCGGTCTGAAATAGAATATCTATAGCTATTAGCCTCATACAAAAATAACTTAATCAATTCATCAGTCCTCAAAACACAAATGTGACCATCAAGTCTAAAAATACCCTAAGAATTTATGGTGTTCCTCTCGTACTCACCACTCAACACCTGACGACGAAGTAAAAGATGCTTACTATCCTCAAACTGGTGATCCTGGATCTGCTCAAATAATAAAGACCTCGCCTCAACATTATCAAGAATACTCCTAAGGTCAAAAATATCAAGGAGAACCATCAAGTTGACTAAGGACTAGATGTCCTATGCAAACGGCCTCTGAGAGACCAACATACAAACCAAGATACCCATACTCACTATCAACCAACTTAAGGAATTTTCCACTATATTAGCCTTTCCTAGATGATACAAGATCAAAATATCAAAATCTATAAAAAAAACTCCATCAGTCTACATTGTCTAGAATTAAGCTCTCTCTAGGTCATATGATGCTAAAGACTGTGGTGACCATTAAAAATCTCACAATGCACACCATAAAGATAATGCCTCTAAATATTCAGTGTGAAAACTGCCTCCACCAACTCCAAATCATGAGTGGGGTAGTTTTACTTATGCACTTTAAGCTATCTGAAAGCATAAGTAATAATACGACCATATTAACTCAATACACACCCCCAAACTGACACTAAAAGCATCACAAAACATAGTGAATCCCTCACTTTCAATGGGAAAAGATAAAATTAGGGTTGAAGTAAGAAAATCCTTGATCTTTCCAAAGCTTGACTCACACTCCTCAGATCATCACAAAGGAACTTCCTTCTGAGTCAATTTGGTCATAGAGGATAAAATAGTAAGAAAACCCTTGATGCAGTATTTGGAATAATCGGACAATTTAATAAAGCTACAAACCTCAATCGGAGATATAGGTCTAGCCTAATCACAAATCCTCTCAGTCTTGGATGGGTCTACCATAATACTATTCTTAAACACCACATGTCCAAGGAATGTTACTGACTCAAGCCATAACTCATACTTAGAGAATTTGGAAAAGCACACATAATCTCTCAAAGTTAGGAGCACAATCCTTAAATATTGTGTATGCTCCTCTCTACTCCTCAAATATAGAAGGATGTTAGAGTTGAAAACAATTACAAAAGAATCCAAATAAGGCTTGAATACTTGATTCATAAAATTCATGAATGCGGTTGGGGCATTTGTAATACCCCATACTTTTTCCTAGCTAATTTCATCTCAAGAATGTCTAGTATTAGCTTCTAAATTTAATGATGATTATTACATAAGGAATTTATAAGATTTTCACTCTTCTTCATATGGAGAATTCAATAAGATTTCCATTGATATAAGATTTACCTAAATCCAATAATCGGTTCAGAAGTTATGACTATTTCAAGTTCCTATCATAAAACAGCACCATATTAGTCAACGGCGCACCGCGCTACAAGTTAAAATGGAAATTGTCCTTTTCAAGTATCTTAGTGCAATTTTCTCTACGTCGTTCCAAAGTTCCAAGTCACAAAAGAAAGGGAAATGCAATGGCTTCGCATCCCGCCATCCCTCAATTTACCAATTGTCAAATTCTAGTGACACGGTGCGATAGCGCCACGTCGTGCCAGGGGTCCAATTCGGAAAATTTTTACTAAAATTACAAGACACATCCAAGGTTAAAAGGGTCAATTTCCAACCCCTATTTAATCCCTTTAACATGTGATTCAGCCACTTTTCACCTAATATATACTAGTTTCTCTCAAGAACAAGCTAGGGTTTTCATAGAAGATCCAATTTAAAGAAAGTTTCATCGTCAACCTTCACAAAATCTTGAACTAAGGTATATGTTATGTTCATTCATGGATTCCTTCCATACATGAAGATCAAGAACCTAGTTTTATCTATAAATCATGGTATTTATGTTGTGGGTTATTTGTAATCATGTTATTAACATTGATTGATTTCAAAGTTGAAATTTTTATGTGTTTATCAAGATATTATGTTACCATGCAAGATAAAATCCATGAATTTAGTTGCTTATGATGTGTAATTTGATGAATTCACTTATTCCATAAGTTGTGCATGCAAGGTAGTTGATAAAATGCTTGAAAAAGTAGAAATCATGCTTTATAGATCAAGACATAATCTAAATGTGACATGTTTGTCATCCTCCTATGTTTAAATAGTTTTCATACTATCATTGTGAAATATGTATGTTGTCGGAATGGCGATGATATTAGAATATGAGATTATGATATGATTATCAATATTCTTGTCTATGTTAGATAGTATGATAACCCTGTACTTCGTGAAATCCACAACTTATTAAATTATGTATTGTTGATGTGGGTCTTGTTCTTGATAAAGTTATGCTTCGTCAGTTTCCTTCTATCGAGTCCTAGGGGTACTTGTACACAAAATATTAGTTGTGTTCCTAGAGTTATGTCATGTTTTCACGATACTCTCAGTCAAGCTATGATCCTTAAACTTCAGACAGTCTTATGACTCAGGAAATCTCCATGATCTCATGAACTCAGTCAGTTTTTAGATATCAGCAGTATTCTATTAGTAAATGGAATTTAGTAACTCAGTCCATGTTCAATTCAATAAATCATATTCAGTGTCTATTTAGATAGGAGTAGAAATTAGCAGCGATCCAACCCAGGGATGGGAACTCACCTGTTATATGAGGGTGTGATTCTTAGAAGCAATTCTTGTATTCAAAAACTATGTAGCCAACATAGATTAAGACATCATAGCCTGCTATATGAGGGTAGATAAGGTGGCTTAGCCTGGTATATGAGGGTTCCCATAGTTCTCACTAGACTTACCTATTATATTAGGGTCACTCACATGTTATCCTTACCAGTGGTACAATATTGACACCCTTCTAATCAGGGCATAGATTTGGCCCCATTCAATTGAAATCCATTATTTGGGGAATGTCAGTTAGATGACTACCCCCAAAGTATCAGTATTAGTCTTAATAAAAGGACTCAGATAGTTATTTAGAATTCAGGACTATCAGATACAATCAGCTCATATACAGTATGAAACTCAGCTAGTTTAATCAAATTTAGGATTGTCAGATATAGTTACTTATGTTATCAGCTATCAAAATTCAGTCATTTATCATGTTAGACATCAGCATACTCATGTTATCATGATTTTAGATAAAGTTACTATGTAAGCATGCATGTATTCTCACGTTCATATTAGTCAGTTAGCCAGTATTGTTCTTGCATATAATCCCCATGCATTCAGCCTACCTCATATGCTTACCAGTACATTCCAAGTACTGACGAATTTGTGCTATGGTGTCTTATACCATAAGTTTAGAGACACGAGTTCTAGAGCAACAGTAAATTCCAGATATCCATAGATAGAGTTAGAAGTGAGTCCTCATCTTTTGAGGACATGATTATTTATCTATTATCACATTAATTAGTTTATTAGTTGGATTTAGTTGGAGATATGTCCCATAAACTCCTTACTCAGATAGTTCAGTCAGTTAGAGGCTTTCTAGACTATTATGTTTTAGACTTCAATATGTTCAGTTTTGTTTTGGATATTCTATTATACGAAATAGATGTTATATTATTCAGATCATGTTCAGTATTGAACCTTATGGCTTTTTAGTGCATGTTTCCATTTTATTATATCATATTATGTAGTGTACAGGTATATATATCAGTCATGGATTAGCTTATGGTCCTTCGAGGTCATGAGCATCGTGTAGCATTTTGGGTACCATATTTGAGGTGTTATAAACTTGGTATCAGAGCCTAAGGTTCAATAGAGTCCTAGAAAGTCTAAAAGCTGCAGCTAGTAGAGTCTTGTACATGGGTGTGTTGCGCGCCACATTTATGTACATGAGGCTGTGAGATATTTTTGGAATAGTTTCCCCTCTTTCAGTATTTATGTCGTGCCAGTGAGCTTAATCTCAAGTTAATCTCTCAGTCTAATCTGTGTCTCCCTTTTTTTTACAGAACATGCTTCGTAAAAGAAGAAATGGAAATCAGCCAGCCCCTTAGCCCAAAGAACCTTTGGGCGAACATGTTTCTCATATGGAGTTCCAAGCTATATTCACTACTTTTGCTAACTCAGTTGTTGCTCAGAATGAATGACTAACTTTCATTTTGGCCAATCCAGTGCCCAATTTAGCTGAAGCAAGGATTTGAGATTTCACCCAAATGAATCCTCTATCCTTTCTCAGGTCTAAGACAGATGAGGACCCTTAGGAATTTCTAGATCAGATGTAGAAGGTGACAGACATAATGGGGGTTACATATAGTGAGAGTGTTGATCTAGCTATATATCAATTGTATTATGTGGCTCATACATGGTTCAAGCAGTGAAAGTCAGAGAGGGAAGACAATACAGGGTCAGTTATATGGTAGGAGTTTGCTTCAATATTCCTTGATAGATTCTTTCCCCTAGAGCTTAGAGAAGCTAAGGTGCTAGAATTCATCAACCTCAAGTTGGGAAATATGACAGTGAAAGAGTATTCTCTTAAGTTTACTCAATTAGCCAATATGCCCCTCATGGGGTTGCAAATAGCAGGGTAAGGATAAGTAAGTTCATTTCAGGAGTGAATGATAGTGTGGTTAATGAGTGTAGATCCTCCATTCTAAATAGTGACATGACTTTATCCATGCTCATGACTCATGCTCAGCAGATAGAGGAGTAGAAGATTAAGATGAGGGAGAAGCAGAATAAGAGAGCGAAGACAGGTAGTTTCAACTTCGCTCAGCCTAATTCAGAAGGAGAAACCTGTTCTTAGTTTCTTCCTAAGTCATCAGTTCTAGCTTCTTCTACAGCCAGTGCTCTAGTTCCTAAGTTCAGAGAGGGCAACAAAGACAGAGTGCCAGGCTTTAAGTCCAAGGGCAGTTTTAGTAGTTCCCATACCTATACTCTTTTCCAGACTTGTGGCAAGCACCATAAAGGTATTTGCAGAGCTGACAATGGTATTTGTTTTGGATGAGGCAAGCAAGGCCACAAAGTCAGAGATTGTCCTCAGCCAGGTCCTCAGGGTCAATAGAATCATTCCTCAGCTTAGTCCGGTCGCATAAATTAGTAGGGTGCCACCTCCAGTTCTACTAATGGGCAATGCTTAAATCGTCTCTATGCTCTTCAATCCCCGACAAGATCAGGAAAATTCTCCTGATGTGGTTATCGGTATGTTACAGATATTTCATGTGCATGTTTATGCTTTGCTAGATCCAGGAGCTTCTTTGTATTTTGTCACTCCCTATATAGTAGGCATTTTCAGAGTCAGTCCTGAAATTCTAGCAGAGCCCTTTTTAGTTTCCACCCTAGTGGGTAAAACCTTTATAGCCTGGCAGGTATATAGGAACTAATTGATTATGATATCTCAAAAAGTCACTTCAGCAGACTTATTAGAATTAGAGATGACTGATTTTAATGTCATTATCAGCATGAAATGGCTTCACTCCTGCTATGCCACAGTGGACTGCAGAAACAGAATAGTCCAGTTTCAGTTCCCAAATGAACCCATCCTTGAGTGGAAGGGTATTACCTCAGCGTTTAAAGGTCACCTTATTTCCTACCTTTAGGAAAGGAAAATAATATCTAAGGGATATGTTTATCATCTTGTTCATGTTAAGGATTCCAGTTCTGAAACTCCCAGTCTTTAATTCATTCCAGTTGTGAATGAATATTCAGATGTTTTTTCCGAAGATCTTCCAAGAATTCCTCCTGAAAGGGAAATAGACTTTAGCATTGATCTTCTTCTAGACACTCAGCCTATATTCATTCCTCCATATAGAATGACACCAGCAGAACTCAGAGAACTGAAAGAATAATTAAATGATCTCTTAGATAAGGGATTCATCAGGCCCAATATTTCCTCATTGGGCGCTCCAGTATTATTCATGTGCAAGAAATATGGTTCTCTTAGAATGTGTGCAGACTACCATCAACTCAATAAGGTCACTGTTAAAAACAAATATCCTCTTCCCAGAATCGATGACTTATTTGACCAACTTTAGGGTGCCAGTTATTTCTCTAAGATAAATCTCAGATTCGGCTATCATCAGCTTAGAGTTAGGGAATGTGACATTCTGAAAAGAACTTTCTGAAGTTGGTATGGTCACTTCAAATTTATAGTCATGTCATTTGGTCATACCAATGCCCCAGCCGCTTTCATGGACTCGATGAACCATGTGTTTAAGCAGTACTTGGACATGTTCATCATAGTTTTCATAGATGATATTGTAGTTTATTCCTACAGTGAGCATGATTACGAAAACCATCTCAGAATACTACTTCAGACTCTAAGAGATCATCATCTATTCACCAAATTTAGAGGTACCCAGTTCACCTTTCATTATCTCAGATAGAGGTACCCAGTTCACCTTTCATTTCTGGAAAGCATTCCAAAAGGGTCTTGGTACCAAGTTCATCTTAGTATAACCTTTTATCCTCAGATAGATGGTAAAGCAGAAAGGATCATTCAGACTTTAGAAGATATGCTAGGGGCGTGTGCAATCGATTTCAAGGGAATTTGGGATGACCACTTACCTTTGATTGAGTTTGCATACAACAACAAATACCATTCTAGTACTCAGATAGCTCTATTTGAAGTTCTCTACGGTAGGATATGTATATCTCTAATTGGTTGGTTCGAAGTTAGTGAGACGTCATTCATAGGTCCTGACTTGGTATTCGATGCCTTAGAAAAAGTTCAGTTGATTGAAGAAAGACTCCGGGATGGTCATAGACGATAGAAGTCTTATGCAGATATTCGTTGAAAAGATCTCAAGTTTGAGATTAGTGATCATGTCTATCTAAAGATCTCTCCCATGAAGGGAGTGAAAAGATTCGGCAATAAGGGAAAGCTCAGTCCCTAATATGTTGCTCCCTTGAAGATTCTCAGTCGCTTTGGCAAGGTAGACTATGAGCTTGAATTGCCTTCAGATCTAGCCTCAGTTCATCCAGTATTACATGTCTCTTTTCTTAAGAAGTCCATAGGTGACTCATAAGTTGTAGTCCCTATTCATAGCATTGATATTTAGAACACTCTCTTTTATGAAGAGATTCCAGTCAAAATCTTAGACTATCAGATTTGTAGATTGAGGCACAAAGAAGTCCCTCTAGTTAAGGTTCTTTGGTGAAATTAGTCCATCAAGGGAGATACTTGGGAAACAGAGGAAGACATGCATACCAAGTATCCTCACCTCTTCTTCACCAACTCAGATCAATCTCAAGGTAACAGTTCTTCTTAAGCTTACTCAGTTTCATGTTCAGTGTTCATCATAAACTTGGCATGCCATTTCATGCTCATGTTCCCATTATAAACTTGGTATCAAGTACCATTGCATATTCAGTCATGCACTCATTTATTAGTTTAGTTATGTAATTATGCATTAGACATGCATTCTTATTATGAGAAACTTAGTTCTTCAGAACACTCGTTCATGCATTCATGAATCAGTTACAAATGCATTAGATATACATGTTCAGTATTATATGTTCAGCTTGTCAGTCATGTCGGTCATGAGATCATGTTCCAGTTATTCATGTTTAGTATGTACATCAGTTGTCTTTTCTCCCTTCTCAATCAGTCTCATTCGAGGATGAATGTTCTCAAGGGGGAGATATTGTAATACCCCGTACTTTTTCCTAGCTAATTTCATCTCAAGAATGTCTAGTATTATCTTCTAAATTAAATGATGATTATTCCATGAGTAATTTTCAATATTTTCATTTATTATCTTATGGGGAATTCAATAAGCTTTCCATCGATATAAGATTTTCCCAAATCCGATAACCGGGTCAGAAGTTATGGCTATTTCAAGTTCCCGTAGTAAAACAGCGCCATACTGGTCAGTGGCATGCTGTGCCACAAGCTAAAATAGCAATTGTCCTTTTCTAGTGTCTCAACACAATTTCCTCCACATCGGGTCAAATTTCATGGTCGCAAAAGAATGGGAAATGTAATGGCTCCACATCGCGTCATCCCTCAGTTTCCCAATTGTCAAATTCCAGTGAAATAGCGTGATAGCACCGCGTCGGGCCAGGGGTCCAATTCAAAAAATTTTTACTCAAATTACAAGTCACGTCCAGGGTTAAAAGGGTCAATTTTCTATCCCTATTTAAGGCCTTTAACATGTGATTCAGCCACTTTTCACCCAAAATATACTAGCTTCTCACAAGTTTCTCTCAAGAACAAGCTAGGATTTTCATAGAAGATCCAATTTCAAGAAAGTTTCACCATCAACCTTCACAAAATCACGAACTAAGGTACGCGTTGTGTTCATTCATGTATTCCTTCCATCCATAAAGCTCAAGAACCTTGTTTTTTTATATAAATCATGGTATTTATGTTGGGGGTTATTTGAAATCATGTTGTTTACGTTGATTGATTTCAAAGCAGGAATCTTTGTGTGTTTATCATGATATTATGTTACCATGCAAGATAAAATCCATGAATTTAGTTGCTTATGATGTATAATTTGATGAATTCAATTATCCCCTAAGTTGTGCATGCATGGTGGTTGATAAATTGCTTGAAAAGTAGAAATCATGCTTTATAGATTGCGACATAAGCTAACTGTGACATGTTTGTCATCCTCCTATGTTTAAATGGTTTTCATGCTATCATTGTGAAATGTGTATGTTGTCGGAATGGCCATGATATTAGAATATGAGATTATGACATGATTATTAGCATTCTCGTCCATGTTAGATAGAATAATAACCCTATACTTCGTGAAATCTACAACTTATTAAATTATGTATTGTTGATGTAGGTTTTGTACTTGTAAAGTCATGCATAATCAGTTGCCTTCTATCGAGTCCTAGGGGTACTTGTACCAGAAATATTAGCTACGTGCCTAGAGCCATATCATGTTTTCACGATACTCTCGGTCAAGCTATGATCCTTAGACTTCAGACAGTCTTATGACTCAGGAAATCTCGATGATCTCATAAACTCAGTCAGTTGTCAGATAGCAGTCATATTCTGTTAGTCAACGGAATTCAGTAACTCAGTCCATGTTTAATTTAGTAAATCCTATTCAGTGTCTATTTAGCTGGGAGTAGAAATTAGCACCGAGTGAACCTAACGATGGGAACTCACCTGTTATATGAGGGTGTGATTCTTAGAAGCAATCCTTGTTTTCCAGAACTATGTAGCCAGCATAGGTTAAGACATCATAGTCTGCTATATGAGGGTAGATGAGGTAACTTAGCCTACTATATGAGGGTTCCCACCATTCTCACTAGAGTTACATGTTATATTAGGGTCACTCATATGTTGTCCTTACTAGTGGCATGGTATTGACACCTTTCTAATCAGGGCATAGATTGGGCCCCAGTTTAACAAAAATGCATTATTTAGGGCATGTCGGTTAGATGACTACCTCCCACAATCTCAGTATCAGTCTTAGTAAAAGGACTCAGATAGTTCTTCAGAATTTAGGACTGTCAGATACATTCAACTCAGATACAGTATGGAACTCAGCTAGTTCCATTCGATTCAGGACTGTCAGATACAATCACTCATGTTATCAGTTATTAGAATTCAGTCATTAGTCATGTTAGTCATCAGCATACTTATGTTATCATGATTTCAGATATAGTTACAATATATGCATGCATGTATTCTTACGTTTATATTAATCAGTTATCCAGTATTGTTCATGCATATGAACCCCATGCATTCAGCCTGCCTCACACTCATACCAGTACATTCCAAGTAATGACGCATTTGCGCTATGGTGTCTTATACCATAGGTTCAGAGACACGAGCTCCAGAGCAATAGTAGATTCTAGATATTCGAAGACAGAGTTAGAAGTAAGTACTCATCTTTTGAGGACATGATTATTTCTTTATTATCTCATTAATTAGTTTATTTGTCGGAGTTAGTTGGGGACATGTCCCATCAACTCCTTACTCAGACAGTTCAGTTAGTTAGAGGCTTTCTAGACTATCATGTTTCAGACTTTAGTATGTTCAGTTTTGTTTTGGGTATTCTATTATCCCACACAGATGTTATATCATTCAGATCATGTTCAGTATTGAACCTTATGGCCTTTCAGTGCATGTTTCCGCATTATTATGTCATATTATATAGTGTACAGGCACAAATATCAGTTATGGGTTAGCTTGTGGTCCTTCGGTGTCATGAGCACTGTGTAGCATTCCGGGCAACAGATTTGGGGCATTAGCATTAGTCAACCAAAAAGATATCACTAGGAGCTCATAATGACCGTAGGGAGTCCTAAAGGCTGTCTTTAGGATATCCTCAGCCCAAATCGTCAACTGATGGTAACCAGATCTTAAATCAATCTTACAAAACTATGTTGCACCCTGAAGCTAGTCAAATAATATATCAATAAAAGGTTTAGGATAACAGTTCTTCATTATCACCTTATTAAGTTGTCTATAATCAATACACATATGTATGGAGCCATCTTTTTTCTTCACAAACAATATAGGAGCTCCCCATAGACTAACACTCAGTCTAATAAAAGCCTTACTAAGAAGATCCTGAAGCAGAGAATTCAGCGTCTTAAGCCTGATAGGATCCATACAATAAGGTTCCATAGAAATAGGTGTGATGCCAAGCTCGAGATTAATAGAAAAGTCAATCATATCAAAAGATGTAATATCATGCAGACCGGTAGGGAACACATCAGGAAACTCACAAACAATAGGAGCAGAGTCAAGTGACAGACTCTCTACACTGGTATCATAAATATAAGCGAGATAAGACTCGCAACCCCCTAAAATAATACTCCTAGAATGAACATAAGAAATAATCCCCATTGTCTTGCATCTTACCACTCCCTTCGATATGATTGGGGGTACTTCGGGCATAGCTAATGTAATGATCTTGGGAAAATAATCCATGACGGCATGATTATCAACATCATTAGCAGTCACAACACATGATCTAACAAATTGATCCACTACTAAAAAATCACCTATGGGAGTACATACGCACAATTGCACAAATAGTAAATCATAAGACAACTCCAACCATAGTGCATAATAAGAGGATATATAAAAATAAGTGGATCCCAAATCAAATAAAGCAAGGCTTGACTGGAGGCACACCAAAATCGTACCTATAACAACATCATTCAGAGTCTCATGTCGGGCCTATCACGTACTATATACAACTAACCACGCTCTCCACCTGGCTGGGCACCTGATCGGCCTCCTGTCCTACCTACCGAAGAACCTTAGCGAGTACCCTGAAAACCACCCCTAAGAGAGAGATGAACTACTCTATTTGGGGAAGCACCCTAGCTAAAACAATAATCACCCATGATTAAGGAACTCATGCATAAAATGATCAAAAGACCCACAATTATAACATACCATCTAAGCTAAACTAGAACCAATAGATCTGGAGGACCCAAAGTAACTACCACAACGAGAATAACCAGAATTTGAACCCCACAAAAACTGACTACTACCATGATTAGGGAGGTCTATGGACTAGATTGACCTTCGTTAGTAGTCTAAAATGCTGCTAGAATAGGTTAACTTGGGTGACTCTGAGGCTAATAGGATGGATGTGGAGGATACCTACTTTAAGAAGTTCCATCTCTAGGTTGAGAACTACGATGGTTCCTACTAAATCTACCTTGAAACCCTGGCCTCTTATCACTACCCTCACGACCTTCATAAAGCATCTCCTCCATCATCTGAGCATGACTCGACACCTTAGTAAACTACCTACACATAACAAGTAAACTCTGAGTAGACATAAAAATAGGGGGTCTCAACCCCATAATAAAGCAATGAACTTTCTCATACTTATTATCCAGAATAAATGTCGCATGTCTAGCTAAATCATGAAAATGCACCTCATACTCTGCAAACTGTCATGGAGCCCTGCTCCAATCTAGATAATTGAACCCTCAAATGATCTCTAAGGCTAAGAGCTACATACTTCTCCAAAAATATCTCAAAGAATTGAGTCCATGTCAAGGAAGAAGATCCAGCTGGTCTAGGATCCATATAACCTCTCCAGCAATGCTGAGCAGCCAAATCCAACTGAAATATAGTGTAATCCACACCACGAGTCTCAACAAGGCCTAAATTACAGAGCCTATCCTCAGAATCAATCAAAAACACATACACATCCTTGCCTAGAGCACCAGAAAACCTAGGTGAAGCCAATTTCAAGAATTTACCCAATATCTTTTACTTCTTAAAAGACATAGCAGATTAGGCAACCACTGGTTGAGAAACTACCAATTGAGAAACTATCGGTGTAGGAAGAACCTTAACTAGGGGAGCCACAACTATAGGTTGTACCCCTAACTTCATACCACTCCGATCTATAGACTATACACCATTATACGACGTACCACCAGCTAACCCCAAAATCTTAAGTAAATTATCTTTGAGAACTAAAATGGAAATAAACCCAAGTGGAGCCTGGGTTGGTCCCTGGCCTAGCACTGGCTGGGGAAGAAGAATTTGTGGCTTAGGAATAAGAATAGGGTATGATGGAGGACCCTAATCTGTGCTCCGAGATGGGGACACATCTCATTGCTATCCATGACCTCAAATTAATCTATGAACAGGAGAAGCATCCCTAGGATCGGTCTTAAGAACCTTATCTTGTATAGTGGTAGCACATGTCCTGACCATCTGTGAAAGAGTAAAATTAAAGGCATGTTCTATAAAACAACTTAAAATCTTAGCACAATATGAGTGAAAGAGTTAAAATACTTCTAAAAATATCCCATAGCCTCCAAAAGATAGGAAACAGATGTCATCGTTCTGATTCCCAGGACTCTACTAGGCACTTGCTCTTACACCAACAATACCAGTGTAACCTAGGTTCTGATACCATTTTTCCATGACCTAATTTATGTGTCATAATGGAACCTACTCTTTCCCACCAGTATGTAAGCCAAATCGTAACCCAGAGCATAACAAAATCGGTTAACTTGGTGAAAAATTACCCAATTTAGGCAAAAATCAACAACACAATTAATAAATAGGTAAATAACATCTGTCTTGATAACTAAATACTAAATATCAAAAAATAAAAGAAAATAGATAACTCCGACTCCAATAGTTCACCCTATCTCTTCATATAAACACTATATAATCAATGATTAATAGCGACAGTTAGTACTCCAATTTGCACTAAAAAGTATTGGAGTGTAGTATGAGTACCAAAAAAATAGGTACTCAGTGGGCATCATCGGCCACCAGAGCTAAATCATGATATAAGTATGATAAAATGAAAGATATCATAACTAAGTCAAGGTACATAAATAAACCTTAGTCTTCTCCCATACCGCTATACATAATAAGTAATTTAACCTGAATAATAATATAACACAAGGCATCTACACATCCTAACATCTTCATGCAATATATGTAATAAATCAGAATGAAGACGTATCACAAAAATTACACATGCAATCACAAACTACCAAATTGACTCCAATATGCCAATTGGTGTGGAAAAGTAAATAACTCATCACAGACTTACATATGCCTGGAGAGTGTGCTCAGGATATAATAATTCAATCATCCATCATTAATTCTAACCAACTCGGTATTTAACCATATACCACAATTTTCCAATATTCGATAATTTTTCCATTATTCCATAACCTTATCATCAATAATCACTGGTCACCATTTATTAGATAACCATCTCTTTTTAAATAATTCATTTGATTACTAGTCAACATATAGCCTCTAGTCATCATTTATCACTTAAACAACATTAATTTTCACTATTCATCCTTTACTAACTAATTCACGTTTATCAACTAGTCATGATTAGTTACTTAACAATATCCACCACTAATCCTTATTTATCACTAATCATCAACTATAACACTTTATAATCATTTATTATTTTTGGGCTATAACCGACATCCTAATATCAACATGATAACCAACTTACATATACAATAATATATATTTAATAATTATATAATATTAAATAGTCAGATTCATTCTGGTAGATGTACACATAGGTACATTGGCATAATCATCCTCCAGCCTTGTCGGCTATCAGTGGATCATCATAATCATCCTTAAAAATTGAATAGGGTATAATCAACATCATTATCATCTTCCAAATTTAAACCAAGTATAATCAATATCAATTATCATCTTCTCAAATTAAATTAGGTATATACAACATAATCATCTTCCTCAAAAATTTAAATTGGTAATAGTCAATATCAACACCATTTTTTAGAATATATTCATCATAATCATCTTCCAAAATTGAACCGGGAATAAAAAATGTCATAATTGCCAATATAGTCAATCATCTTGATTCCTAGAATAATTAATATAATAATTTCCCATACAATTAATAAGCATGACTTCTACCTTAATTAATTCTCAATTGCTAACATCATAAATAAGAGTGTTTTCCACCATAATTTCTAGCATAATTATTTGGCATGCTCATAATCATAAGTAATAGAATAGGAAATAGCTTATCAATAGAATTATTAAGTCCTATCATTAGTATAATAGATAGCTTATACATGACATAACCAATAGCTTATTGCAACATAATCCACATCTCATCATAGCCTAATTGATTATCTAATCCATTAGTCTATGAACATTACTTCTAATGTCATCATTTCCATAACCATCAAGTGCCAAGGTTCATCAATATTTCCTCAAAAGGTCATTCTCGAGGCATTCAACAAGCCTATAAGGATTTCAAGAGAACTAATCATCGATCTTGGCTTAAGGTTGGTCAAAGAGCCCACTTATAAATTTCTAAATACATTCTAAGGAAAGTTTTACCCCAGACTAGGCTAAGGTATCTAAATCCATTCTTAAAATTCAAGAAAGTCACAAATATCCCTAAGGCAGAGATTCATTCCCCATACAAAAATTAAGTTATTAGAAACTAAGGTAACCTTCATTATTGTAAGAAACTAAGGTTAATCTTACCCTAAGAATAGGATTCTAAAGCATTTTTACTTAACTTCAGTAATCTAATCCATCTTTGTGCTAACATGAGTAATGAAGTCTATCTCACCTAGGTCATAATGAAACAAGTCAAGTGTTTCAACTCGATGATTTCAAATTAGCCTAAATAGTCCACCTAACTCAAGTTTTGAATTTCTTCAATCCAACACCTAAAACCTATCCCAAATCCATCATAATATCATAAGAATACTATAAAATAGCTTAATCTAACAAGGGATAAACCTATCCTACCTTGATGACGAAGAAAGATCAACGATCTACTAAACCACCACTCATTTCTTTCAAGAATCCTCCTTAAGATGCCAACCTATCATAATCACATTCTACTCTTCAATATAAGAATAATGATATGCATATTGCACCATTGTTCTTTGGATCCAAAGCACACGCGAAAAACCCATATGGGTCCCACTTATAAAAATAGCATCTTCAAAACCAATCCAATGTTCCTATAAGCTCAAGGAATATTTACCCTAAAAATAGGTGAAAACTAAGCTAAATCGAGGCTAAAATCAAGCCCTAAATATTTTGAGGTTTTTGAGCAATAAATCAAGAATTTTAACTAAGAAAAGGATGAACTCTTACCTTAAATCGGAAGATAATCATGAAAACAAATTTTAATCATGCTCTAAAGTCACCCAAAAGCCTTGAATATAAGTTGTCAAACTATTTAGGGTTTTTACTCTATGTAGAGGGTTGAGAAATGGCTGAATTCATGATATTTTGAGTCTATTTATACCTATACTAGGTCGTCGGGTCTTGCTAGTGTACCCCAAGACTTGCAATCACACCACTTTTGAAATACCTAGACTTATAACCATTGGAAAACTTCATATGTTGGAGTCACTATGGTGGGTACGACTAGGGTCTTGAGTTGTACCAATTGGATATGAGTCATATCATTCTTCTCCTTCCCTCTCGTGTCTTAGGCAATGTGGTAAGGGTCACTCTTTGTCTTAGGTATGATTTACCCTTCCCTCAATCGTACCTAAGGGTATGATTCATACTAAAGTGAGTTGTATTGGGGAGTCATGAGTTTGGAAGTGGACTATTTTTGGTACGATTGTTGTGTACGATTTAGGGGTGAGTCATACCCTTTGGATACGACTCAAACGTGCATGTTCATACCCTTAATAGTGTGTGTGACCTTGAAGAAGCCTAGGGTGTGAGTCCAGGTACCACTCGTACCCTAGGGTACAACTACTTAAGTTAGTCTTATGTTGAGTCGTACCCTTGGACGGGTTTTATTTTCAGCTTTTAACTAAGGGCCCTGTGGTCATTTCTCATGTATGAAATCCTAATACCTCTCACTATATAAGTGTGTGTAGCCTCCTAAACATCTATTTTGATGGATCAAACACCCTAAATACTCTCTCAATCTCATCTTCAAAGAATTGGAGGCTAGGGTTTTAAGAGTGGTCTTTAAGGGAAAAAGGGGAGTCAATATTCTTGGTGATTCATCTAGTTTAAGGCATGTACCTCTTACCCTTTCTATGTAACTTTAAACCCATGTATTTCAAAATTGGATTAGTAAGATTACATGGTGGTTTTGAAATTAAACAAAAAGGGCTTTGTTGCCTAACGAGGAATAATGATGGTTTTTGCTTGGACTTATGTTTATACATGTTATTAATGGTATTTTGCACATATGAATGCTTGGTGTATATTTTATAACATGTGGGTCTTAAGAAACCCTAGTATTGATGGTTTCTACCATGAAATTGGTCTTGGTAAAGGCTTGTACACAAGGTGTTTGTGAAAATGCCGAAGGGAGATGTCTAGTTACATAATGATGATATTTTGAACTAGGGAAATGACCCAATATATATGAATACTTGATAAATGATACTGTAAAAGATAAAATAAGCCATGTATTTTGTAATTGATGACCTTGAGGGCTTGATGAATAATGAGGGGTTTAAAGTCCCTAGCATAAAATAGAACTTGAATTATGTGTTGAACTAAATTATAGTATAAAATTGCTAATGAAGTGTGAATGGCTTGTAAGGGTCTTGAGGAACATAATTTGAATTGTATGATGATTTTAACCAAGGTATTTTTCTATTGAAATGGTTAATCAATGAATGCTCCCATGAGGACTATGTGGTCAAGAATGGTGTTGAATTGGATAAATGGGTTAAAGTCCTTATGTATGGAATTGGATGTATGAGGATGCATGGACAAAGGTTTAAAGTTCCAATGTTGAATAATGATGGTCGTGATGGCTTAAGTTTAAAGTCCTTTTCCTAATGAAATCGCTTGTGGTTAAAGTCCCTTGCATAATAAGATCTCATGCGGTCGAAGTGCCTTTCCAAATGAATTGGCTAGGGGTTAGGTTACCCTAACTAAAATGTAATAAGTTTAGAGTATCTTGCCTAATGTATGAATATGTGGTTAGAGTCCCTTGCTTGAATGAATGTGTGTGGGTAGATAGATTCCCTCACTTAAGTGGATGTGTATGTCCTTAAAATCCCTTACTCGATGACATGTGAATATGGATAAAGTCCTACACCTAATAAGAAATATTTAAATCTAAGAGTATGGAAGTTTGGAGTCATTCATTGCATGCATGATGAATGAATGATTCCTAAGTATTGATAAGACTTGTCCCCTTGGTTGGCATGTAATATGTCTATAGGTTTGGATAAGGTTATGAATGTGATTGAATATGATACATATTGACTTGTTGTTGAATGGTGATGCTATTTTATCCTTATTCTTGAGTTACATGCTAGCGTACCAACCGCTAACCATCTTCGGATGCTATGTCCACATGCAACATAGGGGCTAGAGCATCATATTCTCTTATTATGCAGTGATTAGGTGATTTAAATGGTTTGTACATTCGCTAAGGAGTGGTGAGCTTCCTTATTTCGAAAGACATTCCTTCTTGGTCCCCTATCTTTAGACTTTGTCTCATTTTGACTTGGTTTAACTATTGTTGAGGGTTTATCCCGACATATACATTTCTAAACTTTGGTTTGTGACAAGGTATTGTGGATGACTATGGACTTGGTTATATTGGTTAGTGTGTTGATATTTATGAAATAGATAGAAATTTTTTAAGTTATGACTTGTGGTATATTTTCCACTATCTTATTTTTTGGTTGGGTGAATGTGGTTGATGTGATGATTGTGATAGATTATCGGGGCGACCTTCGGTTCATGTGGGCTTAAGGTGCCCCTATGATATGGCTCAATTTCAGGGCATGTCAACTTTGGATATAAAAAGGTGAGTTGCGATTGCAACATTCCCTTTGTAATTGAACTACTTTATCTACCAAGGGTACCGTGATTGTGGACCTTTGCCTGTGGTTGCGGCTGCACCAGATGACAGCTAAAACTTGGAAAATCTTCTAATTTTCCACCAAGCAACATTCATCCAAAATTCCATACGTGAAAACTATTTAACCATACCAAATTTGTTGTTCTAAATGTGATGGCATACTCGAATTTTCCATTTGAAGTTGTATTGACCAAATATATTCTACACCCATATTTCTAATTTCTTAACATTTTGACTATTAGGTTGGAATGAGCTCGAGTGTATCGATAACAAAACCAAAGGCACATCTACTATAAAATTAACATTATAGAGCTACTGGCTTAGTCAGAATTTGTATATAAGATCATTTTACTAAAGTTTTTAACTGATGTTCATTTGGAAATAACAAAGACTTAAAAATAGGAAAATGGCTCTAAAAAATAGACAAATTGCTCAATAACCGAACTGTTAGTTCCAGCAATTCATAAATGACTTGACACAACTATTGAGAAGATTTAATGGAAAAACTACATGGAAATATATAAAATGACCTAAAGGATTACTATATCCTAATATCCCAAAAAAATTTCAAAAGCCTCAGGACCTGAGCAAGGGTCCATCTATCCTAAAATTAATATTTTGGAGCTGATGTCACTGGCGGAATTCTCATATGAGGTCATCTACCAAATGTTTTGGTCTGATAACAAATCTTAAATAGCAAAATCTCCAAAATAAAAATATGATTCTAAAATTATAATAAACTATCCGATAACTAAATCGACAGTTTTGGCAAGTTATAAATGACTTGTAGCCATTGTTGGATGGATCAAAATGCTTGAAATTCATACAAATTAAGGAAATGACTCCAAGGGTCTTTATAATAATCATGAAATATGGACATATTTAGTTGATTTATGACTTATTTATATATATATATATATATATATATGTATTTTGTATATTATTATTTTGAAATTATAAGATTGTCAGTTGCATTAAGAAGATAACTAGAGAGGTGTTGGGTGTCTTGAGAGGCCGCTCAACAATCACCAAGGGGACAGGTGATAGAATAAAGAGCTAAAGAGGAAGGCAGTTCTAAGAAGAGAGCGTATGCAAAGTTGGTTGAGAGTAAGGATAAAGAGGATAAATAAAAAAAAATAGGGAGAGGTATAAGATTTCTAGGTAAGAGGTAAAGTTAGTGGTCATGATGTTTAAGAATATTGCTTTTGAGAGTTTTTACACAATATTAGATAGTAAAGGTAGGGATAAAAAGTTGTACAAGCTATCTAATGTTAGGGAGAAAAAGGCTTGGGACCTTGTTAAGGTAAAGTGTATTGAGGATATGCATGGAAAAATCTTGGTGGAGGAGGGTCATAATAGAAAGAGATGGCAGTCTTATTTCTATAAGCTTTTGAATGAAAAAAAGGATACTAGAATTGTGTTGGGGGATTTGAATCATTTTGAGAGGTTTTGCGACTTTGGTTATTATATGTGTGTTAAGATTGAGAAGGTTAAGAGGATTATTCATTGAATTCATAGGGGTAGAGTGATGGGGCCAGATGAGATTTTGGTGGATTTTTGGAAGTGCATTGGAGGGGCAGGTATGGAGTGCTTAGTTTAATTATTTAACATAATTTTTATGATGATAAAGATGGCTAAATATTGGTGGTGAAGTAAGATGATTTTATTGTATAATAATAAGGATGACATTTAGGATTGAAACAATTAGTGAGATATTAAGTTATTAAGTCACATTATGAAGGTTTGGGAGAAGGCAATAAAGTTGAGGTTGTAGAGGATTGTTATTATTTTTAAAAATTAGTTTGTATTTATGCCAGGATGCTCGAATACTGAAGCCATCCATATCGTTTGGAGACTAGTGGAGTAGTATAGGGAAAGGAAGAAAGAATTGCACTCATACCTATGGTGCATAGTAGGGCAATTAAGGATATGAACGATCGAGCCAAGACTTGGGTTAGGACTAGGGGAGGGGACTCAGAGCAATTTCTCTTATTGATGGGGTTACACCAAGTATCGATGCTTAGTCTATTTCTTTTTACCTTGGTGATAGATGTTTTGACTTGGCAAATTGAAGGTGAGGTGACTTTATTTTTGCTTTTCCTATATGATGTAGTCTTGATTGTTGAGATACTTAGTAGATTTAATGCTAAATTAGAGGTTTTAAAGAAAACTCTTGAGTCTAAAGGGTGTAGGTTAAGTAGGTCCAAGATGGAGTATTTAGAGTATAAGTTTAATAAGGTGTATCATGAGCCTAGTGTCATTATTAATCTTGATACTCGTTCTATCAATAAAAGAGAGATTTTCAATTATTTTGGGTCTGTGATTCAGAAGAATGGAGAGATTGACAAAGATGTCACTCATTGGTTTGGGGTAGGGTGGATAAAATGGAGGCTCGCCTCCTGAATCTTATTTGAGAAAAATGTACCTCCTAAACTTAAAGTCAAATTTGATAGAGTGGTGGTTAGATTGGTTTTGTTTTATAGGGTGGAGTATTGGCATGTTAAGAAAGCCCAGATCTAGAAGATAAAGGTGGCAGAGATCAGAATGCTTTAGTGGATATATGGATGTACTAGGAAAGATAGGAGTAAAAATAAGTATATTCGAGATATGGAAGAGTGTTTTTGGTGGAAGCTAAGATGAGAGAAGAGAGGTTAAGATGGTTTAGTCATATGATAAGGAGGGCCACAAATACCCTAGTATGGAGGTGTGAGAGGTTAGATAAGAATAGTTTCAAATAATGTAGAAGTAGACCAAAGAAATATTGAAGAGAGGTAATTAGATATGACATACAACAACTCTAGGTTATAGAGGGCATAACCTTAGATAGAAAGTTGTAAAGGAGGCAAATTATGGTAGAAGGTTAGTATGAGTTTATGATGTTGTATCATTTGTTGTATTACTTAGTTTGTCTTGTATATGGTATTATTGGATGTATTTATTTCTAGTGTATCTTGTCATTTCACTATTCCTTATCTAGATTGTTTTATTTTTAGTCGGTGGTCTATTGGAAATATACTCTCTATCTCATATTTGAGGTAGTGGTATGGATTGTGAACACTTACCCTCCCTAGACCCTACTTGGTGGAAATATACTAGGTATGTTATTGTTTGTTGTTGTGAGCATTATATTATCATATATATATATATATATATATATATATATATATATATATTCATGTTATGTTGGTATCAATGAGGAACATTGTTTTTGAATGGGGAGGTGGGTTGAGATTTAAGATATAAGATATAGTACATAGGTTGTGAACCCTTTATATGTCCTACCTGGAATCTGCGAGCTTTACGGGTGTATACAAAAAGTCATATACTCACCCATACTGTGCTCTTTCTATACAGATCCTAGTTTGAGTATTTCACGTAAAGATTGAGGTTTTAAGCAGAGTTGATTAGATTTTAGGTACTTGAGCATTTTAGTGTTCAGGGAAAATTCTAGATCTCATTCTATTTTACTTATGCCTTTATTTGGATCATAGATAAATTTTTTATATTATTCAATTTTCAATTTGTACTTAGGTACTCTTATATTTTGACACTAGATTTTTGGTGGTTTATGTTACTTTTTCATATTTTTGCTTTATTATATTTTGTGATTGGCTGACTTTATTCTACTAGTCTTATTTTACTTTTTTCATTCTTGTTGGGTTTTCTGTACTATTTGGTAATTGGATTACTTGTCAAGGCTAGACTGCGATAAGTGTCATCATGACACTATTTTTAGGTCATGAAAAATTGGTATCAGAATATCCAGGTTCACCGATCTCATAAGTGTAAAAGCAAGATATCTAGTAGAGTCGCAAATCAGTATGTAGACTTCTGTACTATCTTCGAGAAGCTATAAGATGTCTTTACAATAATTTATTCTATTGTTATTCCTAGTTGTGCGAGGTTTTATTACTTAATGTTCTAAAGTTGTATTCCACTCTTTTCTATGCTAATGGTGAGGACTAGATCTCGAGGGGATATAGATGATGAGCCAGCACCTAATGATTATTACCAGAGTAGAGGGCAAGGTAGAGAACATGGATGGCTGAGAGGTAGGGGTCGAGCACGAGGATCTACCCAAGTCAGAGAACATGCTAGGGAGACCTTTCTTTAGTTTGAGGTTGAGTATGCTAGAGATGATTATCAGATCAGGATGTAGTCCATCTCAAGCTTTAATGATTCAGTGGATACCCCAGTACTTTAGGGTCTCTTGGTTCATATCTTGAGTTATTTGGAGGGTGTTCCATTGGGTGTACCTGGTAATCTTCAAACTTTGAGATATTCCACCATTAGCATGGGTATTTTCTTATGGTATTCCTGCTTTTGGGGTATAACCATCATCTATGGTGCCCTCCTTTATGGATTTATTCCCCATTAGACTCACTATTCCTTAGATTTGTTAGGGTATAGTTATGTCTTCTAATGATCAGAATACATTTTAATAGGTTTATTTGCTTGGGTCTGCCCAAGTTTAGTGGAGCTACTGATAAGGATACCTATGGTTTTTTATTAATTGCTATAATAAGTTACATAATATTGGATCCTGTGAGTCTCATGGAGTTACTTATACCACTTATCAGTTAATGGATGTGACTAGGGATTGGTGGAGACTATTTGCTAGTTGTAGGACTTTGGGTTCACCTTCTATGACTTCAACTCAATTTTTAGAGGCTTTCGTAGAGTGATTTATATCGTATAGCTTGATAGATTAGTTGCATGATGATTTTGATCACTTGGAGCAAGACTCAATGTTTATTGCTCATAATGAAGTGCATTTTCACTTTTATCTAGTTATTCAGCTGCTATCATCTCCATCAAATCTGAGAGCATTAAAAAGTGTATAAAGTGTTTATATTGTATATATTAGTATGCTATATCCTATAAGGTAGTTTCCGAGGCTTCTTTCTAGAGTATTATTGAGAATATCAAGATGACTGGGTCATCCAAGCTACTTAGAGAGTCACTAAGAAGGCACATCTTCAGGATGTGTTTAGTGGAAATGCCTTCTGAGGTAGAGGTTTATCTAGTAGAGGTTAATATGGTTATCATGGTAGGACAAATTAGGCCGCATTATAGGTATTAGGTGGTAAACCATCAAATTCTATCACTTCTGGTAACCAGGTATTAGGTCATGCAAGTAGAAGCTCCAGGATTAGTTCTTCAAGATAGGAAGATCATTTTATTTCATCCACTTCTTCTCAGATTGAGTCAGGTCATAGGAAATATTTTTGATAATATTGGCCATGTGCCAAAGGATTGGTCTTAACATGTGTATTGATCTATTCAATAGGGTTCTCAGCTTTAAATTTACCCTACTCTAATTTTTGTAGTAAGAGGTAGTTCAAACAATAGTAAGGGTGGTGCTAGGGTAGAGGTAGGGGTGCTCATTGAGGTTGTTGTGGGGTTAATTATTTGGTAATAAGAATTGTTGATATTACAATATACCTGGGAGACCCAAGCCAGAGGCTTTTAATATAGTTATTATAGGTATCGTCCTTGTTTTTTATATATATGCTTTTGTGTTATTTGATCCTGTATATATATTCTCCTATGTGTCTGCTTAATTTGGTTCTATATTTGATGTTTACTATGAACCTTTTACTATGCGTCTTTACATTTCTACTCCAGTAGGAAATTCTTTAGTGGTGGATTAGGTGCATTGATCTTGTATGGTTACCATTATGGATCGTGAGACTTAGATAGACTTAATTATCCTAGATATGGTTGTTTTTGATGTTATTTTAGGTATGGATTGGGTAGCTTCTTATCATGCTATTTTAGATTATTTTTCCAATATCGTGGCCTTAGCTACACTAGGAATGCCAAGGTTAGTTGGGAGATTACACGTAATTCGGGTCTGAAGTGTATTATATCTTTTTTCCGTGCTCATTGAATGATAGAGAGGGTGTATTTGTTTTTTTTGGCTCATATCTATGATACTTGTGTTGCCTTGCCACTTTTAATGGATTCTATTTGGGTTGTTCATGATTTCATGGATCTATTTCCTACGGATTTGCCTAGTATGCCTTTATATCATGAAATTATTTTTTTTATTAATATGGAGTCGAGCACCAAGCCTATTTCTATCATTTCCTATAGGATGGACTTGGTTGAGTTGAACGAGCAATTATAAGATTTGTTAAGAAAGGGGTATATTAGAACTAGTGTATCTTCTTGGGGCATGCATATCTTATTTGTGAAGAATAAGAATGGTTTTATGTGCATGTATTTTAATTATAGACAGCTGAACAAAGTAATGGTTAAGAACAAGTATCACCTTTCTTGCATTGATGATATTTTTGACTAGATTCAAGGTGCTTTAGTGATTTCCAAGGTTGATTTGAATTCGAGTATCACTAGTTGAAGATTAGAGCTTCGGATGTACCAAAGACTATTTTTCGAACTTGATATGATCATTATAAGTTCGTAGTTATGTCGTTTGAATTAACGAATGCCCTACAACATTCATGGAGTTGATGAATCAAGTATTTCAATTGTATTTCAACTCTTTTGTGATTATATTTATAGATGAAAGGATTGTACTTCAGAGGTTGCATGATGGGAAGTTGTATGTCAACTTTTCTAAGTGTAATTTTTGTTTACATTCTATCTTTTTCATGGGTCATGTGGTGACCAAGGATGGTATTATGGTTGATCCTACCAAGATAACGGTAATTTGTGATTATGCTAAACCTATTTCTCCTATCAACATTTAGAGTTTCATTGGTTTGTCATGTTATTATTGGTATTGGTAAAAGGGTTCTCATCTATTTTGGCTCCTTTAGCCAAGTTGACTCAAAAAAACATGGTATTAAAGTGGTCGAATATGTGTGAAAAGATCTTTCAAAAGCTCAAGAAGTTGAGTTTGACTACTCTTCTGACTATGCCCAAATAGTTATAGGTTTTACCATGCTTTATGATACTTCTAGTATTGTGTTGGACGTGGTGTTGATGCATAAGGGTAAGGTGATTGCTTATGCCTCTCGTCAGTTAAAGCCTTATGAGAGAAATTACACTACCCATGATTTAGAATTGGCAGCCATAGTGTTTGTATTGAAGTTATAGCATTCTTGCGAGATTTTCTCGGGCCATCATAGCTTTTAGTAGTTTTTCATTTGGAGAGATATTAATATGAGGTAGATGCATTCTCTTGAGTTGCATAAGGATTATGAGCTCACTATTTTGTACCATCCAGGAAGACTAATGTGGTTGTAGATACCTTGAGTTGGAAGAAGACTAGTATGGGGAGCTTATCTCATCTCTTCATCCAAGAGTGGATTTGGCCTTGGAGGTTTATTCTTTAGCTAACTAAATGGTTGGACTTGATATTTCGATATTTAGATATGTTTTATATTTTATTGATGCTACATCTTCCTTGATGGAGTAGATTTGTGTTCACCAGTTTGATGATGAGAGTTTGAGGGTGATTCGAGATAAGGTGTTAATTGGTAAGGCTAGTTCAGCATCTCTTAATTTTGATAGTGTTTATTGGATAGGGGATCAAATTTGTATGCTGAGAGTTGGTGGAGGGGTGATATTGATTTTAGAGGGGGCGCATTGTTCAAGATATTCTATCCATCCAAGTGTGACCAAGATGTATCATGATTTGCTGTAGTTTTACTAGTAGAGTGGTATGAAGAAAGGATATGGTAGATTTAGTAGCTTATTATTTGTGTTATCAGCAAGTAAAAGTCTAGCATCTGATTCTAAGTGGTATGCTTTAAAGATTACCCATTCCTGGATAGAAGTGAGAGAATATCACTATGGACCTTGTGAGTGGGTTTCCTCGTATTTCTCATTGTTCTGACAGTATTTAGGTCATCATGGATCGGCTAACCAATTCTATCTATTTTGTACCTATTCAGATTTTCTTCAATGCCTAGAGGTTAAACCGTCTTTATATTTGTGAGATAGTTCGTCTTCTTGGGTTACACATATATATTATCTCGGATAGAAGCTCACTATTCACTTTTAGCTTTTGCCAGACTTTTTGAGGGGAGTTGGATAGTTAGGTTGATCTTAGCACATATTTTCACCCTGAATCCGATAGTCACTTAGAGTAGACTATTTAGATTTTAGAGGATATGCTCCATACATGTGAAATAGACTTCAAAGGTCAGCGGGAGCAACCTTTTTCCTTAGCAAAGTTTTCTAATAATAGCTACTATTCCAGTACTGAGATGGCACCATTTTAGATATCATATCATAGGTATTGTCTATCTCCTATTGCTTGGTTTGAAACATCAAAGGTTAAACCCTATGGTACTAACTTGATTTGCAAGTTTTAGATAGGGTTTGGATGATTCAAGATAGGCTTTGGGAAGCTCGGAGTAAGCAAAAGAGTGATGCGGATCGTATGCTTTGTGCCTTGAAGTTTAGTATTGGTAATCAAATCTTCCTTCATGTGTCTCCCATGAAGGGCGTGATGCGGTTTGGGATGAGGTCTAGCTTAGACCAGAGTACATTGGACCTTTTGAGATTCTTCAGACATTTAGAGAGGTTGCTTATGAGTTGAACTTACCCCCAGACTTTTAGTCATTCATCCAGTTTTTCATGTATCTATGCTCCGAAGAGACTCATGTGCTATGGTGGAAGGTCAACCAACAACTTTGAAACTTAGCAAAGTTATTGGTGCAACCATTTTAGGAATCAAAATACCGCTTTAGTGGAATTCGCTTAAGCATTAAAACAGTGTTTTAGCAGTCAAATTTGACCAGTCTCCTACTGCAAGAGTGGACGGGCACTTTACCACTTTAGCAAAAGGTGATTGCTTTAGCGTCAAAGAGATGTAGGCCAGACTGCTTTGGAGGTTATCCATTATTTAAGTGATGACTGCTTAACCAATCATTTTACTACTTAAGCAGCTAGGGCTGGTTTTATATATGTAGCTCATTTCATAATTTTCCTTTATTTTGGGATTTTTGAGCTTTGGTTTTGGGCGATTCTTGAGGATTCTTCACCATTTTTGCTTGGGTAAGCTCCAAAACCTTATTCCCATTACTTTAAATTCATTAAATCATCAAAAACACTTTTAAATCATGATTTATAAATGAAAATTTTGGGGGTTTTACCAGTAAAGCTTAAAAGGGGGATTTCTTTGATTTGGACTTCATTTATAACCCATTTTAATATTGATTTTCACTTGTACACTTCTACAACCTTGGAGAAGTTAGTTCAAAAATAAAATTTTGATTATACTCTTTTTGTTTTCAAACTCGTATTGGACCCATTCTAAATATGGGCAATAAGGGTATCATAGGCTGTCTTTTAATAGGTAGATATTATATTTGAATATTGTAGTTGTTTTTTAGATTGTTTGTAAAGGAAAAGATCCATGTTAAAGAACTTTAGGGCGGGATTTCAACATTTAGAGGTAGGTTATGACTTAACTTCTTTCATATTGAGCTGATTAGGTAATATATAAGTTAAACATTTATGGGTTGGGGAAAATAACTATGGGCTTTATATTTTTTGGATATTATTTTTGTTGTGTGGCTATGTGGGGGTTTATATTATGTTATTGTTGACTAGTGTTATCTTGTTTTGCATGTTTCCTATGTGGATACTTTATTTGACATCATTAGACTCATCCATCCATTTGAATACCTTCTTCTAGATGTAATGCTTTTGCAGGTGTTTATTTTTCTAATATAGGCCTTATTCTTAAAATAATTAAATTATGGTTTCATGCTACTTTCAATGCATAAAACAAGTAAATTATGAAAGTACTTAGGTCCTTTTGTTAGAAGTGATGTATTTTTATGTTGGTTTTACAGGAAAATAGGTTCAAAAGTAAGTAGATTGGAAACAGGGAAGAAAAATCTCCTAAATAGTAGCCTCTGCTTGGACAACAAGTTGTTGGGTGACACTACGACTCGTCATCCAAGTGTGTGACTGACTAGTGAATAAAGAGAAGAAAAATAATTAATTCAACATTGACCACAACACATTGGGGTAGACTACGAGTCATAGGGAAAATTGTTCTTAGCAAAAGAGGAACAAACATCATGAAAAGTACAAGTTTGGTAGCAGTGAATACAAAGTTGGCGATGAGTCTTAGGGCTAGACTACGACTCGTAGTGACCATCATTCTGAGCATGTGGATTCAAAGGTTTGAATCAATAAAAGTTACTGGAGATCCTATGAGTCAAGAAATAATTCATCTACTAACCTTACGAGTCACGACCAACTGCATGAAAAAAGTTGACAACAAGTTATCTTCAGTCCAGATGACTCGTTGTCTAAGGCATTTCCACTGCTGACCGTAGTTAACCTATTTTGTTTAGGAGAACTATGATGTAACTATAAATATCACATTGTGTTTTATTATGAGTTTACGCACTTGATACACTTACAATATTATATTAAGTTTTAGGTACAGTTTTGATCTTGGAATTCTTATTCCTGAATTTCAGGGTTTGATATTAATTTGAGATTATTTTCATTATTAATTATTTGTTAAATCATTCATATTTCATGTGCTTTCAATTATTAATTATATGTATGTTCTTGCAATCATGATTAGCTAAAACTCAAAACTAGGTTTATAGGAACCCTAATAGAATAACAAAGTAGAGAAAGTGCAAAGTCTTTATTGATTGGTGTTCTTGTTTGTATTGTGGTGTTCTTTGTATTTATTACTTTCTTGACAATTACAGACATTAAGAACCTGCCTTTATATGATACTAAATCAAGAGAGAGAGTGAGATTATGAAAAAAAGATCACAACAGTATTGAAAGCTACCAACCTTTATACAATTAACTTGATACCAAAAGGAGATAGTTATTCTAGGATCCAGTATAAGGATCAGCAATGCGACAGTCTGAGACCGAGAGAAGATGAATAAAATTTACAAAACCAAAGTTGGGAGATAGTTGGTGATACATATGTAATGAACCTCAAAATTATTTTTTCGATTTATGTGTATTTTCAGTGTTCAAGCCTTCCCACAGTTACTACAAGTCATTTATGACTTGCCAAAACTACCAGTTTTGTTATCGGACAGTTTATTTGGATTTTAGGCTCATTTCTACAACTTAAAGCTTTTGCTATTTAGGATTTGTTTTTGTACCAAAACTCCTAGTAGATGACCTTGAATGAGAATTTTAATAGTGTCATCAGCTCCAAAATATTAAATTTAGGCTAGAGGGATCCTTGGTATAGGTCCCGAGGCTTCTGAACTCGTGTTGGGTTATTAGCCAGATTATGTGAAAAATAGAACTATAGATATGGGATCCACACCTTGTCAAAATGATATCGGATGAAAGTATTGATAGTTTTAATGAGTTTGGAACGTTGAATTTGGTATGGTAGCATGTTTTGTTTGCACGCACGGGGTTCCAAATGAATCTCATGCTCACAATTAAACTCCATTCCATACTTAGTAGAATCTGATGCATTAGGTTAATGATGTCACCACTTAAGCGATCATATAACCACTTAAGCGGTCATCGCATATGTGACATTATGGCGCTTAAGCGACATTGACCATTTGGTCAATGGTTACTTAAGAAAGTGTCACTTAAGCAGCCTATGGGTTGCCTAAGCAATACCCTACCCGAAGCACTAGATTACTTAAGAAATAAGTGAGTCTCTTAAGCAACAGGGTGCCAAATAAAGCGGCACCTGGTGGCTTTAAATACCCTTTTCCCCACCAAATTTTCTACTATTTCTTCCATTATTTTTGCACCAAATGGAGAGCCCAAAGAGAGAAAAAGGTGAAAAATCATCCATATAAGTTGAGGTAAGCTAACCGAACTCTTCTTGATCATTTCCCATTAATATTTCCTTCAATTTCCATCATAATTCATGTTAAAATTATTAGAAATTAGGTCTTAAATTCCTAAATTTTTAGGGTTGATTTTAGACCCAATTTGTGTTCAACTTTTGAGAACACAATCCATGTCCTTTGAGGGACCTCATGATGGGTTTAATTTTAGATTTCTTTTTTGGGCCCCGTAGGCCCGTTCTTAACTTGAAATTTAACCTGACCCTTATTATAGCAATATGGGTCTTGTTTTACTCCCAACAACATGTGGATTTGACACCTTGGAATGACGATTTGGAAGTTATGATAGATTTAAAGGGTGCATGCTTACCCAACTTCAGGTTGGATTTGGGTAGTTGAGATCGAGTAGCTCAGCCTTGGTGTTGATATTTCAGCTTGGAATTGTAGAGCTTGAGCATAGCCTTGATTTTAGATTTATCTCAGTTAGGATTTCATTTATAGGCTAACTGAGCCTAATCCATGATTACCTATTTAGTTTTCTTGAGTTGGATAAATTACGGTGGAAGAGTGTTCAGATTATAGCCCATGGACATAGTATTAGTTCCTCCATTGTTGAATTTAGGTTATCAGTTTTCATTGAGATTTTTAGATGATGTACTCAATGGGATTAGTATGCTTGAGTCAGATTTAGCTTGGTTTTATTCTCGATTGATGGGACATCCTGGAGTGGATAATTCAATGTTAAGTAGTTGTGCTTCGGACTCCTGGATTTTAGTTTTGACTATCACCTGGGGTAGTTGTAGCATTGGCGTAGATTGCATAGTTATCTCCATTTGTGTGCCCGGGTAGCACCTTATAGGCTTATTCTCATGGTTACCATATGGATTCTCAAGTAGATCAACTTCAGTTCGTTGAGTTTTCAGTGATAAGATTGCATAGACAAGACTTGGGTGACATTCTACTTAGGTTGGAGTATTAGCAGGTTTAGAAAAGAAAGAGAAGGTTATATAACGATTTGGAGTGGTTCATGTCTCATGCTTGGTTTGCATTCGGCTTGGATGAGCCTTTGTTGGAATATGCTAGTATCAATATGGTATTAGTGTGTCATGGTTCAGATTTGTGTGCATTATCCTTCCTCAGTTTAGTTGGAGGCCAGTTAGTGGTTAAGGTTGACTTTTGATTGTTTGAGAGTGAAGCGCAGATGTTTGTTAAAAAAGGGATACCTATGGGGAAATCCCTTGGAAGTGTCATATCTTATTGGAAGTTATATGGTAAGTCATAATCGGAGCATGTAGCCCCAGTACCTCACCCTTTCAAGCTTTGGAGATCTTTCTATCCATTTACTTTTGCAGGTGAAAGTCCTTTTAGTAGTGCATATAGTAATGACCCTCCAGGTCATTTCCTTGACTTTGTGTGCTTTTCTGGTATTTTGAGACTTTCCATAGTGGATACGGGTTATTTATGACTTGTCAAAACTGTGGGTTCGATGATCTGACAGTTGGATTTTAGCCTTATTTCTCTATTTTGGAACTTTCATTATTTAGGATTTTGTCTCAGACCAAATTCCTAGTAGATGACCTCGGATGAAAATTCCGATAGTTCTATTAGCTCCAGAGCAATGATTTTAGGCTAGACAGACCCTTGGTTTAGGTCTCGAGGCTTTCAGACTTATTTTGGCCTATTGGGCCGATTGTGTAAAAAATGGAACTATAGGAATGGGCCCCATATTTAGTTAAAAAAATCTTGGATAAAAGTTTTGATGGTTCCATTGAGTTTGAAATATCGAATTTGGTATAGTATCATAGTTTGTTCCCATGCACAGGGTTTTAAACCAATCCTGGACACCCAGTTGAAGTCCATTTCGGACATAGAAAAATTGGGTGGACTAGGTCACTGGTGCAACTGCAATCACAGATGGTAAACTGTGATTGAGAGATGGAATTTATTCCCTATGCTAAATCGTGATTGCAAAGGGTAAAATGTGATCAAGGCATGCGATTTATGCTTACCAGATTGTGATCGCGACTTCAGAGTCGCGATAGCGACTCCCAACCTCATATTTAACCCTCTTCTTCAGCCCAATTTTCAACATTCTTTTCACCATTTATACACCATGTTGGGATCTAAAAGAGAGAAAAATAGTGGGAAATCATCCAAGTAAGATAAGGTCAGATAGCCTAGTCCTTTTTGGTCATTTCCCATTGATTTCCCTTTGATTTCCACCTAAATTCATGGTAAATTATTAGAAGTTAGGGCTTTGAATTCTTAAATTTTGTGGGTCAATTTGAGACCCGATTGGTGTCCCATTTTTTCTCTAATTTTGAGAACACATTCCTTATTCTTTGAGGGACCTCATGAAGGATTCAATTTTGGATTCCGCTTATGACCCTCGTAGGCCCATTTTGACCCAAATTTGACCCAATTCATTATATATTAATATGGGCCTCATTTGACTTCTATTGACCCATAGATTACGATTTTGATTGCGTAGCATCATTTTAGGATCGTGGAGTGAAGATGGACATTTTGTGAATGATTTAAGGATTTGCAGTTCGACATTAAGGTAGGACTTTGTCTACTCTTCTTCACAAGATGATGTTTTTTTATATATTTCATGTAATTAAGAGTGTTAATATTTATTATGGATAGAACACCATGACCTAGTCTTGAATATTGAAATTTGAGGATTAGATGGGTGACTTAACCTATGAGGTGAAATACTTACTATACTCCTATGAACCTATTGCCTTCTTCTTAGATAGATATGGGATTAGTAGTATGATTATGGTATTATGCTAGATATGGGATATGGTTTAGGGGTTGGAAGAGTTATTATTATGATTAGCCTTATTTAAAACCATAACTTAGGTGGAGTCGACTAAATTGCTCATGTCCTAGGTTAAACTCCTATCTTAGGGCTAATTATGTCTTATGTACCATCTAGAAGTCAATTTAGATACCTTAGCGTAGTCTGGGGTAGAATTTCCAAAATAGAGATTTCAAATATTAGAAGTGGGTTCCTCCATCCCACCTTACGCCAAGGCTTATGTTAGCTTTATGGACTTATCTATGCATGTTAGACATATTTGTGACTAATGAGCCTTTAGTATGAGGCTACTTTGTGACTTGATGAATTGTGATGGTTTTTCCCAGATTATGAGTAATGGCCCGTAGCCGTGATATGGCATTTGAAATTGATTAGTGATAAGGCTTACCGGCATACTTAATGATATAGTCATATACATGACAAATGATAAGTTTATGCCTCATAAATATGATCCTTATAAACGTATTGTTTGAATACTAGTGATGGCTTTCATAGGTTTGGTACAATCATGATCACTTAGACGGTAAATGGTACGATCCCAACTAAAATATGGTTTTACTACTCTTTTCTTAAAAAGGGATTTATTCTCACTTTTCCCTTTCAAAGTAGAATTCTTCATAAAAAGAATCATACCATCTTAATGAATAACTTTCTATCCTTTGGGATTAATAATAATGATCCTAAAGATTTGACAGAGGTAACGGTCCACAATTTTAATACTACTATTTTCTCCAATCAAGAAAGAGATTCCAACCTTTTTTACACTCCTATGATGATTTAGTACAAAAATTACTTTAGGCATTGGATTTATGGAATTATACACTTTTAGTCGTGGTCCTAGTCGTGCACTTATATATATATATATATATATATATACATATACATCTAGTATTTGGAGAATAGGCGGTTGATAATGATATTTATGGTGTGGATTGTTGATTAAGTTTTGCAACTCATAATGATAGTAATGATATGAATTTTGGATTAATTTTGGTAGCTGATAATGATATTCATGATATGAGTTCTAATTTAAGTCCAACTGTTGATAATGATATTGATGGGATATGTTTGTACACTAGATTACTTTATGGCATTCAGGTCAATTATGGTATTATGAATTATGTCTTGGCATTCATTCTTTTATGCATATTTCTTATCACCAGTATACGTCTACATCTATAAGTCTTATGGAGGGTTACATAGGTATAGGTATGAGTATTTCTTGCAGTATATTGCGTGGATCTTGTATTTAACAGCCTTATGGGGGGTTGCATACATATAGGCTCATATTATTGTTTATTTAAGTATTGGTTGAACCTTCTGAGCCTATGGCAATGGGGATTACTGAATGGCTCGATTTGGTATTGTGTGTCCAGATTAGCCAGTTACTAATATTGTTATTGCAAAATGATATGACTGTTATCACTATTATGGCTAGTCCATAACAGATCATTAACGATTAGGTATTGAAATTTGAGGTATGTTCTAGATTCCTTCTTTAATGGTTTCTTTATTATGGATAATTATTTCATGATTAGGCTTATGGATTAACGACCATGAATATGGTAATACTAGTTTTTGCTATGATTATGAGGCCTTAAAATGCTAGTCTGGTGATTCAGGTTTTACTACAAGTTGACCTTGTATATATATATATATATATATGTATGTATATCTATATGTAGTTATGATATTACCGTATATCCATTCCTTTCTTCATATATTCAGGTTGTATATTACTTCGTTTTCCTTGTATACCATTATATATCCCCATTTCACCCTTTATTCATATTTTTGTCAATGATATATATCTTAGTGCTGAGGTTCCCGAGTATGGATGGAATAGAATAGTTTATCCTTAACACTTCTTTAGACTCATTATGTTAGTTCATGGATACGAGTAGGATAGTTTATCCTTCTTATCTCACTAGCCTTACTATGTGGTTGTCAGATATTTTGGTGTAGTTTCTATTTCTACTTATATGTTATATATATTTGCATTATATTTGGAGCTCAGTCGACAATTGCCTATTGAGTACCACGTGTTTGGTACTCATACTATACTTCTGTAGCTTTCTGATAACACCCAAGATACACCTTCACACTGAAGGTTATGTGGTCGCCATCAAATATAGTAACCTAACAAAGGTTGGGGTAGAATTTCAAAGGAATATATGGAATCGTGGCTATCAGCTATTGTAATCACTGGGTAAAACTGGAAAAGTAAATAGGGGGTTTGAAGTAGCAATATCAAACAAGTGGCGAATATCAACTTCGGTTGTAATCAGGGGTAGGTCAACACTAGGATTGTGTTCCCCTATTTTCTCAACTCTGTAGGCTAATTTTGCTTTATTGAACCAACTTGATACCTTGTATGTTGAATCTGATAAGTTTTGTACCATTAACAGTCTTTCGGATGAGCTAACAAATTTCACCCTTTACCCTTAGAGCCTCAGGATATCACCTTACTAACCCTTATCTTGATCCCAGTTAACTATTAACTTTTTAGTATTTAGTTATTAGATGAAAGCTAACCATCTTACTTAGATAATAACAAGTAGCGTGGATTGATAGTTAAACTTCAAATTAATATTGTAATTATCTTTTCCTACTCATAACTTCTCTTTTGGAGTAAGTAACAATAATCTAGGTGGGATCCTAATGTTTGCAACCGCTAAGATATCTATTAAAGTGATGATAATACAATGCATGCATGGGTATCGATTCAGAACAATAATAGCACTTCCCTTGCTTCGTCAATCCGCCAGGTTTTCTACAACCCTACCTAAGGGTTTTTAGCCGCTCATGCTTGTGAAATAATAAACAATTTTCATGATTGAAATCATAAGATGAAACCACAGTAATCACAAGTAAGAACCCAAAACTTTAACTGAATAAATCAACTAAAAAACAATACAAGAGAATTTCAAGATCAAAATTGAATCTCAAAATCAAAATATGTTTGTAAGTATCAGGAGTGTATAACTTTTTCTAACACATAAGGGGTATTTATAGTACAAGAGGAAACCCTAAAATTAAAGCCCAGATGAAAAAGGACAAAAAGGTTTGGTGGCCACATGTGGTGCCCACAAGCGGCCTGGCCTTGGGATTATATGCCACTGGTAACGCCCAAGATACACCTCCACACTAAAGATTATATGGTCGTCACCAAATACCCAACAAATTTTTGGGTCGAGTCCCAAGCGAATACGTGGAATCATGGCTCTCATCTATTGAAATCAACGGGCAAAACTAGAAAAGTAAATTGGGGGTTTTGAGTATCATTGTCAAACTAGTAGAAAATATCAACTTCGGTTGTGTTCAATTATAGGTGAACAATAAGATTGAGTTACCCCAGGCTTCTCATCTTTGTAGGTGTATCGTGCTTTGTTGAACCAACCCGATACGTTGCATGCAGCATCGATAAGTTATATACCTTCTACAGTCTTTTGGATGATCAGAAGGATTTCACCTTTTACCTTTTGAGTCTCAAGATGTAGCTTTCACAACCCATATCTTGATTCCAGTTAACTATTACCTTTTTAGTCTCTAGTTATTAGATGAAATCTAACCATCTTATGTAGATAAAACCTAGTAGTGTGGATCGACAGTTAAACTCCAAATTACTGTTGTCATTATCTATTCCCAATCACTACTCCTCTTTTGGAGTAAGTAGCAATAATCTAACCAGGATCCTAACATTTGCAACCACTAAGATAACTATTAAAGTGAAGATAATGAAATGCATGCATGGGCATCGGTTCACAATAACAACAACACTTCCCCCACTTCTCTAATTCACAAGGTTTCCACAACCCTAGCTAAGGGTTTTTGTAGTCGCTCATGCTTGTGAAGTAATCAACAATATTTATGATTGAAATAATCAGATGAAATCATAATAATAGGAAGTAAAAACCCAAAACCCTAACTAAATTAATCAATAGAAATCAATACAAGAGAATTTTGAGACCAAAATCACATCTCGGAATCAAAATATGTTTGTAAGTATCAAGAGTTCCTAAATTCTACTAAAACACATAATGGGTAATTATAGTACACAAGGAAACACTAAAACTAAAGCCCAAACTAAATAGTAGAAGAAATGTCGATGGCTATATATGGTCACCACATACAGCCTTGGGCACATATGGCACATGCGTCCTGCAGGCTGGGCACATATAGTGACCGCATATGCTCAGACCAAAAATTCCTGTAAGTCTGCTATTGAGAGTTTGGACTTCTGACACATGGTTTGCCCCCATGCAGTCCACATGTACTACATGTGGTTCGCATATTGACTTAGCAAGTGCTGGAAGTTATTTTTTAGCTCTTCTTCAATTCCTGCACATGTCTTGGTCATGAAAAATCTAGGAAGTGTCACAAACTCCTATTTGTGCTCACAAACACCTATTAGCAACACACAACCACATATATGTACAAGTTACACTACCCAAACTTATAAGCAGCTAGCAATATGATTCATGTTCCCTCACAACAAAGATGTCCCACTCACTCAATATGAAATAATGTATGTAATGTAGGGATAGTCAAGAGACACTCATATTCAAAAGAGAAGTTCCAATCAACGTGAATAAAATACCATAAGCTTGCCCTTATTTTCTTTACCTTAGCATTCATACAGTCAAGTTAGGATAACATTAGGAATTTTCTCGACTTCTAATATATGCTTGGGGGGCTGGTATGGTAGATAAGGACATATAAAGCGACTAAGCCTCCTTGGCTCAACACTAACTTTGGGGTCCACACTTTAACTAATTTTTCATTCCTTTTTCTTTTTATTTTTGATTGCTACCGCACCTAGCCTTACTTTCTTCTTCTTTTATTTTTCCCTTCTTTATACCCACTTTACACTAGGCACCCCTATGATAGCCACCCTTAACTTAGGCATTTTGCCTGAGTTGAGGTGTACAATTCTAAGAAGGACTAAGGCCAAAATAGGTTCATTGTAATACAAATGGGAAGGTGAATAGGTGAAATAAGAAAATAGACTATAAGGCTCAAAACAGGGATCAAGGGATACATCTTCACACTAGGAAGGTCATTTAGGCTAAAAGTGGAAAAATAAAAAACAGCCTATGATCCTTTCCTAACCAACTATCCTCCAACCTAGTCCAGACTAACCGGGCAAGTTCTAAATTCAACACATAAAAGATACTCAGTAACATCTCACACACACATGGCATAGAGTCAAATAATGAGCTACTACTTATTTGGTTCATGAAACTGTTAGCAAGTCATTATCATGTCCCTAATCCTAATGACATAACAAGATCCACAATGTTCACACATATATGCATTCACTCACAGTTCTAAAACACAAATTTGAAGGGGTATTATTTTTCTCAAAAATTAATAAAAACATGAAAACTGTCCAAAATACTTAAAAATCTCCTAATTATACAAAAACACAACATAATACAAAACAAAACACAATACGACATAAATTTTAATCTAGACATGCCGATTCTACAACCATACCACAACTGACAGGAAAAAAAGTACAGCAACAAAAACCTATGGTGGCTATGGTATTCCCTACCCCTAACTAAAAATTACGCACTATCCTCAATGCATAAAAATAAAAAATAAAGAGTGAGGGCATACCTGGGATGTACTAGGCGTCTGTGTCATAAACTTCCCCAGATAGGGGTATATCTACTAGTGAAGGCCATGTTGGTGGCGGTGCACCATGAGAGGATGCACTCTCAGTAAGGTTGGCATGCCTCTGTCTATCAACAAATGCAGTCTCCGTAGAATCATGGGTAGCTCTTTTCGTGGTTGCTTATATGGCATGACTCGATTTCTTCAGGTCCCCCTCTCAGCCTCTTTTGGTCTGAACTATGAGGACCTCATCATCATCATCCAAAAATAAATTAAAGTGTAGGGACCACGCAAAGGTTATGGCTAAACAATTGGGGGTACAACCATACCCTTAAAAGTATCCATCTGTGAGTGCAACTTAGTTTGTAGCTCTGACATTGTATACCAGTGCATAGAGCATATTCTATCCCTAGTCGTCTCTAGTGTAGTCTAAAACCATGGTTAGATCTGCTCATATAGTGTCGCCACCTCAGTCTCAAAAATCGATAGCTAAGTGGTTATCACCTCTATTCTCTCTTCGATACTTGGTATATCTGGCACACTGCTTCTTCAACAATATCCTCATCAATAGTGTCTATCATAGACACCACTCACATATCATCTGGCTATTGGACTATCATACCCACATTAAAAACAACTTGCTTATTATTCGATTTAAAGATAATCTCCCCTAAGTCTATATCAATCAATAGCCTACCAGTGGATAGAAAAGGTCTACCTAGTATAATGAGGGCTTGAAAATCTACCTCATAATGAAGAACCATGAAGTCAGTGGGGAATATAAAGGATGCCACGCTTACTTCTACATCACACAGAACACCTACCAATTTTTTTATAGATGAGGCATCCATCGACAACTTTATGGATGAAGGTTTGAGTTCCCCCATCTTCAATAGCGTGTACACTGCCAGAGGCATCACATTTAATCTTGATCCCAATTCACATAAAGCCTTTTTGACATTGAAAGGCCTAAGAGAACACAGAATAGTGACTACTCTGGGGTACTCTGTCTTTTTTTACTAGTGGTATGAAAGGGGTCGTACCATAATGGTGCACATTATCATTAGGCTCTATGACCCATTCCTTGATACTATCATACATAAAATCATCATTACCCCATGTTGACTTCTCAGACTCTTCCTTCTATGTCTCATTGCTCTCAGTGTTACAATCTTTAACTCCTTAATAGATTACCACAATTAGTGGTTATATCTAGACAATAATTGATGTTTGAAGAATTCAACACCGTGTTACTTTGGAGGTACCCAACTGCCTTTGATGCAAAGTGACGGACATCTGCCTAAATTAATATTGTTACTACTTGATAGCCATTGCATGAGACTCGACTCTCTGGGTCAAACTCGAAATATTAGTCTTGATCTCCTTAAGGCTACCCTCCTGAATTTCTTGCCCCTTCACTAGTTTGGTCAATACTTCTTCCATTTTTTATTCCATATCTAGTCTGCCTGGTAGAATGTACTTGTCTCCCTTCTCTTTATACTTATCTTTTTGTTTCCAGTCATTGTCTCTTTCCCTACTACGATCTTGGTATCTATCATAATAGTTTTGACCTTGGTTTTATTTACCTTAAGCTCAAAAACCGTCCAACTAATAATCTGGATACCTCGACTCCTCTTCTAATTCAGACTCATAAGCTCTGAAAGTAGCACCCTGTGTTTCTACTACATTAAATTTTTTGGAATTCACAGTTGAAAATTGCTTTGCTAGCAATCCAAGATTAGTCCTTAATATTACAATCTCTTGCATTGCAGAATCATTAGCTACTCTCTGGTCACCAGCAGCTCACGGTGTAAGTAGAAGAACCTCTCTCTGCCTCTTGAATTTTCCATCCTTGGTTAGTGAGAGAGATATAGTCTAGAATGTCAGAAGCTACCTCCCATCGTAAGCTCATAAGAGCTCCTTTAGAGATAGTGTCTACTATGGCTCTAGAACTAATGGTTGGGGCTCTATAGAATAGCTCCTCAAGATATAGTGTCTAACAAGGCTCTAGAGTTGATGGTTGAGGCTCTATAGAATAACTCCAATAAGTTTTTCCTTAAAATCTGATGGTTGGGTACCATACTCAACTTCTTCTTGAACTTGAACCAAGCCTCATACTTGGACTCAGACTATAGCTGCCTGAAATTATAAATCTCTTCCTTAAGTTGCAACATCCTAGATAAAGAAAAGAATCAGTTGAAGAATTTTCTGTGCAACTCATTCTATGTAGTGATAGATCCTCTTGGCAATTCTCCTAGCCATAAAAATGCTTCTCCTATAAGTAAGAAGGGGAACAACCTCAACCAGAGCGCCTCCTGATTCACCCTTGGATTTGTATGCAAAGTGAAAATTCTAGTAAAATTATCCAGATACATGTTTACTTCATCTGTAGGCAACCCCGTAAACATACCCTTCATGTTTAAGAGTTGGATCATAGCACTAGTTATATTAAACTTGAAACCTGGGCAAGAGAGAAGGATTGATAGATCTAGTATCTGTCGACTCAATGTATGCCAGATCTTTATCATCATCAACATATGGTTTCACATACTGATATGTTGGAATCACGTGAACACGGATACCTCTAGCTCTGTTCTGATTTCGTCCAAATGTTGCTCAATGGTATGCTTCTTTTCATTGCTCCACTAGCTCTACCTCTCTAGCTACCCACTGAGCTTCTTTTATTTCCCCTGTCTCATTTTTACCTTGAGCTAAAAGCTCACCTATTTTTTGATCAACAATATCTTGTACTCCTTGGGGAGGAGGTGGAGAGTCAACATCACAAACCTCTTTTGGAATATCATCTCTTTTTTGTTCCACCATCCTACTAGGTACTTATAAGATACTCTTTGAATTTGGATTCACTAGGAGTAAGGGATTGCCTCTACTCCTTGAGTTAGGAATACACCGACGTATACCCAACTAAGAACAAAAATAAAATGAAAAACCCAAAAATTGTAACAACTTTAAATCACAAATCAACACTGTATTGCCCGAAAACGGTGCCAAAATTTGGTGACCCCCAAGCTACACCTCCACTCTAAAGAAGATATGGTCACTATCAAATATAGTAACCCAAGTCGAGTCCCAAGGGAATACATGGAATCGTGGCTCTCAGCTGTTGAAATCAATGGGCAGAACTAGGAAGGTAAATATGGGGTTTTGAGTATCAATGTCGAACTAGTAGAAAATAGCAACTTCAGTTGTATTCAGTTGTAGGTGAACACTAAGATTGGGTTCCCCCTGGATTCTCATCTATATAGGTGTATCTCTCTTTGTTAAACCAACCCTATATCTTACATGCAGCATCAATAAATTATATACCTTCTACAGTTTTTTGGATGAGTAGAAGGATTTCACCCTTTACTTTATGAGTCTTAGGATATCACTTTACTAACCCTTATCTGATCCCAGTTGACTATTAACTTTTGAGTCTCTAGTTATTAGATAAAATCTAACTATGTTACGTAGATAAAACACAGAAGCATGGATCGACAGTTAAACTTCAAATTACTGTTGTCACTATTTTTTCCTAGTTACTATTCCTCTTTTGGAGAAAGTAGCAATAATCTAGGCGTGATCCTAACATTTGCAACCTCTAATATAACTATTAAAGTGAAGATAATGCAATGCATGTATGGGTATCGGTTAAGAATAACAACAACACTTCCCTACTTCTTCAATTCGCCAAGGTTTTCACAATAACATTCATGATCAAAAGCATAAAATGAAATCACAGTAATAAGAAGCAAAAATCCAAAATTATAACTAAATTAATCAACTAAAATCAATACAAGAGAATTACAATACCAAAATTGAATTTCAGGAACAATATAGTTTTGTAAGTATCAAGAGTGTGTAACTTATACTAAAAACACATAAGGGGCATTTATAGTACATAAGGAAACCCTAAAACCAAAGATCGAACAAAATAGGAAGAAAAAGGGTCGGTGGCGATATGTGGTCACCACATGCGTCCTAGCCTTGGGCACATGTACCACATGCGACTTGCAGGCTAGGCGCATGTAGTGACTGAATGTGCTCAGACAAAAAATTCCTATAGGTCTGATCGCGAGATTTTGGACTTATGAAACATGCACATGTGGTCCACATGTACTAAATGTGGTCTGTATATTGACTTAGCAAGTACCAAAAGTTACATTTTAGGTCTTCTTCAATTTTCGCACATGTTTTAGTCATGAATAATTTGAAAAGTGGCACAAACACCCATCAGTGCTCACATAGGTAGCCAAAAACACCTTTTTTCACTTTTTTCATGAACTTAGCATCAAAAATATAGTTTCCTACAAGACATACCCAAAATGCATCATATCCAACCAAACAACCATAGAAACTTGCATATTTTCTCAGTTTTAAGCATCGAAAGTGCTATATATCTATAGAACATCAGCCACATACGGCTTGAGGTTGGGCATATTTACATACCTACATGTGCCATAGCAAAAAATCCTACAGCTCTGCACTTGGGATTTTGGACTTCTGTCACTTACCTTACCCACATGTGGTCCATATGTTGACATAGGAAAGTGCCAAAAGTTTTTTCATCTCGTTTACTCTTAGAATCTTCTATTTTGCTACTTACCTTATTCTTATACTGATCACATGTTCTACATGTGGTCCACATGTAGACATAGGTAAGTGTCAGGCCATCCAATACTTGCAACCAAGCTTAAAATCTTTAACTTTCATCTCATGCTTTGGTCATGAACATCCAAAAAGACTCTTGAATACCCAAAATAGATCAAATAACTGTCCAAAACACCATTTTTCATCTTTTTCATAAACTCAACATCCAAAACCTAGTTTCTTGCAAAACATACCCAAACCACATCATATCTAACAAAACAACCTAAGAAACTTGCATATTTTCATAGTTTTTAATGTCAAAAGTGCTATATTTTTATATCACATCAACACCCTCAAATTAGTACATTTGCATTTCCCCAAGCATTACAACACGTCAAAACAAAACAAAACAAAACACTATACTTAATTAGGAAAATCTAAGATATTCAAGGAAGTCATCAACACTTTAAGTTCAAATCACAACACCCCCTCCAATCTTACTTTTCAAAACTAATTGTGTATAAATATGAATCATAATAATGTGACACAATGGGATCAAGTTATGGCACTGCATTAGCAACAAACAACCATGCATATGTACAAGTTATACTATACAAACACTTATACGACTAGCAATATGACTCATGTTCCCTCACAATAAAGATGCTCCACTCACTCAAATAAAATAATTTATTTCAATATAGGAACAGTCAAAAGACACTAACACTCAAAAGAGGAGTTCCAATAAATGTGCATACAAAACCATAGGCTTGCGCTTATTTTCGTTACCTTAGTTTTTCAGACAGTTAAGTTAGGATCACTATTGGACTTTTCTCAGCTTGTAATGTAGGCTTGGGGGATGGTATGGTACATATGGACATATAGAGTGACTAAGCCTCCTTGGCACTACACTAACCTTGGGGTCTCACTTAATAGCCAATTTTCTTTTTACTCCAACATTATTTCTTTTTTTTTTATCTTATTGCACATTTATGTTAGGTATGGTTTCTCTTATTCATTCTTTTTTTTAATTATTTTTGTTATTTTTTTCTTTCACTTTTATTTTTCTACCACACCCAACCCTATTTTCTTTTTCTCTTATTTTAACCTTCTACATACCCACTTTACATCACACAATCCTATGATAGCAACCCTCAACTTAGGTGATTTTCCTGAGTTAAGGTGCACAATGTTCAAGGAGAATGGTCAAAAATAAGTAATTCCAACACAAATGGGAAGGTGAATGATAAAACAATAAAAATAGGCTATAAATCTCAAAATAGGGATCAAGGGACACACTTCGCACATGGATGGTCATTTAGGCTAAAGGTTGAATAAAATAAAAAATGGCATATGATCTTTTCCTAACAAACTATCCTACAACCTAAGCAAGACTAATCGAGCAAGTTCTAAATTCAACACACAAAGGGAACTGAGTAGTATCTCACATACACATGGCACAGACTTAATATTACAAGCTACTACTTATCCAGTTCATGCAATTGTTAGCAAGTGATTATCATGTCCCTAATCCTAAATCCATAACAAGAGCAACAATGTTCACACATATATATATTAACACAATTCTAAAACTATATTTTAGAGGGGGGTATCATTTTTCTCAAAAATTAGTAAAAAAATAGCAACTACCCTAAATACTTAAAGATCCTCTAATTATATAAAAATACAATACTATATGAAACAAAACATAATATAACACAAATTTTAACCTAAACATGTCGGTTCTACAACCATACCGCAGCCGACAGGAAAAGAAGCATGACAACAAAAGCCCACGGTCGCTATAGTATACCCATCCCCAACTAAGAACTGCACATTTTCCCCAATGTGCTAAAATAATTTTGAATAGAGAAAATCAAAATATACCTGGGACGCACTAAGAGTCCGTGTTATAAGCATCCCTAGATAGGGGCATATCAAGTGGCGAAGGTGGTGGTGCACTACTAGAAGATACACCTACTACTATTGATGCACGCCTCTACCTCTCAACAGCTATAAAATCCATTGAATCATGTTTATCCTTTTTAACGTTCTGATCTTATGGCATGACTGGATCCTACAAATCTCCTACATTTTCTCTCTTAGCCCCAACTATCGAGACCTCCTCGTCATCCTTCACGAAGAAATCAAAATATATAGGTGCACGTCAAGGAGATATCTATACCACTGGGGGTATGACTGAAGGAGTGGAAGCCACATGGCTCTTAGTAAGAGAGCGTACCTCTGCTTGCAATGTATCCATCACCTCTCTTATTTAGGCTAGATCCGGTATCTCTATATTTATAAATATGTTTGTAACCTATCTCTCAAATGCATCAATATATGCCTATAAATAAGTACGTAGCTTAGATATGATAGCTCTTTATACGGCCTCCCATCAATCTTCTATCATCTCGAATCTAATTTGGACCCCTACTCACATCTGCCTGTATAGAGTAGTTATCTAGGTCTTAACAACCTTTAAACGAGCATTAATGTCCCTCTGTCTGTCTACTAGGCTCTAGAATAACTCTTAAGATATCATAATCATACATATAGCAAGAGTCTTAGTGCATGGGCGAGTGGTCTCTAAAGATACGCCAACAAACTTTGAGATCAATGTTGGGGTTGATAAGAAGTAGTTGGTGTCCCCTCACCTTAAGTTATCAAATTTGGGGACTCTCTCAAATCCACTATATCAAAAAAGATAACTCCTACATCATCTCCATGTACATCACCGGGATCTATGGAAATTGATGGACCCTTAGTCTTAGCCCGAGGTACTGCGACAAGCTAACTAGATCTCCTAGGAAGGGCCAGGCAGGCCAGATCCTTCATACTCTCCATGTATGTAGTGATTATAACAAGTATCCTCTCATCTATCGTCGGTATCTCGGGTACACTAGCCTCATCATTTAGTCTCTGAATCAGGTAGGGGAATGGAAAATTTGTCAATTCTCTAACAAAATTTCCATGAATCTTATGCTAGAGGATAGTTGTAAAGTTAAAAGCATATCTGGCCATTAAATAGGCAATCAGGGTTGCTCTCTCCCTACTCAATACATTATTTGAAGTAGTAGGGAATAGTCAATATCGGATGAGCAACCACCAAAACTTGGCCTCGAAAGTCAGCAAACCTTTATTTATCATACCATGTCACTCAATCCATAGGGTTTTATCGCACAAAAGTGAAATATATCCAGCTATCCACCTAGCCATCTTGACTCTCTCCCTCCTATGATCAGCCTCTCATATAATCTGTCAATTACATACAATTCTCAGTCTGTAGTCGCACTCTACTGTGGATGCAGGAGTGATATAGTCTAGACCAAAAATAACATGGTGGATAGTCTCTGCTAAAAGATCAACCTTGGCCCCTCTCACAAAGGTTTGATCAAGCTGGGGCTTCTCTATATGTCTTATCATGCTTGGAAATTTACGCATTGGAAGAACAACTATGGCATAATATGATGTATAAAATGCATATACCATAGCTGTCCTGTAAGAACCTAGTTGTCTAGTCATCCACTCCAAATGATAATGATCAAATGAAGCCTGCAACTATGGTACTCTACTCAGCCCAACTTGGTTTACCAGGCTATAGAGAAGGTGAAGGTGATTCAGGAGAGGCTTAAGGCTGCCCAAAGTCTCCAAAAGTCCTATGCAGATGTTAGGCATAGAGACTTAGAGTTTAAGGTTGAGGATAAGGTTTTTCTCAAGGTATCTCCCATGATGAAAGTACTGTGGTTTGGTAAGTAGGGAAAGCTCAATCCTCGTTATATTAGTCCTAATGAGGTTTTGCGGGGAATTAGTAATGTTAATTATGAGATGGAGTTGCCTTCTAGTTTGATCTTGATTCATCCGGTCTTTTATGTTTCCATGTTGAGGAAGTGCATAGGTGATCTTTCTTTTGTTTTTACTTTGGAAGGAATGAGTATCACGGATTCCTTATCTTATAAAGAAATCCCAGTTAAAATCTTTGATTGGCAGGTTCATTAATTGTGTACCAAAGATATGGCTTCAATTAAGGTTCTGTGGCAGATCCATAAGGTGGAAGAAGTTACATGGGAAGTGGTAGAGGATATGAAGTCCAAATATCCGCATTTGTTTTCTCTCTTGGGATTTGTATAGAAGGTTTGTGTCTTCAACACATCTTTATTTTCAGAGTTTGTTTAAGGGAAGATTAATATCTTTTTCTCTTTGTTTTTAAACTTTGTTAAATATTACAAATATATTTGATAATACAAATGACTAGTGCGTGTGGTTACCCTTGCCTTATTCGTCCTTCGGGGACGAATGTTCCTAGTGGGGGAAACTGAAACACCCTGGTTTTTGGACCATAGAAAATTTCCTGGAATTCTGGTTGGACCCAATACGACTCGAGGGTACAAGCCGTATGTTAGGCTATGAATGGTATGGTCCATTCGTATGCTGACCAGTGTTGGTTAGTGGGATGGATTTTGGTTACTGGAATGGATACAACTTAAGGATACGAGTCGCATTGGTGGTAATGGATCATTTGGTTCTTTAACTTAATGTTAGATTTAGTTACTTAGGTTGGATCTGAGTGTGAGCGACTCACCATGAGATATAAGATAGGGTACGAGTCATACCCAGGACTCGTAAATGGACAGTGTCTAAATCCTTCTTGAGTGTAAATCTACAAGAGGTATGGATGAAGGAAACATATCGAATGCTTTGGATACGAGTTGGTTGAAAGAGTTATATGCTGGACAATGTTGGATTGAAAGGTTGAGGTCAGGATACGAGTGGAGGCGATATCTCATATTGGAGGGGTACGACTCGTGAGGGTCTATCGTACCCCTATGATGGGATTTTGGTGTAACTAAGTACGGGTATTCTGGATATTTCCCCATTTATCCTAATAAGGTCCCATAACTTTTCACCTCCTTTGGAGATTATTTACCCTGTTATTTTATTTATTAACACTTAGAAACTTTCTTAAACACTTTATAATTCTCTTAAAAGCTTTTGGGCAAGGGAAGATAGGGTTTCAACTACATAATTGATTTGGGGCTTGTCTTGGTGATTTCATTCCATCATCATCTTAGTTTAAGGTATTTTATCTTTCTTCATTGTTAATTCTAACTAAAAGCATGGTTTTTATGAATGTTTTCACGACTTCATTAAATGTATGATTTTGATTTTCAAATATGAATTGGGGTTTTTTATATTAAATAATTGGATATGGTTTTCCATGGTTTTAATTATTCCTTATGGACATTAATGGTGGTTTTGGATAATTGGATTGCATGATTATGGTTTAAATGATAATTAGAATTGGTTTTAGTTATATTATGCCCCCAATGTGTTTGACAAAATGCCTACAGTAATATTTTCATTGCATTGAGTACTTTTAATGGAACTCTTACTTATTTTAAAACTTGGTAAAAGAATTATGCATGATTTAAATAGCTTGGAAAGGTAAATGGCTAAATGGTTATGCTTGAGGGGTACATGGAATCCCCCAATTGGTTTTATATAGTAAATATAAGGGCACTTGGAAGTCCTCTTAAACCTATATATATGGTAGGCTATGGATACTACTTACAAGTATGATAGGTATGACGATACCACCACTAAATGGCCTTGGTTAATAAATGGAAAATGGATTGGTTGGTTACTTGGTAATGGTTTTAATTGGGGAATAATAGCAGGATGTGTAGCAAAGTCGTAGAAGGTGGAGGTCCCTGGGGGGCCAAAACTGAAAACTCATAATTGCCAATGTGAGGTTGGTCTTTTTGACCGTGTGCATGATGTCACACTATATTTTGGGGATGTTCTATTCATCATCGGTTTTCTTCAATAGTCATGTGAGTACACGAACTGGGGCCCTTTCGGTAGGGGGAGCTGAACCTATATAGCCCATGGGTGATTTAGGATAGTAAAGCTGCATAGCTCAGGTAAAGGTTTTTAAAGGCATGCTAAACCTAGTCCCCTTTCCCAGCATGATTTTATATATATATATATATGTATGTATGTATGTATGTATGGTTGTGTGCATATTGATGGTTTTACTTGGTTTTATAAATTGCATTATTTTATCCTTATCCTTATATCATGCTATGTTCACCCGCTAACTCGTCTACTGGCAGTTGTACACCCACGTTATGCAGAAACCGACCGTTCTACTCTTCCTACATAGTGATTGACTTGGGGATCAGCACTTGGACTGATATGGTGAACTTCCATCCTTTTGGAAGGCTTCATTTCATGTTATGAATAATTCTAGACACTTTGATTTTATTTTGGATATTATTTTTGGCCATGGTTGGGGGCATGTCCCAAGAAGATTTTATTACTCTTTTGATTAGTGTCTTTGTAGTACTGTTATGTGTTGGAATGGGCAGATCGGTATGGGTGTCATCCTTGGCATTGGAATATGCTGGAGGGCTTACATCATTGGACGCTATTATTCGTTGTTCCATAGTATTTTATTTTGGAATTAATTACATTATGTTTTGGAACATCCTTGGTTATGGCCTGATTTATGGCCCTTGTTTCGGTATCGGTTTGGTATGGTTGGATTATTGGTATAGGATAGTTGGACATAGTTGGACCGGTCACGGTTGTGATCCTATCCTAGAGTCTTCGTGTGAGCTGTTACACAATCTTATTTTATGCTCAAAATTCAGTCAACTCAGGGAAGGCGGCTAGAGGTTGGGTTGGGTAACAGGGGTGGTCTCTGATTTCGGTTGAACTTGGGATGCCCATTACGATAAGGCATCTGATCGGGTTGTGTCATAAATTTTAGAAACAAACTAAATTCAATCATGACCCATAAAAATGTATCCGTTAAAACAAAATTAAGGTACAAAGTCGAGCAAAAAAAAAAAAAGATTTGAAACTTCAAGGTAGAGAAAAAAGAAAAAAGTTTGTAATGTAATTTTAGCAAGAGAAAAATTATCGCTGAAATTGAGTCTTCTAAAGTAAAAATTGTGAAGGAAAAGTGATGTATCAATTTTGACATGCACATACATTGTACTCATGTAGCAGATAGAATTCTCATTATATTTTGATACTGCATATTATTGTTTTTATATGTAAATATATTAAGTTTTGTTTTTTAACACAATGGATGTTTGAAATTATTAATTTGCAGTCTTGTGTGGCCTAAGATTAAGGAGAATAAAAGAGTCAATTTATACTAAAATTCATGTCACCTGCGAGCATCTTTGACCATCCATTGACCTATCTTTGTAGAGTCAGTAGGAGTAGAACCACTTTCGTCTACATATATTTTTTCTTATGACAGATAGCTGAAACTGAAATTCATAGGTATAATTTCTTTCCTATGAAATAAACATTGAAGAACTCAAAAAGATGTGAAGTCATGTTTTTGAATAGTATAAAGCACAATGATATATGAACAAATAGCTGAAATAATCAAGATCAAGAGCCCTAAGAAATAGCTCACAATTGATAAACAAGCAAGAAAACAAGAACTTTCATGTCTTTTAAAAAAGTAACAACAAATTAAGAACTCTATAAGTCAAAAAAGAGAAGGCTTTGATATCATGTTAATAACAGAGAAAATAAGTAAAAAACTGAAGAATAATTATCTTAACTTGATGATCCAGTAGATAAGAATACATCATTATTTATAGAAAAGAAAAATATTATATATTTCATATAAATCCAACAAATTAATTAACATGATGTTCTACAGCTAATGCTACACACTATTCTATACTAGTGTAGCATTTAGAATATCTCGTACATGTATTCTTAACTAATGTTATACAAATTCTACACCTAAATGTAGTTTCTAAGATATCGTAATCAACTTGTGAAATCTATACATCTTGCATTATTTGAATGAGCAAGATCATATTGCAAGAGATAAATGATATGAAAATTCTAAGAGGAAAAACGAGAGTAGTAACAATTACGTCAAACCAGCACAAAACCAGCTGAAAGGAAATTCGGTAATCATCAGTGGTATAGAGAAGTAAATAACTAATGTTGTAATTCAAATAACTAAAATATGAAAATGATGAAATTTATAGTAATAAGAATCAAAATATTCTACCACATCAAATTTAAATATCTCTGAATAAATCAATCAGTTTCTTGTTTACCAGGATTAGATATTTATAATGTCATTTCTTATTATATCTGTTGATATTTTATACTTTGTCCATCAAGCTAACAACATTTAATCTTTCACCACAAGTATGTTTTTCTAAAAAATTTGTCCTTTTCATAATAATACAGTAATAATAAATCTAATATAAACACACTTATTGTTCAATATTGTCTCTCTTGAGATGCTTCCACCATTCACAACTTAGTGTTATTTACAAGAGAGAGTCAAGCTTTCCCTCAAAATCCTATTTAAGTTTATCAACAAATTCGTTCAAAGTAAGATTGGAGGACCACGTCGCATACTTAAATGAGTTGACAAATAAGGAATTTGTAGTAATTTCTAAGGTTTGTACCCTAAAAAAGCTACAGTCTCCATTGAAAATGCTAAAGAGAGGTTCAGACTACAAAAACACATATGGTATGGAAGACACTATTATTGCTTCGAAGAAAGTTCAGAATGAGATTTTGAGTCGCAAGTAAGAAATTGAAAAAGATAAAAGAGCGGTCAAATCTACGGCAAGAATTAATTTGAATCAATTTCAAGCTAATTTGTCATTCTTAAATAAAATATAAAGTTTCATATTTAAATGTGTGAAATTTATATGATTTTTATTTGATAAAACTTTTTTGAGTAGCAATTCTATTGAAAATGACATTTAATTTGATTTTGTTTTAAAACAGCTAAATTAAAAATTTAGTTAATTTTATTTTCAAAGCAAATCGAAATTGGTGTCAAATTAGTTATTTTAAATTTTATTGAAATAAAGAAACTTAAAATGAGTTGGGATTTAATTTATCTCAATTTTACTTTAACGTTATTATTTGGCAAACTTGACATTAATAGCCAATTTGACCCATCCATTTAACCGAAAACAAATTAAACGACCTAATTTGTTAGCCCAAAAATATGGCATACCTGATCCGATATCCAATTAACACTCTAAATCTAGTCGTCTCTCTTTAATTCTTTCAAGCGTATGAATGGAGAAACCAGATGGGCCCTAACCTTAATTCTCCAACACTACAAAATTCCTCTTTCCTCATCTTGTTTGTACAATTTGTTTGTGCCTTGCATGAGACCAAGGACAAAAGAAACTTCCCAGGATGTCACGATAATTATCCCTCTTTTTTTTATTTTCACTCAAATTGGTGATTTCATACAAACTCCAAGCTATCAAGCTATCCTTTAGGGTTTTTGAGAAATTCCAAGTCCTACATTGACTGGAGATATTTCATTTTTAAACTTGGAACTCTATATGAAGGGTTCCTCATTCTTCATAGCGAGAAATAATTTTTTTCTCATCCAAAAATGGAAAGATCCTATATTTTCTGTGGAGTTTTGGAGATTCTTTTATCTAACTATAAATAATCAGGAATTTATAAATATTTTTTTTTATTTCGATGAAACCAAGTCAAAATTGTAGTTTCAAGATGTTTTTGGTGCTAAAACTCTCGAAGACTCCTTTGAGCTTGAGTTTTTGGCAAAAGAATTTGAGTTCTGTTTTTGTTGGCAGCAAGGAGCTCCGACTAAGTTTGAGTCCCAACGAGATACTTCGTAAAAAGTAATTCTCCTACTCTTTTCTTTCTTTTGGTTTCGTAGATAAAAGATAGGAAAGCTGGTGTTTTAGCATGAGTTTGAGTATTTGTGTTTTATACATTGGTCGTTTGTTGTAATACATCATTGCAAATTTTGATAAGGTCATTCTTAATTGATTTCCTCTTCAGATGATGTATAAACGCTTGACGTTGATATCCACATTCTTACCATGAACTTTCAGACTAATCTTTGCCTTAAATATTGAGTTCTATATTGCCTTGTATATTTTTGTTGAAATGATTAGTTTTCCCTCTTGGAATGTCAAAGTCAAAACATGACTTGTCTTTTTGATGTGATTTATTCTCTTAAATTCGCATGGAACGTTGGATTAGTAGAGTATTTAATCCTGCTCAAAATCCAATTGTTTGGTATCAATAAAATAATTGACGAAATCTATTTTATTGCAATTATTGTGCTATTAACTTAGCCATATTTGTGAAACTCTTTCCTTACTAGTGTCCTTCTCATTCCTTTGATGCGATGTCATTTTTCAATGGATAAACTCTCAGTTTGGACTTTATTTATGCCTTTAAAAATGAAGAGGTGTAACAGAGATCTGATATTAATAGGTAAAATATTTGACACTTTTACTCGCAGAATTAGGATGTTGTATTTATTCAACATTATTTCGGAAGTGGCTCCTCTTGGGAATGCCTTTATTTCTCAGAAAACTAGAGTATTGTTTATCTTCTTGATTCTTCTTTCTTAATCTAGTTCAAAGAGTGTCCCTTTGCTTGAATTATTTTGCTCTAGACTTGGGAGTAAACCTTTACTATCAGATCTAGAAACTGCCATTTGTGAGTGTAATTCCCTAAGAGCTAGTTATGATATATAGATTGATATATAAGAAAATAACATGTTGGAATTCTCAACATAAAGTATAGTTCCCTATTCTACTTATTTTCCTTTAAATTTGCCTAAATATAAAGGAGATATCTATGGGTCTCGTTTGTTGTATGTATTTGTTTACCATGAACATGAGTGAGGTGATTGTTTTCTGGAATTCTGGAAGTGCTTTAGCACGTTTGAAAGTTCTTCCCTTCTTTATCAATTGTTGGGTATTTAATTGTTAGGATCAGCTCAACTAGCTGTCTCATTTGGGAATATTTTGAATAATTTGGCAGGTCAACAAATACGAGTGAATAATGTATTTTTTTTGGTTTCTGTTTTGTGCTATCTAATTTTCTACCATGAAGTAGAATATTCACGTTGAATCAATTGATGGAAATGTTTAGTTTAAGCAATTTGGTTTAGCCTATGTATGTTGGTTAAGTTTCTAGTTGGGTTTCAAGATTGCATCTCATGCTTGCATTGAGCATTTTCTCATTTTTTCAGATTTTGATGTAATTTCTTACTCGCTTTTTAGCAATTCCATCCCTTTCTTCTACTTTGCATGAACTCCTACATATGATTCTCAATGGACTCTCATATGGTGCATCTTGATGGCCAAAAGCCCACTATCTTAGTTAGCCTCATAATAAGTCTCTGGTGGATAAATTCATTGTCCAAAAGGTGAAAAATTGATATATTGATCTAAGAGTCAATACAAATGATAGGGAAGCAAGTGTATAGGACAACAGACGAAGCATAGATAAAAATAGGCTTAACCCGACCATATTTGGTAGTCCCAATTAGACATTTGTAGGGGTTTGGGCCTAAGTGCCCAAACTCAACTTATCCCATATTCTTTTAATAATTTGTATACATTTTAAGATTTATTTGTATAAAATACTAATCTTTTTCATTAATTTAGTTAATTTCTTGTCACGACCCGAACTCATCGTAAGTGATACCTGCACTATCTCAATGGTGGGAGAACCAATTAACCTAAATACCCATCTAGTCAACTAAAATATTTTAAAAGAAACTAGAAATTCCATTAATAAAAACAATATCACCAAAATATTCTGACTATAAACCGAATGCATAAATATACGAATGTCTAAAATACCCCCATGAAAATGGTTGTACCTACAACATCTAACAATGCCAACAACAGACTCAACCCAAAAATAATACGAAACGTACCTATGTCCGAAACAAGTGGAAAAGAAGTAAAGAGAGATGACTCAGGGATACTCGGAAGATGTAGCTCACCCTTGAGTCGATGCACGTCATGATCTAAAGCTGAGGTCTCAATGTAGTCTCAAAAAGATGCTCTGCACTCAACAAAAAAAGAGTATATATAGTATCCGTACAAAACTACTATGTACTGGTAGGGTCATTATCCAACCAAAAATAATAAATGTCAACAATTGACTATAATAATCATGACCCAAAACCAAGAGTCATGATGACACTAATCGCGGTTACGCCTTGACAAGTAAACTAATCACCCAAACTGATACGAATGAGAAAACAACACCAAAATCCCAAGGAAGGACTTCTAGAAAAAAGTCGAACCACACATAGATAAGGATAGAGGAAATATGAATATCAAAAAATATATAAACCATCCAAAAACCTAGTGTCACAGTATAAGAACTATCTACAAACAACTCAAAGTCAAAAAATACAAATGATAATTCAAAAAGGAGAACAAGTCTGTCTCCGAATGTAAAATAAGATACAAACTAAATAGGATGGGGTAGGAAGTCAACTATGGATGCATAGAGCGGCCACCACCTTGAGAGTATCCAATCACCGCCCGAACTCAACTGTTGTGCGATGTGCTCATACCTATATCTCCACCAAATGGGCATAGTAAGAATAAGCACGATCCATTTATACTCAGTATGTATCATCGACCGATTGAGCAAAGTAGAATATAAGGTATATAAAATATACACCATGGGCACACCCCTTACAGTAAAAAAATATCCCAAACGGTTGCTCACACCGTCTCCACTAACAACTCTAGTTATAACACATATACTAGGTACAAGTACGAAACATAAGTACAAATTAGATAGACATCAAATCAAATGCAAAAGTACAACACAAAAGGTGCATATTGTATGAAATATGATGAGAATAATAATGATAATGATTATGATGTGAGAAGTTCGATGTTGTCGCACAACCTCGGTATACACCTACCGAGCACTGCTCAGGGTTTGAAACCCATATATAATCCAATAATCAATACCAATACCAATCCAATATTAATAACTCTTTCCCGGCACGTGGTTTTTGGCATAGGATTTTCAAAAGTGTCACTTTTTCACCAAAAAATTAGTATTCCACAGTGGTACTAATGCCTCATGAATGTGTATATGATATGAGGATGTAATACTCACAACCAAACCAGAATGAGAACTTGAAATTCAATCAATACACAAGCATGTGAGTTAGAATCCACTAAATAATCCAACCATCCATGATCCAATACAGTCCATGTACCATTAGAGTAAGACATGTAAGTAATATATCATTGATACTACATAAAACCCAACTTAGTTACTTCCATAAAAAAGAATACAACCATATATAATTATATATACAAGGCCAACAACATCATATAAGGCCCCTACACGGGTCACAAATACTATTATTGGCCCTGTATATATATACATATAGTTGTATTCTTTTTGGTGGAAGTACCTAAGTTGGGGTTTATGTGGTATCAATTCCATATTACTTGCATATCTTACTCTAATAGTACATAAACTGTATTGGATTATATAAGCCCCCCACACAGGTCTTATTAGTAATAACACTATTTTCATTATTAATACCCATACCTTTATCATGCTTTTATATAATAGTAATAACACTATTTTCATGGTTAATACTCATACCCTTAGCATGCATTTATATTAGTATTAACTTCTCAGCCTAATCTGAAGAAAGTTAAGCCATAAACTATCTCGGATGAAGAAAAGTCAATCCAAAAGCCTTCAACACGGTGACTTTCCCTCTCAAACGACACTGGAACCAACTAAAACATACAAATATAGAATCTACGCATCAATAGGAAACCAACAATACCCATATTGCCTATCTTTTAGTCGGGGTCAAAGATGACCCTCAAAATAGGTTTTCAAAAAGAAGGGCTAAAGTTTGAATTTTTGTTCACAAACACATTACCCGTGATTAAAGGAATCCATAGAAAAAACCCAAGTAAAAATGAGGTTTAAATTTGAAGAAAATTATTTTAGGCCTTTGGGACCAAAATTCCCAAATTTTAATTTTGAAATCATATTTTAACGAGCTTTAGATGACAAAAGTTAAAGTAAAACAATTGAAATAGGGATTTAGAGCTTGCCTACGCTTTCAAATTGAAGAAATCGCCCAAAAACTCTAAAATCTGAAGTTCAAAGTCTCAAAATGGTGGAAAAATTGAGAAAGGGGTATTTAAGGCTACCAAGGTACCGCTTAAGCGAACACTGACTGCGTAAGTGATTATTGGTTTCGCGGCCAAGTGCTGCTTTTATGGTACCCCCCAAGCTTGATACCTCTGCTTAAGTAAAGCAACAACCGCCTAACCGAAAGGGCCTCGCTTAAGATGCATACCAGTTGGCAGCCTGGTCGCTTAAGTGACTGGCTAGCCTCTTAAGTGGACCTTCGCTTAAGCGGCCCAAGGGATGCTTAAGTAAATGCAACAGTTGGGTGCACCAATTAAACAATTGGAAAATTACAAGTCTCCACCGACCCTTTGGGATTGATGTAGCATCTCAAAAATGCAAATGAACTATGCAATCCAATCAAATTCGATGTTGTGAACTCAATATCAAATGAGATCTTTGAAAAGAGGTTGTTTTCCTAGAATTGACCCACGAGACCAAATTCACAATTTTCCAAACCAAGGGTCGAAATGATATACAAGTTATAAAATCAAATCGACCATGCTACTAACTCAAAATCAATGTTCTGGAACTGTTGGCACAGTCCTTTTTGCCATCCAACGCACAAAACAATAAATGTTGATTGAAGTCAACTATAAATCTTCTTAACCTCCAAAAACTATAAATTCACACAAAATACCTCATAAAGCATTGAAACTATGTCAATCATCCCCATACCCAAGAAATACCACACAGGAACCATGAAGAGGGGTAAAATGGTTAAATCACATAAAAATGAATAATTCACAAAATCAAGCCATTATAATCCACCACTAAGAATCTTGGTTTATCCTCGAACTAAAGGCAACAAAAATACCTGAATCAGTGAAAAACTAAGGATTACTACTGAACATATCAAACTCGATCTCCTATGTAGCCTTATCTATAAGACGATGTCTCTACTGGACCTTAACCACTAGAATATCTCTAGATCGGAACCACCTAACATCCCTACCTAGGATGGAGACTAAATTCTCACAAAAGGAATATATCTCATCCAACTGCATTGAATCCCAACAAATGACATAACACTCATTCAAAATATAGGCCATTGTATGGAAATATGAAAAACTAGATGAACAACTAAGTAATCTGAGGGCAGTGCTAACTCATGAGCTATATCCCTAATAGTACAAAGAATCCCAAATAGTTCAATATACCTGGGGAAAAGTTTTCCTCTCTCCCTAAACCTCATCGCGCTTTTCATAGGTAAAACATGAAGAAAGAATCGATTACGACACTAAATCTCAAGGCATAAAGTTTACAATCCGCATTGTACTTCTGCCTATTCTGGGTCATTCGAAGTCTATATTAAATGACACAAACTCTATCCAAAGACTTGTGAAGAAAGTTCGTAACCCGAGGACTAACCTTAGATACCTCAAACCAACTAATTGCAGAGTGACAATGTCTACCATCCAAAGCCTCATAGGGAGCCATCTCAATACTGGAATGGTAGATTTTATTATACACAAACCCTGTAAAATCTAGATGCTACTCCCACTGACCTCCAAAGTCTATAACATAATCACATAGCATATCCTCCAAAACTTGAATAATTTATTCTAGTTGACCGTCGATCTGAGGGTGAGAATTTGTGCTAAGATCAACTTGGGTACCTAAATTCTCTTGAGATACCTTCTAAAGGTGAGATGTGAACGCTAAAGCTTTATCATTGATGATAAATGCTGGCTCACCTTGCAGTCAAATTATCTCATGAATATAGATTTGGGTCAACCTCTCATCACCAAAAATACCCGAATAGGAATAAATTGAGTAGATTTGGTCAATAAATCATGATGACCCAAACATTATCAAAACCATAAGAAGTATGAGGCAACATAGTCACGAAGACCATAGTGATCCATTCCTATTTCCACTCTAGAATGGGTCATCGCTAAAGCAACCACTGGGTCTTAGGTACTCGTCCTTCATCCGCTAACACCATAGGAAATTTGCTACAAAACTTTCTATATCCTTCCTCATACCACCCTACTAGTAGTGCTATCTCAAACCATGGTACATCTTAGCCACTTCTAGATGAATTGAATACTTAAACAATGGGCCTCCTCAAATATAAGTCTGACCCAATAACCCTTTCTCGGCAAACAAACTCAACCTCCAATCCTCAAGAAACTATCTAAATCAAGTAAGGCTTCCTTAACCGCACCATTTAAGACCTTATCCCAAATTACTTTCAATCCAGCATCATAAAACTGATGAGCCTAAATCTTCTCCATCAAAGAAGACCTAGACTCCACAAATGCCAAAATACACCTCGGGGTCGAAATATCAAGTCTAACTATTTGATTAGCCCATAATTGAAACTCTTAGTCCAAAGGCCTTTCCTGGATCAAAAGATGTGCCAAGCTACCCATACTAGTCAATTTTTTACTCAAGGTATCTACAACTATATTAGCGTTGCTTGAATGATAGAGAATACTAAGGTCATAGTCCTTAAGAAACTCAAGCCAATAATGCCACATCATATTAAGATATTGCTAGGTGAAAAAATATTAAAGGCTATGGTGATTTGAGGAGATCTCAAAATGAACTACATACAAGTAGTGCCTACACAACTTTAAAGAAAAAACAACCACGCACAACTCTAAATCATAGGTAGGGTAATTTTTGTCATTGGTCTTCAACTGATGAGAAACATAGACCATCACCTTACCCTCTTGCATCAACACAATACCTAACCCAATACTAGAAGGATCACAAAAGATGATAAAATCTATGCCCTTCTTGGGAAAAGTTAAGATATGAGCTAAGGTCAATGAATCCTTGAGATTTTGAAAACTCACATCACAATCATCTAACCACTGAAAAGAGATCTTCTTCTGAGTTAACTTAGTTAAAATATCTATAATAGATGAAAATAAATCTTTTTTCTAAGTCAACTTAGTCAAAGTATCAACAGTGGAAGAAAACCCTAAAATAAAGCTTTGATATAACTTGCTAAACTAACAAAACTCTAAATCTAGATAGAAGAAGTAGGCCTAGCCAATCACAAACCGCTGGATTCTTGGCTAGATCGACCATGATACCATTATTGGTCACTACATGACCCACAAAGAGGTAGACTCCCACAAAACTCACACTTGGAGAACTTAACGTATAGCTTCTCATTTATCAACTTTTGAAGTATAATCGATAAATGCTTCTCATGTTCGGCCTCACCTTTAGAGTAATCCAAGATATAATCTATAAATACAATGAAAAAAGAGTCAAGATACAGTCAAAACACCCGATTGATAAACTACATGAATGTGGCTGGGGTATTGGTCAATTCGAAGGACATAACCAAGAACTCATAATGACCCTATTCAAAAAGCTATCTTCACAATATCCAAAGCTTTAATCCTTAACTGATGATACCCAAACCTTAAATCAATCTTTGAAAATACCAAATCACCCTGAAGATGATCAAATAAATTATCAATACGATGAAGAGGATACTAAATCTTAATTTTGACCTTATTCAACTATTGATAATTAATACGCATACACGTACACCCATTTTTTTTCTTTACAAACAAGACAAGTGCACCCTAAGGTAATACACTAGGTCAGATAAATTCCTTATCCAATAACTACCACAACTGATCCTTTAATTTCTTCGACTGTACTAGGGCCATCCTATAAGAAGGCATAGATATGGGTTTGGTTCACTACTCAACATCAATAGCAAAGTTAACATCACGATTTAGAGGTATACTAGGCAAATATGTGGGAAAAATATTCATGAAATCACAAATAATATGAATAACATCCAAGGATAGCGGTGAAGTAACATTATTATTAAGAATATGTATGAAATACAAAAAAAATCCTCTCTCAACAAAATGACAAACACGTAAAAAGTATATAAATCTTTTGGGACCTGAATGAGGTGCACCTTTCCAAGATTTCTTGGCACACCCGGTAGAGCTAAAGTCATGGTCTTAGCATAAGAATCTAGAATAATATGATAAAGAGCTAACCAATCCATACCAATAATGACATGAAAATCTATCATATCTAGGATGATTAGAGCTACCTAAGTCTCACGCCCAATAAAAGTCACAACATAGGATTAGTATACCCGATCCATAACTAAAGAGTCTCCTACAAGGGTAGAAACATGGATAGATAAAATAAGAGGCTCACTAGTAGAATCAAAACTCAAAGAAAATATGTAGACATAAAGGAGAAAGTTGCTCCCAGATCAAATAATACAGATGCAGATCTAAAGCAAATGGGGATGATACCTATGATAACAACATCAGAAGACTATGTATCTGGTTTGGCGGGTATGGAATAAAAATATCCACGTCCCCTACCTAACTGAATAGACCAATGACTACCTCCGTGGGAGCCAGTACCTCTGCCTCACATACCTCTAAAAGTACCTCTACCTCTCTGAGGGTCACCTCTCGCTACAAATATAGGAGTAGGACTAAAACCACAATGGGGATATGCCTTGGCAAGATGTCTAAGCTTATCACTTACATAAAAAACTCTATGGCTCAACTCTAAAGGAGGAGATATGGCTGAGCTAGAATGACCACCCTGAAACACTAATGAGTAGTGATTTCACCACTCATTCTCACTCAACACTCATGAATATTACCTTAAATTAAATGAATAAATGAGATATATTTATGGTTAGATGCGCTAATATTCACTCTCTATAGGCATAAATTTGAGGAGATCAAAAGATATAGATTAGAGCTAAAACTAATCAAAAAGCAAGCAAGAAATTACAGCCGAAGACTTGGAGTAGCAAGGCCTCAGGTACCGCGGTCGTTGTCCACTGATCACGATCGCGGATGTCAATATAAAGTCATCCAATTGCAATAAAAAAAGTTACCTGCGGTCATATGATCGCAGTCGTATCTAGATTCGCGCGATCACGACTCAGCGGTAATATTTAGCCCAAGGGAAAAATTAGAAATACACGTTGCTGATCCCAATTTTGATAAAAAAAACTCAAACCCTATCATGTATTATATATTCCATCTTCCCCAATTTTAGGTTTAGCTCTAGACTTCATAGCCTGCATCTTTGGAGAAGAAAAATTGTATAAATTTTGAGTGAAGAATACATTGGGGACTTTCTAAGTGGAAGATTTTCTCACTTCCATTTTTAATATTATGGGAGAGCCAAGTGAGAAGTAACATTCGCTTAATTCTTCAACATTTTATTTCAATGGAGATTATGGGTATATCTGTGCTTATTTATCTTATGTGTAGCTAAATCTCCTTCTTGGGATTATGTGTGAATATGGGTTTAGGTGTGTATGGTTTATTAATTTTAGCATCTATTTGGTAGTTCATGTTTATGGGTTTTATCATTGCTATGCTATGTTGGTTGGGATTTGATGGGTGAAAGCCCTAAATACCTACATGGGTTTGATGAGTGAAAGCTCCAAGCTCTAGAAAGTTTAAGGCCATATTCAAAAGAAGGGTTTTGGGTAAAGTGTAGGAAGCCATATCTTCCTCAAAAGAGGGATGTGGAGACCAAAGAAATGATAGACAATTATATGTGTATTTTTCTAAATTTTCACTATCTTAGACATAAGGGTGAATGTGAGTTTGACTATGCCATGGGTATCATTCTAGGCATATGGATACCTAGAATGAGTTTGTGGTTACTAATTTTTGAACACACTTATTAGGTATTCAAAAGAATCAATGGGTGAAAGTTTGGTGTTTTATCGAAAAACTAGCATCAAAATCTAAAACAAAGCCTACCCATATTTGATTTACTAAATTGATGATGATTACTAACTCCTGCATGTCACTTCCTTAGTAATGTATAATCCCGAGATCCGTGCATAATTTTTAAAAATCTAATTACTCGTAGCCCCAAATTTATACTAGAAAAACCTAAAAAGAAACATTAGTGTAGGAACCTATCCCTCATTTTATCTTTTTGTACCATCTGTTTGAATTTAACTTGCATATATCATTTCAAATTAATTTGATTGCCACTCACATTGTTCCTTGTGGATTTGACCCCGACTACAAAGTTGGGTATATATTGACGACGACCGCCTTGCACTAAAATTAACGTGTAAGTCGAGCGTTATAAAAAATGGCGCCATTACCAGGGAACAATTTGGCATATTAAGTTAGTTTGAAATTTTAGTTACTTGCTTGATTTAAAATTTGTACATATTTGTTTTTGATTTTCTTTTGTAGGTAGCTTTTTGTTTTATTTTACTTTTCTCTATGGCATCTTTTGACATATATGATATTGGTAGTTGGATGTACTACTTGATAATCAATGTCCATATTATGATGTACCACACTTCATGAGAGATTGTGACTATGCTCATTGGAGAGAGATGGATTCACCATATCGATCATATAGGGAGTATTGGTATTCTTTTTGTAGTTGTTAAGATAGACATTGAAGTGATAGTCAAAGTACCCCCCACCTCCATAATACTAACTGAGTTTCTAGTTCTTCTTATGAGATTGACAGGTATTATGAAGAGAAGAAGGAAGAGTAAGATAGCAAGTCCAATAGATGTGACCCAAGGTTACAAGCCATTTTGGATCGGTTAGATGCAGTGGGGGAGAACCTAGAACACATACATCAAGAATGGACAAGTGTCAAGAAAGAGGTAATGAGTGAATAAGAAAAGCTTAAAACTATCATTACCATGCCTATTACCTAAGAAGATGTATGTCAAGAAGAGAAACAAAGATATAATGATGTGCTTAATAGCAAAGACTCCTCGGGGATATCCCAACAATCTAAATCACATGAGATGGAAGAGGCCAAAATAAAAGAAATAGTTCTAGAATCAAAATTAGAATCAATGCAAACCTCTTATGATGACTCTAGTTCATTTTGGGGTGACATGCTTTGATGAATACTAACCCAGAATTAGGAGTTGAACCTCATTCAAACCACTTTTAAACATATGATAAGGATACATCCATCTGAGCAGATGAAAGATGGTGGAAAGACGGAGAATGATTCTTATATTTTGGAACTTGGAATTGAAAAGGAGCATATGGAATTCCCTTCATCAATGGACACAAAACTCAGGGCCTGATGTGAAATTAGTGGCCTATAGATGAACTCACTCTTACCCTAGGAGAAAAAGCAAAAGTTTGATGTAAAGTTGGGTAAAAGGTTTAAGTCTTCAAAATAGAGAGATAAAAACTTGTATTCCATATCCTCATCTCTTCCAAGCCTCTTCATTAAAGATCTAAATCTTATGTCCCTCTGCCGTTCATTGTATATTGAACAAAATTTAGGATGGAGATTCAACTCTTCTAAGTGGAGACATAAAAAGAAGAGGTGAAGGCATCTTGCCATGACGTTAAACCTAGCGCTCGATAGGATAAAACCCATCATTCCATGAAAAGTAGGACATATCTAATTCTTTATGCAGGTTAGAGTAGAATTGATTTTTATTCTTGTTTTCGTGCATGTATAGTTCATAAAACATTGGGGATTATATGTAGTTTGTTTGAATTTTAGAAAGGATGCGTGAAATTGGTAAATGGACTAAGCAGGACATTCATGAGACCTATTTATTGATCTCTGTTATCGTGACCACAGTCCGTGTCCCCAAAATTGCAGAAGCCAAGTGACCGCGATCGCGAAACTATGACCACAATCACAGTCTAATCAGTTTAAAAAAACTATCTGATTGCCCATTCCCCTTCCCCGACAATCCTCTCTTATTTTCTCTCAAACTCCTCTCCAATTTTTGGCATTCTATAGTATATCCAAGCATAAATTCATTGGTTTGCATCTTTTCAATCAGTAAGTTGTCAAACTTCCTTTGTTTTTCATATAAAATTGCGTGTTTAGAACTTATAGTATGGAAAAAGGCCTGAAGTAGTGTTTGTAATGCTAGATATATGTACACACAATAATGGGGAAAACTTGAGTACCCAAACTTATGCTTTAGATGGTTAAAGCAATTGTGTATACAATGTGTTCGGTTGAAGGCCCCAAAGAGTCTAATTCTAATTTTTTCAATTTTAGGGGTTGTGATCACACATTCTGGGCTGTAATAAAATGTTTAGAATGTTGTTATGCCTAGTTGAAACAAAGGATTGGGGTTAAAATTGCTTTTTGAAGTAATGTGCATAAACTGTCAACTCGGTCTCAGGTACCATGATCATGGTCCCGATGACTGTATCACGTCACCATGATCGTGGTTAAAACCCTATGATTGCCATACCTAACGGCTGGTTCTAGAAGACATCAAAATTTATACCAACCCTTAGATGCCTCTGAAACCTTCTATAACACTACCTCATGAACTTATACATTTGTTCGGGCATATTTTTGTGTGATAACACTAACATTGGCATAAGTTGCATTTCTTACAGGTTCTCAAACTCAAAAATGGGAGATTTTGATAACATCCGATTCATGGATGCCCAAGGCCAACACTCCTACTATGATGATTTCCATAGGACAAAGCTACTCCTTGAAAGGGGTATAAACTTAGACAAGGTAGAGGAAAAGTTCCCAGAATTCCATGCCAAGCTCACTACTACCCGGTGGATATGTTTTTCCTCAAAACCATGCTATGTTAATGAACAGTGAGTGCATGAGTTCTACGTAAACCTCAACGTAGTTACACTCATAAGCCCAATGATGAAAATTCGGGGTTAATGGGTGAACTTTGAAGCTGAGTAGATTAATGCAGTATATGGTCTCCCAAATACTGACATTGGGCAATTTTATGCTAAGGGATGCGAGCCAGGGTCCTGGGTGGCTAATATCCTATGTCTGAGAAAAGCATTCCCCTGACCACGACTAAAAGAGATATTTTAATGAATGAATTCAAGGATGAAGCAAGACTGTGGTTGAGCATCATATGCAGCAGGGTTTCTCCTTGCACTCATATAACCATTGTCATAGATGCCCGGGCTCAAATAGTGGCATGAATTCTATCTAGTATCGCTCTAAATATATGAGATCTTATGAGTTCAGAATGATAGTACTTCCAAACCCATAGAGGTACTCTTCTTCTCTTTCCATCTCTTATATTTGAGCTATGTAAAAGGGTAGGAGTGGTAGAGTATGCTCAGACACTTGGGTGCACCCTGGCTCCCTCATCTTCCCACTCAAATTCAGAGGTGAGGGTGCCTTAGGTCAAAGCATAAAGAGGAATATGGACTTACGAAAATCAATTCAAGAGGACACATAATCTTGCAGACCTTCATCAACCAATGCTCTCGATGACATCTCTATTTAGATGTAGGGGGTAGGGGAACTATTGTTTAAATTTCCTTATGGACCAGGATATCCCTTTACTGCCCGTCATTCATATATATCACAGATGGATTATGAGAAGTACATAGTAGAGCAGCAAAAGCAAGGTGCCATATTAGCCAATATGGAGAGATCCTATTCAGCCTTAGCTGCTTCCCATAGGGACCTCAATGAGTCATATGAGAAGATTGTAAAGAGAGAAAAGAAAAGAGGAAAATTATTTAAGAGGTTTTGGAAAATGGTAAAGGGCATCTTCAAGGTTCCCAAACCTAACCAACCAATACCTTCACCAAGATTGGCGAGCAAAGATGAGGAACCTGCAGAGTGGTCAGCTGATGATGCTGGTGGTGGGGATGCTGAGTCAGTAGGAGATAATAGCTCCTGATACATATTTAGGGAGATCTCTTTTAGTCTTACTTGTTTGCACATGCAGTGTGGACACTACATTCTTTTAGTTGGGGGTGCCCCCGAATATGTACTTTGTTAATGATTGTTTTTTAGATGATGTTTTGGTTATTATTTTAATTTGTGTTTTGGGTACCCATGTGGGGCCCACTCTTTTATATATTATCATGTTGTTCTCTTAGTTTTTATCTTTCCTCTTAGTACTTTAAATTTTATTATGGATTTTAGTAATGCATGACTAGCAGTGTGATTAAATTTTGAGACATAGGTGTAGGAGAATTTTGAGTACCCCTAGAATGAGTGTCAGGAATGCAAGGGAAGACTGAGTACTTGTGGTATTTCATTTTGTAAAAGCTGGGTTCAATTTGTACACCATTGGCAAAGTTTAAGTAGTCATATGGGTAGTTAGCCCGTTTTGAGCCAAGATGTGAGACTAAGGCTTGGCTTGTTGCCATAGTTTAGCAAATTATGTAGTGTATTGTAAAATAAGAAACTCTTTTTATCCAAAATCTTTGAAAAATCAAGGGCATAGAAGGGAGCAATGTTGCAACAAATTTGTTTCTCTTTTTGTGGCTCCATAAATTGTTGACTTGTAAATAGTGATAAATTTTACATGCCACATGTGATATTTTAGTATTTATCTCTTGCACACTTGTGTTATCTAGAACTTGTCCTGTTAGTCTTTCAAAACTAATTTTGATTGTATGTGGTTGGAGAAATGACCTTAGACCATCCTTGTGATTTTGGAACCCACTATAGCTTAAAAAGCCTTTCTATGTATAATTATAATCCCTAGTGCCCACTTTGAGTGTCTAGACCTTTCTTTGGCAAACTCATTACAAGCCATGTCCCATTCTTTTTATCCTTTTTTTAACCATACCTTCCGTGAACTTGAAAATGAAACTTGCGGCTTAAAGCTTAAGTTGGGGTGGTGAAAATGATGGAAGGAAGTTTGGAGCTACGAAGTGTTAGTAAAATGCCCAATGTGCCTAAGTGATGAAAACAAATGTTTAGAAAAAGAAAAGATCTAACAAAGGAATTAGTTGCACATAAGTTTCAAGAAAAAGAAATAAAATAATAGTGGTGAACAATGGAATCGAATTGTAGGCATAAAAAAAGAAAAAAAACAAAGAAGAGTGTCTCTTACTCAAAAAAGGAAGAATTGTAAAGAGTGATGTAGATGTTTAAGGAATGGTGCAGCCATATTGTTCCTAAATTGTTTCCTACCCTAAACTGAACCTACGTTACAAGCTTAGAAATTCCTTTGAGATCTCTAAATATTTACCTTCTTTGTAGTAGCAATTGAAAATAGGGGCAAGCCAATGGTATGACAGTTGTTGCATTGAGATTTCTTTTGTGTGTGTGTGAGAGAGAGTTTGTAAACTTAAAATTTCTTGTTACATAGTTGGTAGTTTGGTGTGTGAAAATTCTCTTACTTGTGAGTATGGCGTGTGAGCAAGTGGAGGTTGGTGACTTTTGTCCACTCCCGATCAATGAGGCCAATGGACTATAACTTAATTGTGGTAAAAAGGGAGCCATCTCTAAAGTATTAGTTGTTGTTGCTTAGTTACTCTTTAAAGTCTAATGTATATTTTGATATTGCATCTTATGATGAGGGGTGTAGTGAATCTAGCTTAGAACATATGCAATGAGCTATTTGTGGTTGCGATTAAAAGTGAAGTCATTGTGATCTTTAAGGCATAGAGTTTAGGCATAAATGATTGTGCCTCATGGTAAGAGGCAGTGTTACTTGAGGACAAGAAAATACTTTAAGTTGGGGGTGTTGATGAGTGGTGATTTCACCACTCATTCTCCCTCAACATTCGTGAACGTCACCTTGATTTGAATGAATAAATGAGACATATTTGTGGTTAGATGCATTAATATTCACTCTTTGCAGGAATAGAGTTAAGAGGATCAAAATATGTGGATTGGAGCTCAAAATGATCAAAAAGGGAGAAAGAAAGTGCAGCTAAAGACTTGGAGCAGCAAGGCCTCAGGTACCACGGTCGTTGTCCGATGACTGCGATCATGACAGCCAAGCAAAAGTTATCCAACCACAGTCATGAAAGTTACATGCGGTCGCGTGACTATGGTCACAGCTAGATTCAAACAATTGCGGCAGTGGAAATATTTAGCCTAAGGGGAAAATTGGAAATGCACGTTACTGATCCCAATTTTGAAAAAATGACTTAAACCCTATCATGTATCATATGTTCTATATTCCCTAATTTTAGGTTTAGATCTAGATTTCACAACCTCCATCTTTGGAGAAGAAAATATTGTATAAATTTGGGGTGAAGAATACATTGGAGACTTTCTAAATGGAAGATTTGCTCACTTACATTGTTAATGTTGTGGGAGAGCCAAGTTTGAAGTAACATTCACTTATTTCTTCAACAATTCATTTCAATGGAGATTATGGGTATATCTATGTTTGTTTATCTTAAATGTAGCTAAATCTCCCTCTTGGGGTTATGTGTGAATAGGGGTTTAAGTGTGTGTTGGTTGTTCTTGTTAGCATCTATTTGGTAGTTCATGTTTATGGATTTTATTATTACTATGCTATTTTTTTTGGGATTTGACAGGTGAAAGCCCCAAATACCCTCATGGGATTGATGAATGAAAGCTCTAAAATCTAGAGAGTTCAAGGCCATCTTTTTGGGTGATGTGTAGGAATCCATATCATCCTCGAAAGAGGGATGTGGAAACAAAAGCAATGATAGACAATTATGTGTGTAGTTTGCTAAATTTTTACTATCTTAGACATAAGGGTAAATGTGAGGTTGACTATGCCATGGGTATCATCCTAAACATAGGGATTCCTAGATTGAGGTTGCGGTTACCAATTGTTGAACACACCTATTAGGTATTCGAAAGAATCAATGGGTGAAATTTTGGTGTTTTGTCAGAAGAATAGCATCAAAATCTATAACCAAGCCTACCCATATTTGATTTACTAAATTAATATTGACTACTAATTCCCACATGTCATTCCCTTAGTAATGCAAAATCCTGAGATCCATGCATATTTTTAAAACTCTAATTATTAGTAGCCCCGAATTTATACTCAAAAACCCAAAAAGAAACATTAGTGTAGGAACCTATCCCCTATTTTATCTTTTTTTTTTAACCATTTGTTTCAATTCAACTTGCATCTATCATTTCGAATTAATTTGATCGCCACTCACATTGTCCTCATGGATTCGACCCTCACTCCAAAGTCGGATAAATATATTGACAATACCATCTTGAACTTAAATTAACGTGTAAGTTGAGCCTTATCAAACACTAAACCAGAAAACCTACTATCTGAATCCTACAAGGCTGCCTGTACTAGTTTACCATGATACTTATGGGCCCCTCTAAAATCTCTACCTCAAGGAATGCGACTTCAGAACTCACCCTGAAGGAACACCCTCATGGCGTCTACTTGAGAATCTTAAAGAATAGACTCAGTCATCTTCGCATGATCCACTATTCTCTGATATGATGCCCCTGGTACTACCATATGGGCAGTATCTCACTAAAGTGAAACATCCAATCCCTTTACGAACTTCTAAATCTTCTCAGACTCGATGGCAATGATGGCAAGAGAATATCTAGATAAGACATGGAAACTTGTCTTATACTCCGCAACATTCAGGGAGCCTTTCTCCAAGTAATTAAACTCATCTCTCATCTATTCCTCTAACTGAATAGCATAGATTGGTCAAAAAATGCCTTAGTAAACTAATTTTAAATCATCCCTAAGGAACCCAGAGGTCTACAACTAACAAGTGACCTTGACTAATCTATGGTTGTACCTCTCAACTGGTAGGTAGTTTAAGTAATTCCGTGCGACTCAAGTGATACAAGGTTATACAAGTTCTCACAAAAATCAATTAAGAACTCATAAGTATCCTCACCCAAAACACCACTGAACTTGAGTGGACCCAAGCGAGTCAATCTTTCAAACCTCTTCTGATCCTCAGAATACATAACTATACTCGTAACAATATGAGGCATAGTGAATCTAGCTGACTGAGATCCCACCTAACAGGGTAACAAAGATAATGGTTGAACTCCTAATCTCAAAATACCATACTTAAACACCAACACAAAATAAGAAACAATACTCAGAGTCTGTGGAGTACCATAAGTATATGTCAGTACCACTGGAGGATCCACACTTAGAGCTGGAGGAATACTAGGTGCATTCAAAGGAACACCCTCTAAATGAGTTAGCTAAAAAATCAATAACCCCTCCAATATTGGGGCAGACGAAATCTGCGAAAATTGAGTAGGTCTTATATCTCTAGAATGCTCAACTTGAGTCTCAAGAGAGATTTCCCTACTACTACCTCTGGAAAGAATAGATCCTTGTGCCCGTCCTCTACCTTTAACTCGTCCATGACTTACTACTCTCCTCCCAAATTGGACTCTCTTCTTGGATGATGGCTCTGCATCTCTATCCTTATGAGATCTAGTCCTCACTATTTGTGTAGAAATGACTGAAACACAATTTAAAACACAAGGTAAGAAAGATCCACAAAATAAGGAAAGCTATAAGGAAGTTCCATAAAGATATCTTATAATCCCTTAAAGATAGATATAGACGTTTATGTATCAATCTACGAGACTCTACCAGATACTCCATTCTTACACTGATGAGACTAATACACTTGGCTGCTTTGTTACTAATTTGTCATGACTAAAAAACCAGAGTCGTGATGACACTTATTGCGGCTATGCCTTTACAAGTAATCCAATAACCCAAACTGATACGGATGAGCAATCAACACTAAAATTCAAAGGTAAGACTTCTAGAACAAGTCAAACCATACATAAGTTTACCTATATCTAAGGTATCTGTTCTTACTATAGTACTTTGTTTAACTTTATTGATCTATGTATCATTGGATAGACCTAAAAATCTTCCATCTTTAGTTCAAATCGAATTTCAAATGGAAGAAATTGAAAGATATTTATAACTGGATAGCTCACAACAATACAACTTCCTATATCCACTTATCTTTAAGGAGTATATTTATGCACTTGCTCATGATCATGGTTTAAATAGAAATAGGTCAATTTTGTTGGAAAATCTAGGTTATAACAGTAAATTTAGCTTCTCATAAGGACAGTAGAAAATTAGATATCGAACAATACATAAACCATTCCCAAAACTCATGTCACGATATAAGAACAATCTACAAATAACTTAAAGTCTGAATATACAACTAATAATCTAAAATGTAACACAAGTCTATCTCCAAATGCAAAATAAGATACAAACTAGATAGGATAGGGTAGACGGTAAACTATGGGTGCATAGAGAGGACACACCTCAAAAGTATCCAATCACCATTGGAACTTAGCTATCGTGCGCCGCACTCGTACCTGGATCTACACTGAAAGGACATGATAGGGGTGAGTATGGTCCACCTTTACTTAGTGGGTATCATAGGCCGAGTAAGCAAATTAAAAAATAAGGTATATAAAATACTAAGTATGAGAATATCACCTGCAATAAAAAAAATCCCAAATGGTAGTCTACACCATCCCCACTAACAATTCTAATTATAACATATACACTAAGTACAAGTATGAAATAAAAGTAAAAATTAGATAGACATCAAATCAAACAAAGAGTACGACACAGATGGTGCATAATGTATGAAATACAATGAGAATGATGATGATGATGATGATGTGATGAGTTTGAGGATATCACACAACCTTCGTATACACCTACCGAGCACTGTTCCTGAGGGGTTCGCAACCCATATACAATACAATAACCAATATCAATACCAATCCATTATCCATAGCTCATCTCTGGCACGTAATATTTAACAGAGGGTTTTTAAAAATATCATATTTTTTTCATAGAACCAATATTTCCACAATGGTACAAATTCCCCATGAATGCAAATATGATATGAGTATATAATGCTCAGAATCAAACTAGGATTAAAATTTCAAATCTAACCAATACACACGCACGTGATCTAGAATCCACTCAATAAGCTAACCATTCATGATCTAATGTAGTCCATGTACCATTAGTGTGCTATATGCAAGTAATATATCATTGATACCATCTAAAATATAACTTAGGCATTTCCACTAGGAAGAATACAACCAAATGTGTATGTGTGTGTATATACATATACACACACAAGACCATCAACATAATATAAGACCCCCACATTTGTTACATCTAGCATATAATGTCTCAAAGCATCAATAATGACAACATAAGCCTCCACACGGGCACATAACAATAATAACTCTATTTTAATGATTAATATCCATACCTCATCATGTTTTTATAGCAGTATTCACTACCTAACCCAATCTGAAGAAAGTTAAGACATAACCTACCTCAGACGAAGAAAACTCGATCCAAAATCTTTTGACATAGAGACTTTCCCACTCGAAGGGCCTCAAAACCAACTAAATCATACACATATAGAATCTACACGTAAAAAAAAGCCAATGATACCCATATTGCCTAGGATTTAGTTGGGGTCAAATTGGACCCCCAAAACGGGTTTTAAAAAAAAGTAAATTCAAAATGTTTGTTCATAAACACATTATCCATGATTAAAGGAAGCCATTGAACAAAACCCAAGTGAAAATACGTTTAAAATGAGATTTAAATTTGAAGAGAACCATTTTAGGCCTCTGGACCAAAAATCCCAAATTTTACTTTTGAAATCGTATTTTAACAAGCTTTACATGATAAGAATCAAAGTAAAATAATTGAAATGGGGATCTGGAGTTTTCCTTAGACTGTAAATGAAAGAAATCACCCCAAAACTCTAAAAGCCAAAGCTCAAAGTCTAAAAAATGATGGAAAACTTGAGAAAAGGGTATTTAAGTCTACCTAGGTGATGTTTAAGCAGTCACTAAGCTGCTTAAGTGGTTATTGCTTCCACAACAAAATGCCATATTTGTGCTACCTACCAAGCCTGATCCCTCCACTTAAAAGGACCACAAATCGCTTAAATGACCTTCTCGTAAGCGAAAGTAGCTCGCTTAAGTGGTATACCAGTTGGTAGTCTTGTTGCTTAAGAGACCGGTTAGCTGCTTAAGTAACCCAAGGGGCGCTTAAGAGAATGTACAAGTTGGGTGCTTCAGCTGATGACTTGGACACCAACCACCTGGAATTTATTCAGAATCCCAAAAAAGCAAACAAATTATGCTACCCTATTAAATTTGATGCTCCAGACTCAATGAAGACATCAAATTTTTGAAAAAAAGGTTGTTTTCAAAGAATTGACCCCCGAGACCCATTATCATAGTTTCTCAAATCGAGAATCAAAATGAGTTATACAAGCCATAAGATTAATCTGACCACACTACTAAACCAAAATAAACATTTCAGAACTACTGGTGCAGTCTATTTTGCCACCCAATACACAAAACAATAAATATTGACTGGAGTCAACTATAAAGCCTTTTTAACTTCGACAAACCACAAACTCCCACAAAACACTTGGTAATGCATTGAGAACCATACCAATCATTCCCACAACCTAGAAACATCACATAACTACCACAGAGAGAGGTAAATGGTCAAATTATATAAAAATAAATAATTAAAAAATCAAGCGCTGACAGTAACCTTGTAAGTCAGTATAACCATGAGCAATTAACAATTATCTCTGCATCAATTATACTTCCAGCTAGCAATTTACAGCAACACCAAATGAGTACAAACAAATGTGAGTTAATATAGACACTAAATCAAGTCAAAACCATGACTACCGATAATATGCCAAGTCAACCAATCATGACTAACAACAATAGATTTCACCTTGTCTTAATTACTTCTTAAATACACATAAATAAAAATCATACCTTTCAATAGTGTTAATAGCCTAGACCACACAAGGATCAAATGTAAGAACATTCATATTCATTTGTTCACACACGGAGCCAAATATATATCAATTGAAAAACAAACCCGATCCACTCAGGGAACTATATACAACTCCCCGATCCTTATATACATATGCTAAGGGTCATATGACTGCCTTCCAAATATGAACTTTATGGGACGATCTCAGTTTATGAACTAAATATCCCAGACATCTAGTGTTTTCTACCTTTATCACAAACCAATGTGATACCACTCTTATACATCTTGAGTTTTACCAATTTTGTGATGATGATCATTATCACTTTATCTCACAATAGCAACTGATATCACAATAAGTACAATCATAATAAGAATAACAAATATATAATTGTACAACTAACAAGTCTTTAATATAACCTCAGTTATTGCAATTAGACACGTACGATATCATTCATCAATTACACCTATTAAATATGCATTATAACAAGTACACAAAGAGATAATTAATATGTACACATAACCCAAATTGAGTTTTCAACTATATTTAACAGTCAGTTACCTCAATCCAAGCCTTACATTGCTCTAACAAACTTGAGACTTATTTTTCTTACAATCTCAACTTTATTATGGTCTAAAATCAACAATCTTATTCATAATTTAAACAACCACCTAATAAATTAATGTATTATAAGATAATCCCATAATCCCAAGGTCAAATTTCTGATCATTCACTTATTCTAGGGTTTTTCTACTGTCATTCCACCTTAATCTACTAAATTCATGTTTATACGAATGAATTCTTATTATGCAATCTTAAATTATTAACCCTTGACCAAAAACCCAAGGGTTACACTTTCTTTTCACTAAATTACACAAGAAAATTAACCAAGGACAAGTTAAATCTTCTCTTAAAATCAAAAGCTAGTTATTCTATGGATTAATCATTGAAAAGCTAGTTAGACGGTAGGATTACTAACCTCAACAAAGAATTTTGCGTAAAATTAATGAAAATTTCCCAAATTTTCCCTATTCAATCCTTGAATGTATTCAGAATGAAAAATACATTTTAGTTTATTTTTTGCATTAATCAACACTTATCTTCCTATAGTGGAATAGCTATAGCAATATTCTTCCACTATAGTTGGATTGAACAACTCCAAATCCCACTATAGTGGGATTATTCCTGATGTTGACATTCCAAACTTCATGATGTTGACATCCAAAACTATCCCCTTTACGTCAAATGCAATAATCAAAGTTTTACTTATCCAAATTTGCTTTCAAAAGTTTCTATGAATTCCTTATTGTCTTAGCTATCACAAAATAACCTCAAATTATTTAAACATAAAGCAATCCATTCTCAAATTATTCAAGACCATATTACACTTAGATTTCATCTAAGACTAGACTAGCCTTAAATTTCTCACTCTTTTTTAAGAAAGAATGTTAACTTAAGTTTTGACACACAAGATATTACCATAACAATGAAAAGGATCATTTCAACAGATACCAATTTACCCATAATTCATTCCTGAATGATCAAACAAGAAATATGGGACATGAAAGAAATAAAAAGTACTTGAATCCTCAAACAAGTGAGAGTACTTGTCACACATATCCTTCTTAGTTTTTCAATTAGCCTCCTCAACAAAATGATGCTTTCACTGATCTTTTACAGAAAGTATTTCCTTAGTTCTGAACTTCTGAACATTCCAATCAAGAATCACAATTAGTTTCTCTTTATACAAAAGATTCCTGTCTAGAAAAATCGAGTCCTATTTGATAATATAATTACCATCTACATGGTATTTATTTATCTTAGAAATATAAAATGCTAAATAACCTCCTGGCAGGCTTGGTGGCAATGCCAACCTATAAGATATCAGACCAACATCATCAAGAGTCTCAAGCGTACCAATGTATCAAGGTCTAAGCTTACCCCTTTTGCCAAATTATTTTACTCCATTCATAGGAGGCACCTTCAATAGTACATGTTCACCTGGTTTGAAAAACATATCTCTTTTCTATATATTCTTTTGTCTACTTGGGTTTCCAATAGCTTTTCCTAAATAAACCTCACCTTCTCCAAATCTCCTTCACCAATTCTATACCTAATGTCTTCACATAACCAATCTCAAACCAACCTATGTGTGATCTATGCCTTCTCCATAGAATGTTTTAAATGGAGCTATGTCGACACTAGAGTGATAACTGTTGTGATATAAGAATTTACACAACGACAAGAACTTATCCCAGTAACCATCAAAATCAATCACACTGGCCCGTAACATATCCTTAAGCACTTGAATAGTCCTTTTAAACTATCTATTAGTCTAAGGATGAAATACAGTGCTACAGTCAAGCTTGGTGCCTAACTCTTCATACAACTTATGCCAAAATTTAGAGTTGAACTACATAACTCTTTAAGATCTGATGGAAACTGGAACCCTATGCAGTCTCCAAATCTACTTAACATAAATCTTGGCTAACTATTTTGAATTATAGTTTACCTTAATCAGTAGGAAATTCACAAACTTGGTTAACTTGTCCACTATGACCTAGGTTGAGTCATGCTACCCCAAGGTCTTAGGGAGACCTAACATGAAATCCATTATTATCCTCTTCCACTTTCACTATGGAATGACCATTCACTGAATCAAACTCATAGGCCTTTCATGTCCATACATACTTACTGATAGTTGTGGAAATTGAACACATACTCCACTATACCTCTCTTAGTTTGGGGCCACCAAATAAAGCTATTTGAACTCACAGTACATCTTGGTTTCACCCAGATGAGTAGAGTATCGGGAACCATAAGCTTCTGCAAGCAAACTCAAAATCACATCACCAACATGAGGCACACATACGCTCCCTCACCCTTAATACTTCACACATATCAAAAGGTGGTATATGGAGATTTACTACACACCAGCTTGTTTTGAATCTTTTTTAATTTTTCATGCTTATATTATCTAGCCTTGATTTTATCAAGGAATATTGACCTTACCTTCATAGTAGCCACTACTCCACCCTTTTTAGACAAATAAAACTGCATAAACTGCATTGCTATCTCTCAAGAAAAAGGATGCCTTGGCACTCTCAACTAGGCTAAGTTACCTATACTTATGAATTTTGGCTTAATATGTCTGCCACCATATTGGCTTTGCCGAGATGGTATTGATGGTTACATCATAATCCTTACACTATTCCATCCATTGACTCTATCCTAAGTTCAAATCGTTTAGGGTGAAAACATGTAAACTGTGAAGGTTTGTAAAACACTTCACACTTGACACCATAGAGGCACTGTCTCCTTATCATAAGTGCAAAAATCACCGTTGCTAATGCTAAGTCATGAGATCAGTTATTTTTCTCATGAGAGTTCAATTACCTCAAAGAATAATAATTACCTCAAAGAATAAGAAATCAAATTCTCGTCCTACATCAACATAACACTCAAAATAGAGTGTGAAGCATCACAAAACACAACAAAGTACTTATCTTCAACTAGCAAGGCAAAAATAAGGTCAAAAGAGACATGAGCTTTTGAAATCTTTCTTCGCAATTGTCAGACCAAACAAATGGCACTTCATTCCGAGTCAATCTTGTCAAATATGTAGCAATGAAGAGAAATTTCCTTACCAACCTATGATAGTAGCTAGAAAGACCCACGAAACTTCAAACCTCAGTTACAAAGCTAGGCTAAATTTACCGGTACCAACCTCAATCTTTCGCGGAGCTACGATACCTCCTTCGTTGAAACCATATACCCCAAACACGCTATCGAAGACATACAAAACCTCATTTAGAGAATTTAGCATCCGACTACTTCTTTTTTAAAATTCCTAAGACAATATAAAGGTGACCTGCATGTTCCATCTTAACTCTTAGAGTAAACAAAAATATCAATAAGCTCTATCTTCGATCTGAGCACCCAATTTAGCAGGTTGAGTGCTACCTCACTCTATAGTACCACCACCTCAATTTCTTTCATGACCACCCTGATAAGTACCACTCCCACCTTATGGATGAACCTTCCATTACCTTTGCAACCTTTTAAGTGGGAACTAAAGATCTAGTCTATGGCTACCTTGGAAACTAGATTGTCCATTATGACACTTTCTTGAAGTTCCCCCAAAACATCACAAGTATTACAAAATCAGTATAGGAAAGATCTGCTAGATAAAAACTATTAAGACTCCTAGCTTCTCACAATAGAGGACTACTAAGTAGTCCCTAGTTGACCCATTATAGATGCTGGCAAAGCTAACTAAATAGGGTGAGCTGGATAAGCCTGATGACTGTAACCCTTGGAGTAAGAACCACTAAACTTACTGATATTTCAAGATTTTTTGTGACAATCTTGGCATAGAAAGATTTTTTGACTAATTTTCTTACATAATCAATCATATCATTAAAGCTATTTCTAGCAGAAATCTTCTACACAGCCAAAACCTGCAAGTCAGTGTTAAAAACTTTCACAAAAAGTTGGATCCTCTCCTTTTCTATACCAAGTAACTGAGTAGAATAATAGGAAAAATTCATGAAACATAGCCCTGTAGGCTACGACAGACATATTGCCCTGCTTAAGGGCTAGAAATTTATCCTTTTACAATAATTATGGGTATAAGGTACATGCTTCTCCATAAATAGAGTATGGTATTGAGTCCATGTCAATGGCGTAAAAAGACACCGACATTCTATGTAAGTTGTCCACCACTTCTGTGTATCACCTTGCTGGTGGAAGGTTACAAACTCAACATCATGTTACTCCATAATACCTATTTTATGAAACCTCTCATAAGTTAACACAACTAATCTAAATGATGGTGTTTAAATTATGAGATGGACAATCTAGAAATTAATAATTAACATAGTATCAACTAAACATGATATGGGTGACTATAACACCCCGAGTCTGTACCATAAATGCTACATGGTGCTTACAACCCCAAAGAACCTCAAGCTAACCCATGACTGATATCTATTGTGAGCACTGAATAATAATACTATAATAAATGTAGAAAATAGGATAAAATTCCATAAGGTTCAAAATATCTAAAATACTGTTAAAGTATGTTACTGAAATAATAATCTGTAAATCTAAATACTATCTAAAAGTCTAGCCTGAAAAGCATCTAATTGAATTATCTGAAAGTGGAGTTGATGGGATAAGCCCACAACTAACTCCAGCTACTGAAATACTAATAACCTAAAATACTAAAATTAAAAAATTCCCTCGATAGATAAGGAATCACTACTAAAATTGTTGTTGATAACAGGATCTATCTATGTGCGGTCGAAAACCTGAGCATTCGAACCTATGGTATAAGATATCATAGCACAAAGAAAGAGTATGCATCAGTATGTTCAATGTACTGGTATGTTAGATGAGGTAAGGCTGAATGCAAGGGTTCATATGCATGAACAATAACTGACTGAATGTATAGAGTAACTGAACATGAAAGTACATGGATAACTGATACTGCTATAAATATTGAGTATGAACTCTTGTGCATATAAATAAATAATGTAACTGAGCTTGTCTGAAGCTAAGTCATGCGTTCTGATACTGAGTAATTGATATTTGAAGCTACTAATAACAGAGTAACAGATACTGATTGACTGTATTAGACAGTCCTGATTCTATAAAACTTAACTTAGTTTTATTCCAAAGATTTAAACTAAAACTATAGGAGGTAATCATCTAACCAACATACCCCAAATTAGATAACTGAGTTGGGGTCCAAACTATCACCTGAGTTGGAAGGGTTTCAGTACCGTGCCATGGGTAAAGAGACTAAAGAGTTACCCTCATCGGGAAGGTACTCTAAAAAAAATAGTGGAACCCTCAACTGGCAGGATAAAACACCTCATCAACCCTCAAATACAAGTTAATATCTCAACCTGCACTGGCTAAAAGACACTGAACTGAGTATACTGAACTGGACTTGATTGATACTGATTTTACTGAGATTTCTTGAGTTTTGTAACTGACTGAGTTTTGTAACTGATTGGATTCTACTAATCAGGACATGAATGATATTATTCCATAACTAATACTGGCTCTAGGTACACAGCTATATTGTCAGGTATTAAATACCCCAGGACTAGATAGCATAAAAGCAAATCATAACATAATCTTGAAAGACATAACAATGTGCACTTATCCATAATTCATTCATAGGGACATTTTATCAAACACTTGTAGGGTATATTCTTATACATATACTAGCATGCCATGATTTCATCATTTAATTCACATGGACATTCTATCAAACACTTTGGGAAAACAACTTAATGCACATAATCATGGATAACATATAAACATTGCAACCACAATGCCCAAACATCCAATTTCATGGATTTAGAATGCAATTCATAAAATTACTCATAAATACTATTCCAAATTTTCATGAATATTCTAATAATCATGGAGTGGAAACCCAATTAAAATCATAGACATGCATACAATCGATTTCAAATATGGGAATTCATAATTCCATAAGCGTGTAGTTTTAAAAAGAGATTCTTGGACTCTATGGGTGAAAGGTACCCATAGATGAATAATTAACATACCTTGGGTTGTTAATTCTTTATGTTCTTAGAGAAATTCTTGAGATTTACCATGATTTCTTGGAGCTAGGGATTTGTTATTTGGTAGAGAATTCATTTTGGTATTGAGAAAATAATGGAATAATGATTAATTAGTGCTCCTTTAGTGTTAAATTTCATGTTTATGACTGATTAGGGCCGTGGAAAAATACCAAAATACCCCTGGAAATAATATAAAATTCATCACTGAAAAAGCTGATTTGGGCACCTAGCGTGATGCTCCACTATCGCACGAAGCCACTGGAATCCACTGAAAACTATTTAAAAAAGAGAACTAGGAAATTGAACTATGGCGCAACATAGTACAATCGCGGATTGCCACTGGAAATTGACAATTAAGAAAATGACTAGTTGAGCGATGTGGTGGAATCGCGTTGCCACACTGGATGAGACCTTAAAGTTTACCGCGAAGCGGGGTTATCGTGTTGCCTCACTATTTTTTGACAATTTTCATTTGGCATGCCTCCGCAATACGATAAAGTGCCATTTGGCACACTATTTTACTAAAATGACTCTAACTTTTCATCCGAGTATCGAATTTTGGCAAACTTTATTTGTTGGAAAGCTAACTAAATTTCCTACGCATTGACAGGCTCTAAACTTAAAAGTACTGAGTATTTCAAAAATTTTATATAGGGTAACCTATGTATTGAGGGTTAATTTAAATTAGGAAAATATGGGGTATTAAAATATCTCCCCCTTAGGATCATTCGCCCTCGAATGAGACTAACTAAGATAAGGAACAGTGGTAGGCTGAGCTTTCACATTGAACATGCACTCTAAAACATGACTACATGACTAAACTACTGACAAGATGAGTTGTTATACTGAACATGCATATATGATGCATGGACTACACGACTAAAGTTAATGATAAGCTGAATTTTCATCTGAACATGCGTATCTGATGCATGAGTACATAACTAAATTGATTGACGAATGCATGACTAATTATGGAACGGTAACTGATACCAAAATTATATCTGTAACTAAACATGGAACTGAGTAAATCTATGGAAAACTATAAACTTAAGGTAAATCCGAATTTACGGAGAAGAGGTGAGGATACTTGGTCCGCATATATACTTCTTCTTCCTAAGTATCTCCCTCAACGGACTAATTTCGCCAAATAACTTTGACCAAGGGAACTTCATTGTTCCTCGATCTGCAAATCTGACGATAGAGGATCTGGACTGGAACCTCTTTGTAAGAGAGACCATTATGAATATCTACGCCCTCTAAGGGAACTATGATTTTTTGGTCACCAATGCATTTCTTTATCAAGGAGACGTGGAATTCTGGCTGTACTGCAGGTAGATCTCAAGGCAATTTGAGATCATAAGCTACCTTTTCGAAATGACTGAGAATTATTTAAGGACTGACATATTGGTGACTGAGCTTTCCCTTCTTATCGAACCTCTTTTATCCCTTCATAGGAGAGATTTTCATAAACATAAAATCACAAATCTCAAATATGAGATCCTTTCTCCTCACAGCTGAATACAATTTTTGTCGGCTCTAGGCATCCCTAAACCTTTCTCTGATCTATTGAACATTCTCTAAGGCATCAAACACTAAGTTAGGCCTTAATACTGCAGCCTTACCTACCTTGAACCAACCAATTGGAGATCTACATCTCCTACCATAGAGATCCTCAAATAGAGCCATCTCAATACTAAAGTGGTAGCTGTTATTATATGCAAATTCGATCAGGCTCTTATCATATCTTCTAGATTCTGAATGGTCCTTTCTGCTTGACCGTCTGTCCAAGGTTGGAAAGCTGTAATGAGGTGAACTTTGGTACCAATACCCTTTTGGAATTCTTTCTAGAAATAAGAGGTAAAATAGGTACCTCTATCGGAGATGATGGATATAAGGACTTGGTGTAACTTAACCAACTCTCTGATATAGAGTTTGGCATAGTCCTCGACTAAAGAGGAAGTATGAACTGGCAAGAAATGAGCTAATTTGATCATCCTGTCTACGATAACCCTACTAGAATCATGTTGATGTCGAGTATGAGGAAGACTCATCACAAAGTCCATGTTCACTTCTTCCTATTTCCATATGGGAATACTGAACTCTTATATGGACCTACTAGGTTTATGTTGCTCCATCTTAACCTACTGACAGGTAAAGCACTTATCTACAAACTCCGCAATATTCCTCTTTATCCCAGTCCACCAATAGATCTACCGCAAATCACGTTATATCTTAGTGGCCCCTAGATGAATAGAGTATCGTGCACCATGTGCTTCTGCAAGAATTCGTTGCCAAGTCATCTACACTTGGAACACATAAATGACCCTGGCAATGCAACACAACATCTCCCCCTTGGGAGATAACCCCTATTTTACGATCTCTGACTAACTCTTTCAACTTAACAAGACTAGGATCTCTATCCAGCTTTTTCATCACTTTAGAAAGTAGAGATGATTCTGAACTATTCTACACCCATACACTATCCTCTACTGAATCAACTAAGTATATACCTAGTTGGGAAAGATGATGAATTTCCTAAACTAACTTCTTCTTATCATTCTCAACATGAGTAAAACTACCCATAGACAATCTACTGAGATCATCAACCACTACATTAGCCTTGCCCGGGTGATACAGAACACTCATATCATAATCTTTTAATAACTCTAACCACCTTCTATGATGCAAGTTCAAATCTTTCTTAGAGAATACATAGTATAAGCTTTTGTGATCTATGAACACATCTACATGCACCCCTATACAAGAAGTTCCCTCATATCTTTAAGTCAAACACTACAGCTGCTACCTCGAGATCATGAGTCAGGTAATTCTTTTTTATGGGGCTTAAGTTGTCTGGAGGCATAGTCTATAACCTCGCCTCTCTGTATGAGGACATAACCCAAACCTGCTCTAGATGCGTTACAGTACATAGCAAACCCATTTGAACCATGTGGTAGAGTCAAAACTGGTGCTGAGGTGAGTCGAGTCTTCAACTTCTGAAAACTCTTCTCGCAAAAATTTGACCACTAAAACTAGACTTTCTTCTGAGTTAATCTAGACATAGGAGATGCAATAGATGAAAAACCTTCAACAAACCAATGGTAATTGCCAGCTAAACTCAAGAAAATCCAAATATCTGATGAAGAGATAGGTCTAGGTCAGTTTATCTCTGCCTCGGTCTTTTGAGGATCAACTCTAACGCTATCACCGGAAGTAATATGACCAAGGAATGATATTGACCTTAGCCAAAATTTTCACTTACTAAATTTGGCAAACATCTGAAGAGTTCTGAGAGTCTAAAGGATAATTCTGAGGTGATCTATATGATGATTCTCACTATGAGAATAGACAATAATGTCATTGATAAAACTATAAAGATCATGTCCAAGTTCTTTTTGAACACGCGATTCATTAAGTCTATGGACAATAAATGAATAGAAAGCGAGGCGAGGGTCGTTCATTAAAAGGGGAAAAAGAGGGGTGCATTTGTAAGACCAAAGGACATGACTAGAAATTCAAAGTGACCATACTAGGTTCTGAAAGATTTTTTCAGAATGTCATATTCTCTGACTCTGACCTAATGATAGCCTGATCTGAGGTCTATATCATAAAAGTAACTAGCACCCAGAAGTTGGTCAAACAAGTCATCTATTCTGGGAAGTGGATAGTTATTCTTGACTATGACTCTATTCAACTGACGGTAGTCTACACACATTCTAAGAGAACCGTCTTTCTTATGCATAAATAAGATTGGTGTACCCCTTGGGGAACTTGATAATGCTCAAACTACAGCTCTCGTAAGAGTGTAAGCGGTCGTTGTCAAATATAGAACCCAACTGGGTTGGGTGTCGAATCCCACAGTGAATACTTGGTCAAGTAATAAACGATTATTAGACTTTTGGTGAAAGTTTCATAAAAAGGGGGGATTTTGTAGCGTGCAATAATGTAACAAAATAACAAAGTAAAAACGGAAGATAGCAAAGTAAAAAGAAAGAATGTTTAGTAAGATTTTTAATCAATGAGAATTGGAAGTTGGGGTTATGTTCACCTTATGAGTTATACGTCTCTATTGGCTATGAGTTATGCGGAATTCAGACATGCATGTAATATAGAGAATTGTATTCTATGGTAAATCCAGGAGTCTTTCGACCATCAAGGATTATTTCACTTTAACTCTTTCGAGCTTAAAGCGTATCTAACGGTACAAATTCTCCAAGAGGTTAATCCAGTTATGGAACTAACTTTTTAACAGGGGTTGGTGCCCTATTACCTTGACATTATCTCTTTTCCAGACATATAACTTTTCTTTCGAACAAGTTAATGCTATACTAGCGTATTCTATATGTTTGCAACCACAAGAATTTGTATTAAGATGAAGAGAATAATGATATAAGCAGCATACGTGTCAAGAATTCACAGTCTCATAGCAATAGATAGTATCTCACAAGGCTTCCATAACCCCAACAGAGAAGTTTAGCTACTCATGAGTGCAATGGAAATCACAATAGTCATTATCATCATACCAATATAAGGATAGAACATGTAGTATATGTTGGTAGGGCTTGTGGCGTGATTTCCTGTCAAATTAGTGTTTCTCTTGTTGTGAAAATTAAAAGTCGAATAGATGAAGAGAAAGTAAATAAGAATTAATTGAAAGAAAATTGTTTAGAGTTGTAGATGAATGAATTAGAATGTGAATTATGAATGAGTTGATAATTCAAAAGCTGCAGAAAAATAGGGTATTTATAATACCCATATCCTATTCCTACTAGGCTATTGCGTACTTATCCTAATCCTAACAAATTACTGCATCATTATCCTAATCCTAATAGGTTACTGCTGATCCCCAAAGTCTTGAGAAATGCTATTTTTGCCTGGGACAGGTTTCCCATGCGTCACTTTTAGTCCTAGGCATCCAAGCTCTACTCTCCTTCTTTCGTGAAGCTTCCTTTGGCGTCAAGTTATCCATAAAATGCTGAAATCTTCATCATTTATACCTAAAAACTTGCTAATCACGTTTTTTAGCTCACTTACAAGAAAGAGGACTAAAAGTGCATGAATTATATATTTTGTCCTCAAAACTTAGCTAAAATATGGGTAAATTATAGCACTTTAGGCGTGTAAATACGCCTATCATCAGAACTGCTGGGTCTAATGAATCCCTTATCAAGGAGATCTTTTATCTACTCTTTTAACTCTTTGAGTTCTGCTGGTGCCATTTTGTATGGTAGAATAGATATAGTCTGAGTGCCTAGAAGAAGGTCTATTTTGAAGTTAATTTCCCTTTGGGGAGGAACTCCAGGAAGATCTTCTGGAAATACATCTGAGAATTCATTTACTACTGGGACTGACTCAAGACTGGGAGTCTCTAAACTAGAGTCGTTGACTCGGACAAGATGATAGACACATCCCTTGGATATAATTTTTCTCACTCTACAGTATGAAATCAACTGACCCTTAAGAGATGTGGTACTACCCCTCCATTTAAAGACTGGTTCATTTTGAAACTTAAAATAAACTATTTTGTTTCTACAATCAACTAATGATAGCATGAATGTAGACAATATATGCTGAGAATGGTATTAAAATCCAGCTAATGGCATTAAAATCCACCATATCTAGCTCTACAAGGTCTACTGAAGTAAATTTTTGAAAAATAATAACCGGACAGTTCTTGTATACCCTTTGGGTTATGATAGATTTACCCACTGGGGTAGAAACTTAGAAAGGCTCTGCTAGGATTTTTTGACTGACTCAAAAGTTAATGGCTAAATAAGGAGTTACGAAAGATAAAGAAACTCCTAGATCTAGCAAGGAATAAGCATGTAAATGGAAGATATGTAACGTACTAGTGTCCCCATCAAGAGAATTTTCTTAATCTTGTCTAGACTAAAGTACATAGATCCTGTTTGGGCATTGCCTACTAGTGGCACTGGAAGTGGCACCCTACTAATTTGAGCGACCTGACTAAGCTGAAGTATGATTATATTTACCTTGAGAACCTAACCGAGGACAATCTCTAACTCTGTGGCCTGGCTTTCCACACTCGAAACAAACATCACTGCCAGCTCTGCAGATACCTCTATTGTTTCTGCCACATGTCTAACAAGGAGTATTTATTTGTGCATTGCTGATATTATCTTGAGATTTAGATCCTGATGCGCTATCTTTGCTACCATTTCTAAACATAGGTACTGGAGCATTGGCTGAGGAATGATCTGGAACTGAAGATTTCGGGAGAAACTAGGAATGGTTACCACCCTCTGACTTAGGCTGGTTGAAATTAAAGCTACCAATTCTGGCTCTCTTATTCTTCCTCTCTCTTCCTCTCTCTTCCTCTCTATTATTAGCCTATTCTATCTGATGAGCATATACTATGAGCCAAAATATGTCCATCTCCTTAATCAACATCGTAGTTCTTCACTTCTTAACCACACTATCTGACAGCCCAGACATAAACTTGCTCATTCTGGACCTACTGTCTACCACTACATGGGGAGTATACCTGGCTAACTGAGTTAACTTGAGGGAATACTCTTTTACACTCTTACTGCCCTGCTTGAGATTTATGAAATCTAACACCTTGCCTTCTCTTATCTTTAAGGGAAAGAATCTTTCTAGGAAAGTAGTAGCAAACTCTTCCCCACTCTATGGGCTCTATATATGTGCCCCTATATACCTTTCATTGCTTAAACCACATATGAGATATATTTTGTAGCTGATAGGTAGTTAACTCAGCACTGTCACTAGAAGTCAATCCAATAATATCTGTGACTTTCTGAACCTAATCGAGAAACTCCTGTGGATCCTCTTCTGGCTTAGATCCTGAGAATAGGGGAGGATTCATTCGAGTGAAGTCCCAAATCCTGGCTGCAGCAGTATTAGCCACTGGGTTGGACTGAACAACAGTTGGTCGTTCATTCTAAGCTACTACAGAATTGGATAAAGTAGTGAACGTAGCTTTGAATTCTGCATGAGAGAAATGCTCGTCCAGGGGATCTTCCTGAATGGGCTGAGGTGCTGACTGATTTTCGATTCTCCTTGTATTAATATTTTTGGGAGGGATGTTCTATAAATGAAAGGAAAAAAATGGATTATACTAAGAGTTTAACTTGAGCTCATACTCACTCGCACGACATGAATATTAAAATAAGGGAAACTTTTCCTAAAACATCTCATAGCCTCCTATCCATAAATTTGACGCGCTACACACACATGCACAAGACTCTACTTGATAAGGGTTTCAGACTCCCTAGGACTCTATTAAACCATAGGCTCTGAAACCAAGTTTGTAACGCCCCGAATCTATAACCCGGATGCTACACGATAATACAACCCCAAAGGACCACAAGCTAATCCATGACTGATATATATTGTGAGCACTTAATAAGAATACCATAGTAAATATGGAAAATAGGCTGAAATGCCATAAGGTTCAAAATATATGAAATACTGATAAAGTATATTACTGAAATAATAATCTGCAAAACTGAATATTGTCTGAAAAGCCTCTAACTGAACTGTCTGAAAGCAGAGTTGATGGGACAAGCCCCCAACTAACTCTAGTTACTGAAATATTGATATATTGAAATACTAAAATAAAAAGCATGCCATCAATAGATGATAACTCACTACTAAAACTGTTGCTGATAACTGGATCTACCTATACGCGGTCCAAAACCTAAGCATTTGAACCTATGGTATAACACATCATAGTGCAAAAAAAAGTGTGCATCAATACGTGGAATGTAATGGTATGCTAGATGAGGTAAGTCTGAATACAGGGGTTCATATGCATGAACAATAACTGACTGAATAATATAGAGTAACTAAACATAAGACTACATGGATAACTGATACTGCTGTAAATACTGAGTATCCACTACTGTGGATATAAATAAATATTATTAGTGAGTTTTTCTGAAGCTAAGTCCTGAGTTCTAATACTAAGTAATTGATATTTGAAGTTACTGATAACTGAGTTACTGATACTAATTTACTATATCTGACAGTCCTAATTCTGTAGAACTGAATTGAGTTCTCTTTTGCAGACTGAAACTGAAACTGTAGGAGGTAATCATTGAACTGACATGCCCCAAATAAGATAACAGAGCTGGGGTCCAACCTATGACCCCAATTAGAAGGGTGTCAGTACCGTTCCATGGGTAAAGACACTAAAAAGTTAACCTCAACTAGCAGGTCAAAACACCTCATTAACCCTCAATTTTAGGTTAATGTCTCAACTAATGTTGACTACGTAGTTCTAGAATGCAAGGATTACTTCTAAAGATCACACCCTTTACTGGCAGGTGAGCCTTCATCCTTGAGTTCACTCGGTGCTGAATCCTACTCCTAAATAAAAGACACTGAAATGGACAGGATTGATACTAAGTTTACTGAGTTTTCCTGAGTTCTATAACTGACTGGATTCTACTGATTGGAACATAACTGATACTATTCTATAACTGACACTGGCTCTAAGTACATAGCTAAATTGTCGGGTGTTAAATACCCTCAGGACTCGATAGCATAAAAGAAAATCATAACATGATCTTGAAAAACATAACAATGTACACTTGTCCATTATTTATTCATAGAGACATTTTATCAAACACTTTTAAGGTATAAGCTTATACATATACTAGCATGTCATGATTTCATCATTTAATTCACATGGAATTTCAATCAAACACTTGGGGAGTACAACTTAATACACATAATCAAGGATAACATATAAACATTGCAACTAAAATGTCCGAACATGAAATTTTAATGAATCTTATAATAATCATGGATTGGAAATCCAATTAACATCATAGACATGTATACAATCAATTTCAAATATGGGAATTCACAATTCCATAAGCTTGTAGGTTTAAAAAGAGATTCTTGAACTCTATGGCTGAAAGGTACCCATAGATGAACACCTAACATACCTTGGGTTGTTAATTCTTTAAATTCATGGAGAAATTCTTGAGATTGACCTTGATTTGTTAGAGATAGGTTTTTGTTATTTGGTAGAGAATGCTATTTTATATTGAGAAAATAATGGAATAATGAGAAATTAGAGCTCTTTTAGGGTTAAATTTCGTGTTTAGGACATATTAGGGAAGTGGAAAAATACTAAATTACCCCTGGAAATAATATAAAATTCGACACTGAAAATCCCGATTTGGGCACCTGGAGGAATACACCACTATCGCGCCAAGCCACTGGAATCCACTAGAAACTGTTTAAAAAAGATGACTGGGAAATTGTCCTATGAAGCGACGCGGTACTATCGCGGAACGCCACTAGAAATTGACAATGACGAAAATGATTGGTGGCGCAATGCGATTGTATCGTATTGCCATAATGTATGAGACCTGGAAGTTCACCACGATTTGAGGTTATCGCGTTGGCTCACTGGTTTCTGATAATTGCCATTTGGCATGCCCATGCAACGTGCTAAAGTGCTTGTTGGCACATTTTTTTACTAAAATGGGTCTAACTCCTTCCCAAAGTATTAAATTTTGGTGAATTTTATATCGTTGGAAAGCTAACTGGATTTCCTATGCAATGAAAGGATCAAAACTTAAAAATACTAAGTATTTCAAAAAAATTATATAGGGTAGCCCATCTACTGAGGGATAATTTAAGTTAGAAAAATACGAGGTATTACAGTGACTGAGATTATAAAGCATGTAAGAACATAATTCATATAGAGAAACACATTCTCATGATTTGTATTCAAAACTGTTACGACAAAATTGGGTAAATTTTTATTTGACATTGAGAATTCATAAGAAGAGATAAAAGGTTTATACTTGAAAAATAAAAGATTGTTAGGACTCAATGGGTGAAAGAAACCCATTGCTGAATATCCCACATAGCTGATTTTCTTGAATTCTTGAAGGTAAGTATGAATTTGGATCCTTGGGAGTTAAATTACTGAAGAAGAACACTTATTTGGTGTTCCTGTGAATTTGGGAGAAGAGGGATTGTGTAATTGTTGTATTTGAGGTTACGGGATGATAAAATCATGTTTATTTCAATCATAGGATAGTTTAGGATGTAATGACTTGTTTCCCCTCAAAAAAAGAAGAGAAACACTGGTTTTAGCATTTTTGAACAAGGTCGATGCCACGGTGCTTGTCGTGGATCACAAGGTTCGTTCCATGCTAAAATCGCGGCCCTCACTGGTTCCTCATAAAAATTCACATAACTTTTCGTTCGGGGTTCGTATTAAGGAAAAATTGGATAGGATCAAAAGTGGACATATTTATCTATAATTTAGCGGGTCTTAAGCTCCAAAATTCCATATATGCTAGAAGTTATACACATTCAAAGTTGATCCTTGTAGAATCAAATACCAAAAATTGGTTGAATCAAAAGCTATTAACTCAACTTCACTCTAAGTTTTCCTATGAACATTTTTCACCTTAAAAGAACTCTTCACATTAGGCTAATGATCATGACACATACATTCATATAAAAATCATCGTATTAGATTTTATACATGTAGGAACGACGGTTCAAATTCTAGCTGAAAAATATGGGGTGTTACATCTGGGTTGCACTAGCAACCTGGTGCACCAGATTTTCTAAGACCAAAACGGACTTCGACGAGGTGCTCAAAATTCTATTGGAATTCGATATATGCAAATGCATTGTGTAACCATGCTTAATTTGACACTCAAAACTCAATGGAGATGGTAAAAATTCAAAAAAAAATATTGTTTTCACAAAGTCAAACCCCAAAACCCAAAATTATAATTTTCCAAACCGAGGATCGAAATGAGATTTAAAATCCATAAAACAACACCAACCATGTTACCATCTTAAAGTCTTCGTTCTAGATCTGCTAGCGTAGTTCGTTTATCCATTCATCATTTGAATAAAAAGATAACCATAGAAGTAAAAAATAAAGCTCTTGAAGCCACCAAACATCACAATAGCATATAAATTGTATCAAAATGCATCAGGAACTATGCCAATCACCCTTGCACCCCAGAAAGACCATAATGAAACTATGGGGAGGGGTAAAATAATTAAATCACACAAAATCACAATTTCACATATTTCATCAAATTTTAGGTTATTATAAGAGACCTTTCTAAGATAATAGGAACATCAAAATCCACCTCATAGTCAAGAATCACAAAATCAACTAGGAAGATGAAGAAAGATACCTTTACCAAAACATCATAAAAAATGCCCATCGGTTTTATCTAAATCCAATCGGCTGTCAATAATCTCATCGACATTGTTTTAGTTATTCCTACCACTAATTTCTTGTAAACGAATAATGGTATCATATTTAAACTAGCTCCTAGGTCACACAGTGCTCATGCAGAATCTAGATATCCAGTAGTGTAAGGAATTGTGAAAGCTTCAAGATACTCTTTCTTATCAACTAAAGACCGAGAAGAAATAACACTTTAATGGTGTATATTATCAGTGGGCTCAAAACTCATCGATCGCATCTTCGTCACTAAGTCCTTCATACACTTTGCATAACTGAGCATTTGCTAACAAACATCTGCTCTAACACTTTTTTAGGAGGGATATTCACAGATAACTCCTTCAATATAGACATGAATTTCTAATATTTTCCTTGTTCTTGATTCTTCTTCACCCTTTGAGGAAAAGGTGGAGGAGGTTATGGAATGGTATTCAAAACTAGTTCGACCTTCTTACCCTTTTCTTTATTAGTTTCATCTCTTTTCTTGACACCCTTTGATTTTTGTGACTGATCCACACCAGAACTACACCACCAATTAAGGATAAAACGATTGCTATCAAATATAATAACCCAAATAGGTTAGGGTAAAACCCACAGGGGAGACTTAGATGTATATCTCTAGTTTGCTGAACTCAACAGGTTGGACTAAAAGTAAATTTAGGGGGGGGGGTTGTAGGAACAATCTGGATTACGTAGTAGAATGTAGATTTGGTTGTTATCAGTCGGTGATGAACGCTAGGACTATGTTCCCCCTAGCTTCTTGAAACTATAGGTTTATCGTGTTTTGATGAACCAACCCAATATCTTGCATGAAGAGTCTGATAAGTTATGTACCATCAACTGTCTTGTGTACTCGTTGACGAAATTTATCTTTTACCTTTTAAGTCTTAGGATATCACATTACTAACCCTTATCCTAGATCTTAGTTAACTATTACCTTTTGAGTCTCAAGATATTTGATGATCGTTAACCATCTTACATAGATAATAATGATTAGCTTTGTTCGATAGTTTATCGTTAAATTACTATTGTAATTATCTTTTCCTAGTCACTACTCTTCTTGTGGAGTAAGTATAATAATATAGGTGGGATCCTAATGTTTGACACTGGTAAGACTTCTTTCAAACAAAAGATACAATAATACAAGCACCTACACTAGTTTAGAGCAACTTAGCACCTCTACTACTTTATTAATATGCCAGGGTTCCCACAACCCTAGCTAAGGGTTTTAGCTTCTTATGTTTGTGAAATGATCAATGGAATTCTTAGTGAATAGCATTAAACAATATCATAATAACAATTTAATAAAAGCCGAAGTCTATAACTGGATCATCAACCCAAAATCAACACAAAAAAATCCTAAGATCAAAGTTAAAACTTGGAATTAATATATATAGTTGTTAATATTAAGAGGGCATAACCTACCTAGAAAACATAAAAAGGGTATATATAGGATACAATGAAACCATAAAAATAAAAAGCCAAATGAAAAGGGAAATTTGAGGTCAGCTACCACTTACTTAGGCCACATACGGATTGTATGTAACACATATGGACCGTATGCGGTCTTAGGTAAGTGCAAGAACTTACGTGTAGATCATGCAACTCTTTTGACTTGTACTTCTCTAACATACTTTGTTCACACACAGACCGTATGTGCTATATACGGAATGTATGTGCCCTTAGTTAGTGACAGAGTCTTCTTTTTCCTTTTTTTAAGCCTCTGGACTTCAATTTCTGATATAGACTTTGACTACCTACACCCAATAAGTGGCACATACGACCAGAATTGCCTCGGTAAGTATCCAAAAACTTCAATTTTCATATTTTTCTTTAGTTTAGCATCCAAACCTAATTTCCCACAAAACATACCAAAACACATCGTATCTTAAAAAACAACCTAAGAAACTTGAATATTCTCATCGTTTTAAGCATCAAAAGTGTTATAAATCCATAGTACATCAACACCCTCAACTTAGAATGTTTGTATGTCTTCAGGAAATAAAACAAAACAAAATAAAAACATGATGCTTAACTAGAAAATTCTAAGCTATATAAGGCAGTAAATCATTACTTTAAGCTCAAAGACATTACTCCTCTCCTATATAAACAAGTCAAAACCAACTATGTATAAATATGAAGAAAAACAATGTGACGCAGTAAGATCAAGATATGGCAATTACATTAGCAACAAACAACTATGCATATATACAAGTTACACTACTTGAACAAGTAAGCAACTAGCAAAACAACCCATGTTCCCTTGAAACAAAGAAGTTCCACTCACTCATTTGAAATAAGCATGTTAAAAAGGGGACGGTCAGGAGACACTCACACTCAACAAAGAAGTTCTACTAATGTGCATCAAATACCATAGGTTCACTTTTATTTTCTTTACCTTAGTTTTTAGATAGTGAAGTTAGGATTACTATAGGACTTTATTCTGCATGTAATGTAGGCTTGGGGGCTAGTATGGTACATATGGATATATCAAGTGACTAAGCCTCCTTGGAACTACACTAACTTTGGGGTCCACACTTTTAACAAAAAAAATTTATTTCTCCCTTTGATTCTTTATTGTACATTTAGGTTGGGTGTGGTTTCTTTTATTCATTCTTTTTTTCTTTTCTTTCTCACCTTTTTATTTTTTTTCTTTTTCTACCACACCTAGTATTAATATTTTTTCTCTTATTTTACCCTTTTTTATACCTACTTTACATTACGTACCCCTATGATATCTGCCCTAAACTTTGGCAATTTAACTGAATTGAGGTGCACAATGCCCAAGGAGGACTAGGGATAAAATAGGTTCATTATAACACAAATGGAAAGGTGAAAGGTGAAAACAAAGAAATAGGCTATAAGTCTCAAAAATGGGATCAACAAAGACTATTTAACATTGGGAAGGTCATTTAGGATAAAAGTTGAAAAAAATAAGAAAATACCCTATAATCCTTTACTAACAAACTATCCAACAACCTAGGCAAGACTAATCAGGCAAGTTCTAGATTTAACACACAAAGGGAACTAGGTATCATCTCACATACACATGGAACATAGAGTCACTTTACAAGCTACTACCTATTCGGTTCATGCACAAGTTAGATATGATTATCTTATCTCCAATCTAATGTCATAACAAGATCCATAATGGTCACACATATACAGACACACATAGTTCAAAAAACAAAATTTTTGAGGGGTATCATATTTCTCAAAATAAAAAAAAAATGACAACTTCCCTAAATACTTAAAAATAACCTAAATACCCAAAAACAAACACAACACAAAACAAAACACATCACGACAAAAATTTTAACCTAGACATGCTGATTCTACAACAATATCACAGACAATAAGAAAAGAAGCATAACAATAAAAACCTGCAGTGGCTATGGTATCCCCTACACCTTACTAAAAACTATGCATTGTCCCCAATGCTCTAAAATAATGTAAAATAAAGGGAATGAGAACATACCTGGGACGCATTAGGCATCCATGTCATTATCCTCCTCGTGTGAGGGTATCTGGAGTGGAGAAGGTGGTGGTGGTGAAGTTGCACTATAGAAGATGCACCTACTACTATCTGAGACCACCTCTACCTATCAGACACTATAGTCTTCTGTGAATCACGTCTGGCCTATTTTATGGCCTGGTCAAAGAGAATACTAGGATCCTATAGGTCCCTTTCTTGGTCCCAACTACGATAACCATCTCATCATCATTGTTAAATAAGTCAACCATTTGGGCATAAGATGAGGTACTGGCTAGACTAATAGGGGCACAACTAGAGGAACGGGTGACATATGGATCTCACTAAGAGAGCATACCTCTACTCTAATAACATCCACCTCCTTCCTAATATCACCTAGATCCGACGTCTCAATATTGCAAAACCAGGCTGATAGTTGACCCTCAAAAGTGTCTATGCATGAATGCAACTCAACTTGTAGCTATAACATAGCACCTCAGTATGCAAACTCTAATTTAGCCTTAGCCATATCTAGTGTTTTCTAGACCCATGGTTGGATCTATCCATATAAAGTCACCACGTCGGCCTTAACATTCTGTAGTCGGGTGTTTGTTACTTTTTGACTTCCCTCCAAGCTCAACAAAAACTCTTGTGAAGCTAACATCATACCTAAAGTAGTAGTTGAAGTAGATGGGAAAAGAAGCACTTAAGATGCACCCACGGGCTCTGAAGTAGAAGTCAAGGCTGAAGTAGGTACTCAACTTGGGAGCCTCTCTTTAATCCCTCATATTAAACTCCATAATAACTCCCACATCACCTTTTTGTGCATTAATAGGCTCTGCGGGAACTGATGGGCCCTCAGATGGGGCTATAGATACTATAGTAGGCATACGGGGTCTCTTGGGTAGGTCTGAATGTGTCAGATCCTTCTTTGTCTTAGTTTGTGTTGTGTCCATTAGATTTACTCTCTCATCAACTCCTGGTACCTCTTTCATACCGACCTCATCACATAATCTTTGAAAAAGTCATGGGAATAGTAAATTTGTCATCTTACCAAAATCTCTCTCATAAAGATCATCCCGGATAATAGCTACAAAGTAAATGTATTATTTGACTATCATACTCGTAGTTAGTGCAGCTCTATCCCAAGTCAATACATTATTCGTAGTAGTTAGACATAACTATATTGTATAAGCAGCCACCAAAAATTCACGGAAAAAGTGAGTTCCACTTTTTTATCATACCATGCCCCTCGATCCAAGGAGTTTTATCAACAAGCGGTAAAATATAGCTAGCAATCCATCTCACCATATTAACTTTCTAACTCATGTGCTCAACATCATGCATAATGTGCCTATCTCGTGCAACTATCAATCTATAATCATACTCTACTATGGATGCTGGAGCAATATAATTTGGACCCAAGAGAACTTGGTGGATGGACGCCGCTAAAATATATACTACAACCCCTTTCATGAGTGTCATCTCAAGATGGGATTGCTCAATATGACTCATAATAGCCCAACCTTTAGGCGTAGTCAATGTTACTATATTATATGATGTATAAAATTTCCACAACAAGGACAAGCTATAAGAATCGATGGGTCTAGTCATCCATCCCAATTGATAAAGCTCAAAGCCTTCCTAAAATTTTGGTGCTCTACTCAACCCAGAAAGCTCTATCTTTTTCTCTCCATAGATGGCCCTCTTAGGATGGCTGATCGCGATATAGCTATCCTGCTTAAAAATAGTTCCAAGTCCCTCTATGCAACATCTCAGGTTCCCTTCATCAATGGACTCCTTCGAGATATGTATGGGGTCGGACGTCTAATCATGTTGATCTGGTTCCTATGTATTTGATGGAGGTACTTATTATCTATCTTGGTCTATACCTTTCTTGAACTAGGGTACTACTAATGACTTCTCATCATCTGCTATATCAGACTCATTCTGGGACCTCTCTTCACACTGGGTATAACTAATACAGGAGGTGACTCAAACTCTACCTTCTTATAATCATCCTCCCCATCCTTATCATCATCATCACCATCACTCTCAATAGCCTGGGAAGAGTATAGTGGTGATCACTGAGACGACTTTATCCTCGCCTTAAATATGAACTGAATGGCCTCAACTTAGTTGTAGGCTGAGTAAAAGATGACCATTTTCCCTAATATTACTTCTCTAGAATCTGTATGCCTTATTTCATCATAATAAAAGCCTTAGCTACAACATGCATCCGGCCCATAGTCAATGACCCATTTGCTCTATTTGGGGCTGCTCCTGTGCAGGAAACTAGGTATATCTTCTTTAAGCTACTACTCTTGGAAGAGTCATCCCATCTCCTAGAAGGTGAAACCTTCTTCTTATTTGGTTCCATGTTACCTTAAAAATCAAGTGTTAGAATCCAACAAATAATGAGGGACTGCATAATTTGAAGAAAAACTCAAGATTCAAAAACTTCAAAATTTTCCTTAATATTTGCATCCCTATAACTCTTACTCATTCCCAACAAGTCCAATAAGAACATATTCACTTAGAATCAACTTTTCAATACAAACTAGCATTGAAAATTTTTGGTACTACTCTACCTTTACAAATTCAACTTCCATTCAGGGAATGATTTTAAAGTATAATTATAGAACAAGGCCCCACATTAGGATTTTTATGCTAAATCATGACTCTTACATAAAAGAATCATAGCTTTTACATATTTTCATGAAAGTGAACCTACCAACTTTCTTATTTGAAGTTTGGCATAAGATACTACTAATAGGAGCCTAGAATATTACCTTTTAATTAGAGAATCAGAAGTGAATTAAAACCCAAGATTGAATGCATATTTAGTTCTTTAGGACAAGTTGGAACCAATAACAAGTGATGTTTTAGCCTTTTCACAAATGTAGGGAAGTGGGGCAGTTTGAATTTTAAGAGGGAAGAGGAAATTTTAAGGATTTGTAATTGAAAAATGTATTATGAGGGCTTAAATATGAGGGTGGCGGGTTGATTTAGGTTTTAAATAGTCTAAGGTAAGCCCAAAATTTTGAATAAATTTTAGTTCCAACAATTTCCCACTTATGAAACTCACATACGGGTCGTATATGGTACATACCATCCGTATATGGTACATACGATCTGTATATGCCAAACATATGTGGGCCAAAAATTTTGGCCAATTTCCCTTCTCTCTTTACTTTGTATTCTGGTACTTATTTTTCTACTTACGATGTTGTAAGTGATTTTATGACCCTGTGATTATGTTTGTAGGTTAAAGTCCAAAAAATTCCCAAAAAATCCTCACAATTCCATCTTTTCAATTAATACACAACATACCTGACCCATATAGGACTTATGACCTTGTTGAATTTGTCACAAAGTCCCCATACCTAGAAGATTATTAATCAAACAATTTTTTCTGCATTCCAGGCCAGTCTTATTTCTATTTTACCTACAAAAAAGTAAAACAAATGTGAACACTAAAATAGTGGGTTTTCTCCCACCCAACACTTGATTTAAAATCATTTGATTACGTGGCTATGTTAGTTACTCAGATTTCGCCAACAATCCCATGGGTTTCCTCTCATGAAGCTCTTGATTTAATGTTGTAGGATGACGTAGGTACCTTGCCTACTCAAAATTCATCAAGGTATCCAAAGAAATACCCTCCAGGTTCATCAATACAATGGATAACCAACACAACCTACATATCGATAGGATGTTTCATAGTTCTTTGGACGTTGAAAGTGACTTATTTTTCATTGACTTTGAACTTGAGCTCCCCCTTTTCCATATCAATCATAGACCTACCTATGGCAATAAATGGTTTTCCCAATATGAGGGGTATCTCAAAGTCAGCCTCACAATCTAGAATGGAAAAATCAGTCGAAAAGATGAAGTTATCAACTTTTTCAAACACATCGAATGAAATGCCCATGGGTTTCTTTACAGTACGGTCAACCATCAACAACAACATAGTAGTCGGCTCTGGAGGGTTCAAACCCAATTACTTAAATATGTCCAGCGTAATTAAATTAATATTGGCTCCTAGGTCACATAAGGCCTTGGTGAATCTAGATGTCCCAATAGTACATGGGATGAACGCACCGAGATCAATCCTTTTTCTGGACTAATGACTTGGAAATGATTGCACTGTAATGGTTCACTCCTCCAATATCCTCAAAACTAGTAGCCCACTTCTTTGTCACATTCTTTTATGAACCTAGCATACCCAAGAATATACTCTAATGCCTCAAGGAGAAGGATATTTAAGCTCAGATCTTTAAGTATCTCAATAAGCCAATTGAACTTTCCTTCCCTTTTCTTCTGTTTTAGTCAATAAGGAAAAGGTGGGGATGGATGTGGAATTTTTCTCACTATAGGCTTATTGTCCATGCCCTAATTGTATCTTCAATAACCCTCATATCAGTACTTGCCACTTCATCAGCTTCCATAGAAGGTGTCTCTTCTACCATAGTACTATCATTCTTCGACACTTCATTAGTAAGCAACGGTGGATCAACAATAAATAAACCACTCTAAGTGGTGATAGAAATACAATGACTATTATCTTTTGATTTTAAACTGTGATACTCAAAAGGTTACCTGGCTGTCTCTAATTTAACGTGGCAGACATCTACCTAAACTGTTGCTCTAACTACTTAATAAAATTGGTATGAGACAACCTTTTGGGTAAAATCTAAGATATCAACCTTGATCTCTTTAAGGCTAGAATCTTGAATTTCTCGCCCCTTTACAAGTTTGGTCAACAGTGCCTCTATTCTCGATTCAGTATCACAACTGCTTAGTGGAATATACTTGTCCCCCTTTTTCTTATAGTCATCTTTTCATGTCCAGTCACCATCATTATCCCTACTGCAGTCTATTTATCTGTCTCTATAGTAGTTTTGACCTTGGTTTCCTTGACCTATGTATTGATAACCCCCAATTCATAATCAAGATACTTATTTTCCTCCTGTAAGACAGACTCATAAGCTCTGGAGACTGAACACTGTGCACATGCTGCATTTACCTTTTCAGAGTTTACTCCTACAAAATGTATAGTTAGTAACCTTATATCGGTCAACAACTATGCAATCTCTTACGCCACAAACTCATACACTTCTCTATGATTTGCAGAAGCTCTAATCATATAAGTACCATCCCTCTCAGCCTCCCGAGTATGCCACCCTTGATTAGTGAGAGATATTTAGTCTATAACCTCAAAAGCTTCTTCCCAGCATAATCTCATGAATGTGCCTATAGTGATTATGTCTTCCTTGGCTTAGGAACTGATGTTAAGGGCTCTATAGAATATCCCTAATAAGCTTATCCCTAAAGTATGATGATTGGGAACCATGCTCAGCTGCTTCTTAAACTGGAACCAAGCGTTGTAAATCGACTGAGAATAAAGTTGTCTAAAATTTTATATCTCATCTTTTAGCTACATTATCCTAGACGAAGGAAAGAAATGTTTTAAGAATTGATTTTGAGAGTTACTCCATGTAGTAATAGATCCTATCTAAAGTTCCCCCAACCATAAATAAGATTCTTCAATCAATGAGAAGGGGAATAACCTCAATCTGAGAGCCTCCTTATCTACCCTAGGAATAGTATAAGTGTAGATCTCAATAATGATAATAAGATGCATATTTGCATCCTCTATAGAAGAGCCCAAGAATATACCTTGCAAATATGGAATTTGGACCATGGCACTATATATGTTAAATTTCACATTGGATGTAGTGCAGGAGAAATGATAGCTCATGTTTTTGCTAGCACAATGTATCCCATATCTACTTCATCATCATATGGATAAAATTACTAGAATCTTGGAATCACTTGAGCTTTACCACCTCGAACTCCATCTAGATTACTATCGAGTACTGCTTAACAATCAACTATCAGTGTTGGACTATCTAACTCTACCTACTGAGCCAACCAGGCCTCCTCAACCTATCTTATCTAGTTGGTGGCTTTTTCTAACATCTTTTAAGTCTTTATATGAGTGATATTTAGTGGATCACCTAGAGAAAGGGGAGGTGCAACATTGGGATCATCCTGAAACCCTTCTAAATTGCCTACAAATACTGGTTCTGCCATCGTATGGTTAGGCTGTAAAAGTCTCTCTTGATTATGATTCAGTGGGATTTGGGGATTGCCTTGACTCCTGGTGTTAGGCATACACCTTTGTATACCTAACTAAGACTAAAAAATTAAATACCCGCAAACTCCAACAAACTTCAATCAACACTTCACAGATATACCAATCAACAATGCTAAAATTTCAATCAATGCCCAAACTACACCTCCAACTGAGTATAAAGAGGTTGCGGTCAAGAATAATAACCCAACTAGATTGGGTCAAAACCACAGAGAAGACTTGGATGTATATATCTAGTTACTAAAGTCAATGGGTTGAATAGGAAGTAAATAAGGGTTTATAGTAACAATCTCAAATAAGTTGCAGTATGTAACTTTGGTTGTAATCAGTCGGTGATGAACACTAGGACTGTGTTCCCTCTGGCTTCTTAATTTAGTATGTTTATCATGCTTTGTTGAACCAACACAATATATTGCATATAGAATCAGATAAGTTATGTACCATTAACTATCTTATGGACTCATTAACAAATTTCAATCTTTACTTTTTGAGTCTTTGGATATCGTATTACTAACCCTTATCCTAGATACTAGTTAACCCTTTACTTTTTACTCTTAAGTTATTAGATGATAGTTAACCAACTTACATAGACAATACCATTTAACTTGGATCGACAGTAAATCTTTAAATTATTATTGCAATTATATTTTCCTAGTCATTACTTCTCTTATTGAGTAAGTAAGAACAATCTAGGTAAGATCCTAAGCATTTAGAGCCACTAAGACATCTATCAAGACGAATATAATACAACACATGCACCACTACTGGTTTAGAAAAACTTAGCACTTCCCTAACTTCATTAACATGCAAGGTTTCCCACAGCCCTAGATAAGGATTTTAGCCACTCATACTTGTGAAACGATCAACGGAATTCTTAATGAATAGAATTAAACAATATCACAATAACAATTAAATAAAACCCAAAGTCTATAGCAAAATTATCAACCCAAAATCAATACAAAAGTAATCCTAATATCAAAGTTGAATCCTGGAATCAAAATATATGGTTGTGAATGTTAAGAGTATGTAACCTAACTACAAAAAAGCAGAAGGCTATATATAGGATACAAGGAAACCCTAAAAATCAAAATCTAAATAAGAAAGGAAATTTGAGGTCAGCGGCCACTTACTTAGGCCACATATGAACCATATGTACCACATATGGATTGCATGTGGTCTTAGGTAAGTGCTAGAACTTCTGTGTAGATCTTGAAACTCTCTGGACTTGGACTTCTCTATCATACTTTTGTCACTACAAACTATATGTGCCCTTAGTAAGTGATAGAGTCTTCTTTTTCCTAATTGTAAGCCTCTAGACGTCAAGTTCTTATACATACTTTAATCACCTATGCCCGATAAGGGGTACATATGCCAAAAATTACCTTGTTAAGTTGCCAAAAACTTTAATTTTCATATTTTTCTTCGGTTTGGCATCCAAAACCTAATTTCTGACAAAACACACCTGAAACACATCATATCTTACAAAACAACCTAAGGAACTTGCATATTTTCATCATTTTAAGAATCAAAAGTTTTATAAATACATAGAACATTAGTGACGTCTAAGAATTAGTAACCAACCTCTTAGTTTCAACTTTGGGTTCATCATCAAGATCAATATTATCATTCTTTGCCTTATCAACTACCTGCCTAGGTGGATCAATAGTATTCTTAGCACTCTAAGTGGTGATGGCTAAACATTGACTATCATTCTTTAAATTCTGCATAGTATTTCTTAGATAAATGCTCAATAGATGATGACTCAATATAGCCAACATCTATGCAAACTATTGTTTAAGTTTCTTAATCATAGTAGCTTGTGATTCTACCTTCTGGCTTAATCCTAAAATATCTGCCTTAGTTTCGTAAGACAACTCTCTTGATTCTCTAAATCCTTAACAAACCTAGCAAGCATTTCTTCCATCCTCAAATTAGTATCATGGTTCATTAGAGGAACATATGCACCACTTTTATCCTTAATAGTCATCCTTTCACTTCCAGTCACTATTTTTCTCTCGTATTCAATCCATATACATATCCCTATTATTGTTCTAACTTTTATTCCATTGCCTCGAGTTTCAGGAGTCTTGACCAGACCCTTGGACCTTGGCTCAAAAACCTGCCATCTCTTTATCCAGGTATTTATCTTCCTCATCGATGTTAGACTCATACTGCAGAGAAGATTTACCTTGTGCGCCCATTGAATTTACCTTCTCAGTGTTCATAGTTGTAAATTTCTTAGTCAGTAAACTAATCTCTGTCCTTAACTATGCTACCTCTTGGGAAACAATATCATCTAAAACTGTATACTTACTGTAAGCACCAATAGCATAAGTACCAACTCCTCTATTTGCCTCACAAGTATGTCACCCTCTATTGGTATTAGGGATTTGGTCTAAGATTTTTATAGCTAGCTCCCAATGAAGACTTATGAAATCCTTACAAGTAATAGTGTCTACAATAACTTTAGTATTTACTTTTAGGGCTCTATAAGATATCTCAAGAAAATTCCTTGATGAAATTTTATGATTAGGCATATTTAATAATTTATTCTTAAACCTCCACCATGTCTCATACAATGCCTTTGAATCAATTTCCTTAAATTATAAAATCTCATCCTTCAACTTCAATATTCTAGAAGGCTAGAAGAATCAACCCAAGAATTATTTCGGCAACTCATTCCCATTAGTGATGAACCTACGAGGTAGTTTCCTTATCCATAATGTTGCTTCTGTAGTAAGAGAGAATAGGAACAACCGGAGTCTCAAAGATTCCTTACTTACCCCAGGTAAATTATATAAAGTGTAAATCCCAAGGAAATTCATAATGTGCATGTTGTCATCATTAGTTGGCAAACCAGCAAATACACCATTCAGATTGAGCAGCTAAATCATAGCGCTCATAATATCAAACATTACCCCTTGGGGAAACTTGTAAGGAATGATACCTCCTATAATGATTGGCTCAACATACTCCAAATATTCTTTCAAAATATCAAATGCTAGTAAGTATTAATAACTTTGGGGTTGTTGAGATTTATATCTTCAAGATCTATCAAATAATGCTCGACGCTCTTCTTTTAGTTTCACTCTTTCCTCTTGAGATACACGACAGGCAACAACATCCCTTCTTGCATTTTCTTCAGCTGGTAACCTCACAGTGGTTTTCACAAGTGTCTCTTGAACACCTTGCAGAGGTGAAAAAATCATATTAGGGTAATTATAAACCCTATGCTTATGCTCTTCCATCTTATAATTCTATCATATGGTTTGCTCCAACATAGTATTGAGTGGTATCAAGGGATTTCATCAACTTTGATACTTGACATACACTGGTGTATGCCCCAAGAATAGCAGAAAAATGAAAATCAACAACCTCAATAACTCCAATCAATCAATTTTAATTGTATTCCTTGACAATGTAGCTAAAATTTCATGTTGCCCAAGATAACACCTCCAAGAAATTATAACCTAGTTGTTGCCAAATATATAACCCTAAAAAGATAGTTGGCAAACTCACAAGGAATAGGATGAATATTTATTACAAACTTGTTAAAATAGCCAGAAATTGTAGAAAAGAAAAACGGGTGATTTTGTGGGAACAGTAACGGTAGTAGCCAATCTTGACCTCCTTAAGTTAAAATAAATATGAAATGAATTCTAGGATTGTGTTCCCCTTGACTTCATAAATCCATAGGCTTATCGTGCTCCATCAAACCATCTTAATGCCTTGCATATAGAATCTGACAAGATATGTATCACCAATTGTCTTATGAATGTCTTTAGTGAACCTCATTAATCACCTTTTGAGTCTCATTGTATCCCCTTACTAACCCTTGTCCTAGATACCAGATTAACTATTACCTTCTAAGTATCAAGTTAATTAGATGAAGGTTAATAGCTTCAAATTACTATTGTTATCTTCTTTTGATAATTTCTACCTCTCTATTGAAGTAAGTATCCAATACATGTAAGTTCTTAATGTATAGTCATTAAGAAAGTGGTCAAACTGAAGAATATCACAATACATGAAAGAACATCAATCAAGATTGACTTTGCACTTTCTCTACTTTGTTATTCCATTAGTGTTCCCACAACCCTAGTTAAGTGGTTTAGTCACTCATCTTTGAAAGAACATACATTGAATTTATAAAACAAAGCATATGAATAATCTCACAATAATTTAAGAATAAAAACCAAAATCTTAAATTAGTATCCAACCGTTAAAACCAAGAATAATGGATTCCAAGATCAAAAGTCAAATCTCAGAAACAATATAGTGTTGTGAATATAAAGTGTGTGTAAGCTAATACAACAATATCCAAGAGGTATTTATAGTTACAAAATAAAACCTAAAGATACTATCCAAAATGAAAAAGGAAAATAAGGTCAGAAATGGTAACACCTCAAGCAATGAGTCCTTTAGGTAGATGATGACTCATTGTCATCTTGGTATCCTGGATTTAATGATCGTTGGAGACAACTCTTCATGTTTCCCTATGTGTCATTGGTTAGACTCATTTCCTTTTCAGAGAGTTTTCAACTTTCAAATGTTTTCTCTAAATGCTCAGAACAATCTTCATGGCGAGCCATAGTCAGACCCTATGACTCATCACTAGCCTCATCTTCACTGGGCTCAGACTTGTAATCTTTCAAGATGTTTTCACATTTTTACTCAAAATGATCCTACCTATGACTCTTAGTCAGATCCAATAAGTCGTAACTAGTGTCTATTTTATTATTCCACTCAAATTTCTTTACTGGTCACCCTACGACTTGGATGATGAGTGATAGCATCACCCAATGACTTGTTGTCCAAGTAAATACTTTAATTTTTGGAGATTTCTCTTCCTTTATTTATTATACTCACTTCCAACCCTATTTTATGTAAAACAACCACAAAACACATCACATCAAACAAAAAGGACCAAAGTACTTGCATAATTTCATTAATTTAAGCATAAAAAGTTCCATTGAAACATGAAACACCAACACCCTCAACTTAGAATGTTTACATGTCCTCAGGAAACAAACATATAATAAATAAACGCAATGTTTAAATAAGATAAACTGAAGGTACCTATGGCAGTTAACCCTAGTTTGGCTCAAAAACTTGTATCCCTTCATATTTCCAACTTTTCAACATAACTATGTGGGTCTATGTAGAACAACACCGTGACATAAAGGAATCAAACAATGGTATTACATTAACAACAAATAATAAAACAACTACACGAGTTACACTACCCATACAAATACACAATTAGCAGTATAACCATGTAACTTCATAGATAGAAGTTTCAACGCACATAGTATTTCCATATCAATACAAGGGACAATGTTAAGACACTCATGCTAAAAAATGTTCGAATCAATGTGCATTAGAATTCCATAGGATTGCCCTTACAGTTGGAGGAAGATTACTATAGGACTTTATTTGGCTTGTAATATAGGCTTACAGATGATGTGGTATATTTGTGATCTAGTGACTCACCCTCCTTAAGACCACACCTATACTTGGCTTTACTTCTCAGCCCTTTTCTCTTTTATTCCTCCCTTTTTCTCCTTTATTGATTTTCCATATTTGGTGAGGTTTTATTTTCTCTATGTATTCCTTTTTCTCTTTTTCTTTTTCTTTTCAAGTTTTTCATCACATTTTTCATTTCTACCACTCCAACCTTACCAGATTTTTTCACATTACACACTCTTTTTCATACCCAACTTTAACTATTGATGTGTGAGTAGATGCTAACACATTTGAGGCTTTTAACTAATAATAATTGCAAAATCTTAAGCAACCTTTTTTGTTTTTGATTGTTTTTTATTTGATATTGTAGTAAAAGTCAAGATGCAAGAGAACCAGCAATAATAAAAGTAAAAGAGTTGATTTTTGAGCAAGTAGAGAGGGAAGTATAGTTGTCAAATTGTTTGATAAGTCATCAACTTTATGATAAACTATTAGAGTTGTCTTCATCCTTAGACAGAGAATAAGAATCAGCTGGAAGAAGTGATGACAACTTGTGATAGGCCATTAGAATTGTGATAAGCCATCAGGCTCGTCGTCAGGCTTAGGCAGTGCTTGAGAACTTGAAGTAAAAAAGCAACAACAATTCTGATAAGTCTTCATATGTCTAATAATCCATCGGGCTTCATCATCAGATGAAGACAAAACTCGTTCAAATGTGAAGAGGATCTGACGACATTCTTAATAAGGAATCAGGCTCCTAATAAGCCATCACATACGTTGTCATTTGTTCAAGAAAATACTGTGATTTGTGATTTTGTTTCCATAATTAGGATGAGGTATTTAAAGCATATGTTAGGTTTTTCTAATAAAAATGAGCAGAACATCTTTAACTTATTCAAAAGGTAAACACACCTTTTTTTGGGGCTCAAAACTTAGAATTCAATTTTCAACTCTTTGATTTGGTTGAGAGAATTTTCTCTTGAACTTAGAAGGGAATCAACTTCAAACTTCATTTTTGTAAGTTTAATTACTTTGAATGATGATTAAAATTATTGCTATCTCTTTCTTTATCTTGTGGAACTAAAACCCATAACTAGGATTATGGGATCTATGATTATTCCCCCATGGATTTAATAGTTGGTTAGGATTTGAGTGATTTTGGGGACATCTTCAAAATTCCTTTGTTATGATTGTTATTTGTTGGTTAAAATAATAAATCCCGCCTCATGTTGATTTGCTTGAACTGAGAAATAAACTAAAGGTAGCGAATTATCAACAAGGATTTGGGAAGGTTAAGCTCCCATCTAATGATTAATGTTGTGACAAGATTGATCAAATTGAGATAAAATCAGTATGAATAGAATGATTTCCTAAGTTTGAGAGAATTAGGGTGTTCAACATCTAGGTAGGTTGAGAAACACTTAGATGGACTGTCAAAACTGATAATTTGGTGTTTCCCACAAGTCATGAGAACCCAATACTATAGTTCTTATTTAATGGGGATTAATAATCATAGAGATCACAACCCTAGTTCCTCTCTATCACTAATTTGAAATATTTAAAATTTAGTTTTAAGCTCTAAAACTGTTTAAAAGTTTAACATTTGTTTTATCATAAAAAACCCCCATTTTATCTTTTGGTATCATTTGTTTGAATTCAACTTAGAGCTATAGTTTCAAATTAGTTTAATTTCCACTCACATTGTTCCTCATGGATTTGACCTTGACTCGAAAGTTAGGTAAATGTATTGATGATGATTTCCTTGCACTAAATTGACGTGTAATTTGAGCATTATCAAAAATGGCACCATTGTCGGGGAACAATTTGGCGTATTGAGTTAGTTTGGAATTTTAGCCTGCTTGCTTGAATTCAAACTTGTCAAAATTTATTTTTAGTTTTCTTTTATTTCTTCTGTTAGGTAGATTTTTATTTTAGTTTACTTATTACTATGGCATTGTGGAATGAACATTACCTTGGTGGTTGGAAATCATATCTTGATGATCTATGTCCATTTTATGATGGACCTCACTTTTGGTAAGATTGTAGATATGCTCCCTAGAGAGAGATGTGCGCACCATCTCCATCCTATCGGGAGTATTATTGTTCTTTATATGGTGGTTAAGATGGACATTGGAGTGATTACCAAAATGCCCCCTCCCCCTATTGCGCTAACCCAAATTCTAGTTCTTTTTATGAGTTTGATAGGTCTTATGGTCAAGAATAGCAAGAATGAAGCACCGATAAGAGTGGCATTGAATCTATGTTTCAAAGAATGTTGGATCTCCATAAAAAATGTATGATATCGTATGTGATATATGTCAAGACATGAAGCCAATCATTCATGAAGAGATAGATATAGAGGTCAATCATTCAAAGCATTCTTCTATATTATGTTTAGATAATATCTTATCTATGGAATCATTTCAAGTATTGAAAGAATGTGAAGATGAGGATCAAGAACCCTATATTGATGTTGATCTTGATGATGAGCAACCCTCAGTGATTTCCCAACCAATTGAACCAACTATGAGAGATGATGCCAAGATTGAGAAAATGGTGCTAGAGGCAAAACAAGAAACCAATCCAATCTCTTATAAAGACTCTAGCCCAATTTGGGGTGAAGAGGTTAAGAAGGATGCAACTTTAAAATTAGGCAGAAGACCTCACTCGAATCACTTTTCAATATTATGCTTGGTGGATGTGATGAAAGTTGAATCACCCAAGCAAATAATGAATTTTGGAAATGAGGTGGAAAATTCCTACATTTTGTAGTTTGTCATGCCAAAAGGATATCATACAACCCCAATCTTGAAGGCCAAGAAGATTTAAGATCGATGTCTATTTAGTGTCTTTTAAGATTCTCACCATTGCCAAATGAGCCCATATGAATGTTCGATGCAAAATCTGACAAGTGATTCAAGTCTCCAAAGTGGTGTGATAGAACTTTCCTTATCATACTCTCACATTTGCCCAATGCACCTAAAAGATATAATGATCGAAAGGTGGGCCGACGATTCAAATCATCTATGTGGAGGGATAAAATATGAAGCACTTTTAAGGTATCTTGATGAATTTTGAGTAGTCAAGATAACCTAGTCGTGCCCCGACATTAAATCAGGCGCTTCTTGGGAGGCAACCCAAGATATTTTGTTGTTTGTATTCATATTATGTGATTGATATCAGATATTTGCACCAAGGTGTCATAGGTATGTTTCTAACTCTCTTGTTTTGGTTTGACGCATTGGGAAAATTGCATGATTTTAAGTTAAGGGTGGGGCTGCTTGTGGGTGTTGATGTCCTCTTGGGGTTTTTGTTGTCGTGCCTCTTTTCCCGAGAGTCTTATTCCTAGTTGAGCCGGTATGTTTAGACGTATTGTGATTTATTGTAAAATGTTGTAGTTGGCTAGGAGAAATACAAGTACCTTAGGCATTTAACATGTTTTTGTTGATTTTTGAACACCTCTCCAAAGGTCTATTTTATAACTTTGTGATATGCATTTATGTGTGACAACTGTGCATCTTGTTATGGCATTAGTACTAGTGACATGATAACCACTCCTAAAAAATTGCATGAACGAATATGTAGTAGCTTGTGATGTACCTTTGTGCAATGTGTGTGTAAGATACTACCTATTTCTCAATATGTGTTAAATCCAGAACTTGCCCGCTTGGTCTTGCCTTGGTTGTAGGATAGCAGTTAGGAAAGGATCATAGGCCGTTGTTGATATTAGTCCACTTTTAGCATAAATGACCTTCCACGTATGAATAATATCCCTTGATCCTGATATTGATCCTGAATGCCTATTATTTTTACTATTCCTATCACCTACCCATTTGTATCACAAGAACCTATATTAGCCCTGGTCCTCCATGGACATTATGCACTTTGACTTAGGCAAATAGCCTAAGTTGAGGGTGGATATCATAGGGGTGCATGATGTAAAGTGAGTATAAATATGGGTAAAAAAATGCAAGGGTGGGTGTGGTAGAAAAAGAATGAGAAAAGAAAAGTTGTGAAAAAAAAATGAATGAATAAAAACTGCACCCAACTAGAATGTGCTTTTATCAAGAAAGGGAGAAATACGGTAAAGATTGATAATTGACACCCCAAAAATAGTGTAGTGACAAAGAGGCTTAGTTACTTTAATATGCTTGTGTATCATACCATCCCCAAGCATACATTGCAAGCTAAAGAAAAGTCCTATAGTGATCCTAAGTTAACTGTCTGAAAGCTTTGGTAATGAAAATAAGGGCAAGCTTATGGTATTTTGAATACATGTACTAGAACTTATTTCTAAGAGTGAGTGTGTCTTGACCATACCTGCATTGACATGCTTGAGTTCACATAGCAATAAAGAGGGACCTCTTTGTTTTAAGGGCACACTGGTTACGTTGCTAGTCTCTAACTTGTTTGGATAGTGTAATCTTGGTACATGCTTGGTTGTTGTTGCTGAATTGATGCAATATCTTGATTCCTCTATGTTGCATTGTTGTTCTTCAATAATATGCAGAGTTGTTTTTTAAATTAATTGAGCTTGGAGATGGTCAAGATGTTTTGAGCTAAAATGGATGATTGACTGCCCAATGTGCTTTGTATCCTCTTAGTTATGTTTTAGTTACTTAAGGACAAGCAATTGTTTTATGTTGAGGGTGTTGATGTATGAGCAGATGCTAACACATTTGAGGCTTTTAACTGATAATAATTGTAAAGTCTTAAGCAACATTTGTCATTATTGATTGTTTTCTCTTTGATATTGTAGTAAAAGTCAAGATGCAAGAGAACCAGCAATAATGGAAGTACGATAGTTGATTTTTTAGCAAGTAGAGAGGGAAGTATAGATGACGACTTGTCCGATAAGTCATCAGCCTTGTGATAAGCTGTCAAAGTTGCTGTCAGCCTTGGATAGAGAATGAGATTTAGCTAGAAGAAGTGACGACAACCTGTGATAGGCCGTTAGAGTTGTGATAAGCCATCAGGCTCGTCGTAAGGCTTAGGCAGTGCTTGAGAACTTGAAGTTAAGAAGTGATGACAATCCTGATATGTCATCACATGTCTGATAAGCCATCAGGATTCATCATCAGCTGAAGACAAAACTTGTTCAAATTTGAAGAGGAGCTAACGACATTTTTGATAAGGCATCAGACTCCTGATAAGTCGCCACACACGTCATCGTTTTTCCAAGAAAATATTGTGACCTGTGATTTTTTTCCATAATTAGGATGAATTATTTAAAGCATATGTTAGGGTTTTCTAATAAAAGGGGCGGAACATCTTGAACTTATTCAAAAGGCAAAGACACCTCTTTCTCGGGCTCAAAACTTAGAATTTAATTTTAAACTCTTTGATTTGGTTGTGGGAATTTTCTCTTTAACTTAGAAGAGAATCAACTTCAGACTTCATCATTTGTATGTTTAATTACTTTGAATGATGATTACAATTTTTGCTATCTCTTTCTTTCTCATGTGGAACTAAAACCCACAACTAGGGTTGTGGGATCTATGATTATTCCCCCATGGATTTAATAGTTGGTTTAGGTTTGAGTGATTGTGGGGACATCTTGACAATTCCTTTGTTAGGATTGTTATTTATTGGTTGTAAATAATAAATCCCGCCTTATGTTGATTTTCTCGAACCGAGAAATAAACTAAAGGTAGCAAATTATCAACAAGGATTTGGGAAGGTTAAGCGCCCATCTAATGATTAATGTTGTAACAAGATTGATCAACTTAAGATAAAATCAGTATGAATAGAATGATTTCCTAAGTTTGAGAGAATTAGGGAGTTCAACATCTAGGCAGGTGACAAACACTTAGATGGACTGTTGAAATTGATAATTTGGTGTTTTCCACAAGTAATGAGAACCCAATACTACAATTATTATTTAATAGGGATTAATAATCATAGTAATCACAAGCCTAGTTCCTCTCTTTCACTGATTTAAACTATTGAAATTTTAGTTTTGACCTCGGAAGCAAGTTAAAACATCAACATTTGTTTGATCATCAAAAACCCCCCATTTTATCTTTTCGTATCATTTGTTTGAATTTAACTTATAGCTATAGTTTCAAATTAGTTTAATCGCCACTCACATTATTCCTCGTGGATTCGACACCCACTCCAAAGTTAGGTAATATATTGACAACAACTGCCTTGCACTAAATTGAAGTGTTAGTTGAGTGTTATCAACTCTGCACCGCTATGATAGCCACCTTAAACTTAGGCGATTTTCCTGAGTTGAGATACACAATGTACAAGGAGGGCCCAGGGCCAAAATGGGATTATTGTAATCAATTTGGAAAGGTAAAAAGGTTAAAATCAAGAAGAGAGGTCTATGTAGGCTCAAATAAGGGATCAAGGGATACTTATTCATATTTGGATGATTATTTTGGCTAAGAGTAGACTAAATCAAAAAGGTCCTATGATCATGACCTAACCAACTATCCTACAACCTAGGCAAGACTAATCGGGAAAGTTTTGGATTAAATGCACAAAGGGAACTAGGTAAGTTTCTCAGACTTACATGACACAAGGTTATACTTTAAACTAATACCTATCTAATTTAATTAAATACTAATTTATGATTATTTTTCCCTAATACTAACGCCATAATAACATTCAAATGATGGACACAGAGATATTCACATTACACAGTTTACAAAATTTTGGAGGGGTATCATTTTATCAAAACACTAAAGATCAATCAAACACAAAATATGTCAACTACCTCCTTATTTTCTCCTAATTAAACACAAACCACAAAAAAAACAAAATAAAACACTACATGACCTAAACATGTTAGTTCTACTAGGATAACATAACCGATGGGAAAAAATATGGCAAGAAAAATCATCGATTATGGTATACCCCCACCCCAACTAAAGACTGTACATTATCCCTAGTGCATGACTATAAACTAAAAATAGAAATAAACATATACATGGGAGCACTAGGCATTAAATCATGAAGTCTCAGTAGGAGTAGGCCCCACTTTCATCAATAGTGGTCCTATTGGTGATTGAGACACTCACATCAATAGTGGAATTAATGGTGGTTGGTACACTCCAAGGTGTCTAGCTCTCTGGATGAAGAACAGAGCTCTTACTTGCATCTGTTGTAGCAGCAGCTGTCATCTCACCCATATGAGAGCTACCAGCTCCTGCCCCCATCTTGTGGACCTCAGTAAAATAGTCCTAAGAAGTCTAACAGCTTGTTACCCGTGCATCCCGCTCCTCCTCTTTCTCTCTTCTCTTCTTCCTTCTCTTCCTTATTCTTTCTATACCTTCATCATCAATAGATTTTTCGTCACCCTTCATTCCCCAAATATTTGCGCACATCCTTAATAAGGATCTCCTCAATGGTAGGGTGAGTTGGAAATAACCTCATAGCCATGTCCTCAATAATAGCTCAAAGTGCATCCAACTCGTTATGCACGCCCGATAAATCTGGCACCTGAATGCCCACCAAGCTTTGGCTAATGTGTAGATTAAAACTATCGAACTGAGTCTACATACCATGCATCTCACTTTTAATATATTTATTCACCCAAGGTTATAACCCCTTATTGATATTACTCACTCATTACTTGAGGGTGCCCAATATCTTTAGCATACTGGTAAGAAAATCCTGTTGACAAAATCATAGCTACCTAGAGGTGGGTGGGAAGTGGACGATCTCAATGCCAGAGGAGGTAGTGATTGTAAGGATTTTGTAGAAATAGTAAAGGCCTGTGGCTCAGCTCATGAAGTCTTAGTAGGTGCATCTCCAAGGTTAGTAACACCTTGAGTATTAATATCCGTCTACTCACTATCCTAGAATGCTTTCTAAAGTAGCAAAGCACCAACCTTGTCCTTTGAGATATGATTGCCATGATCCTCAATCAACCACAAATCTATGGTTCAATGGACCGACATAAAGTAATCAAACTTCGAGATTATTAGCACCTTCTAATCAAGGCATATATGATTCACTAAGAACAAGAAAGTTAGGTTAGTATTCATAGTCACAGCCAGATTGTGAATATCCCTTGCAAGGATCTTGACAACTTCAATCTTGTATCCTTCCAAAATACAAATGACTAATGCAACTCTGTTTTGACTAAATACATTCTGTCACATAGTCGGTCTTAGTCGATGCCAAACCAAAGTCCACCACTCCTTGTCCATAATATTTAGGCTACCCATTGTAATATGAGTAGAAGGGTCCACCATCTAAGGCACCTCCTCTTGTGACACATCGATAATTTAAGTAATCCATCTTAAATTCACCAACTTATTATCTGACCCGATCTGCTTTGTGTTCTGCTTTCGCATTTCCTCTGTGTGGTGATCAATCTCTGAAGCATCTATGGAGAGCTAAAAACCTACTCCATAAAGAAACTAGGATATAGTTAGAGTGGATATGTTCATCCAAAAACCATAGATCATCAATGACGATAGGGGATCATCTCCGTGCTATTCCATCCCCTGCGGGTTCATCCACTTCAACTCCATCTGGTATGTTCTATAAAACTCTCAAAATAATGTTGGGTTGTATCTACGGGGGACCCTCATCATCCATTCAAAGTGATACATTTTAAATCGAGACATAAACTTTGGCATCTCATACATGACCACTCTACTCAACTTAGGCTCAATGTCAAACCCTCTCTTCTCCTCTACGTAGTAGGGACGATGGCACTATTTCGATCATATAATTTCTACATCCTGAGGTAACCCCATCTGTTAATGATGGGTACCTAGGCAGGCTCAATCTATAAAGTTGGCTGAACTGGTAGAGGAGGAGGAATCTTCACTGGTGTACTATCACTATACTCTCCCTCCTCGCTACCATCTTAATTCTCTAAACCTAACTTAAAACCTCCATTGTGAGATTCGCAGCTAGATGCATCATCTTTTTTTCTTTTTTCACCCTCGAGATTTGATTCAATCTCCTCTCCCTCTTTAGACTGGGGAGAAGAGTATGGTGATGATTAACTTGGATTCTTCATCCGAGGCCTAACCTTTAGAGATGACTAGCCTGGATAAGTAGCCTTTATGCCTTGGGGAAAAATGCTCCTTGGTTCCACTAGTTTGGCCATGGGATATTCTTCTACAAAATTGCTAAACTCATCATCAATGGGCTCATCCCTCAATTGATAAGTGGTGGAAGGAGCCTTCTTCTTAGGTGTCTACTTGGTTCTCTTTGTAGAGTCATTCTTATATGACATTATGCCTGAGGTAAGACACAATTTAGTTAATTCTAGTAAAAAGAAAGATAAACTAAAAATAGTGACACTGGATGGGCACCCTATGAGTTAGGCTACGACTAATTGCCAGAGGCTATGAGTTGTTCTAAAAATCATAGGGTAGAATAACATTTAATGGATTGACATTGGTCACCCTACGAGTCTACCTAATGAGTCATTAGGTTACCTGAAGCCTCTCAAGTGACTCGTAGTCTGACCAAAACATAATTTCTCAACAATCATTTACGTCCAGTCACTATAAGTCCATACTATGAGTCGTAGGGTAAGACAATAACTCATAGTGTGAGTGGTAGTATGACCAGATCACTCTTATGCTCTTAGTGGCTACAAGTCACTTAATGACTCATCAAGTTAACCTATGTGTCGTTACAAGGCCCGTGGCGACTGCAACATGTATAATTAAGGATGGTGCTTGTTCAAACCACTCTCGAGGGTACTCAAACTTCCCCTTGCATTTTTCACCGATATTATACACCATAAATCATCCCTATCAAGTTTTACTCTATTAATAATAATCTAAAATTGTCAAAAACTCTAACAGTTATTTTATCCATGGGCACATTACACACTTAGAATTCCAAGAAATTTTCATTATGAACAAAACATTAATTTTGAATTAACAACACAAGATTAAAGAACTTACTTTGAAAATAGAGAAATATTTTCTTGGATTCCTTAGATTTTCGTAGCCTTGTCCTTGAGATGTAATTTTTTGATTCTCAAGAGTGATTAGATCTTGATTAGGGTGTTTGAGGATAACTAGGGGAGTATTTAGTGTATTAGAGATGGTTATGCGAATATGGAGAGAGTTTAGGTGTTTCAAAAAGGAAACAGAACCATTTTGGATTTTAATCACCATTTTATTTTGATTAATCAAGTTAGGTCACCCCATTAGATCCATAATGTTGGCTCTAAAGGTGACTATTGGAAATGACTCATAGTTATTGGCTATGAGTCATTGGCTCCCTCCCTTTAATACCTATTCTTACCTGGGTCTTAAGTCATGATGACTCAAGGCGATGAGTCATTATCACTAACAAAAACTCATACTGAGAGTCATCAAGACTCTAGAGACCACTTACCTGAGAGTTTTCACATGGGATTTTCTTGACGGGTTAGGTGGCGAATTGCAGGGAATCCTTACAACTCGTACGGTCCCTCAAGGAGACCTAGGTATCAATTTTTTTTTTGATCTTTTTTTCTATCTTTAGCCTTGCACACTGAACATACAGATTACCCTATAATGTAAAAAGTACAAAATATGGGTTGCCTCTCATGCAGTGCTTGATTTAACGTCCCATCACTACGTGGCTACATTGGATACTCAGAATTTTCTAATAAGTTGATGGGTTTCCTCCCATGCAAAAACTGATTTAACATCATCGAACAACTCTGTTGCCTTAGCTACTCAGAATTCGCCAAGGTTTATATCAACAAAAACCTTCACTTCCTCCTTATTTCCCATATTATGGTTAACATGTTGCTCATTCACCTAGAATGGGGCTTCTCTATACTTTAGCTTGCCAGGAAATATGAAAAGTCTCAAATTATACAACAAGACCATATTACTAGGATGTAATACCCTTTTCTCAATCTTTTTATCATGGTACAACTTCGTATACTCCTAATACACAATTGAACTTTCATATGTTCTGAGTTGGAATTCATCCAACTCATTTATCTTACTCATCCTCCGGTTTGCAACATCTCTCCACTCAAAATCTAGCTTTTTTTCAATGCCCATAGATCCTTGTGTTTAAGTTTAACTGGCATGTGGCATGCCTTGTTATACAAAAGCTTATATGGAGAGATACGTATAGGGGTTTTAAAAGTTGATTGATAAGAACAAAGTACATCATCAAGATTCCTTAACCAATCAGTCCAATTAACATTTATATTCTTTGCTAATATGAACATGATCTCACAATCAAAAACCTCAACTTGCCCACTTATTTGTGAATGGTAAGGTGTTGCCACCTTATATTTCACTCCATACTTTTCAAGCAAGGCTTAAATAGGCAATTATAAAAATAGGACCCACTATCACTAATGACAGCATGTGGAGTACCAAACCTCAAGAATATGTTCTTCTTAAAAAATGTCGTGACATTACAACCATCATTATTAGGAAGAGAAAACACTTCCACCCACTTAGAAACATAGTCAACAACTATCACTATATACTCCATACCATACAAACTCACAAATGTACCCATGAAATAAATTCCCAACTATCAAACAACTCAAGCTTAAGAATAGGTGTCATGGGGAGCTCATGCTTCCGTGAGATATTTCCTTGGCACGTGTATTGGTCACAGGCCTGAGCATAGTCATATGTATCTTTGTAAATTGGTGTACAATAGTATCCACACTGGAAGATCTTATGGTTCGTGCGAGTTCTACCATGCTGACCCCTAACTGGGGATGAGTGACATACCTCAACAATATATGTCATCTCAACTTCTAGCCTACACCTCCAAATTAAACCATCCGCACACACCCAAAATAAAATTGGCTCATCCAAGAAAAACATGCACACCTTATACATAAACTGCTTTCTTTACTAAAATAATAAGTCCTTCAAGATAAGGTCACTTGCCAAAGAGTTGTCAAAATTAACAAACTAAGGGATTAAGTCTTGAGATGCTGCCAAAACCTAATCATCTAAAAAAGTATCATCAATATCAAGATCATCCCTAAATTTGATCATAGCCTTCTCTTTTAGGTGAGATAGATGTCCTCCAACTTGATTCTGTATACCCTTTTGGTCCATAACATCAAAATCAAATTCCTGTACAAATATTACCCACCAAATCAATCTAGGCTTTACATCTTTCTTTTCCATAAGATACCTCAAAGTTGTATGATTTGTATGCACAATTACTTTAGTCCTAATAAAATAGGACCGAAATTTCTGAAAATCAAACATCACCATAAGTAACTCCTACTCAGTCACTATATAACTGCTCTATGTGGGGTTGAGTGCTTTGATGGCATAGTATATAGGATAAAGTATTTTCTCACATATTTGTCCTAGGATGGCTCCTAAAGCATACCACTGGCATCACACATCACCTCAAATGGAAGAGACCAATCTAGAAATGCAATGATGGGAGAAAAAATCAACTTCTCTTTTAGGCACTAAAAGGCCATGAGACACGCATCATCAAATACAAACTTCACCTCCTTCTTCAATAACTTGCACAATGGATTTGAAATTTTGGAGAAGTCCTTGATGAATAGCCTATAGAACCCTGCATGACCCAAACTTGGAATACCTTAGATAGAGATAGGTGGGGGTAATATATCAATCCCTTTAATATTCGCTCGATCAACCACTATACCTGTATTCAAAATCATATGCCCCAAAACAATGATCTCTTTCAATATAAAGTGTTAATTCTCCAAATTTAACACCAAGTTGTGCTCCTCATACGTCTAAAGTAAATTAGCCAAATGAGCTAAACAGTCATCAAAAGAATCACCCACAATCAAGAAATAATCCTTGAAAACTTCTATAGTATCCTCCATCAAATAAAAAAATGTACATCATACAATGTTGAAAGGTGGTAGGAGGATTATAAAGTCCAAAAGGAATCCTCTTTAATGGGAACATACCATATCAACATGTGAAAGTTGTCTTCTCTAAGTCTTTGGGGGTAATAGAAATCTGATTACACCCTGAATAACCATCAAGAAAATAATACCACCCTCTACCTATAATATGGTATAACATCTAATCCATAAATGGCATAGGGAAGTGATTCTTCAGCGTCCAAGTGTTTAGCATTTGATAATCCATAAAAACTCTCGATCCCATAACTGGTATAATGGGAACCAACTCATTCTTCTCATTGGGGACCACAGTGATCCCAACTTTTTTTGGTATATACAAAACCAGACTCACCCACTTTCTATCTATAATAGGGTAAACCACACCCGCATCTAACCACTTGATGATCTCCTTATTCACCACATCTTACATAGGTGGGTTCAGACAATGTTGATTCTTAATGCTAGGCATAAATTCTGGTTCTATGAGTATAAATTTTGAGAGAAATCTCAATAATATATATAATGGTCCAACAAATGGACTTTTTAAACCTCTACAATATCAACTAAATCTGTTGCAATAATAACCTACAAGGTACTCTTGGCCACCAAAAATACATAATGCAAGTCAGAAGAGAGGGACCTCAATTCCAAGATTGGTGGTCCCTTAATAGATGGTCAGACTTATGGAGTTGCTTTATTCTTCAACTCCAAATCCAACTTCATTAGAACATAAGTTTCAGATCCTCTACCAATAAGAGCACGCACCATCTCATCATATTCATCAATGTCATCACTGTTAATGCTCTTGGTAACTACCTTTAACATCTCTACACTAAGACGCTCCTTAATACATGAAGTCAATACATCTTCATCTACAATATCTATCACGGATACCACTCTTATAGATTTTAGTTACTGCATTGACTGACCCACATTAAAAGTAATGTGTTAGTCCTCAAGCTTGAATTATATATATCTCATCTCTATTTAACCAATGACCTATCCATGGCTAAGAAAGGCCTTGCTAAGATAATAGAAACATTAAAATCCACCTCACGGTCAATAATCATAAAATTAGTTGGGAATATGAAGAAAGCTACTGTTACCAAAACATCAACACAAAATACCAACTAGTTTTTTCATAGTCTGGTCGGCCGTAAATAATCTCATCGACATTGCTTTAGGTTTACCTAAGCCAACTATTTGTAAATCACTAATGATATCATTTTTATACTATTTACAAAGTAACACATTTCTCATGAAAAATTTAGAGACCCAATAGTGTAAGGAATAGTGAAAGCTCTGGAATTTTCTTTCTTCTTAACCAAAGACTGGAAGCGATAGCACTGGAATGGTTCATATTATCAGCAGATGCAAAACTCACCATCCACTTATTCAACATTAAGTCCTTTATAAACTTCATATAATCGGGCATCTACTCCAATGCTTCTACAAGAGGGATATTCACAGGCAACTCCTTTAATATAGACATATATTTCTAATATTTCCCTCTTTCTTACTTCTTCTTCACCATTGGAGGAAAAGGTCGAAGAAGTTGTGGATTTGTCTATAAAAATTTCTTGACATCCTTACCTTTTCCTTTATTAGTTTTAACTCTTTTCTCAATGCTCTTAGATTTTTTTCATGTCTCAATATTAGTCACTAACTTCTCAATTTCATCTTTGGGTGTATTATCAAGATCAATAGTATCGTTCTTTACCTCATCAACTATCAACATAGAAGGATCAATAGTATCCTTACCCCTTTGAGAGGTGATGGCTACATAGTGAATATCATTCTTTTGATTTTGCACAGTGTTTCTTAGAAGAATGCTCAATTAAAGATGATTCAATATAGCCGACATCTGTCAAAACTACTATTCAAGTTGCTTAATCATAATAACATATGATTCTACCTTCTGGATCAATCCTAAAATATCTGTATTAATCTCCTTAAAGAGACTCTCTTGATTCTTTGAATCCTTAAACACACTTGCCACATTGCTTTCATCATCAAATTAGTATCATAGTTCCCTAGTAAGACATATGCATCACTCTTATTCTTTTAGTTATCCTTTCACCTTATGTTACCATATCTCTTGACTTTATTCCCTATACCTATCCCAATTATAGTTCTGACCTTAATTCCCTTTCCTTGAGTTCTATTAGTCTTAACCAGACCCCTGGCCTTTGAATTAAAAACCCATCATTTCTCTATATAGGTACATTACTTCATCATTGATGTTAGACACATACTCCCTAAAAGATTTAACTTGTGGTGTGGCTAGTATCCCAATCACCATCCTCTGTTGTGTAACCTGTTGATCAACTATATTATATAAGACTCTCTGCTCAAAGGAAGCACCAATAGCATAAGTATTGACTCTTTTTTCTACCTCCTGAGTATGCCACCTTTGGTTGATTCTTTCTAACATTTCCCATCTAGCTCCCAACAAAGGCTATATAAAATATTTCAAGCGAATTCCTCCCTAAAATCCTATGGTTGGGTACATTTAATAATTTCTTCTTAAACCTCAACTATGTCTTGTATAATGCCTCTAAATACAATTTCCAAAAATTAGAAATCTTATCCTTCAATTGCATTTCCTAAAAGGCGGGAAGAATTAATCCAAGAACTATTTCCGCAACTTATTCTAATTATTAATGGTCCCACGAGGTAGTTTTCCTAGCCATAATGTTCCTTTTCCAGTAAGAGAGAATAGAAACAACCAGAGTCTTAAAGCTTCCTTGACTCACCCCAGGTAAATTATATGAAGTGAAAATCCCAAGAAAATGATATGCATGTTTGCATCATCAGTTGACAAACTAGCAAACACAATCTTCAGATTGTGAAGCTAAATCATATCACTCATACTATTAAACTTCACCCCATGGGGAAACTAAGGAGGAATGATAGCTCCTAACTTGATAGGCTCAACGTACCCTAAATTTTTATTTAGATCATCAAATATTGGAAAGTACTGATAAGATGGGGCTTGTTGAGCTTTATCTCTTCTAGCTCTGTTGAGTGTTGCTCTATGCAGTTCTTCAAGTCTCACAATTTCTTTTGATCTAAACAATAGGTAGAAAGATCCTTCCTTGTATTCTCTCAAGCTAGTAATCATTCATTGGTTTGCGTGGCTATCTCTTGAACACCCTGCAAAGGTGGAAGAATTAGGTTAGGGTTATCATGAACCGCATGCTCATGCTCTTCTATCTTACAATTATATCATAGGCTTTGCTCAAACATAGTATCAAGTGGGATGAAGAGATTTCCTCAAAGTTGAGACCTGGACATACACTGTTGTATTCCCCCAAAAATAATAGAAAAACAAAAATAAACAACCTCAACAACTCCAATCAATCAATCCATAAACATTTTCCCTAACAAGGATGCCAAAATTTGTAGTCGACCAAGATTACACCTACAAGAACGTATAACATGGTTGTTTTCAAATATATAACCGAACAAAGGTTAGTTCCAAACTAACAAGGGATAGATTGTTTTTATCACTAACTTATTGACGAAAAAAAAGTTGCAAAAAAGTAAAAGGGAGAATTTTGTGAAAACATTAACTGTAGTAACAAATCTTAATTGCCTTACATTGAAATCAATTGAGACGAGTACTATGATTGTGTTCTACTTGACTTTCTAACTCTGTAAACTTATCATGCTTTGTTAAACTATCTGAATGCCTTGCATATATAATCTGATAAGATATGTACTACCAACTGTCTTTTGAACATCTTTGGTGAATCTTACACCTCACCTTTTGAGTCTTACAGTCTCTCCTTATTAACCCCTGTCCTAGATCTATGATTAACTATTTCCTTTTGAGTATCAGCTTAATTTGAAGAAGGTTGATAACAATAAATTACTGTATGATCTTCTTTTCCTAATCTCTACCTCTCTTTTCAAATAATTATAAAACACAGGCAAGTTCTTAATGTCTGCAGTCATTAACAAAATAGTCAAACCAAAGAAGATGACAATATATGCAAGAACATCAATCAAGAATGACTTTTCATTTTCTCTTATTTGTTATTGCATCATGGTTTCCACAACCCTAGTTAATTCGTTTAGCCACTCATGTTTGCAAGAACATCCAATAAATTCATAAAAGAAATAATATTAATAATCTCAAAATAATTTAAGAATAAAAACTAAAATCTTAAATTAGTACCCAACTAAAAAAACTAAGAAAAATGGATTCCATATAAAAAGTCAAATCTTAGAATCAATATAGTGTTGTGAATATAGAGAGTGAGTAAAAAAATACAAACACATCCAAGGGGTATTTAGAGGTACAATACAAAACCTAAAAATGCTATCAAAAATGAAATAGAAAAATAAGGTCAGTAGTGGTAACACCTCAGGCAATGAGTAACCTGGACTGACAATGACTCGTTGTTAGCCTCATATCCTGGATTTAATAATCTTTGGTGATAACTCATCACGTCTCCCTTTAAGTCATTGTCCAAACTCATTGACTCTCCAATGAGTTTTAAAGTTACAGGTCTTTTCTCTAAATTCTTAGAACGATTATCATGATGAGTCATAGTCAGACCCTACGACTCATCACCAGTCTCATCTACACTGGGATCAGACTTGTAATCTTTCAGGACTTTTTTACATTTTTACTTAGAATGATCTTTCTTATGACTCATACTTAGATCCTATGAGTCATATACAGTGTCCACATTATTATTGTTCTTAGATACCTGCACTAGTCACCCTACGGCATGGATGACGAATCGTAGTGTCACCTAACGACTCGTTGTCTAAGTAGAGACTTTACCTTTTAACAATTTTTATTTCCTTATTTCCTTTACTTACTTCCAACCTTATTTTCCTATTAAACAACCACAACACATATCAAATCTGAATGAAAGGACCTAAGCACTTGCATAATTTTATTATTTTAAGCATCAAAAGTTTCATAAAACCATGGCACATTAGAGGGGATATTTGAGACATTGTTAGATACTAATAGAGTTGAGAAGATGTAGGTTGTTGCACATGTTGATAGGAAAAAGACTGAGGATGTTGCATTTGCTGCTACTTTTGGAGAGGTCAACAAGAGCTATGGCCTAGGTTGAGAACTATAGTTTAGTTAATGCTTTAGATACAAACAGAACCACCTTGAATCCACTCCCACTTACCATTATTTAAGCAGAGATAGGCATTGATTCCTAGGCGTAGGCCACTTTTTTGAGCCAGTAACTATCCCAAGCTTAGCATTGTTTAAGGTGACCCTCACATTTATTCTCCTTTACTACTTTTAGTATTATTATATTGATGTCAATGCATATATTTGAGTAGGGGATATATATTTGGATCTGTAATAATTTAGCCTATTGTTGAGATATTCTATTTTTGATACATTATTTTTGTTCTGGTGTGATTGCAATTTCTAATACTATGATTTGTATGATATTTTGGATACTTTGATTTAGGTTTTAATATTTTAGATTTGGTATTCAGGATGATTTGAGTGTGTGTTGTGATTTTCATTTTCTTTCCATACCTTTTATTTTGTATGGTAGTTCATAGGTTAGTATTAAATAAGCTCTTTTTTGCATTTATATATAAGAGAAAAGTGTACTATCAATAGAATACTTTGACTCAAATAGTACTCTTGGGGGTGGAGGAACCATTGGGTTAGTATTATAATAGAAATTTATAATGTGGGGATCATTCAATTCTCTCCTTGTTATCTTTATATCCTTTGTAGATATATAAAAAAAGAAGGAAAATGATTGAAAAGAAATGAAAAAAAGTTGTAGTTGTGTTTCTAGTTTATAAATATTTGAATAAGTTTAATCTTTGAAAGGGTAAGAAGAGAAAGATAGCTTGAAAGTATTTTAGAGAATAGGTCCTCAGAGTTGCATAAGAAGTAAATCTTTTGGAAAGAATTATAATTCGGGTCTCTTTAGATGTTCTGAGGGGATAGAGTCACTATAACCTTAACATTTCTTACCTTTCAAATTTCCTACACTACAAGACAAAGTAAGACCCTAGTGATCTCTAAAATAGTATTCTTCAATGTGGAGAAGTGGATCTTCTAGGCAACCCTATATCGTGGTACTCGTGTTCATGATCGTCTTTTAGAGTGTGAGTGACTCGTGGTTTTCCTTTATTTTATTGTTGATCATTACTTAAGGAAAGGGACTTCTTTATGTATGGGTTGTTAATTGTAATACTTGGACATTCTTTAATATTAATTGGTTTCTATAATAATATGCGTGGTTTGGTTACGTGATACGCCCAAATTACACCTCTCTTTCGAAGGTGTAAGCGCTCACTGTCAAATATAGAACCAAACTAGGTTGGGGTAGAATTCCATAAGGAATATATTGCTAATTAAGGTGTACACAGATTAGTTGAATTTTAATCATTCATTTCCATAAAATAAAAGAGGGAATTTGATTCATTTAAAAAATTAATGGTTTCAGTTTAACAAGATGAAGCATGTGTGGTACTGTTCAAATTCAAAGAAATAGCAAGCTAGGGTTATGTCCACCTTGTAGTTGTTAATACTTTCTAACTATGGGCTTTACGAATTCATACATGCATCATGCTTACAGAGAAGAGTATTGTATTTAATAACATAATCCTAGTATTTCTCAACCATCAAGGACTAATTCACTTTAGTTCTCTCGAATCAAAAGTGTTTACAAAAACAATACGAAATCTCCAAGTAGTTAATCCTATTAAGGCATTAACATATGAAATAGGGGTTGGAAATCCTATTTTCTTGTCACTATCTCTTTTCTGAACAACAACCTTTCTCTCAAACAAGTTGTGTTTTATGACACATCCTTTATGTTTGCAACCACGAGAATTCAAGATAAACGAAGAGAGTATGATGTAAACAAATCAATGCATAATGAATTCAAAACCTAAAGTAATCGATTGTATGCTACAAGGCTTCCATAACCCTAACTAATAAACTTAACTACTCATGAATAAAACAAAAATTACAATAGAAATACTCATCATACCAAACACTAGAAGACGATCTTAGTGTGCAAATAGTGAAAAGAAGAGAGAAATATTTTCTCTCTCTCTCAGTTATAGTTGCCCCTCTCCTTCTTCCAAAAATTAGTACAGAATAATCAATAATGATAAAATTGAGCATCAAGTCTTTTTAATAATCTTTTCTCTCATAATTGCCTTCTAAGTCCCTGAACTAATTATAATGACAAATTAGTCTTGGACATAGTTTTTAGGTGACACATTTTGTCCAGACTGCTACTCGCTCTTGTGTCATATGCCATCCGTATTCCATAGTCCCATTATGTTTTCATCTACCTCATTAATACCTAAAATCATGCTAATCATATCGGTTAGGTCAATTACATAGAAGTAGAGTTAAAACATAAGAAACTAGGCACTTTGTTTTGTAAACTTAGCTAAAATATGGATAAGTTATGGTGCTTAGGCATGTAAATACACCCAACATCACCACCTCACACTTAAAGCTTTGTTCGTACTCGAACAAGATATCTATTTATGCATACTACACAAGTCTTAGCACCCACAAAGGATAATAAGATGCTCAAATAGGCTTACACAACAATTATGAACAAAAAGTATATTCATGAATCATTACTAGAGACAACCTACCCTCAAGAATAGACTCATTAAGTTAGAAAATTTATGAATACTGTTTAAGCGAAGAAATCATATAAATTACCCAACCTTCATCAAGTATGTGCCCACAACAAGAAAGTTACCCATAATCCCTCACAATCATGAAATTTCTTACAAAATTGGTACAAGAATCAAGTTGCACTCACTCTCACAAAGAATTTTCAAATTACAATTGATAACCATATTCTTGCCCTTAGTGTAATGCTCTACTAATTTCAAAATGCTAAGATTAGAGTCAAATAGGTCTTTTACGAGTTTGAATGTAGGCTAAAGGATGGGTAGGAACTATTTTGGACATAAATAGTGACTATCTTCCCTAAGAGCTTTAATACACTACATTATGCAACTAAGACCAATTTCTAACAACCAATTTACACCACTTTCATCTATCCATATCTTTTGTTTTCACCCCATCCTATTAAACTCTATTAATAACACTATGGTGGGAGCATGCAACTTTTTAAATATATATATATATATATATATATATATATATATATATATTCCACCCATTTCACATTAGGCACCCCTATGATAGCTACCCCCAACTTAAGCAATTCGCCTTATTTGAGGTGCACAATGACCAAGAAGGACCAGGGCCAAAACAAGTACATTGTAACATGTTTGGGATAAAATTTGGAACTTTTTCAACAGTTTTAGCTACTCCCAACCACATCAATTTCACACGCAAATAAATAGACTTTTAGGCATCAATTTCACCTTTTTTCTCTTATTTTCAAACTCCTAACTCAATTTTATTTTATATTAAAGTGCTTAGGAGATTTTTGGATCAAATTATGGTCTATTAAAGAATGGATTAGGCTACATATGAGGCTAGAAAAATAACAAGATAAAGGCTCAATGGGACTAGCTAAGATAATTTACAAAGGTAGATCAAATGAAGGCATGAACAATGGTTGTCAAAGAAATGCCTAAATCATCTCCTAAACTCATAATATTTATTTTTCTTTGCATATACACTAGGCAAGTTCTAGCATCAGTTGTAATACGGAATATAAAATAGTCTTACTCACTCGTGGCACATGGTCAACTCAATTAAGAGCATTGTGGATTTTAGACCCAACAATTAAATGAATTCAACAATGGTTACACAACTACCATGTTGGTTGTGAATAATTCACTCACTAATACAAGCTCAAGTACTACAACAATGGTGCTTATCTTCCCAAGATGTTCAAATTCCTTCTTTAACATAGACATAGCAAAAATTTAATTAATAATCCTTAAAAAATCAATTAACTATAAGAAAAGGTCACAATAACTAAGGGTTAAGAAAGTAAAACTTATCTTAAAGATGGAAGATTGAGGAAAGAAGGGGGAAATTCTAGAGATTGTTAAGCAAAGTGTAATCTTATAAGACAAAGAAAATGGCGAGGGAGAAATCTTGTATGGCATGGGGGTGAAATAAGGAGGAATTTAGGCATTTAGGGTGTGGAGTCTATTGAAAGAATGAAATTCAGGTTGGGTTGACCCAATTCAAAGAAGGATATATGTTGAAATTAGAAGGGTGTGCGCCGTATACGTTATCGCATATCATTAAGTGAGCATCGTACAACCTATTTCTCAACTAAAATAGTGATAATGTGTGTTGATCTAGGCAGTGCATAAGTAATCACACAACCTCAAGTGTTCATTGAAAAATCTGCCTCACAAGGTGAGTTAGGCGCCATATTTTCTATCATATAAGTGAGGCAGTAGGTGTTGGCAATATGGTAGGCACCAAACACTTGATCGCCTAAAAGTATGTGTGCACCACATAGGTGATCAGCTTGCTTGAGATAGGTGTCACACAAGGTAAAGCACACCCTAGACAGTAGGCTTAGCTATGTTTTAGGCAATGCTCTACCATGACCTATGTAATATAGGCGCCTCACACCCTATAGATATTTAAACTTGGACTCCATGCACCCCATTGTCCATATAAGGCAATGATAAAAGTTCATACCATAAAAATTTTAGAGTTAGATTAACATAATGCGGGTCATAAATCTAACATGAATCATGACATCGAGCCTTACATATTTGACCACACCAACTTACTTGTAATGTTCCCGTTACTCCTAAAATTACCACCGTTGACATGGTTCAATTCTAAACAAAATTTGGTACCAATCACCTCCGTAGTACTTCATGCACCTATACTTAATCATAAACAACACAAATGACTAGAAGGATGGGTTGCCTCCCACCAAGCATCGTAGTTTTAGTTGTGGCTCAACTTTTATTTTTGTATTTTTATTTAACAAAATAAAATGAAAATAAAATAGTGGGTTGCCTCAAATACAGCGCCTGATTTAACATTGTGGCATGACTTGATTATCTAGACTACTCAGACTTCGTCAAGATACATTGATGATACCCTTTGTACCTCATTTGTTGGATTAAAAAATATTCTTTATTCTAAGTCCATCCACTTTGAAGTCACTCACATTCTTGCTTGCAAGTTCATCCAAATCAGTTATGGTTTCCACAGAAAACCTATCCTTAACTGGTACATCTCACTCATCTTCATAGAATACATCAACATTTGAAAAGACACTCATATCCTTTTGTTGTTTCATGGATTTACACACTTCAAAACTAACCTCTTTCTCGTTGAGCCTAAATTTTAGCTTATTCAATCCAGGTCAACTAACACTCTCCTGGTTGCTAAGAATGGCCTACCCAAAATTATGGGTACTTCAGAGTCTACTTTGCAATCAAGAATTACAAAGTTAGCAGGAAATATAAAATCAACCACCTTTACAAGTATATCATGTAGAATCTTAAATTGTCTTTTCACCGATCTATCCGCCATTACAAGTTGCATGTTTGTGGGTATGGGGTCTCCCAAACCCAATTTCTTATAAACAGCTAGTGGCATTAGATTGATGCTAGCTCCCAGGTCGCATAAGGTCGTAGCAAAATCCAGAGACCCAATCGTACAAGGGATGGTGAATGCTCCTGGATCTGCCTTCTTCTGCACTAGTGACCTTGTAGAAATAGCACTACAATGATGGAGATTTTCCACTGGATCGTAGCTTACCACTTTTTTCTTCATCACAAGATCTTTCATAGACTTAGTATATCTGGTTATTTGTTCTAGTGCTTCAACTAAAGGCACGTTCACTGTCAATTACTTCAATATAGACATGAATTTGTAAAACTTCTCTTTATCTTGTTTCTTCTTTAATCATTGTGGAAACGGGGGCAGTGGACTTGGGATTTTAGCTGGAGAAACTTTTACCTCCTTTCTTATGCCTTGCTCCACATCACTAACATACTTCAGCTTAGGTGGTTGTTCCACTTCCACACTCTTTTTTTTTAAAACCTCCCAACTCCACAGGCACCACTGAAGATTCATCAACCATCTCCTAATCTATTTCGATTGCATTAGTATGAGGGGATGCTCCCAATCCTGGACTAGATAACATCCTACTGCCCTTCATGCTAATGGCCATACATGATCCATCAGTCCTCGGATTCTAAACTATATCACTTAGTAGAGTCTCATTCTATCTTTGGTTGAATACTATGTATAATTGCCTCATCTGCTGCTCTAGTTATTTTATAGCAATTGAGTGTGAATTTACTAGTTGACTCATGGAAGATATGTCACTTTTCAAAGTAGTCACACCAGAATTGGTCGCCTCATGTCCCTTTAATAGTTTCTCCATCATGTCCTCCATGGACATTTTGCCTGAACTGGTGGCAGCATTATCATGACTTTCAGGAGGTATATACTGCCACTCCAATTACTTTTATTCTTCCAATCTCTTTGATAGTTCCAACCTTGGTTTTCTTGAACACCAGTTTGGAAACCCGTCTGGTTATCAAGTAGTTAGCCTCTTCCTCGGTGTTTGATTTAGCTCTCTTACCATAGGACCCCACAACTTTTACCTTTTCGATATTCCTTGATAGAAAATATTTTGTGAGTATATCCATATGGGTTTTCATGTGATCCATATCCACGCTCCTCTTCTCTCTTATACTGTTCTACTGATATTACACTAGACCTAATATTGCTTGCTTCCGTAGTATCTCTGGTATGCCAAGCTCTACTTGTCTTAGTCATTCTATCTAACATATCTATAGCCTCAGTAAAGGTGAGCTCCATAAAATTTCCTCCTACAGTATTATCCATTATTGTCTTTGTAAGTGAGTTCAAAGCTCTGTAGAATATTTCCATCAAGTGTTCATCGGTCAGCTTATCGTTTGGGCATTAAGTCAACTTCTTTTTAAACCTCGCTCAAGTATCATGTAAAGGTTCATTAGACAATTTCCTAAAGTTGTTGATCTCATCCCTAAACTGTAACATTCTGGATGGAGGAAAGAACCTTTCTAGGAAAGCTCCTTCCAATTACCTCCAGTTTGCTATAGAATCAGGAGTCAGGTTATTCAACCACATAGTTGCCTTTGCAGAAAGAGACAGTGGAAACATTCTTAAATGAATAACATTTTTTCCCACTCTAGTATTATCAAATGACTTACAAATACTGATAAAATTCACCAAATGTAGATTTAGATCATCACCAGGTAATCCACCAAAGAGTCATTTCAGATTCAGTAGCTGGATTATAGTACTGGTGATGTTGAATTTCACTCCAGGAGCTAGTGGTGGTAGAATTATTTCCCCTATAGATCCATCTTTATCTAAATCATCCTCATCGTAGTCAATATCAAACTGCATAGCTTGGCAGTCTAGTCTTCCTCTGAATGGATGATTTCGATTTATAGGTGCAACTACCCCTGCTATACGGCTCCCATTAGCTGGGTCAATTAAATCATCATCCCCTAGTTCCTCTTCATCTAGATTAGGTACCAGACCTAGGTTATCTGTATTATGTTTATTTAGTTTAGCATTAGCCAAAACGGCTATCTTTCAGCTTCCTGTTGGTTGGCCATTCTTTAAATGAGATGAGGTTCAAGAATGAAAGGTAATAATAGTTCTCCTGAACTTCTGCTTTATGGCATAAACAATAATGAGCCTATAATGAATAGAAACAACAAATAAATTTAAAATAAGCAAACTTGACTAACAGTTAATTAACACACATAAACTAAATCGACAACCGTATTCCCCAACCACGGCACCAAAATTTAATATGCCCAAATTACACCACTCTTATGAGAGCATAAGCAATCACTGTCAAATATAGAACCCAACTAGGTTAGGGTCAAATCCCACAGGGAATATGGTTCTAGTTAAGTTGTATGCAGATTAGTTGACTTTTAATCATTCATTTTCGTAAAATAAATAGGAGGATTTGATTTATTTAACAAATTAATCATTTCAGTTTAACAAGATGAAGTATGTGTGGTAGTGTTCAAATTCATAGAAATTGCAAGCTAGGGTTATGTGCACCTTGTAGTTTTCAATACTTTCTAACTATGGGCTTTACAAATTCATATATGCATCATGCTTACAGAGAAGCGTATTGTATTTAATAACATAATCCTTGTGTTTCTCAACCATCAAGGACTAATTCACTTTAGTTCTCTCCAATCAAAAGTGTTTACAAAAACAATACGAAATCTCCAAGTAGTTAATCCTATTAAGGCAATAACATATGAAATAGGGGTTGGAAATCCTATTTTCTTATCACTATACTCTTTTTTAAACAACAACTTTTCTCTCAAACAAGTTGTGTTTTAAGGTAGATCCTCTATATTTGCAACCATGAGAATTCAAAATAAACGAAGAGAGTATGATGTAAACAAATCAATGCATAATGAATTCAAAACTCAAAGTAATAGATTGTATGCTACAAGGCTTCCATAACCCTAACTTATAAACTTAGTTACTCATGAGTAAAATGAAAATCACAATAGAAATATTTATCATACCAAAAGCTAGAAGATAATGTTGGTGTGCAAATAGTGAAAATAAGAGAGAGATGTTTTCTCTCTCTCAGCAATAGTTGCCCCTCTCCTTCCTCCAAAAATTAATATAGAATAATCGATAATGATAAAAATTCAGAATCAAGTTTTTTTAATAATCTTTTCTCTCATAATTTCCTTCTAAGTCCCTGAACTAATTATAACAAAAATTTAGTCTTGGACATAGTTTCTAGGCACCACATTTGGTCCAGACTGCTACTCTCTCTTGTGTCATTTGCCATCCGTATTTCATAGTCCCATTATGTCTTCATCTACCTCATTAATACCTGAAATCATGCTAATCACATCGGTTAGTTCAATTACATAGAAGTAGAGTAAAAGCATAAGAAACTAGGCGCTTTGTTCTCTAAACTTAGCTAAAACATAGATAATTTATGGTGCTTAGGCGTGTAAATACACCCAAGATCATTACACTAAGTCAAAATTATATATTTTTGTTAACTAATTAAGTGTTTAATAGGTGAGGCTTATGCCATTATTTTCGTAACAATAAAGGCAAAGTGCTTTCACAAAAGAAGCATTGTCTAAGCTACCAAGTAGTAATATTTGTAGTTAATGTTTACATTGTTGTGTGTACATTAAATTATCGAGGATGAGCAAACATATAAGTTGGGGTGTTGATGAGTAGTCAAATTATGATTCATTTGGCATAAAAATGGTACAAAATTGTGTCCTCAATCCCAATTTGAGTTAGTTTAAATGTTAATTTGGTTTATTTTAGGGTTAAGGCCAAGAATTAGTTGAAAGAGCGAAATAAAAAGATTAAAAATTAGAGCTAAAAGTGCAAGAAGACATCACCAAAGAATTTAGTGGATCACAAATGTTGTTGGTGTATCGCTATCCATCGCCTAACTCGGCAGATCAGCAAATCAAGGATGAAAAGAAGAGTTCAACAGATCACCACATAAGTTGGTATAGCATGAATCCATCATCAATCCTACAATATGCAAACAACTAGAACCTAAAGATAATGCTAATTTGGTAAAGATAAGCCCTTTAGTATATCACTCAAGGACTATGTCTACCTTATAGAGCCACTATCATTTCCAAGGCTTGATTTATATTAGACCTAAAGTTGAGCCTTTCATATCCTAGTACCATTGAACTAGAAAGCTACCCTACTAGGCAGGCAACCTTCAGCAAAATCAATGTCCACCTCATTATTGCTTTCATGTAGAAATAGGCTCTTTCTTAATGCTTCAGATTAAAGAAGCTCAAGCTGTTTTCCCTCATTCTTTCATTATTGCTAGATTGTGTCCATTGCTATGATCATAAGCTCTCATTAGAAGAATTGTAATATACAACAGTAGTGTAGACTTTGACTATGTCGAGGTCACACTGTCAAAGGTGACACAGAGGAATTTCTATAATTTTTAGATCCATTTTTGCTTCAGCTATAAAATCCTTTTTGGCAACTTAGAACCCTATTATTTGTCAATTTTGAGATCTACAAGTTAGTATTTGAAACCCTATTGGGAGTTTAGTTGATTTCTTGTTGTTCTACGTTGAATTTGTATTTTGTTTAAAGATATTTGGTGTCAATGGATGATTTTAACGAGAATATAGGGGTATATCTTTCTTTAATATCTATGAGTGGCTAAATTTCCCATCTTGTGGTTACATATGAATGAGTATTTATAATTGTATGAGTGTTGTTTATATGCCTTCTTAATTGATTAATTGTTTAGGACTTCACCTCTACTCTGTGTTATTAACTTATAATTTAAGGTTGCAAAGTCTAGATGATCATAGATCACTTACCATCCATGACAAAGGAGATGAGTATGAGAAGTGGTGGTCAACTATGACTTGATGTTCATCATTTAATAGTAGTTCTTAGACATAAATCTAGTAAATCGATGTTTTAGGTTATTTTTGATATACCACTTGTGAGGTATTCAAAAGAACGTACTTGTGATTTTTAATGTTATATTGAAAGACTAATATTAAAATCTTGGGCCTAGCCTACCCATAGCTTGCTCACTCTGATGAAAGCATAATCCCTTGTGTCTTTAACCTCTAATTACAAACTTGTAGTACTCTCTTTTGCATACGAGCTTACAATTGATTGATTGCTTACAAAATGTTCAAAACTAATCCCCATATTTTACTTTCATCACATTTTACCCATTACATACAAACATTAAGTTGTTTATTACACTTGAATGTGAATGTCTCTTCTTCATTTCCTATGCGGTCAATCCCAACTCTCGAGTTTGGTTATATATTATGTAACGACTATATACATTCATCTCTAGGATGTATTTGAGTGTTATCAAGTCCTTGATTATCTTACAGTGTATGTGTATGGGACTTTTCTTTGTCATTTATGTGTGGTACACATGATTTTAGTAAGATACAAGATACTCCTTGTCTCTTCGAATGTAGTAAATGAAAGAGGTAGTTAAACATGCTTTTCAAGTTGAGTCTCAAGGCTTAGTAATTAGGGATGTGTGCTTTAATTATTATTTTAAATATACTTGGCATGTCAAGTTAGGAAGAATTGTTTGAAGGTTGTCTGATCTTTATAGAGTAGTTTGATTGCTTGAGGACGAGCAATGATTTAAGTGTGGAATATTGATGATAGCCTATAAATACGAATTTTTAGCTACTATTTATTATTTATTTACTACTCATTAATTGATTTGAGATAATATATGATGTATATATATTAATTATGTGTGCTTTGTTGTAGGATATGTTTCCAAGATAATGAATGAGTTTGGAGCTAAATTAAGTAATTTAGAACTTCAAAGTTTAAGTAGAAGTCCAAGAAAATCTATTGAGACTGATTTTGGGATTAAAGAAACACTTGATGTAAATACAATGGTGTAAAAAATAAAGAGATTTGGGTTAAAAACAATTCAAGTGAAAGAGAAAAAGAATAAAAAGAAAAGGGGAGTCAAGAAGGGACAAAATTAAAGCTCCTTGTACCCCCTATTTAAAGACAAAAATTAATAGAACAGTTGTTGAGAACTAACTAATTATTTTAAGACAAAAAATTAGTGAATAGTTATTGAGAAATAAGAGATGTACCTGATGAGAAGCAGCTACAAGAACTCACAGAAGTTAGCAATAGCACACTCGCAAGGGTGGAATGCCAACTGTGTAGGGTGGTTGTAAGAGGAAAGCACCTGAAGCTACATCCCATTTAAAGGATCTGTTGCATGCCCATGCAGCTATGTACAAGTATGTTTTAAGTGAAAGTTATCCTAGAATTTAGAAGAACATAAAACAATGCTTTATAAGGTGGAAACTCATCCCAAAATCAGGTATCTTGGTTTTGGGATACTAAACTTAGAAAAGAACAAGAGAACACAAAATTCACTACCTTCCATCATGATTTGCTTCAATGCAGAAGTTTGAATCAATCGTCGATTGTAGTATTTTCTAATTCCTATTCGTCTATGTTTTGTTTTCTATTATTGAGTAACTTTTTTTTAGTTTCTGATAAACATGGCGTATTAAATATTTTATTGTGGATTTTTATTCTTGTTTTGTTGCTTGAATTTATTTTTGAGTTTAAATTAAATTGAGAATTTATTCACTATTTATTTAATTAAAGAGAAATATTTTTGTGAATAAGTTTTTATTAGCTAGTTTGGTTTAATTCATGATTTCTTTAAAGTAATCAAAATAGATTTTGAAATAGTTTATTGTATCAAAAGGAAAAGTATTTGAAAGATGTTCTTCCTCAAGACTAAAATCTAAGCGCTTTTCTTGAATGTTTACGTTCACTAGGTTGCAATTAGTTGATTCTTTAAAGTTCAGATTTAATTGAAAGTGTAATCTAAACCTTAGGACTAATCTAATTAAATATCAAATTCATGAAAGTGATAGGACTTTAGATGTGACTATTGAGAAGGATTATATCTCAATTATTATCTTGAACTTGTCTTGTCTATTACCCTAACTTCTCATATTAATAGTAACTTTTCTTATAGTTAATTAACTTTATATATAATTTTTTAACTATAATATTCGTTCTTAACCACAACAAATTCTCATTTTAATCACCTGAAGAAGAGATAATAAGTTTTATTTGAATTATTATTTAATCCAATCCCTGTGGCGATGACCTTTATACTATACTTTCTTTTGCTCATCTTAATAAAAGTCGCACTTACCACTCACCATTGTTTGATTAAGTTTTCCGCGTCGTATTATATGGAACACATAAGAGGACATCTTGAGCCCATCAAGGAAGCATATATAACTTCAATACGTGAGCCAGAGGAGGTCCTAAGGACAGAGATAGTGGACGAACTCCTAGAGATACAATTTGGGAAGACAAAGTGGTATGAGACTCCTAGAGTCTATTATGTCCCTAATGAGATGTACATGATGACGAGTACAGTGGAAAAAATTTATTAGATTTCACTTTTCCTGAACATCCAGAAAAGAAGGTATACATATTCTCGGGCCTTATTCCCAAGTTTAGGACCACTTACCTAGATTTTTATTATGATAATTCTCACTATTTCACTTGGTCTCATGTTGACATTATAGGTATCCCCCCAAGGTAGAAATGTATAAGATTGGGATAAAATCTAATCCTAAGCTAGTGCAGCAGAATTGATGGCTCATTTCTTATGTAAAGGACAAGTTTATCGAGGAGTAGGTTGCCTGACTTCTCAAGATTGGTTCAATCCGAGAAGTCAAGTTTTATGTGTAGTGGTGCCTAAGAAATTGGAAAATTTTAGAATGTTCATAGATTATAAGGATGTAAATACACCATTACCAAAAGTTTCTTTACTCATCCCAAGTATAGTTATCGTATGATCAATGATACGCCAGGACATGAAGTAATGAGTTTTCTTGACGCATACTCCTGATATAACCAGAGATGCATGGATCTAGAAGATAAAGAGAAAACATCCTTTTAGACTAACCATAGTACCTTTTATTATAATCTGGTTCCTTTTAGACTTAAATATGAAGGTGCTAATTAATAACATTTTTTCAACCACATGTCTAGAGTCAAATAGAATAATGATGGAGGTCTACAAAGATGACATGCTCATGAAATTTCTAAAGAACTGTCACCACTTAAAGTATATCAGGGAAACATTCATGATATTAAGAAAGTACAACATGAAATTAAATCCTAAAAACTGTGCCTTTGTGGTGGTGTTAAGTAAGTTTTTAGGTTACTTTGTATCAAAACGAAAGATAGAGGTAAAACCCCATTCAATTTTAACAATAAAAAACATACCCATTATATTGGACATCGTCAAGGCAATGTAACCTCACAGAGTAGGTTTCCACTTTGAGTAGTTTAATATTGAGGTCTTTGAAGAATTCCCACAGTTTCTCCTTATTGCTAAGAAGGAACACAAGTTTCCAATGGACTAAGTATTACGACCCGAGACTACCCCTTAGTTGTAATATGGTTCTTAGAGTCTTAAGTGATCACAAGCTAACTTACAGACAGGAAAAACATTAAGAATATCAAAGATAATTGATAAAAATACCTTTGTAGAAACTTAACTAAATAACGAAGTAAATATTTAAAGAGAAACCTATTGATAATAATTGAATCTAAGATCACAAGTTGAGCATCTAACTATAAGTCTGAAATCCTCTATTAAGGTGATTTGTTGGGACAATCCCCTAGCTAACTCTTCTAAAATAATGGGAAAGATAAAGATAAAATGAAATTCTTACAATAGTCCTCACATAATGAAATTCACCAAAATGTTATTGCTAAATTGGTGGAAAGTCATACTATACATGATCCAGATACTAGGCATCAGAACCTATATTATGAGTAATATAGTACAAAAGAAAGTATGTGAACAATACTTTGAATGTAATAAGTATGTGAGATAGGAAATAAATAATATAATTTAAATATGGTACATATAACGTGATAAACTAATTTAAGATCAAGTAATGAATATGTGTTGCATGATGAACAGAGTAACTGAATATATGATCATGAAAAACTCTAAATTTAAAATATGAACTATGAATTAGACTAAGGGAGATACTTGAAATACCCCATACTTTTCTTATATTAGTTTAGCTCCTAGTTACATGTATAAGAATCTTAAATCATGTATAAGAGGCTTCTAGCCACACTCATAAGAGAGAGGCTATAAGGCATTTAGGAGTATTTCACTTTCATGGTATTCTATTTTCAAGCATAGAGTCTAAGTGTTGGAATTCTTCTCTAATCCTTGGTTGTTCACTTTTAAAATCATGCCTTAACATCTGGAACACAAGGAAACTCTTCAATCCCATGTGGGGATAATATTTATGGGTTATATCCTACGTCTGGAATTCATCTTTGATCTTAGGGTTCTATCCCTGATAGTTGTGGAATTCCTCTGATTGATACTAGTCCACCTTAGGGTGAGGTGACTTATGTGGAATTTTTACAGTCTATTCATACTATTCCTCAGATGGTTGCTGCTTATGCTAAGGGGGGTGTATTTAGTGCTTTGTCTGCTGAGGCCATAAGAGTTGGTCAGTTTATGAAACTAAATCCTTATACTTTTATTAGTGTAAAGGTTGAGGAGGATTCTCAGTCTTTCTTGGATTAAATAAAGAAGATATTTTTGGTGATGCAGGCTACCAATGTGCAGGGGGTAAACTTTATAGCTTTTCAGCTCAAATATATTGCATGCCAATGGTATAAAGAGTGGGACAGGGGTAGGGGTGATGTAGAAGAATCGGTCTTGAGGGATATTTTTTCTAAGGCCTTCTTAGATTGTTTCTTTTCTTAAGAGTTGAGGGAAGCAAATATCAAGGATTTTGTGAATCTCAAGTAGGGAAGGATGTCTGTCAAGGAAATGCCTTAAAGTTTCATTAGTTGTCAACGTATGCTCTTGATTTGGTGGATGACAAGTAAGTGAGGATGAGAAAGTTTTCTTTTGTGTTGAATCAAGATTTTATCTTTGAAAGCAAGACTTATTTTATAATAAAAGATATGGACATTTCTAGGTTGATAATTCATATGTAGTAGGTAGAGAATGAGAATAGGAAATTGGCAGAGTTTAGCAATCGACAAAGTAAGAGGAGCAAGTTTTCTAATTAGGGAGGTGATCAGTCTCAGGGTAGTTGGGATGGCAGCAAATGGAAGAAAAAGAAGTGGGGGAGTTCTACCTCCTTCTCTACTGCTAGTGCTCCTTACTCAGAGCAGTTGGATAACAAGTGTCATCAAGGTGGTGACAATGTTTGGGCATAAGGTGCCCAATCTCAGGCGAGTGGGGGTCAGTCAGTTTTTTCATACTCTCCTTATGGGTTTTTTGGTTATCCTCATCGAGGTTATTGTGATGAAGAGAGGGAAAAATCTTCAAGTATAGCTATGTAGGACATCAGATCAGGGATTTTTTGGTAAGTAATATTTCTACGGGATCAAATAAGGTATTGGTGGCTTTATCTTCTACTCCTGTAGCCTATGGTGTTGCATCTACTTTTGTTACTTCTCTTGGTTCTAGTGTTGGTTGGAACAAGTGTATGCTTTGGCATCCCAACAAGAATCGGAGGCATCACCTAATGTCATTACTGGTATGTTACAACTCTATTCTCATGTCATATATTGTCTGCTTGATCTGGGGTTCACTCTTTTTTATGTGACCCCTTTTGTGGCTGTATGTATTTTTTTTATCCTGAGGTTGTTTCGGATCCTTTTTCAATTTCTACCCTAGTAGGTGACTTGGTTATTACTAAGAAAGTCTATAAGGGTGTGTGTGGTATCTGATTGTGGTAGGCAGACTTTGGTGGATTTGTTTAAACTTAGTATGGTGGATTTTGATGTTATTCTGGGTGGATTGGTTACATTTTTGTTCGTGTCCTTGGATTATCAGACCCATAAGGTTGTCTTTAGGTTCCCTAGTAAATAGGTTATAGAGTGAGAGGGTGGTTCCCTAGCTCTTTGTGGGGGGTTTTATCTTAGAGCTCAAAGGTTAATCTCTAAAGGTTTTCTTTATCACTTGGTTAGGGTTAAAGATTTTAGCTTGGAAGGTCCTTCCTTACAGTTAGTTTCAATGGTAAATGAGCTTCTTGAGGTTTTTTTAAATGATCTTCTTGGTGTTCCTCCAAATAGGGAAATCGAGTTTGGTATTGATCTAGTTCTAGACACTTGTCCAAATTCTATTCCTCCATATAAAATGGCTCTGGCTGACTTGTGGGAACTCAAGAAGCAACTTAAGGATCTTTTGGAAAATGGGTTTATTCTTCCTAGTGCATCCCTGTGGTGTCCGCCAATTTTGTTCATATGCAAGAAAGATGGTTCCCTTTAAATTTACATTGACTATAAATATTTGAATAAGATGACGGTAAACAATAAGTATTCTCTCCCAAGTATAGATGACTTATTTGATCAGTTGCAAGGTGTCAAGTTCTTTTCTAAGATAGATCTTTGGTATGGGTATATTCTTCTAAATATTAGGGAGGAGGATATCCTTAAGATGACTTTTCGTACTTGATATAGGCACTTTGAGTTTTTGGTTATATCGTTTGGATTGACAAATGCCCCAATGGCATTTATGGATTTAATGAACAGGGTTTTTAGGCAGTTCTTAGATCCCTTCATCATTGTATTTATTAATGAAATTCTAGTTTATTCCAAAAGTAAGGTGGATCATACTAATCACCTCCGTATCGCATTTCAGACCTTGAAGGAACAACAGTTGTTTGCTAAGTTCTCTAAGTGTGAGTTTTGGTTGAACACTGTCACTTTTCTTGGTCATACTATTTTAGCGAGCGGATCATGGTGGTTATGCAAAAGTTGTTATGGTTAACAGATGGCCTAGATCTACAACTCAAACCAACATCCAGAGCTTCTTGGGACTGGTTACGTACTATAGGTGGTCGGTGGAAGGCTTTTTATCGATAGTTTACTCTTTGACTAAGTTGACTTAGAAGATTATTAAGTTTTATTGGTCGGATTCTTGTGAGAGGAGTTTTGAAAAGTTGAAAAACAAGATGATTTTGCCTCTAATTCAAACCTTACCGAAAGGCAATGATGGGTTCGTGGTCTATTATGATGCATCTCGGGTTGGTCTTGGTTGTGTTTTGATGCAATATAGGAAGGTTATTGCCTATGCTTCCAAACAGTTGAAGGTATATGATAAGAACTATCCTACTCATGATTTTAAGTTATTGGTGGTTGTGTTTGCTTTAAAATATGGCAGCATTATTTGTATGGTGTACATGTGGACATCTTTTAATATTATAAAAGTCTACAGTATGTGTTCACTTAGAATGAGCTCAATCTCAGGAAGAGGAGATGGCTTGAGTTTCTCAAGAACTATGATAAGATTCTTCACTGTCACCCAGGTAAGGCTAACATGGTTGCTGATGCTCCTAGCAAGTTGTCCATGGGGAGTTTGGCTTATGTAGAGAAAGAAAAGAGGGAATTAATGAATGATATTCACCACTTGGCTAAACTTGGAGTTCGTTTCTTAGACTCCAAGAATGGAGGTGTAATGATACAAGAAGTGGTTCGATCATCTCATGGTGTAGAGATTAAGAAGAAGCAAGTGCTGGATCCTGTATTAATGAAAATCAAGGGTGATGTTGGTGGGAAAAAGATGATGGTGTGTGAGATCAGAGGTAATGGTACTTTGTGGTACTAAGGGAGGTTGTGTGTTCCTGATGTCGACAATTTGCGATAAAGGATTTTGGTTGAGGCACATAAGTCGCGCTATGTTGTTCATCCCGATACTATGAAGATGTATCAGGATCTCAAGGATATATATTAGTAGAACTGTGTAAAGAGGGATGTGACTGATTTTTGGGCCTAATGATTGGTATGTCAACAAGATAAAGTTAAACAAATGAGACCTGGAGGGTTATTTTAAGAGATTGTTTTTTCTGAATAGAAATGGGAGGTAATAAATATTGATTTCATTACCAGTCATCCTCGATCTCAGAATCAATATGATTTTATTTGGGTCATTTTGGATAGCATGACAAAGTCTGCTCACTTCTTGCCTATGAGGACTACCTTTTTGAAGGAGGATTATGCGAAGTTATATCATCAGGAGATTGTGAAGCAGAATACAGTATCCGTTTTGATTATTTTTTATCGTGGCACACAGTTTATGTCTCACTTCTAGTGGTCTTTCCACAAAGGTTTGTGGACTAAGGTCAGTCTAAGTACTATTTTCCACATGCAGATGGATGGACAGGTAAAGAGAACTATTAAGACATTGAAGGATATCCTTCAGGCTTGTGTGATTAGTTATGGTAGCAATTGGGTTGAGCATCTACCTTGGGTATAGTTTACTTATAACAATAACTACCATTCTAGTATTGGTATGGGTCCTTTTGAGGCATTGTATGGTAGGAGGTGTAGAACTCCTATTGGTTGGTTTGAACTTGGGGAGGTGGATAATTTTTGTCCCAATTTGGTTTACCAGGCTATAGAGAAGGTGAAGGTGATTGAGGATTGGATTAAGGTTGCCCAAAGTTTCCAAAAGTCCAATGTGGATTTTAGGCATGGAGACTTAGAGTTTGAGGTTGGGGATAAGGTATTCCTCAAGGTATCTACCATGCAGTTTGGTAAGAAGGGGAAGTTCAATCCCCGGTATCTTGGTCCTTATGAGATATTTTGAAGGGTTGGTAATATTGCTTACGAGCGGGAGTTACCTTCTATCTTGAGCTTAGTTTATTCGATCTTTCATGTCTCCATGTTAAGGAAGTATCTTGGGTATCTCGGACTCTTTGTCTTATGAAGAGTTCCCTATTGAAATCTTGAATAGGCAGGCCTGTCAGTTGCAAACCAAGGATGTGTCTTCGGTTAAGGTTCTATGGAGGAACCAAAAGGTGGAAGAAGCTACATGGAAAGAAAAGGAGGACATAAAGTCCAAGTCTCTGCATATATTTTCTGCTCTTGGGATTCCTGTGAAAAGTTTGTGTCTTCAAAACATCTTTATTTTCTGAGTTTGTTAAAGGGGAATGTGTCTTTAGCACATCTTTATTTTCTGAGTTTGTTAAAGGAAAGGTTAACATCTTTGCCTCTTTTGTTTCAAACATTGTTAAAGATTTGAAATGTATTTGACATCATATTCCATGAAATTTATGAACTCCAAACTCAGGTCATGCAACTCATGACTCATGTACTCATGTTTTACGGTATGTTTAGTTCCAGTACTCATGCTACTCTCTTAGTGACTAGAACAATTCATATTATGTCATGTGTATCTTCAGTTTTATCTTTATAATAGATCTAGGTCGTGGATACTCTATTTCTCAGGCCTCAGTTAAGTGTCCAAGTTATGCATAGCATTCTTTGATGCTTTGGGTCCTCATGCTCCAACCTTTTAGTGGACTCTCCTTTTGAAATGTTAGTAGTGATGAATAGATATTTAGATAGGAGAGAGTAAATAATTCATGTTGGGAAAGATTGTTGTATGCTTTTTTGATCTAAGATTATAAGTGTGGAGTAAGATTGAGGCCAAGTTATTGATATATGTCATGGCTAGTTGAATTTGTGTGTGATTTTCTTAAGAATTAAGCATGGAAGTTGTTAATGATAAAGGTATTAGAGAGTATGGAAAAGATTCCTTGATGGGTTATTTTCCTACAAGTTCATGTGTGTTTATCATGATAGTCTTGAATGTCATGTTGGTGTATATAAGTAAATGGGTGCATTGTGTGTTAGTGCATTTCTAGTAATAGGTTAAATTTAGTTTCTGAAGTGGTAGAAGAAGTATTCTTGAGATGAGAAGTTGTGAAAATGCAGAGTGTATTCAATTCATGATTTCAACTAGTATTATAGTGTTATGGGTGCACATGTTATATTCGAGTAGGATTGAACATAGTGAGAGAATTCAGTTCAGTTCAGACTTCAGTAGAGAGAGTTTTCAGTGCCCATGTGAACATTTTTAGTAACCTCAATTGAAGTATATTATCAAAGCGGAATGTATAGTTGAAGGAGTAGTTGAGGAGTATGTCTAAGCTTGAGAGTAGGAGTTGCATTGTCTAAGGCATAGAAATTCTAGTTTATGTTTCATAGGCCTATGTTCCATGTTACAGAGTTATAGCCATATTAAGAGTCCTTACTCATATATCTTATTTGGATCATGTCCAATTTCTTCACTTCCTACTGTATTTATAACTTCTTTGAAAAAGTGCTAAAGAAATACTCTAGTTGAGTATAAGCTTTCAGTATAATTCAATCTATATATCCAGCAATTTAGTTTAGCAGTCAAACAACAAGTTCCTATGGTTTTTCCATCTTTTGATCTAGTCTTACTATCAGAAGTTTCACGAATATTGCCATTCCAAGAGATAGTTTGTTCTGATCCATCTAAATTATGAATTTAGTTTAGTTCATGCATCATGATTTAGATTCAAGTATTCAGTCATGATTCAATTTATAAGTGTCTCGTGCATTATCTCAGTCTTTCCTTAGTATTTTAGCCAAGTCAATATCATTTAGGAGAAAAATAATCCCAAGGGGGAGATATTGTAATACCCCGAGTTTTCAAGTCCTAAAGCTCTCAAGTTTTCTTTACAAAACCAGATCCAGCATGAGGCAATGGTTACTCATAAGATGAATCTCTTATTTCTATCGCATCCTTATAACCGTTCTCGTTTCAATGCATGTATTCAAGGAATAAGTTTAGTTCATGATATATCATGTGTTCAAACTCAGACATGCAATTATGTTTTTAGTTATGCATGGTCAATATATGATCTTAGTTTCCCCAGTATTCTCAGCTTAATTAGTGTATCCACACAACCATTATTAGTACTCGTGGCACGACATTAACACCATTCTAACTGGGATTATAGGTTGGACCCCACTTAGTTCAGATTGGGGTATGTCAGATAGATAATATCTCCCACAGTCTCAGTACCATATTCAGTATAGAATTCAGTTCAGGTTTGCTTAACCATAGCATACAAACTTCCAATTATTCAGTTACCAGATTTTAATGATTTAATTTACAGATTAATTAAAAAAATTATATGTTTGGTCTTGCATTCTCAGTATTTCAGTTTTCATGCATGCATACTTTGTAATCTCAAGTTATTCAGCCAGTAATTATTTTATACAAAGTTAACCCTTGCATTATAGCCTAACCTCATCTCATATGCGAGTACATTCATAGTTCTGACCGCATACTTTTCTTTGCACTATGATGTCTTATATCATAGGTCCGGATGCTCAGTTTCCTGACCACGCTTAGATAGTTCAGCTTATTAGTAGTAGCAGTCGTGCTGAGTCCTCATCCATCAAGGACATAATTGTTTCATTTCAGTTTATCTCAATAGTTCAGTATTTCTATTTAGTCAGAGTTAGCTGGGGTTTGTCCTATCAACTCCACAGTCAGTCAGTTAGAGGCTTTTCAGAAATTTAGATAGTTAGTCGGCTTATCAGTTATGTTATCAAACTTTTTAGTATATCTTCATATGTTTTAGATCTATGATTTAATTGGGTTTCAGTATTTAAAACCTTATGGAATTATTAGTTATTTTTTTGCATATGTTTTTTGTTGCTATTATACTCAGTGCTCAAAGCAGGTACTAGCTTATGGGTTAGCTTTTGATCACTTATGACCGTAAGCATCATCTTTGCAATTAGGGGCAGCCTTGGGTCATGACAAAACTTTGTATCAGACTCTAAGGTTTTATATTGTTCTAGGGAGTCAGAAAATCCGTGTTTAGTAGAGTCTTGTGCATGAGTCTGAAGCGCACCATAGTTATGCAGAAGAGGCTACAAGATATTTTAGAAATATTTTACCTTCTTTCAGTATTTATGTTATGTGAATGAGCATAAGCTCTGTTTAAAAACTCCCTTTCTGAGTCTTTCTTTATTTTTTTATAATCAATGCCTCCCAAAAAAACAATGGAAAAGGGAATGGAAAACATCCCCACATCCACCTATTTGGAATATCCCCTGAATTAGAACGTCTCTCATGCCGAATTCAGAGCTACTTTTACTACCTTAGATCATTTAGTAGTTGCTAAGAATGATCAGCGGGTTATTGTCCTATCTAGGCTTATGGTTCATGCTCAACAGAGTAAGGAGGACAAATATAGGGAGAAAGGGAGAGAGAATAAGAGGGTCAAAATAAGTAGTTTTATGTCATGGTCAAAGAGTAGTAACTATTCCCAGTTCTTCAAACAATTCTTAGCCCCATCTATTTCTTCAGCTAGTGCACAAGTTCCAAAGTTCCAGAATGACAATCGGGATAGAGTGCTTGGTTCTAGGTCCTAAGGTAGCATGAATAGTGGTCTTACTAATCTACTCTGCGACAGGTGTGATAGGAATCATCAGGGTATGTGTAGGGATGTTAGTGTTGTATGTTTTGGATATGGCAAGCCAAACCACTAAGTTAGAGAATACCCACAGATGGGTCAGCCTAGTCAGCACAGTCATTCCTAAGTTCCAGGAGATCGCCTAACTTAGTAGGGTGTCATTTGTAGTGCAACCAGTGGATAGCGCCAGACCAGATTGTTTTCACTCTAGTCCCGACGTAATTAGGAAAGTCATCTTGATATAGTTATGGGTGTGTTTCACATCTTTCATCCTTCTAGTTATGTTTTATTAGATCTCGGAGCCTCGTTTTCTTTTATGACTTCTTGTATAGCTATAAATTTTAGTGTCAGTCCAAAAACCTTAGCAAAGCCTTTCTCAATCTCTACCCCAGTTGGTAAATCTATTACATCTAGACGGGTATACAAAAATTTTCTAGTTATAGTATCCCAAAAAATCACTTTAGTAGATCTTGTGGAGTTAGAGATGACTGATTTTGATGTCATTCTTTGCATGGATTGGCTCCACTTATGTTATGCTTCAGTTGACATTAGAAATAATGTCATTCATTTTCAGTTTCCCAATGAACAAATTATTAATTGGGGTAGTATCTAAGAGATTTGGGGTCAAATAGTTTCATATCTTAGAGAAAGAAAGATGTATCTAAGGGATATACTTTCAATTCCCTTCTTAGAATTCTATGACATCATATGATCTGGAGTTAGCAGTATGAGCCCAAGTGATAGCTTATAGCTAAGGGGAAGATGATAGGATAAGTAACCAAGTCGGGCTCTCAGATTCTAGTAGTGATGCCAGTACGTTGTAGAATAGTAGTAAGTGAGGATGATGCCCAACCGATTCTTATTTCAGTATTTGTACTTCAGTTATCATGATATATACCTATGTCTTACATGTCAGTTCCCTAATTATATTTCAAATTTATGCACCTTCCATAGAATCATGTATACTTCTAATTTTTAGTATAAGGAGTTCTAGTTTGCTCAGCTGTGCGAATCATATTCCATGAAATTTATGAACTCCAAACTCAGGTCATGCAACTCATGACTCATGTACTCATGTTTTACGGTATGTTTAGTTCCAGTACTCATGCTACTCTCTTAGTGACTAGAACAATTCATATTATGTCATGTGTATCTTCAGTTTTATCTTTATAATAGATCTAGGTCGTGGATACTCTATTTCTCAGGCCTCAGTTAAGTGTCCAAGTTATGCATAGCATTCTTTGATGCTTTGGGTCCTCATGCTCCAACCTTTTAGTGGACTCTCCTTTTGAAATGTTAGTAGTGATGAATAGATATTTAGATAGGAGAGAGTAAATAATTCATGTTGGGAAAGATTGTTGTATGCTTTTTTGATCTAAGATTATAAGTGTGGAGTAAGATTGAGGCCAAGTTATTGATATATGTCATGGCTAGTTGAATTTGTGTGTGATTTTCTTAAGAATTAAGCATGGAAGTTGTTAATGATAAAGGTATTAGAGAGTATGGAAAAGATTCCTTGATGGGTTATTTTCCTACAAGTTCATGTGTGTTTATCATGATAGTCTTGAATGTCATGTTGGTGTATATAAGTAAATGGGTGCATTGTGTGTTAGTGCATTTCTAGTAATAGGTTAAATTTAGTTTCTGAAGTGGTAGAAGAAGTATTCTTGAGATGAGAAGTTGTGAAAATGCAGAGTGTATTCAATTCATGATTTCAACTAGTATTATAGTGTTATGGGTGCACATGTTATATTCGAGTAGGATTGAACATAGTGAGAGAATTCAGTTCAGTTCAGACTTCAGTAGAGAGAGTTTTCAGTGCCCATGTGAACATTTTTAGTAACCTCAATTGAAGTATATTATCAAAGCGGAATGTATAGTTGAAGGAGTAGTTGAGGAGTATGTCTAAGCTTGAGAGTAGGAGTTGCATTGTCTAAGGCATAGAAATTCTAGTTTATGTTTCATAGGCCTATGTTCCATGTTACAGAGTTATAGCCATATTAAGAGTCCTTACTCATATATCTTATTTGGATCATGTCCAATTTCTTCACTTCCTACTGTATTTATAACTTCTTTGAAAAAGTGCTAAAGAAATACTCTAGTTGAGTATAAGCTTTCAGTATAATTCAATCTATATATCCAGCAATTTAGTTTAGCAGTCAAACAACAAGTTCCTATGGTTTTTCCATCTTTTGATCTAGTCTTACTATCAGAAGTTTCACGAATATTGCCATTCCAAGAGATAGTTTGTTCTGATCCATCTAAATTATGAATTTAGTTTAGTTCATGCATCATGATTTAGATTCAAGTATTCAGTCATGATTCAATTTATAAGTGTCTCGTGCATTATCTCAGTCTTTCCTTAGTATTTTAGCCAAGTCAATATCATTTAGGAGAAAAATAATCCCAAGGGGGAGATATTGTAATACCCCGAGTTTTCAAGTCCTAAAGCTCTCAAGTTTTCTTTACAAAACCAGATCCAGCATGAGGCAATGGTTACTCATAAGATGAATCTCTTATTTCTATCGCATCCTTATAACCGTTCTCGTTTCAATGCATGTATTCAAGGAATAAGTTTAGTTCATGATATATCATGTGTTCAAACTCAGACATGCAATTATGTTTTTAGTTATGCATGGTCAATATATGATCTTAGTTTCCCCAGTATTCTCAGCTTAATTAGTGTATCCACACAACCATTATTAGTACTCGTGGCACGACATTAACACCATTCTAACTGGGATTATAGGTTGGACCCCACTTAGTTCAGATTGGGGTATGTCAGATAGATAATATCTCCCACAGTCTCAGTACCATATTCAGTATAGAATTCAGTTCAGGTTTGCTTAACCATAGCATACAAACTTCCAATTATTCAGTTACCAGATTTTAATGATTTAATTTACAGATTAATTAAAAAAATTATATGTTTGGTCTTGCATTCTCAGTATTTCAGTTTTCATGCATGCATACTTTGTAATCTCAAGTTATTCAGCCAGTAATTATTTTATACAAAGTTAACCCTTGCATTATAGCCTAACCTCATCTCATATGCGAGTACATTCATAGTTCTGACCGCATACTTTTCTTTGCACTATGATGTCTTATATCATAGGTCCGGATGCTCAGTTTCCTGACCACGCTTAGATAGTTCAGCTTATTAGTAGTAGCAGTCGTGCTGAGTCCTCATCCATCAAGGACATAATTGTTTCATTTCAGTTTATCTCAATAGTTCAGTATTTCTATTTAGTCAGAGTTAGCTGGGGTTTGTCCTATCAACTCCACAGTCAGTCAGTTAGAGGCTTTTCAGAAATTTAGATAGTTAGTCGGCTTATCAGTTATGTTATCAAACTTTTTAGTATATCTTCATATGTTTTAGATCTATGATTTAATTGGGTTTCAGTATTTAAAACCTTATGGAATTATTAGTTATTTTTTTGCATATGTTTTTTGTTGCTATTATACTCAGTGCTCAAAGCAGGTACTAGCTTATGGGTTAGCTTTTGATCACTTATGACCGTAAGCATCATCTTTGCAATTAGGGGCAGCCTTGGGTCATGACAAAACTTTGTATCAGACTCTAAGGTTTTATATTGTTCTAGGGAGTCAGAAAATCCGTGTTTAGTAGAGTCTTGTGCATGAGTCTGAAGCGCACCATAGTTATGCAGAAGAGGCTACAAGATATTTTAGAAATATTTTACCTTCTTTCAGTATTTATGTTATGTGAATGAGCATAAGCTCTGTTTAAAAACTCCCTTTCTGAGTCTTTCTTTATTTTTTTATAATCAATGCCTCCCAAAAAAACAATGGAAAAGGGAATGGAAAACATCCCCACATCCACCTATTTGGAATATCCCCTGAATTAGAACGTCTCTCATGCCGAATTCAGAGCTACTTTTACTACCTTAGATCATTTAGTAGTTGCTAAGAATGATCAGCGGGTTATTGTCCTATCTAGGCTTATGGTTCATGCTCAACAGAGTAAGGAGGACAAATATAGGGAGAAAGGGAGAGAGAATAAGAGGGTCAAAATAAGTAGTTTTATGTCATGGTCAAAGAGTAGTAACTATTCCCAGTTCTTCAAACAATTCTTAGCCCCATCTATTTCTTCAGCTAGTGCACAAGTTCCAAAGTTCCAGAATGACAATCGGGATAGAGTGCTTGGTTCTAGGTCCTAAGGTAGCATGAATAGTGGTCTTACTAATCTACTCTGCGACAGGTGTGATAGGAATCATCAGGGTATGTGTAGGGATGTTAGTGTTGTATGTTTTGGATATGGCAAGCCAAACCACTAAGTTAGAGAATACCCACAGATGGGTCAGCCGAGTCAGCACAGTCATTCCTAAGTTCCAGGAGATCGCCTAACTTAGTAGGGTGTCATTTGTAGTGCAACCAGTGGATAGCGCCAGACCAGATTGTTTTCACTCTAGTCCCGACGTAATTAGGAAAGTCATCTTGATATAGTTATGGGTGTGTTTCACATCTTTCATCCTTCTAGTTATGTTTTATTAGATCTCGGAGCCTCGTTTTCTTTTATGACTTCTTGTATAGCTATAAATTTTAGTGTCAGTCCAAAAACCTTAGCAAAGCCTTTCTCAATCTCTACCCCAGTTGGTAAATCTATTACATCTAGACGGGTATACAAAAATTTTCTAGTTATAGTATCCCAAAAAATCACTTTAGTAGATCTTGTGGAGTTAGAGATGACTGATTTTGATGTCATTCTTTGCATGGATTGGCTCCACTTATGTTATGCTTCAGTTGACATTAGAAATAATGTCATTCATTTTCAGTTTCCCAATGAACAAATTATTAATTGGGGTAGTATCTAAGAGATTTGGGGTCAAATAGTTTCATATCTTAGAGAAAGAAAGATGTATCTAAGGGATATACTTTCAATTCCCTTCTTAGAATTCTATGACATCATATGATCTGGAGTTAGCAGTATGAGCCCAAGTGATAGCTTATAGCTAAGGGGAAGATGATAGGATAAGTAACCAAGTCGGGCTCTCAGATTCTAGTAGTGATGCCAGTACGTTGTAGAATAGTAGTAAGTGAGGATGATGCCCAACCGATTCTTATTTCAGTATTTGTACTTCAGTTATCATGATATATACCTATGTCTTACATGTCAGTTCCCTAATTATATTTCAAATTTATGCACCTTCCATAGAATCATGTATACTTCTAATTTTTAGTATAAGGAGTTCTAGTTTGCTCAGCTGTGCGAATCATATTCCATGAAATTTATGAACTCCAAACTCAGGTCATGCAACTCATGACTCATGTACTCATGTTTTACGGTATGTTTAGTTCCAGTACTCATGCTACTCTCTTAGTGACTAGAACAATTCATATTATGTCATGTGTATCTTCAGTTTTATCTTTATAATAGATCTAGGTCGTGGATACTCTATTTCTCAGGCCTCAGTTAAGTGTCCAAGTTATGCATAGCATTCTTTGATGCTTTGGGTCCTCATGCTCCAACCTTTTAGTGGACTCTCCTTTTGAAATGTTAGTAGTGATGAATAGATATTTAGATAGGAGAGAGTAAATAATTCATGTTGGGAAAGATTGTTGTATGCTTTTTTGATCTAAGATTATAAGTGTGGAGTAAGATTGAGGCCAAGTTATTGATATATGTCATGGCTAGTTGAATTTGTGTGTGATTTTCTTAAGAATTAAGCATGGAAGTTGTTAATGATAAAGGTATTAGAGAGTATGGAAAAGATTCCTTGATGGGTTATTTTCCTACAAGTTCATGTGTGTTTATCATGATAGTCTTGAATGTCATGTTGGTGTATATAAGTAAATGGGTGCATTGTGTGTTAGTGCATTTCTAGTAATAGGTTAAATTTAGTTTCTGAAGTGGTAGAAGAAGTATTCTTGAGATGAGAAGTTGTGAAAATGCAGAGTGTATTCAATTCATGATTTCAACTAGTATTATAGTGTTATGGGTGCACATGTTATATTCGAGTAGGATTGAACATAGTGAGAGAATTCAGTTCAGTTCAGACTTCAGTAGAGAGAGTTTTCAGTGCCCATGTGAACATTTTTAGTAACCTCAATTGAAGTATATTATCAAAGCGGAATGTATAGTTGAAGGAGTAGTTGAGGAGTATGTCTAAGCTTGAGAGTAGGAGTTGCATTGTCTAAGGCATAGAAATTCTAGTTTATGTTTCATAGGCCTATGTTCCATGTTACAGAGTTATAGCCATATTAAGAGTCCTTACTCATATATCTTATTTGGATCATGTCCAATTTCTTCACTTCCTACTGTATTTATAACTTCTTTGAAAAAGTGCTAAAGAAATACTCTAGTTGAGTATAAGCTTTCAGTATAATTCAATCTATATATCCAGCAATTTAGTTTAGCAGTCAAACAACAAGTTCCTATGGTTTTTCCATCTTTTGATCTAGTCTTACTATCAGAAGTTTCACGAATATTGCCATTCCAAGAGATAGTTTGTTCTGATCCATCTAAATTATGAATTTAGTTTAGTTCATGCATCATGATTTAGATTCAAGTATTCAGTCATGATTCAATTTATAAGTGTCTCGTGCATTATCTCAGTCTTTCCTTAGTATTTTAGCCAAGTCAATATCATTTAGGAGAAAAATAATCCCAAGGGGGAGATATTGTAATACCCCGAGTTTTCAAGTCCTAAAGCTCTCAAGTTTTCTTTACAAAACCAGATCCAGCATGAGGCAATGGTTACTCATAAGATGAATCTCTTATTTCTATCGCATCCTTATAACCGTTCTCGTTTCAATGCATGTATTCAAGGAATAAGTTTAGTTCATGATATATCATGTGTTCGAACTCAGACATGCAATTATGTTTTTAGTTATGCATGGTCAATATATGATCTTAGTTTCCCCAGTATTCTCAGCTTAATCAGTCTCATTCGAGGATGAATATTCCCAAGGAGAAGATATTCTAATACCCCATACTTTTCTTAGCTTAGTTCAACTCCTAGTTACATTTATAAGAGGCTTAAATCCTGAAATTTCACCAAGTATTAGGAACTTAGTATATTTTCAGGCCTCTTAACTTCGAGGATTTTTAAATTGGTCTTCCCGACTCGGAGATGTTGGGTTTTGAGTTAATTTAAGTTTATGGGTGTAAGGAGCATATCTTGGGAAAGTTTCGGATATTTTGAATGAGGATAGGGTCGTGTTTGGATTTCGATATCAGCAGCTCACTGTGATAGTGGCGCTGTGGTGGTTAGAGTGGTGGATGCCTCATTGCATCGCGGTCACCTCTTAGCCATATTCCAGTTACGAATTTAATCTCCTGAGGGGTAGTTATGTCTTTTCCCAAGGACCCAATTCATAAAAAGATGAATTTCACGCTTCAGTTAGGGCATTATTTGCCTATATTCTCCAATTTCCTCTCCAAAACAAACCCTAATCATCTTCCAAGAACATCAAATTCAATTAACTCTTCTCCAAGAAAACCAAGAATTCAAGTTCCCTAATTCAAGAACATTTTAAGAAAGCATCAAAAATTAGTATTCTTCTTTCAAGCTTAAGGGTTTAAGGTATGTGTGATGTTCATCCATGGGCCCTTACCACCTATGGAGTCCAAGAACCCATTTTTATATTTTAAATTATGAATTATACATGTTTATAATGAATTATCTCCATGAATCTCTTACGAATTTTAATTATAAGTTACGTTTACAAGTGTTTTTCGAAGGAATAAGCCCTTGCATGTTTGAATGATGGAATTTTCATGTTGAATTCCTAATTCATGGTTTTGGTATTGTACCCATGTTGTTTTCACATGATTTACCATTCCCATGCTTAAGATTACGAATTTTATATGTTTGATGAAATGTCTAAATGATTGGGTTTTGAACAATTATCACCTATTGTGGTTTCAAAGATTTTACATGTCCTTATTGTTATTTCCATTCAGTGCTGGAGGGTTATGAACACCCGATAATTAGTTGGTTACATAATTTCAGTATCTTCAAAATGGTTTCAAATAAACCATGATCATTTCCATTTAGTTAGCTATCATGATCAGTTGTTTCCTCAGTTAAACTTAGTTCAGTCCAGAAATCAATGTCAGTTCAGTTGGGAGTAGGATTTACCACCGAGAGAATGCAAGGATGGAGGCTTCCCCGTCATTTAGGCAGAGTCTTTAGTAGTAATCCCTATATTCCAGAACTACGTAGCCAACATAGGATATGAGCAGTGGCCCATCATTTTAGGCTTGGCTTCTTATAAGGAGTCACCCGTTAGTTGAGGCTTCACATCCTATATGAAGTCAACCATCAAGTTAGGCTTGACACTCAGGTCCTTCGGGACATCAAATTAGTGGATCCACATAGCCATTATTAGTACCCATGGTATAGTACTGACACTATTCCAACTGGGTTACAGGTTGGACCCCACTTATTTCAGATTAGGGCATGTTGGTTAGATAATACCTCCCACAGTCTCAGTACAATATTCAGTAAAGAACTCAGTTCAGGTTTGCTTGACCATAGCATATATACTTCCAGTTATTCAGTTATCAGATTTTAGTAATTTAGTTTATAGAATAATTAGGAAATATTATATGCTTGGTCATGCATTCTCAGTATTTCAATTTTCATACATGCATGTGCAATAATCTCATGTTATTCATCTAGTTATTATTTCATGCACAGTTAACCCATGCATTACAACCTAACGTCATCTCATATACCAATACATTTAAAGTACTGGCCGCATACTTTTTTTCGTGCTATGATGTCATATATCATAGGTTCGGCTGCTCAGTTTCCTGACCGTGCTTAGACAGTTCAGCTTATCAACAATAGTAGTCGTAGTGAGTCCTCATCTATTGAGGACATGATTGTTTCATTTTAGATTATATCAGTTGTTTAGTATTTCCATTTAGTCAAAGTTAGTTGGGGGTTTTCCCATCAAATCCATAGTAATCAGTTAGAGGCTTTTCAAACATTCAGAGAGTTAGTCGGTTACTCACTTGGTTTATCAGACTTTTAGTATACCTTCATACATTTCAGATCTATGATTTAATTGTGTTTTAGTATTTACAACCTTATGTCTTTATCAATTTTTTTTTGCAAATATGTTTTGTTGCTATAATACTTAGTGCTCACAGAAAGTACCAGCTTATGGGTTATCTTATGGTCACTTATGACCGTAAGCATTGTTGTCGTGACTAGGGGGTAGCCTCGGGTCGTGACTCTACTAATAACAAACGTACCCCAATTTGAGCTAATCGGGGTCCAACTTGTAACTCCAACTAGAATGGTATTCAATACCTTGCCAAGGGTACGAATACTAACTAACATAGATCCACTAAACTGATGTCCAAAAGGGCTAAGTTATTAAGATTTTCCTGATGTATGGCCCATTAGAACCTATAGTGGCATTTTTGTTCTGAGACTTAAGGAATTCGACTAGAGGTATCATCCAAACTGGCAGATGAAACTTTCTCTGCATTCACTTTGTGCTACATAATACTCCTAACTGAAGGACACTGGTAGTTGAAAAATGTTCAATTCTAATAATAATCTGAAGATTTAAAATAAATGCATTATCTAAAAGCATTCAAAGAATGCAAATTGGGGGATATATTACCCAAAAGTATAAGCATGAAATCCTAGGTCATCAGGAGTTCATGATCCACCATCTCTGAGGAATACAACTATTATGCCTATTTTGTAAAGTTAATGAATTTAAATATTTTGATAAATCGGGTCCAACAATCATGGATTTTACAATATAACTAGGTTTCTGGTCATGGTCATTTAATAATATTGTAATTAATGCTAAAAAAGGGGGATTATAACTTAATGGTAACAAAGGTCAGAGATATTAATGAAATTGTTAATATCCATAAACCCTAAATTTGATGAATAAACTAAACTAGAGAGTTGGGTTAATTTTGGGACCCCTTAAAGAAATCCCATATACTTAGAGATGAGAACCCTGAGGTCCTTGGAATCGGTAGCCTAAAGGAGATGAACCCTAGCTCTACCTTAGGAAATGAAATTGAATTTTTTATTTTTTTGGAACTACGTGTCACATGTTTTTCTGAGTAATGAGGGTATTATTAACCTCAATAAGCATCCTTAAAATACCTAAAAAAACATATTTTTTATGTTAAAAGAGTGGTATAATACTAATATGCCTCTTTAAAATTCATAACTGGAAACTATTAGAAAGGATGTATGGGACCTTTCTACGATCATGGGACTAACCTACGATCGTGGGTTGTTTTCTTAGATTGGAGTTGTATGAGAGCTCTTTGAACATGACCAAATGAACCTTGGTACGATCATGGGATCTACCTATGGTCATACATTAGTTCGTAGGTTTGAGGTTCAAATCAGGGGTATCTATGGGAGTCTTGATCGTGCCCAGAATCATGGATTCAAAGCATGATCATTATTCCCTCTTATGGTATGAAGGTACACTTTGTCAACTTTTGGATACTGGAGTTGTATCGATCATACGAGACCATTGAGCGACCGTATAATGTAACCATAGTCGTGGTTTGGCTGGTGGTATCTCACTACATAGCAGTGCTTTACTAAAAAGGTCATAACTTTTTACTCAGATGTTGGATTAAGGAGAAGCTAAATACGTTGTAAGCATAATTAAAATATATATCATTTGATGGGAATGGATACTAAAGATTCATTAGAATCTAGAAGTTATTCTCATTTAAATCAGATCATTTCTTGAGGAGTCTATCGGTAAGGGAGGTTTTGGCTCGGTTAAAGGCTAGGAGGTTCTTATGGCCTTGGTAAATGGACAAGTCCCTTCTCATACTATTACAACTGGATGATTAATCCTTCATGTACTTGAAGAATGGTTCTATCCTTGGCTTGATGTTTTCAAAATGTTACACTATAGAGTGTCAGCAAACTCCGAGGATTAATGGCTCACCTTTCGAGCCCGATGTTATTATCTAAACTAAAGAAAGTTGAGTTATTATATTTGTATCTAGTTGTGCCCAAGGCAGTGGTCAGTGTTATATTGGTCCAAGAAGAAGAAGGTATGCAAAATCTTATTTATTATATAATTATAATTTAATTTGTGGAGAGACTCAATGCTCTCACTTAGAAAAGCTCGTCCTGGCTCTTATGAAGGATACTCCCAAGTTACGGTTGTATTTTTAGTGTCATACAATAACGGTGGTCATCAAGAATCTTCTCTAGAATGTACTCTATAAATTGGATCTATCAGGCCAAATGGCTAAATTGCCGGTCAAGCTAAGCAAGTTTGATATTGAATACAAGCCTCAAAATGTCTTCAAGTTCCATACATTAGTAGATTTTGTGGCTATTTCAACCTAGATACGACCCCTTAGGTTAAAAAAGAGGTAATCCCTGCTGCATGGAACCAATCCAGAATGTGGATCCTATTTATTGATAGGGCTTCCAATGAAAAGGCTATGGGTCTCTACACTATCTTAATAACCCATAGTGTATAGAAATTGTGGTAGGCCATTAGTTGCGTTCCACTTACTAATAATGAGGTCGAGTATAAGGCCCTTCTAGTAGGTTTAGGCATGGTGCAGAGCATAGGAGCAGAGCTGATTGATGTGTTATTTGATTCCTAATTAGTTATAAATCAAATCAAGAATGAATTCAATAAAAGGGTGACCAGATGATTGGTAAGTTGCTATGGTTTGCGATTATTTATCTCATTTCAGAAAGAAGATCCTAGAGAAGATCCCTCAAAGGAAAAATAAAAAGCAGATATCTTAGCTATGTTGGGGTCGGTAACTAAGGAAGATGATATTATAAAGAGGTTCGCAGTGTAACTATTGTATTCAAAACTGGAGTCCCTAGAGCGAGGTGGGGTATACCATACTAACTTCATGTGGGGTTGGAGGAGTGATTTCATAAAGTAGCATAAGGATGGTACATTTACCACTGACATAAAGCCATCCCAGGCACTAAGGATCAAAGTGGTGAGTATTTTTTTGTGGATAAAAACCTTTATAGGAGATCCTATATGGTACCTCTCGCAAATTATTTAAGACCCAATGATACCTACTATGTGCTAAGGAAGATTCATGAAGAAACATATAGAAACCACTCCAACGTGGATTCACTCACACTCAAGGTTTTGCTGGTTGGGTACTCATGGCCTGCCATATAAGGTGATACTAAGAAGTTCATAACCAAATATGATAAATGCCAATGTTTTACCTATCAACTTTGCCAATCGATAAAAATGATGCACGTCATCGCTGCCCCTTGGCCTTTCATGAAGTAAGGGATAGACATCATGGGGCCATTGTTGCACACACCCAAACATGTTAAGTTTTTGCTGGTGGTGACAAGTCACTTCACAAAATGGGTAGAGGCAGAATCATACAAACAAATTTGGGAACGTGAGGTTATAAGCTTTATATGAGACTACATAATCTATAGGTTTGAAATACTAAAGAAAATTGCATGCAATAATAATAGGACCTAGCTCATAAGAGCAAAGGTAAAGGAATTTCAGGCATGATTAAAGATAAAGCGCATTACTTCAGTGGCCAATCATCCCAGTGCAAATGGCCAGTAAAAGTCAATGTATAAGGCAGCCATGCTCAATTTGTAGAAAAGGTTAGAAAGAGCAAAAGGATGTTGAGTCATGGCGATGCCAGAGGTATTGTGGGTGTAACCCAAAACCATCAAGTCTAGCATAAAAGAGACCCCCTTTTCATTAGTATATGGGGTGGAAGCTCTGATACCAGTCAAAGTAGGTGATCTAAGCTATCGATACACAGATACTATATAGGAAACCAAAAGTAAGGCACTCCAAGAAATTTTAGATATACTTGATGGGCCATGAAAGGTTACTCGTGTGCATATGGTGGTGCAGAAGCAGAGAATGGGAAGATATTGCAACTGTAAAACCAAACTTTGGTCTTTCAATGTCAGGGACCTAGTATTAATAAAGGTCACCCTGAGCACGTGGAATCCCAATGAGGGAAATTTAGGCCACGAGTGGTAAGGGCCATACCAAATAACTAGATAACATGACCCGTACCAGGGCCTAGTCATGTCGGGTATATCAAGTCCAATCAGGACCAAAGACCACCCCCAGTACTTCACCATTAACCACCTTACATGCCATGTCGAATGAATTCTAAACATATAATAAGATAAAACAATAATAATTGAAGGATAATAAGGTAAGTCTATAATCACAACCAAATCTCCAACCAAATACCAATCACAATGCCAATACCAATACCAAGGCTAATACTAATACCGACACCGTTCATGCCTATAGTAGTCCGACAAAGTCTCTATCTAGAATCAAATAATATCCGATCGGTATATGTCCCCAACCATATCGAAAACCAAAACCAAAGAAATAACAATAATGAAAAGAAGTCCATAGTATAAAATGGAGTCTTTCAGAGTATGGAAGATCACCACTTTAATCTCACTTAAATTTTCCCCGAATGGTAGTATGGCTGATTCCTGCATCATGTGGGAATATAGTGACCAAAGATGGTTAGTAGAGTGAAGCTAGTAAATATATTAGGGATAGAGATAAAATAACGCCATCATCCAAAACCAAATCAAATAACCATATGCAAACACATATATGCACACATATATATCGTGTCGGGATAGTGAACAAGGTTTAGCATACAATTTAAAACCTTAACCTGGATTGTGTAGCTTGGCCATTCTGAAACCACCCATGGGTTATATGGGTTTAGCTCCCCTGCTGAAAGGGCCCAGTGCTTGGTACCCACAAAACTAAAGAAAAGAACCTCAGATGACTAGTATATCTCCAAAATATGAAGTGTGAAATCATACACACGGTCACCAAGACCACCCTCATATCAGCAAATATGAGTTTCCAGTATCGGTCCCCCCAAGACCCCCACCTTCCATGTCTTTGCTACTCAACCCCCTTTAAGACCATATTAAATCATTTACGCATTCCCAACCATTTACCAAGGATTATTTTATTAGGCAATAACCATTGGTGTCATCATAAAAATAATTAGAGCTTGCAAGTCTATTACCTTATGCCATATAAACCATTAAACCAAATTAGACTCCATCATTTCCAATTTACAAAAATCATTTATCATTAAACTATGGGTACCAAGGCCTTTTCAAAATCATATAAAACCAACCAAAACCAATTCATGTTCTATTTACCATTTATGTAATGCTAGGACTCCAAGAATAATTATACTATGTGACATAATCATTCTCATTGAAAATTTCACAAACAAGTAGAGGGTATGCCATTACCAAAGCCAAAATTTTCAAATTTAGGGATCAACTATGACCCCTGCATTAAATTACCATTACCACGCACCTAAATGCACAAAACCATAATTAAAACATGCATAATCACAATTTAAACCATAGAAAACAATATTTTAAAATATGCATTCAAACCCCTCAACCTTGATTTCAAAACCACCATTAATGATTCATGAATAATGATTTAAACATGTGCTTTTAGTAAAATAACAATGAGGGAATAGTCACATACCTTCATTATAAAGATTCGTGGAGAGAAATGGATCTTTAAGCCCTTAGATGACAACTTTAGGACAGCCTAGCAAATTTTCCTTGAGAGGATTTTTTGAGAGTAAAGAGGATGTTTAATCATGTAAAGTGTAGAATGAATAACCAAAAAGTGTTATGGGGATGTGTGGTCTTAAAGGGTTTTAAGTAAGAAATGTCCAAAGTGCCCCAAGCTAAAAACTGTAAAAAGACAGCAGGTGGTTACGAGTCGACCCCGTGACTCGTGACCACAACTTATTACTCGTACCCTTAAGTCATCACTAAGATAGTGAGTTGGACACACATACACTATCCACCATATGACTCCATGAACCCATACATAACCAAGCTATACAACTCATATGGTCTATTCATTTCCAAGACAGAACCCAAAGGATTGGACACTGGACAACACACGACCCAACATAACCACTCTTAACCTACCCTTATGGCTCTTAGCAAGCCACTCTTACTCGGATCCAAGTCAAGTCACTAATTTGGTTAAGTATCGCCCTAACTACTCGGCACCAACCCTAACGACTCATACCACCAAACCATAACCATAATAGAACCCCATTCACCATCCATTGGACACCGAACAATTTGGTCACCTGAAGTGTACCCATACCATACGACTCGTATAATGGGTCGTTAATCGGACTGAGCTCAAAACTCATGAATTTCCCAAGGTCCAGAAACCAGCGTGTTCAAAATCCTCCCCCATTTGGATCCTTCATCACCGAATGATAGAACAAGGCATTGACTAGCACGATCAAACCCCAGATACCTCTAATCTTACCTTTAACTAAGTTAAAAAAAATGTTAATAATAACACATACCTTACGCATGATATTTCGAAGGGGAAAACAAGAAAGAATACTTTGACTTCATCTCCTCTTCAGCTTTTCAAGTAGCCTCTTCCACCTTGTGGTTCACTCATAGAACCTTTACCAAAGCTACTTCCTTGGTATTTAACCGATGAACTTGTCGATCTAAGATTTCAACAGGAACCTCCTCATACAATCGGGAATCTGAAATACCAATATCCTTGATAGGCACAATTTGCAACAAATCACCCACACACTTCCTCAATATCGAGACATGGAAAACCGGGTGAATGGAGCTCAAACTAGAAGGAAACTCCAATTCATATGCAATATTGCCAATCATTCTCAAACCCAAGTACGAACTAACATACTGAGGACTAAGTTTCTCCTTCTTAAACTGCATCACTCTCTTCCTAGGGGATACCTTTAAGAATAGCCTATCCCCGACCTCAAACTCTAACTTCCTATGCCTTATATCTGTATAGGACTTTTGGCAACTTTGGGCGATTTTAAGCCTATCCCAAATCACCTTCACCTTTTCTGTGGCTTAGTGAACCAAATATGTAACAAAGATATCTGCCTCAGCAACCTCAAACCACCCAGTAGGAGACCTACATCTCCTACTATACAAGGCCTCAAACGGAGCCATTCCAATGCTAGAGTGGTAGCTATTACTAGATGCAAACTCTATAAGAGGAAAATCCTCAACCTAACTACCAGCATAGTCAATCACACAAGCTTGTAGCATATTTTACCATATTTGAAAAGTTCTTTCCACTTGCCCATCCGACTGTGGGTGGAAAGCTAGACTAAGAGTCACTTTAGTCACCAAATCTTTTTGAAATGACCGCCAAAAGTGCGATGAAAACGTCACACCATACTCTGAGATGATAAAAATACGAACCCCTAGCAACATCACAATCTCTTGGAGATGTAACCTTGCATAATACTCTACCAAAAATTTATCCTCACTAGGAAAAACTGAGCAGACTTCATCATCCTATCTACGATGACCCAAATCGATCAAACTGATTCTGTGACCGAGGAAAATTGGTAATGAAATCCTAATTGATTACCTCCCACTTCCACACAAGCATCTTAATTTCTTGATACAATTCTTCTAGCCTAAAGTGATCAACTTTCACTTGCTGATACTCTATACACTTAGCCAAAAAAATAGCCACATCCTGCTTTATATTATTCCACCATTATATCTCCTTAAGGTAATAATACATTTTTATCAAACCAAGATGAATAGAATAGTGAAACTCATGTCTCTCATCTAAGATTCTCTCTCGCAATCCATCTATGTTGGGAAAATATAACATCCCTTGGTAACGCAAGGTACCATCACCACTAACCTCAAAATCCATCACCATTAGCCCACCTACTTCACCCTTGATCCTAATCAATATAGGATCCAACACTTGTTTTTCCGTTACCTCAGTACTCAGGGACGATTATGCCACCTTCTGAACAAATACACCAGTTTTCTTAGAGTCTAAGATATAAACTTCGAGGTTAGCCAAATGATGAATATCTTTAACCTAATCTCACTTCCCTTGATACAACTGAGTTAGACTCCCCATTAATAACCTACTAAGAGCATTAATAACCATGCTTACTCATTGAATAACAACAATACTTAGTAAACATAGTATTCCCTGTGGGATCCGACCCCAATATCGTCGGGTTATATAATTGACAATGAACTCTTAATCTTTCTCGTAAAAGAGGTGTAACTTAGGTATATCAAATTTTGGCACCATTACTAGGGAATACGGTTGTCAATTAAGTTTGTGATTATTAATTGACCTTTGGTCAAATTTCCTAAATTTTACTTTTATTTGTTCTTTTTGGCTCATTACAGGTTCATTGTTGTTTATGACACAAACCAAAAGTTTAGGAGAATTGATATTACCCTGCAATCCTGAAATGCATCTAATTTGTAGAATAGAAAAACAACAAGATGATGAGAGACTAGCCAACTTGGCTAGAGCACAGGTTAATCGGCAAAATGACGGACAACCAGCACATGAACCTAATCCTAAAGATGAAGATTTGGGAGATAATGATCTGATTAACCCAACAAATAGGAGGCATATAAAGAATACAGCGGCGGCTTCCAACAGAAAATAGGTAGCGAGAGGGAGAGCAAATCGCCAACCTACTATGCAATTTGATCTTGATGAGGAGGAGGATGACTTAGATGAAGCTGGAGCTATAAGATTAATTATTTCACCCCCCACTAGCACTTGGGGTGAAGTTCAACATAACCAGAACTATGATACAGCTGCTCAATCTTAAAGGGCTATTTGGAAGACTTCCAGGAGATGACCCAAACAAGCACTTTGTGAATTTTATCAACATTTTCAAGTCCTTTGATAACCCTAGTGTTGATGAAAATGCAATTCGTCTTCAGTTTTTTCCATTATCTCTGTATGGAGAGGCAACAATATGGTTGAATGAGTTAGCCCTATATTCTATAACAAACTGAAGTTAATTAAAATGATCTTTCCTATATAGGTTCATTCCACCCTCTAGGATGTTATAGTTAAGGGATGAAATCAGAAATTTCAGATAATTACCAAATGAGGCACTGCATGAAATTTTGATACAATTTAAGAAAAAGTTGACATAGTGTCCCAACCATAAGATGACTGATGAGAACTTAATGGAGACTTTCTATAGAGTACTAAACTCTATAACCAAACCAATAGTTGACAATGCAGCAGAAGGAGTGTTCATGAAGCTTACATTCAATAAGGCTACCGATATATTGAAGCGATTGACTACGACTAGTAGAGCTTGGCATACCATGGATTCAGTGGTAGAAAGCCTTACTATGTCTAGTGGAATATTATCAGAGCAACATCAAAAAGAGGAGGATCATGACCAGGACATGGCACACATAAAAATACAAATTGATCTACTTAGTGAACACTTATTATCCGGTAAGACAGAGAAGGTAAAAGCTATTGGGTCACAAGGCAGAGCTAATTCTAATTCTGAGAAAGATGCAAAATATCTAAATAATTAGGTTTTTTTGAGACAAGAGCTAAGGGAATCAAGGTCAAAACTATTATGACAAGACTGGTTATAATGATAGGGACCAAGGGAGTTGGACGAACAAAAATAATAAGAGTGGACTATATGTACCTCTTAGAAATTGGGATAATGCAGCTACCAGTTTAGGCAAGATATCTTTGGAGGACATGATGAAGAAGCTATTAAAGGGAGTTAAGGCTACCAATGTTGGGGTGACAACAATGAAGAGTGACTTATCTTCCCTAAGTCAGCTAGTTAATTTGCACTCAACTTTTATTAAGTAGTTGGAGTAGTAGATGGGCCAACTCTCATTCGTATTTAATCAGAGTAAGAGCGGTACCTTGCTTAGAGATATAATGCAGAATTCTCAAAATGATAGCTCTTGCATAGCAGTTACCACTCAGAGTGGTAAAGTATTATGTGGACCTTCTATGCGAAAAGCTATAAGCAATGACGTGATTCAAGTAGAGGTTTATGATGATGAAACCCATCTAGCAGAGTCTAAGAAGTTGGATGGAAAAGTGAGTATATCTAACCATCAGCAGGTTAATGAGTTAGAGGAAGAAAAGAAAAAAGAAAATGAGGCAGTGGTTACTACTCTTCAAAAACCATAGTTGCCCCTTTCTCATAGATTAAAGAAAAAAAGCAGATGTTACAAGGTTTAGCAAATTCATGGCTATGCTAAAACAACTAATAATGAATGTGCCTTTAGTGGAGGCATTAGAGTAGATGCCTAGGTATGCAGAGTTCATAAAAGACCTGGTGAAGAAAAAGAGTGAAATGATCTATGAACTAGTAGATAACCTTCTTCACTGCGGTGCTATTTCAACAAGGTCGTTGGTGTAAAAGAAAGTGGACCCAGGAGTATTTATGATTCGTTGTACTATTAGGTCTCTTGATTTTGCTAAGGCCTTGTATGATCTGAGAGCGAGTATTAACCTAATATCTCTGGTTGGTAAAACGGCCAGTGGGTATATTGTATGATGGGCTAGTAAAGGTGGCCAGCTTTATATTCCCTTCTAATTTTGATATTCAGGATTATGACATGGACTTTGAAGTGCCCATAATTTTGGATCAACCTTTCCTTTCAACTGGAAGTGTGCTTATTGACTTGCGAGCTAGTGAGCTCTTATTCAGGCTTAATGATAAAGTATTCTGGTTAGATGTGTACTAATATATGAAGCATCATAAGTAAATGAATGTGTTCTCAATTGTGGATGTTTATTATGAGGATGAGGTAGAAGTGTCGATAGATGAGAAATTTGTTGTCGAGCCTTTGGCTGCTGTCTTAATAAATTTTGATAGTGAAGGAATCAAAAAGTATGAAGAGACTATTTATGCCTTGACTAGAATAGGATCATATTCTTATGCTCCCAATAATCTAGATCTAGATCTTAAAAATTGCCCAACACCACTAGCGAAGCCATCTATTAAAGAGTCATTGATGTTGGAGTTGAAAAAATTGCCAGGCGATCTAAGGTATGTGTTTCTAGGCAGTGGAAACACTTTACCCATGATTATTGTAGCAGATCTACATGAGTAGCAAGTGAAAGCACATATCTTTGTACTTTGAAGGTACAAAGGTGAGATAGGCTAGACCATTACGGATATTATTGGTATTTCTTCGGGTATTTGCACTCAAAAAATTCATCTTGAGAAAGATTACTCGCCAAACATTGAGCATCAACTTTGTCTTAACTTAGATATGTAAGAGGTGGTTAAGAATAAGTTCATCAAATGTCTTAACATAGGAGTTGTATATCCTATTTTAAAAGTAATTAGGTAAGCCTGGTGCAATCCGTGCCCAAGAACGGGGGCATGATTATTGTAGCGAACAAGAAAAATGAGTTTATTTCGCTCAGGCCTGTGACTTGGGGGAGAGTTTGTATGGACTATCTTAAGATTAACTCGTGGACTTTGAATGACCACTTCCCAATGCCATGGATCATATGCTTGATCGGTTGGCAGGAAAAGGTTGGTATTGTTTCTTAGATGGGTATTATGGCTATAACCAAATTTTTATAGCCCTAGAGGATTAGAAAAAGACAACATTCACTTGCATGTATGGGACTTTTGCCTTCAAGCAGATGTCGTGGTCTATGTATTACACATGCTACCTTTCAACAGTGCATGATGTCTGTCTTTTCTGATATGGTTGAAAACACCTTGGGATTTTTATGGATGACTTCTCAGTTGTAGGTAGTTCTTTTGAGTTGTGCTTAGTGAATTTGAGTAAATCGTTATAGCGGTGCAAGGAGTTTAATACTGTGTTTAATTGGGAGATATGTCAGATCATGGTGAAGGTGGGCATTGTCCTCGGTCACAAAATGTCAACCAAGGGGATTGAGGTCAACCAAGATAAGGTCGAGGTTATTGAGAAGCTACCACCTCCCATTTCAGTAAAAAGAGTGTGTAGTTTCCTTGGTCACGCAGGCTTCTATCGATGATTCATAAAAGACTTCTAAAAAATTACAAACCTACTTTGCAAACTTTTGGATAAGGAGGCCAAGTTTATATTTGATGATAATAGCTTGAAGGAATTTGAATGCCTTAAAGGAAAATTGGTTGATGCTCCTATTATTGTTGCTCCAGATTAGTCAAAGCCGTTTGAGATTATGAGTGATGCAAGTGGAGTGACACTTGGGGTTGTACTTGGTCAGAAGAGGGATAAGCTATTTCATCCCATTTTTTATACAAGCAAGGCCTTAAATGGAGTTCAAAAGAACTACATAGTAACTGAATAGGAACTTCTTGCAGTTGTCTATGCATTTGAGAAGTTTCGGTCTTACCTATTGGGAACCAAGGTGGTGGTTCACATGGACCACACCTCCTTGAGATATTTGATGGCCAAGAAGGACGTGTAGCCGAGATTAATCGGATGTTTCTCCTCCAAGAATTTTACTTCAAAGTTAAAGATGGGAAGGGATGTGAGAATCAAGTCGCGGACCACTTATCTAGACTGGAGGGAGGTCAAGCACTTGAGGATGAGATAGAAATTGATGATGCATTTCCAAATGAGGAAATCTTTGTTGCCGTGTTAGAAAAAGTGTCGTGGTATGCAGACTTTGCAAACTATGTGGTAGCGAGGTTATTCTTGAGAACCTTTTTTTTCACCAAAGAAACAAGTTTCTTTATGATGTGACACATTACTTTTGGGATGAGAAGTACTTGTTTTGGCATTATGAAGATAATATTATAAGGAGGTGTGTCCCAATAATAGACATGTTGGACATTTTGGAAGCTTTCCATGCCTCTCCGGTTGGAGGTCACCATGCAGGTGACCGAACTGCTATGAAAGTGTTACAGAGTGTCTATAATTGGCCAAATTTATTCAATGATTCTTATGAGTTTGTGCGGAGATATGACCAATTCCTATGATAAGGGTCAATGTCAAAGAACCATGAGATGCCTTTGACAAAAATGATGGAGATGGAGTTATTTGACGTCTGGGGCATCGACTTTATGGGGCCCTTCATGAGCTCATAAGGGATGAAATACATTCTGATCACCATTGATTATGTATATAATGGGTCGAGGCTATTGCCTTGGTTGATAATGAAGGGAAGAGTGTTATTGTGTTCCTAAAAAGAACATATTATCTTATTTTGGGGTGCCACGCACCATCATAAGCAACATGGGGTCATATTTTTGCAACTAAGTGTTTAGGGCTGCCTTGGCAAAGTATGTTTCTAAGTAGCACACGGTGGCAACCCCATACATCCTATAAACTAGTGGGTAGGTAGAGATCTTAAATAGAAAGATCAAAGTCATTCTTGCCAAAATGGTTAATGCAAGCAGACAAGATTAGTCTAGGAAGCTTGATGATGACTTATGGTCATATAGAACAGCTTTCAAAAAACCTATCGTCATGTCACTGTACCAATTGGTCTATGGAAAGGAATGTCACTTACCAATTGAATTGTAGCATAAGGCGTTGTGGGCACTTAGGAGGATGAACTTGAATTGGATAGGCAGAAGAGTTAAGATTGGGATAGCTGAATGAGATGGATGAGTTTCGTATCGATGCATTTGAAAGAGCTGATCTTTACGAAGAAAAGAGGACGAAGTACCATGATCGAAGGATTAGAAAGCGACACTTTCAAAAGGGTGATTGGGTACTCCTTTTAACTCCAGACTCAAGCTATTCCCAGGTACGCTTAAATCAAAATGGCGGGGCTCATTCCAAGTTAATCAAGTCTACTCGTCTGGAGTAGTTGATCTTGCAAATGAAAATAGAAGTGTCTTCAAAGTGAATGGGCAACAACTAAAAATGTATATCAGTCCAATGGACTTTATAAAGTGCATAGCTACTAACTATCTCAATGAAGTCTGAGTAATCTAGATAACTAAGTCATGCCGCGATATTAAATCAGGTATTAGTAGGAGGAAACCCACAAAGTATTGTTGTAATCATAGTTAGAGTTTAGGTGTTATTTTTGTGCAATATGATGTGCTTTGTGAAGTGTAAAGGACTAAAAATGCAGAAAGAATGGAGTTCTACAGTTGATAAGAAGTCAATGGGAAGACCAACAGACCATCAAGGTCTTGAAGGGCCGTCGCTAGGACCTTCAAAGCCATGATCGAAAATGAGCATTCTAGATGAGGCTTGATGGCCAAGACGGCGGAAAGTCGATGTCCTAATTGTCCTCACTCCCTCCATCAACTAAAAGTTGAAATCTAAGTTCACTAGAACAGATTGACGGGTAGGTCGATCAACCTTCGAATCACTGATGGACCATCGCAAAATCCATCGCAGAAAGGTAGGAGTTATGAGTTGTTGGTAAGCCTTAATGGCCAACCTGGTGGACCATCAGATATCTGACGCACCATCCAGTCGACCGTCAATGTAATCCTAGTTCTGGGTCGGGTTAAATCTAAAGCTTATTTAAAATGCTTGTACTTGACCCAAATGTTTTTAAAGAGATGAAATAGGTCCATTGCATACGTTGCTAACCTTTCAAATCCTACAACTGTTTAACTCCCTCAAAATTCAAAGTATCTGCTATCAGTTATCTCCTTATAGGACTTTGCTTTTTTTTTCTCTTCTATTTAAACAAATCCATCTTTCTCTCCCTCTCATCACAAAATAAGTTGTGTTCTCTCTAGAAGCTAGCATTTAGTTATTGTGTGGGGTAACGTTCTGAAAAAAAATTTAGTGAAGAACATTCTAAAAGCAAAGTATGATTGCAAATTCTGTTAAACTTTGTTTTTAATAATGAATTCAAGTGCAAGAAGATTTCAATGCTTCAAAATGAATTGTATCTTATTTTTTTCTTTTGCCTTGTTGGTGATGTTTTTTTATTGTCAAACTCTAATAAATTCTATTCTAGTTGAAGACTGAGTAACCCATGTGTTTGAAGTAGAAAAGGTTGATCCTAAATGTGAAATTGGTGTCATATGGTTGCTAAAAATTGATATTGTACACCAAGTGTTCAACAAAATGTCAAAGTGAAATCTAAAACTGAAGAAGGGGTTGTGATGGGCCACCTAGGTGGACCGTCAGACTTGCCACGGACCGTTGGGTGGACCGTTTCAAAAAGTTCCAAGAATGTTACTCACTGGATAACCTGTGATGGACCACTTGGCGGACCATCAGTCACCTGACGAACTGTCACAAGAATCTAAAAAACTAGCACTTACTGGTTAAGGCGGACGGTCAGTCCGATGGACTATCACAGTATCGATGGGCTATTATGATGACCGTCAATCTACATTTTTAACTATTTTCAATCTGTTTGACCTAAAAATTGATTCCTTGTACTTTTTTAGGCATTATGTCATATAAACTCCCTTTGACCAGAGGTAGTGGTCGAGCACATGGAAGAGGTATACCGGCCAAGAGTGAGGTGGCATGCCTTCAACACCCGACAAAGAGATAGGGAAATTCTAAAACTCTCCAAGTCTGAAGAGGAGAGTGAGGGCAGTAATAGAAGTACCAGTTCAAACTCAGATAAGAAAGGGGTCAATACACCCAACCCCATTGAGGTGGAGACTGGTCCTGTTGAAATGGATACTGAGGAAGAAAATGTAATTAAGAGCAAGAATCCTCAAATGAGGGAAGCACTTAAATGGCAAATCAAAGGATCAAGGGATAAATCCCATGACGGAATGTAGCCAACAATAAGCAGGGTAATAAAAACACCATTCACTGAGGAGTAACAAATAGTGACAACTGAGTTGCATGAATATCCTGAGATAGATCGTCGCTTTAATGAGTACAAATTGGCCTAGATAAGTAAGACTCTCAGATCATATCATTCAAATTTGGATGTTGTTTGGGCTTGACAATGAAGTTCCACCTGCTGTTCCATATCTGGAGTACCGACTAACATTTGCAACTACTCAGGGACCATGGTTATCTGAGCTACTGACTGATGATGGTAATCTCTCCTGGACAACCAACCTACATAAGTGCATTTCTAAGTACTTCCTTATCTTCAAAGTTAGGTTCTGATGGGTTGTTATTAGATTGAGGTTGATACAAACCAGAGGGGATGCCAATTTAGATAGTCACAGGGCAGTATAAGTAGCTAGCTTAATTGCAGGGATGAGGATTGATTTCGGCCAAATAATTGCTGATGAACTAGTTATGAGGGCCCATAAAGTGGAAAACGCACTACCATTCCCGTGTCTAATCATAGAGTTATGCAGGCAAACGAATGTACCCTTGATTTGAGGTATTGATAATGAAGTTCGGGCCACACATATACAAGACTTTAAGATATCAAAAGATGATTCAAATTTTGAGATGTGGGTCACTAAAACTCCAAACTATTAGACAAAATCTGCGCCATCCCTGGATACTTTAAAAATTCCCATAGGTATGTTGTTGCCCATCGCCACTTATGTGCTACCTGATTATGTGCCACCAAGTACATCTACAGGGTCAGGATCTGTGTCACCAATGGGATGGGAAAATTATACAGAATATTGGTTGAGACAGGAGAATTTTGCCAAGTCAGTGAAGCTACAGAAGAAGTTTCAAAAATAGTTGGACACATGGGTTACACAATTATAGCCTTTTGTTGATCAAATTGTGTCAGAGGCAATCCATCCATTCCAAAACATTCAGATGAGGATGGATCACATAGAAGAACATATTAATCAGAGGTTGGATGAAATATCCATTCCAGATTTTTCCAGGTTCATGGTGGAGTTTAAACAGGCACAGGCTGACATAGCAGAATTGAAGAGCAGAGTGGCCCATTTTTTACTCAGCCCTGGTGATGAGTGACAAAGATGAAGGAATTGTTGATTTCATGGGAAAGCCACTGAAAGAAAAAAGCAAAAAACAAGTCAATAAAAGAGCCCAAAAAAACTATGAGTAGAAGAAAGGGAGAAGCAATGATATTTGAAAATAGAGAAAAATACGATATAAAGAAAGCTTCAAAAAGGTTTAGGAGAGATGAAGAGAGAAGAAAGAAGAAGGCAAATGATAAAGTAGTAGCATTATTTATAAGTTCTTCCCAAGCAAGGGGGCATAGTTCTGACCTATTCGGGATATGATACCTCCGATTCCAGAGGATGAGATTATGAGTACCCCTACCACCATAGGGTTCAACATTGTAGCAGGTGGGGACACTGGATCCTTACCATATTTCACTGATGCCTCAGATTAATAAGAGGTATTACAAGTAATCCCCTCCTCTGTACTTTAATTTAATGCATTGAGGACCAAGAATTTATTTTTTGTGGGGGTAGGTGTACTTGTACCAAGGGGGGGTTTTGTTGCCGAGGTTTTTTCCTCCTGTGTTCTATCTAGTCGAACCAGCATGTCTACGACTGTAATTTCTTTTCTTAGGTTTTGATGTAAATATCTTATTTTTATTATTTATTAATAAAAATTTTAGTATCTTTTTATATATATGGATGATAAATGATATGTCATAAGACTCTGAACAAGTTGTATGACTATTTCTCTTTGTCACTTAGTGTATGTTGAACAATTATTAGTGTTCTATAATTGGCATTTACATAGAAGATATGCATGATCATAAAGGGGAGCCTTGGAGTAACTAGTAAATTTGTTGCCATGTGACCAGGAGGTCATGGGTTCAAGCCTTGGATATAGTCTCTGGAAGAAATGCAAGGTAAGGCTACGTACGATACACCCTTGTGGTGGGGACCTTCCCCAAACACCACGCATAGCGGTAGTTTTAGTGCACCGGGCTGTCCTTTTTTTATATGCATGATCATATGATGAAAATACCAAGAGCAGTAGAATAAGTTTGTCTTAGTTGCCTCTGTGTGTCAGAACTTGTGTTAGTTCATGGATAGTGTGATACCTAGAACTTGCCCAGTTCATTGATGTAGTCTTGTGGTACATTCAATAGTATAGGATAGCAGGCGTCCTTGTATATTCAGTCCACTTAGCCAAAATAATTAACCCCGCCAAAAAGATTTTTCCACTTTTGAACCGCTTTTGAGCTTGTATTAGTTTTCTTCATCACCAATAACTCTGATTACCTCTCTTTAGCTTGTTAACACCCAACTCTAGCACTGGTCCAATATTGGACATTATCCACTTTAACTTAGGCAAAACACCTAAGTTGAGGGTGGCTTTTGTCAAGATGTTAGCCGGTTAATGGAAATTTGAAGCATTTGGACCTGCCCTATTCAAGGTATTATGCACCTTAACCAACTGCATCGGCATAAGTTGAGGGTGACTAATGCTTATAAAAAAGAAACAAAATAGAAAAGGGAGGAGATGTAAAGTGTGAGTGCATAATAAGGATTGTAAGTGATCTGGTAAAGCAGTAGCCTTGGTGAGTAGAATTCAAGGGCAAAGAGAGTAAAAGTCTGAAAGTTGAGTTATTTTTCCCAAAAATTATCCTCACCTAACCCTGGAGCCTTATTACAATCCTGAAACAGACCTGTTTGATCATGGAAAATCAATCATAAGAAGGTGTTAGATGATAAGGGCAAGTCTATGGGTATGTAGACTATGTTTGTAACTTATTTGTTGAGTGTAATAGTCATGATTGTCTCCACAAGATATAATGAGTGGAGGACTTCAGTAGCTGTGAGGGCAACTTAAGTTACGCTTAGTTTGACTAGTTTCTGTAGGATATGATATCCATGATTATGTATGTGAACTAAATATTGAATCAATGTTGGTTGTAGATCCTGATGTGTTGATCCCATATAAGTGAGATGACAAGTTAATGGTTATGTGAAGTCAAGTTCAATAGTTGATTTCCTATCATTTTGTTATTCATGTATGCAATTTGGTGCTGAGTTGCTTGAGGAAAAGCAATTGTCTTAAGTTAAGGGTGTTTATGTTCTGGCTTTTGACAGAACATTATACATATTTTTCAAGGGATAATTGTATGTTTTGAAGAAACTGATGTTGTATTTAATACTGGATTTATTGTTTCAAGGTAAGGAGTTAGAAGAAGGAGAAAACTTTAAAAAATAGCAGAAAAAGGCCACTGATGATTAAACTGGCGGACCGTCAGCCATGCGACGGACTGCCGGGGTAACCTTCAGATCGAAACAGAATGCTCCAAGTAGAAAACTCATGCGATGGTCCAAGTGGCGGACCGTCAACCTTTAGAAGGACCACCAACTTAGCCGTCAAGCTTAAACAGAACTCAGAATTCCATAAGACCCAGTGACGGTCTATCCAAAGGACCATCAGTCCAGCAACAGTCCACCAACATGACCGTCAGCCCTTAACAGAACCTGACATCCTGGGACATTCAGCGACGGACCATCAGGCTTTCGATGGGCCGCCAGTTAGACCGTCAACTTGGATGCAGCTTTTATGAAGTTCGAATTTTAAATCCTCTGCACCTGGGAACATATAAATATCCAGTTTAGGTTATATTTAGTTATCTTTTATCATATTATCCAATTTTAAAACTGATTGTAAGATAGTTTTCTCTGAGTATCAAGCTAGAATTATGGATCGAAACATTTTATTCATATTTTCTTCTGAAGATTCAACAAAAAATCTTGTGATTTTTGTAAGTATTTTTCGGATTTATTTATAAGAAATATAATGACTTTTTTTTCTTCTATAAAAATGTGTTGCTAAGCTCCCATAACTAGGGTTACGGGATCCTTGATGTGAACAGTTCATTGGGGTTGTGCAAATGTTTGATTTCTATGATCAACTAAAGTTGTATAAACCCTTCTTCACAATAATGACCTTTCTTGGTTGCGAACTTGAAGGGTGAGCCCAAGAATATCACTTGTTTGAATAGAAAAGTGTTTGTTGGGAAAAGAAGAGATTTACATGGGATAAAAAGATTTTAACCTTTGGGTTAAGGGTTGATGCCTTAACGGGATCAACCCACATGAGAGAGTAATTTAATAAATTAATGTATTCTTTAAGTTCGAGATAATTGAAGGATAATCTACTCATTTAGGTTGAGAAAAAAATGGGTAAATTGTAGGATTCATTAACTCTTGCAATGGAAGTGATTAATTGGAAATTCAAAAATAATTTGCAACCCTAGCTGCTTGAACATATTGGTAACCATAACATTAGTTTGTCTATTCTCATTGAATTACTATTTACAATAAGAATCACAGTATGGAACACTTACTGTTACAAATAATGAGACAAAATTTACAAACCAAAACCCCTCTTTTATTCAGAACCTTTGATCAACAGTCTAGTAACAACCACAATACTTAGTGAACACAGTATTCCCTGTAGGATTCGACCCCAACCTCGTTGGGTTATATATTTGACAACGGCCGCTTACTCTATCTCGTAAGATAAGTGTAATTTAGGCGTATCAAGGAACACTAGGAAGGTCATCAAGGAAGACCTCAAGAAACTCATTCACCAATGGACGAAATATAAGGAAGGAGCCTCTGAGTTAGAATCTTTACCCCGGACAAGATAATAAAGACACCCCTTGGAAATTAATCTCTTAGCTCTAAGATATGATATAAACCTTCTCTTAGGAGCTAGGGAAATACCCTTCTATTCTATAATCGGTTTATTAGGAAATTTACAGACGACCTTACTAGTCCCACAGTCTAAAGATGCATCGCATGTGTGCACCAATCCATCCCAAAAATGACATCAAAATCAACCATGTCAAACTTAAATAGATCCACCAGAGTCTCTCGACCATCCACAGATACCACACAACCTATATAAACTTTCCTAGCAACCACAGAGTCACCCATCGAGGTAGAAATAGAAAAAAGGGTCTGAAATACACTCAGGACCAAAACCAAAATGCACAACCACAAATGTGGTCACGCAAGAGAGAGTGGACCACGGATTAAGTAAATAGTACATATCACGGGACAAGATTTTTAACATACCTGTAACAACATCAAGTGATTCCTTGGATTCCTAATGAGTAGTGAGAGAATAAACTCGGTTCTTACCAGCGTCGATGCCAGATGGTGCACCCTTTGGTGCCGGGGTTGATGAAGAGCCAACAAGAACCTTGTTTTCCTAAAAAGCAACCTTACCAATAGGAAAGTTCCTAATCATGAGCCCTGGATGACCATAGTTGAAGCACTTGTCCTTTCCTTCATCATAGTAGCCCCGATGCAATGGACCATAAAATCAACAGAGAGGATAAGATGTATCTAATTGGGCCCCACTAGCCTGAGATTGGGCACAATGTGCCCTATAATTGTTGCCACCATGAAAATACTTGTCACCATATAGCTTGGGGTAAAAAGCACTAGACGTCGAATAAGACCTTGAATTTACCCACTTCTTTTTCGGCCACTTTCTACTATTTCTTCCGTTCTTTTACTGGCCACCACCCTGCTCAAAAAATCTAACTTCTTGCACTGCCTCTTCTCTATTTTAGTTTAGTTCTTCTTCTCTTCCTCAACCTGCTACATGTACACAACCAACCTAGAAATATCTATGTCCTTGTTCAACAAGGTAGACATACTATCCAAAATCAAGTCTTAGGATAAACTAAAAGCAAACTTCCTTATTATATCCCTCATGCTAGAAATCAACTTTAGAACAGATTGCGATAACTGGTGAAACTTTAAGGCATACTCCTTGACAGATATTTTGCCTTGCTTCAAGTTAACAAACTCTTATGCCTTTGCCTCCCTCTACTCCTGAGGAAATAAGAAGTCCAAAAAAGCTCTAGAGAAATCATCTTACAGGGCTGACTCAGCATCATCACCCCTAGATTTTCCCGTTCCTCATAACATTGGTATGCCACATATTTCAGTTGATAGGCTGAAAATTCCACACCCTCCATATTCATATCATGTATAACGCAGAAAATCTTCTCCATATCATTAAAAAAACTTGAGGATCCTCCTCAACCTTAACACTAGTGAACACAGGAGGGTTCAACCTCATAAATTGTCGAACCCTTGTAGCCACAGAAGATGGATTAATAGAAGCACCATGCTCAGACTGAGAAGCAACCAACTGAGCCAATATATGGATAGACTAACGAAACTAAGCATTCATCACATCCACCTGAGGTACTTGAGAAGGACTAGAGGGGACCAGTGGAACTCCAAGAGGGAAATCAGGAACTAGGTCCGTAGACCAAGTCTGGACCTCATAAGTAGGACGGGTCCCATCAACATTGTCCCTAGGTGGAACAGAGGAGCTTTGTGAGCTTCAGATCATCTGGGTGCATGATCTGGAAAGCAAAAAAATAGGTATTAGAGAATATTTCAGGACCTTAGAATCTACATCTTGAAAATATAACACAAGAAAGAGAAACATTCCTAAATGCCTTGTATCCTCTCCCTTATAAGTATGGCGAGCTATACACTCTTAAAAAATACTCTACTTGACATAGCTTTGAGGACTCCCAATTGATCATGAACCTAAGGCTCTAATACCAATTTGACATAACCAGAACTAGGGCCTAGTCGTATTGAGTATCTCAAGTCCAACCACGACCAGAGACCACCCCTAGTACCCCATCGTTAACCACCCTGCATCCCATATCGGATGAATTCTGAATATATAACAAAATGAAATAGTAAAAATTTAAAGACAATAAGGTAAGTCTATAACCATAACTAAATGTCCAACCAAATACCAATCCTAATGCCAATACCAATACCAACACTAACACTAATACCGACACCGCCCATGCCTATAGTAGTCTGACAAAGCCTCTATCAACAATTAAAGAATATAAAGTCGGGACATGCCCCCGACCATCTCCAAAACCCAAACCAAAGAAATAAAAATAAAGAAAAGAATTCCATAGCATCAAATGGATTATTTTAGATTATGGAATCTCACTACTTCAATCTGACTCAAAGTTGTCCCCGAATTTGAGTCACAGTGTAGGAGGAATAGTAGTATGCCCAGTTCCTACATCACATGGGGATACAGTGCCCGAAAATGGTTAGTAGAGAAAGCGTTAGCATATAACTTAGGGATATAGATAAAGTAATGTTATCATCCAAAACCAAATCAAATAACCATATTCAAACACATATATACATACATATATATATATATCATACCGGTGTAGGGAAAAAGGTTTAGCATGCAATTCAAAATCATAACCTGGGTTGTATAGCTTGGCCGCCCAAAAATAACCCATGGACTTTATGGGTTCAGCTCTCCATACTAAAAGGGCCTCAGTGTGTGTTAGCCATACGACCAGAGAAAATAACCAAAGATAACTAGTACATCTCCAAAATATAAAGTGTGACATCATGCACTCGATCACCAATAGCACCCTCATATCGCGATGTGAGTTTCCAGTGTCAGTCCCCCCGGGATCCCCACCTTCCATGGCTTTAATACTCAACCCCCTTTTGGACCATATTAAATCATTTACACACTCCCAACCTTTTTACCAATGAGTTTTTTATTAGGCATTAACCATTGGTATTGTCATACCAAAATTAGAACTTGAAAGTTGTAACAACCCAATTTTCTAGAACCGGAATGTCGCACGATGCCCATGATCCCGAAGGACCACAAGCCAACCCTCTACTGATATCTGTACCTAAACAATGCATTATATAAATAGTAAGTACAAAAACTATCCATAAGGTTCAAAACATCTAAAAATACTTAAAATTGAAAACTGAATACTGATACATCTGTCCAAAAAGTCTCTAAATTGTCTGAACTATGGAGTTGATGGGACATGTCCCCAACTAACTCCATCTACTGAAATTAAACCAAATCTGATACGATAATAATAAAAATATGGATCATTCTCGACTGAAGAGAACTCACTTCTATTTTTATTGTTGCTGACTGAGACTGAGCTGCTAAGGGTACTATAGATCTCGTGCCTCCAAACCTATGGTGTCAAATAAAATTCTAGGACAAATGCATAAGTATGGGAATGTACCGAGTATGAAGATGAGATAAGACCAAATGCAAGGGCTTATGCATAAACAATTACTTAACTAAATAATCATGAGAGTACTAAATGAGAACACATGCATGAATGCACAAACCATAACCGAAATCATCGTGACTAAACATACTAAAAATCAGATACTAGTTTACTATCATCCGAACTTACTTCTAATGTCTGAGATACTGAACAACTGAAACATCTAATATTGATAACTGAGTACTGGAGTTGAGATCAATCTTATCTAGCGAGTAATCTTAGAATTTAAGGATACTTAAGAAGATTGACTAAATTTTAAGTTTTGCAACTCTCGACTGACTTGATCAGAGATCAAACCTATCTAGCGGATGATTCCTGAATCTACTATCAATGATAAGAAATGATCATGTCTGAATCTAACAACAAAAATACTCACCTGAATCTAAGACTGAGATCAAGCCTATCTAATGGGTGATCTCGGGATATGATAACAAGAATACTCAACTGAATATGAAACTGCAATCAAGCCTATCTGATGGGTAATCTCGGTATCTGATAATGAGATTACTCAATTAAATATGATACTGAGATCAAGCATATCTGATGGGTGATCTCTAGATCTAATAACAAGAATAATCAACTGAATCTGAGACTGAGATCAAGCCTATCTAACGGGTGATCTCTAGATCTGATAATAAGAATACTCAACTAAATATGAAACTGAGATCAAACCTATCTGATGGGTGATCTCGGGATCTGATAATGAGATTACTCAACTGAATATAAGACTGAGATCAATCCTGTCTGATGGAAGATCTCTAGATCTGATACTGACTAACTTTATATGGGACCAAGCCTATCTGATAGGTGTTTCATGAATTAATAGAACTATCTGAGTTTCTCACTGAGATAGATGACTGTATTTGATAGTCCTGATTTCTGAAGATTGATACTGAAACTGCAACTGTAGGAAGTAGTCATTTAACCAACATACCTCGAATCTCAACTGGTGGGGTTCAACCTATAACCCCAGCTACAATGGTGTCAATACCGTGCCATGGGTGAAGACTTCTCTAATAAAGACTCTTACGGGTGTCCCTCGCAGGAAGTCAAGCCTAAGGCAATATAATAATCAAGCCTATATAACGGGTGACCAGCCTTTCCTGACGGGTGACTCCTATATCCTGCACTTTCTATGCAGTTCTGGAGTTCAGGGACTGCTCCAAATGACCCTACCTCTCTGACAAAGAGATTCCATCCCTGCCCTCGCTCAGTGCAAGCTCCAACCCCTAACTGAAAGACTCTAAACTGATTCTTAATTGAACATAAACTAAGCTGAATCTGATACTGATCATGTTTCTTGATTGATCTGACAAAGTTAAGCTGAATTCACTTGGTTCCATAACTGACTGAATGTTACTAAGATCGGGATAGATTAATCAAATACTACTGAGGACTGAACTGAACACTTGAATACTACTAGATCTGAGCTGAGTACAGAACTTAGGCTAGATTACTAGCGATACTGAGACTACAGAGATTATTGAGATTACTTAAGTTCTGTATGTGTCTGAGAGTCCAGAGTTCTATAACTCACTGAAATCTAAGAATCATAGCTTGACTGAGATTATTGGGAAAACTGACACTAGCTCTAGACTGCAGCTAAATTGTCAGGTATAAATATTCCTAGAACTCGATAACATAAAAGTAAAGCATAACCATTCATGAATTATCAATACCATGGACATTCATTCACCATTACAATCACTATAGCATCTCTTCAAGCATTTGGCTATCATAAATATGTGATAGTATATGGAGACATGCTATTGGTGCATACTCCATTCAACAAGATCTTGCATCAAACACTTAGAATGCATTAAAGAACACATAATTGGGGGATTTCATGCTAACATGTCACAATTCATTCTCTAAATCTTTTCAACAAACACTTGGCATGCATAGGCTTGCACACAATAGGGGATTTCTAGTCAACATGCTATAATGGCTCTAATTCTTTCACATAAGCATTTTATCAAACATATAGGGAACATGTTTTGCTTATTCAATAATTTCCACACTTAATTGACATAAACACAACACTTTACAAGCAACTCGAAGAGGGTTTATCATGAATATCACAACTAGAGTCAAAGCTTGAAAATCTTGTAAATAAACATGAATCACAACTCAATAATAGCATGAACATCAATTTCAACTCACATGAATCATGAAAACTCATAAGCATAAAATCTTTGAAATTTTTAAAAGGGTTCTTGAGCTTCTTGGATGAAAGGGACCCAAGAATCAATATCTGCATATCTTAGTGAAACTCTTTGTTGAAAGCTCTTAGAGAGATTCTTGATTTCTTGATTTTTCTTAAAGAAGAAGGAAGGGTTTTGATTTTGTAGAAACCCTAGCTCTTGTTCTTGAACAACTTTAAAAGAAAACTAGTATTTTTAGGTTAAAATGAGGCCAAATCCCGTGTTAAGGAGTATATATAGGGGTAGCAAAATGACCCTTTTCGCCCCTAGAATTAAACTGACAAATCTCAATTTTACATATTGGTGCGACGCGCCATAATCGCACCAGCTTACTGGAAATTGAACAATTGGAAAACTGCTTGATGGCACAACGCGGTGGAAATCGCGTTGCCACCTTGGTTGCGAGCTGGAAAGGCACCGCGATGCGGTGGAATTGCATTGGTACACTGGAAATTGACAACTATGAAATTAAGCCATGGCATGATGCGCCATAATCATGGAGGCTCACTGGATTTTCATGACTGCTATTTTTGTTGGCTCCGCAATGCGTTAAAGTGCCAGGTGGCACACTGTCTCACTAAAATAACTTTAACTTTTTTCCCGAGTATCGGATTCGGGCGAATTTCAAATCGACTAAAAGCTTATTCAATTCTCTACATAAAAAATAAGTCGATATTAGGGAAATTCTACGTGGTTTAAAATACTTCTCACTTTGAAAGACACTTCTCAACCTTTTAGGGTTGGATTAACACTTCACTGAACACGCTCTAAGGCTCAGACTATGAGAAAATTTTGCGGGGTCTTACAAAACCACCATTAATGATTCATGAACAATAATTTAAACATGCATTTTTTGTAAACCAACAATGAGAGGAGAGTCACATGCCTGAATTACAAATAGTCATGGAGAAATATTGATATTTAAGCCCTTAGATAACCACTTTGGAGAAACCCTAGAAAATTTTACTTGAGAGGATTTTTTGAGAGAGCAGAGAAGATGTTTAATCTTGTAAAGTGTGGAATAAATGACCAAAAAGTGTTGTAGGGACATGTGGTCTTAAGGGTTTTAAGTAAAAAATGTCCAAAGTGCCCCCAGCTAAAACTGTAAAAAGACCACAGGTGGTTATGAGTCGACCTCGTGACTCGTGACCATGAACCTAGGGCTCCCAATTGACCATGAACCTAGGCCTCTGATACCAATCTGACATGACTAGAACTAGAGCCTAGTCATGTCGAGTATCTCAAGTCCAACTAGGACCAGAGACCACCCCCAGTACCCCACCGTTAACCACCCCGTATTCTATGTCTGATGAATTCTGAATATATAACAATATAAAATATTAAAATTTAATAATAATAAGGTAAGTCTATAACCATAATCAAATGTCGAACCAAATACAAATCCCAATGCCAATACCAATACCAATGCTAACACTAATATCGACACCACTCATGCCTATAGTAGTCTGACAAAGCCTCTATCAAGAATCAAAGAATATCAAGTCGGGACATGCCCCCGACCATATCCAAAATCCAAACAAAAGAAATAACAATAATGAAAACAAGTCCATATCATAAAATGGATTATTTCGGAGTATGGAAGCTTACTACTTTAATTAACTCAAAGTTGTCCCCAAATTTGAGTCATTGAGAAGGAGGAATAGTAGTATGTCCAGTTCCTACATCGCGTAGGGATACAGTGCCTGAAAATGCTTAGCTGAGTAAACATTAGCAAGTAACTAAAGGATATAGATAAAGTAATGTTATCATTCAAAACCAAATCAAATTACCATAAGCAAACACATATATACATATATATATATATATCATACCAGTGTAGGGAAAAAGGTTTACCATGCAATTCAAAATCATAACCTAGGTTGTATAGCTTGGCCATCCAAAAACCACCCATAGAATTTATGGGTTTAGCTCTCCATACTGAAAAGGCCTCAGTGCGTGTTAGCCATACGATCAGAGAAAATAACCTAAGATAACTAGTACATCTCCAAAATATAAAGTGTGACATCATGCACTTGATCACCAATAGCACCCTCACATCGCGATGTGAGTTTCAAGTGTCAGTCCCCCCGGGATCCCCACCTTCCATGGCTTTAATACTCAACCACCTTTTGGACCATATTAAATTATTTACACATTACCAACCTTTTTACCAAGGAGTCTTTTATTAGGCATTAACCATTGTTATCGCCATACCGAAATTAGAGCTTGAAAGTCTATTACCTTATGCCATATAAACCACTACACCAAATTAGACTTCATCCTTTTCAATTTACCAAAACTATTTAAAATCAAACCATGGCCACCAAGGCTTTTCCAAAACTATATTAAACTAACCAAAACCAATTTATGTTCCATTTACCATTTATGCAATGCAAGGACTAAAAAAATAATTAAACTATATGACACAATCATTCTCCTTGACAATTTCACAAACAAGTTAAGGTCATTCCATTAACAAATCCAAAATCTTCAAATTGGGGCTCAACTATGACATTTTCATTAAATAACCATTCCCATGTACCCACATGCGCAAAACTCTAATTAAAATAGGCATAATAACAATTTAAACCGTAGAAAAGATATTCAAAAATACCTATTCAAATGTCTCGACCTTGATTCCAAAACCACCATTAATGATTCATGAACAGTTCTTTAAACATGTGCTTTTACTAAACCAACAATGAGAGGAGAGTCATATGCCTGAATTACAAATATTCGTAGAGAAAAATTGATCTTTAAGCCCTTAGATGACAACTTTTGAGAAACCCAAGACAATTTTGCTTGAGAGGATTTTTTGAGAGTGCAAAGAAGATGTTTAATCTTATAAAGTGTGGAATGAATGACCAAAAAGTGTTATAGGGACATGTGGTCTTAAGGGTTTTAAGTAAGAAACGTCCAAAGTGCCCCCAACTAAAATTGTAAAAAGACTATAGGTGGTTATCTGTCAACCTCGTGACTCCTGACCATGAACCTAGGGATCCCAATTGACTATGAACCTAGGGATTTGATACCAACCTAACATGACCCAAACTAAGGCCTAGTCGTGTCGAGTATCTCAAGTCCAACCATGACCAGAGACCACCCCTAATACCCCACCCTTAACCACCCTGTAACCTATGTCTAATGAATTCTAAATGTATAACAAAAAAAAATAGTAAAAATTTTAAAGACAATAAGGTAAGTCAACAACCATAACCAAATTTCCAACCAAATACCAATCCCAATGCAAATACCAATACTTATTCTAACTCTAATACCAACACCACCCATGGCTATAGTAGTCTGACAAAACCTTTGTTAAGAATCAAAGAACATTAAGTCGGGACATGCCCCCGACCATATCCAATACCCAAACCAATGAAATAACAATAATTAAAAAAAAGTCCATAGTATAAAATAGATTATTTCGGAGTATGAAAGCTCACTACTTCAATCTAACTCAAAGTTGTCCCCAAATTTGAGTCACTGAGCAGGAGAAATAGTAGTGTGCCTAGTTCCTGCATCGTGTGGGGATACAATGCCGTAAAATGGTTAGCAGAGTGAACGTTAGCGAGTAAATTAGGGATATAGTTAAAGCAATGTTATCATTCAATATCAAATCAAATAACCATATGCAAACACATACATACATATATATATATATATATATCATGCCAGTGTAAAAAAAGGTTTAGCATGCAATTCAAAACCATAAACTGGGTTGTGTAGCTTGGCAGTCCAAAATGCACCCATAGGCTTTATGGGTTCAGCTCCCCCTATTGAAAGGGCCCCAGTGCGTGTTAGCCATACGACCAGAGAAAAGAAACTGACATAACTAGTACATCTCCAAAATATAAAGTGTGACATCATGCACACGATCTCCAATAACATACTCATATCGTACTGTAAGTTTCCAGTGTCAGTCCCCCTAGGATCCCCACCTTCCATGGCTTTACTACTCAACCCCCTTTTGGACCATATTAAATCATTTACATATTCCCAACCTTTTTACCAAGGAGTCTATTATTATGCATTAACAATTGATATCGTCATACCAAAATTAGAGCTTGAACGTCTCTTACCTTATGCCATATAAACCATTAAACCAAATTAGACTCCAAACTTTCCAATTTACCGAAACTATTTATAATCAAAACATGGCCACCAAGGCCTTTCCAAATCTATATAAAACTAATCAAAACCAATTTATGTTCCATTTACCATTTATGTAATGCAAGGACTACAAGAATAATTAATTTGTATGACATAATCATCTCATTGACAATTTCACAAATAGGTTGAGGTCATGCCATTAACAAAGCCAAAATCATCAAATTGGGGCTCAACCATGACGCTTTCATTAATTCACCATTCCCATGCACCCACATGAGCAAACTATAATTAAAACATACATAATAACAATTTAAACCATAGAAAACAATATTCAAAAATACCCATTAAAACCCCTCCACCTGCATTTCAAAACCACCATTAATGATTCATGAACAATGCCTTAAACATATGTTTTAAGTAAACCAACAATGAGAGGAGAGTCACATGCCTGAATTACAAATATTCATGGAAGAAAATTTATCTTTAATCCCGTAGATGACAACTTTGGAGAAACCCTAGACAATTTTGCTTGAGAGGATTTTTTGAGAGAGCAAAGAAGATGTGTAATCTTGTAAAGTGTGGAATGAATAACCAAAAAGTGTTATAGGGACATGTGGTCTTAAGGGTTTTAAGTAAGAAATGTCCAAAGTGCCCCCAACTAAAAACTGTGAAAAGAACACAACTGGTTATGAGTCGACCTCGTTTCTCATGACCATGAACCTAGGGCTCCCAATTGACCATGACCCTAGAGATTTAATACCAGTCTGACATGACCGAAACTAGGGCCTAGTTGTGTCGAGTATCTCAAGTCCAACATGGACCAAAGACCACCCCCAGTACCTCACTGTTAACAACCCTGCATCATATGTTTGATAAATTCTGAATATATAACAAAATAAAATAGTAAAAATTTAAAGACAATAAGGTGACTCTATAACCATAACAAAATGTCCAACCAAATACCAATCCCAATTCCAATACGAATATCAATGCTAACACTAATGCTGACATCACCCATGCCTATCATAGTCTGATAAAGCCTCTATCAAGAATCAAAGAATATCAAGTCGGGATATGCCCCCGACCATATCCAAAACCCAAACAAAAGAAATAACAATAAATGAAAAGAAGTTCATAGCATAAAATGGATTATTTCGGAGGATGGAAGCTCACTACTTTAATCTCACTCAAAGTTCTCCCCGAATTTGAGTCTCTGAGTAGGAGGAATAGTAGTATGGCCAGTTCTAGCATCGCGTAGGGATACAGTTCTCGAAGACGGTTAGTAGAGTGAACATTAGCATGTAACTCAGGGATATAGATAAAGTAAAGTTATCATTCAAAACCAAATCAAATAAACATATGCAAACTTATATATATATATATGTATATATATCATACCGGTGTAGGAATAAAGGTTTAGCATGCAATTAAAAATCATAACCTGGGTTGTGTAGCTTTATATTCCAAAAACCTCCCATGGGCTATATGGGTTCAGCTCCCCCTACTGAGAGGTCACCAATGTGTGTTAGCCATACGACCAGAGAAAAGAACCTGAGATAACTAGTACATCTCCAAAATATAAAGTGTGACATCATGAACATGATCACCAATAGCACCCTCACATCACGGTGTGAGTTTCCAGTGTTGGTCCCCTCAGGATCCCCACCATCCATGGCCTTACTACTCAACCCCACTTTGGACCTTATTAAATTATTTACACATTCCCAACATTTTTACCAAGGAGTCTTTTACTAGGACATAACCATTGGTATAGTCATACCAAAATTAGACCTTGAAAGTCTATTACCTTATGACGTATAAACCATTAAATGAAATTACACTCCATCCTTTCCAATTTACAAAACTATTTATAATCAAACCATGGCGACCAAGGCCTTTCCAAAATGATATGAAACTAAACAAAACCAATTTATGTTCCATTTTCCATTTATGCAATGCAAGGACTCCAAGAATAATTAAACTATTTGACACAATCATTCAATTTCAAAAAAAAGGCCGAGGTCATGCCATTAAATAAGCCAAATATTCAAATTGGGGCTCAACCATGATGTTTAATTTAAATCACCATTCCCATGCACCAACATGCATAAAACTATGATTAAAACATGCATAATAACAATTTAAACCATAGAAAACAATATTAAAAAATATCGATTCAAACCCCTCGACCTTGATTTCAAAACCACCATTAATGATTCGTGAACAATGCTTTAAACATGTGTTTTTAGCAAACCAACAATGGGAGGAGAGTTACATGCCTGAATTAAAAATATTCATGGAGAAAAATTGATCTTTTAGCCCTTATATGACCACGTTGGAGAAACCGTAGACAATTTTGCTTGAGAGGATTTTTGGATAGAGCAAAAAGGATGTTTAATCTTGTAATGTATGGAATGAATGACCAAAAAGTGTTATAGGGACAAGTGGTCTTAAGGGTTTTAAGTAATAAATGTCCAAAGTACCCCCAACTAAAAACTATTAAAAGACCATAAGTGTATATAAGTCGAACTCGTAACTCGTGACCATTGAATTACGGATCCCAATTGACCATGAACCTAGGTCTCTGATACCTATCTGATATCACCCAAACTAGGCCTAGTCGTGTTGAGTATCTCAAATCCAACCAGGACTAGAGACCACCCCCAGTACCCACCGTTAACCACCCTGCATCCTATGTCTATTGAATTCTGAGTATATAATAAAATAAAATAGAAAAATTTTAAAGATAATAAGGTAAGTCTATAACCATAACCAAATGTCCAACCAAATACCAATCCCAATTCCAAAATAAATACCAACGCTAACACTAATACCGACACCGCCCATACCAATAGTAGTCTGAAAAAGCCTCTATCAAGAATCAAGGAATATCAAGTCGAGACATGCCCCTTACCATATCCAAAACCCAAACCAAAGAAATAACAATAATAAAAAGAAGTTCATAGCATAAAATGGATTATTTCAAAGTATGAAAGCTCACTACTTCAATCTGACTCAAAGTTGTCCCCGAATTCGAGTAACTAAGCAGGAGCAATAGTAGTATGGCCAATTCATGCATCACGTGGGGATAAAGTGCCAAAGACGATTAGCAGAGTGAACGTTAGCATGTCACTTAGGGATATAGATAAATTAATGTTATCATTCAAAACAAAATCAAATAACCATATGCAAACACATATTTACATATATATATATCATACTGATGTAAGGAAAAAGGTTTAGCATGCAATTCTAAATAACCTGGGTTTTGTAGCTTGGCATTCCGAAAACCACCCATGGGCTATAAAGGTTCAGCTTCCCCTACTGAGAGGGCCCCAGTGCGTGTTAGCCATACGACCAAAGAAAAGAACTTGAGATAACTAGTACATCTCCTAAATATAAAGTGTGACATCATGCACATGATCACCAATAGCACCCTCACATCGTACTGCGAGTTTCCAGTATTGGTCCCCCCGGTATCCCCACCTTCCATAGCTTTACTACTCAACCCCATTTTGGACCATATTAAATCATTTACACATTCCCAACCTTTTTACCAAGGAATCTTTTACTAGGTATTAACCATTGGTATTGTCATACCATAATTAGAGCTTGAAAGTCTATTACCTTATGTCATATAAACCATTAAACAAAATTAGACTCCATTATTTCCTATTTACCAAAACTATTTATAATCAAACCATGGCCACCAAGGCCTTTCCAAAATGAAATGAAACTAACCAAAACTAATTTATGTTCCATTTTCCATTTGTACAATGCAAGGACTCCAAGAATAATTAAACTATATGACAAATCATTCAATTTTACAAAAAGGTTGAGGTCATGCCATTAAGAAAGCCAAAATATTCAAATTGGGGCTCAACCATGACGCTTTCATAAAATCACCATTCCTATGCACCCACATACACAAAACTATAATTAAAACATGCATAATAACAATTTAAACTATAGAAAACAATATTCAAAAGTACCCTTTCAAACCCTTCAACCTTGATTTCAAAACCACCATTAATGATTCATGAACAATGCCTTAAACATGTGTTTTTAGTAAACCAACACTGAGAGGAGAGTCATATGCATGAATTACAAATATTCAAGAAGAAAAATTGATCTTTAAGCCCTTAGATGACCACTTTGGAGAAACCCTAGACAATTTTTCATGGGTGGATTTTTTGAAAGAGCAAAGAAGATGTTTAGTCTTGTAATGTGTGGAATGAATGACCAAAAATGTGTTATAGGGACATGTGGTCTTAAAGTTTTTAAGTAATAAATGTCCAAAGTGCCCCTTGCAAAAAACTGTAAAAAGACCATAGGTGGTTATGAGCGACCTCATGACTCGTGACCATGAACCGAGGGCTCCCAATTGACCATGAACCTAGGGCTCTGATACCAATCTGATATCACTTGAACTAGGGCCTAGTCGTGTAGAGTATCTCAAGTCCAACTAGGACCAGAGACCATCCCCAGTACCCCACCGTTAACCACCCTGCATCCTATGTCTAATGAATTCTGAATATATAACAAAATAAAACAATAAAAATTTAAAGACAATAAGGTAAGTCTATAACCATAACCGAATGTCCAACCAAATACCAATCCCAATGCCAAAACCAATAGCAACGCTAACACAAATATCGACACTGCCCGTGCCTATAGTAGTCTGAAAAAGCCTCAATCAAGAATTAAGGAATATCAAGTCGGGGCATGCCCCCGACCATATCCAAAACCCAAACCAAAGAAATAACAATAATGAAAAGAATTCCATATCATAAAATGGATTATTGCAAAGTATGGAAGCTCACTACTTCAATCTGACTCAAAGTTGTCCTCGAATTTGAGTCACTGAGCAGGAGGAATAGTAGCATTTCTAGTTTATGCATTACATGGGAATACAGTGCCCAAAGATGGTAAGCATAGTGAACGTTAGCATGTAACTTAGAGATATAGATAAATTAATGTTATCATTCAAAACCAAATAAAATAACCATATGAAATTACATATATAGATATATATGTATATATCATACCGGTGCTGGGAAAAAGGTTTAGCATGCAATTCTAAATCATAACCTGGGTTGTGTAGCTTGGCCATCCAAAAAACACCCATGGGCTATATGGGTTCAGCTCTCCCTACTGAAAGGTCCCAAGTGCATGTTAGCCATACGGCCAGATCAAAAAACCTGAGATAACTAGTACATCTCCAAAATATAAAGTGTGACATCATGCACACGATCACAAATAGAACCCTCACATCACGTTGTGAGTTTCTAGTGTTGGTCCCCGTGGGATCCCCACCTTCCATGGCTTTACTAATCAACCCTCATTTGGATTATATTAAATCATTTACACATTCCCAAACTTTATACCAAGGAGTCTTGTATCAGGTATTAACCATTGGTATAATCATACAAAAATTAGAGTTTGAAAGTCTATACCTTATGCCAAATAAACCATTAAACTAAATTAGACTCCACTCTTTCCTATTTACCAAAATTATTTATAATCAAACCATGGCCACCAGGTCCTTTCCAAAACTATATGAAACTAACCAAAACCAATTTATGTTCTATTTCCCAATCATACAATGCAAGGACTCTAAGAATAATTAAACTATATGACACAATCATTCTCTTTGACAATTTCACAAACAGGTTAAGGTCATGCCATTAACGAAGCCAAAATCTTTAAATTAGGGATCAACCATGACGCTTTCATTAAATCACCATTCCCATGCACCCACATACACAAAACTATATATAAAATATGCATAATAACAATTTAAACCATAGAAAATAATATTCAAAAATACCCATTCAAATCTCTCGACTTTTATTACAAAATCACCATTAATGATTCATGAACAATGCTTTAAATATGTGATTTTAGTCAACCAACAATAAGAGGAGAGTCACATGCCTAAATAACAAATATTCATGGAGAAAAAATGCTCTTTAAGTCCATAGACAACCACTTTGGAGAAACCCTAGATAATTTTACTTGAGAGGATTTTTTTGAGAGAGAGAAAAAGATGTTTGATCTTGTAAAGTGTGGAATGAATAACCAAAAAGTGTTATAGGGACCTGTGGTCTTAAGGGTTTTAAGTAAGAAATGTCCAAAGTGCCCTCAACTAAAAAATATAAAAAGACCACAGGTGGTTATGAGTCTACCCCGTGACTCATGACCATAACACATGACTCATACTCTTATGTCATCCCCAAGAAAGTGAGTTGGACACCATACACTGTCCACCCTATGACTCTATGACCCCACAAGTTACAAAACTGTATGAGTATTGTGGTCTAGTCATTTCCAAGATAGAACCCGAAGGATTGTACACTAAATAACACACGGCCCAACCTTACCACTCGTAATCTATCCTTACAGCTCTTAGTGAACCGTTCGTACTCCGAGACAAGTCAAGTCACTAACTAATTTGGCTAAGGATCGCGCTAACAACCTATTACCACTACTAATGACTCATACCACCAAACTGTAATCATAATAGAACTCCAACCACTATCCACTGGACACCTAACGATTTGGGTCACCTAACCCATACTCACACCATACGACTCGTATGATGAGTCATTAATAGGATAGTAAGCTCTAAGCTCAAGAATTGTTCAAAGGACCAAAACTAGGGTGTTTTATCAGCATAGCTAGAAAGGGGTCCTATCAACTAGACGGCCTCCAAGGTAACTAATTAAGAAAATTTACAATGTGTGCCCTTTTAAAAAGGCACTATTTCTAATTGAGGTAACCATTACATGACCCACACTATTTTTCTATTCAATCAACCTCTTTTTTACCATATTGGGTTTTTTGGCAAGCTTTTATAGAAGACAAGGTTTGGAAGGAACTTCCATAGCATAACTTCAGGGGTAAATATGAATTAGAAATAGTTAGCATGGATGGAAATTCTATAGCAAGAACTGAGAGTTCTCAAAATATACTTTTTTGTAATTTGAGACTCTAAATACAATCAAATAAAAAATTTATTTTCCTTTTCTTTGTATCACGATTGGAACATGATAAAGGGGGCCTTCAATATCCGAAATGTCTTGACATTTAAAGTAATTAGGAGACGTCCTAATTTCAAAATGATAAAAGACAATATCTCATAGGAAAAGGTGTTAGCTACCATCATACCATAAAAAGCATACTAGAAAATAATGAAAAAATAAATTAATATGGTGTGGATAGTGAAGCGTCCAAGGTTCAGCCCCCCAATTATCTAATGCATTATGCCCTTCTTACACAATGCCTTATCTCCTCAAGAAAGGATAGATTTGGTGGGATCTTCAACAAAAATCAATTAGCATTTGTATCCAACCATCAGATATGAGCGTATCGTCTAACATCAATAACACTTATCATAAATAAAGACCGAAAATAAATTAAAAGAGAAACCAAAGATTGCTTGGATAATATAACATAAATCCAACACATTGGTCTCAAAATAAATAATGAGATTACCTCCATGAAGGGTTAAGTTTTTAGAAACAAGGAATTAAGCCTAGGGGATAAGAGACTTCTGAATCCTGACCTGCGAGCTTGATTCTTCTTTAGAGATGCTGCCTCAAGAAAAGAAATCTTGGGAAAAGTCTAATTTAGATAGATCAAAGGTAGATAAAGGTTGACTTAGGTAGCTTCCTGAGCAGTGTTAAAATTTTAAGGGTTGACTAGGTCCTTCTAAAAGATGTCCAACTTTTCTACCGAGATCTCATTGTGATGGATGCTCATAACATAATCTCTCACTAAGAAGAGATGAACGTAGATCATTTTTATCCTTTGCTGAAAAGACCTAAATTTCTCTTGTTCATGATAAAAAACATCTTTGAACCACCCAAAATAGCTAGACTCCTCCTAGAGAAGCTCTACCTCAGCCCAACAGTCGCGGCATTAGCAGATTTTCCATTAAAAGGGTATGTAGTTGTGATACATTTAGAAGAGCCCAATCATCACCCGCCTCTGCACTCCTGACCTTGTTATCAAGCTTTTCATCTTTATTAACCTAGCCAAATATTAATTGAATTAACTCAAGGACTCCTTGCTCGCGGAAGAGCGGTCCTGCAGGACGCAAACGTTTTTCTCTAAGTAGTAACTATCTCTTTAAGTTGCCTTACCTTTGACTCTCTCTCTTATTGATAATGGTCTGAACACATAAAAAGTTGAACCTAGAACAAAGATACAAAGAAGGGGTTATACAAAAAAGTAAGGTAAAGTGTGTGAAAACTCAATAATTTAATCCACCCCAACAAAGCCTTGGTTGTTCCTTTATAAAGAGGCTGACTTCTTAGGGGCGATAGGATCTCCACTTTATTTATAGGGAAGTGATGGTCTGAATAAGGGTACACATCCTTCCAGTATTCCACAACTATAAGATCACAAATCTCAAGCGTAGAACTCAATATTGCTGGCGCATCTAAATTCTAAAATCTTTTTACTTCCTGAGGATATTGAATGTTACCCTCAAAAAGTGGATAGACTATCTATATGGGTAAAAATTGCTCGATACAAATTCGGTCCTCAAGGACGACATTAGGACAAATATGAATGAGGTTAGCTTACGATAAACCATTGTAAGGGTAATGCCAACGTATTGAGGCACTCTGTTGGGTAAAGAATAAAGATGCCCGATACTAGCCACAGTGGAGACCACACAATGGAAAATAAATAATAGGATGTTATTTCATAAATCCCATGGAGCACCGACAGCACGTGGAAGAAGTGTGTTTAACATACACTAATGGGTTAGGTTCTCCCCAACGACATTAAGATAAGTGATAATCTTTTATTAGCCCAAAGGCAACCTTTTTACTCTATAAAAAGAGATGCCCCTCCTCCCCCTTTATTATAAGGCATCTAATTTTGCTCATCCCTTCCATATAAGCCAAACCTAAGATTGTAACGCATGTTCTTGACTCAAGAGCAAATTCAACTACATTATATTTCTTTGATACCATAATCAATAATAATATGGAAAATGACATAACATAAAACAATTGTGAAGATTGAAAAATCCTGTTTTCTATGTATAGGGAAATGAATGTGACCATCGAAAAGATATCCTACCTCAACGTCATCATCGTCATAATTCCAGGCATGTTCTAGATTACCTGGACTTCTCCTCCTTCTTATAGATTCATAACCTCCTATCTCAACATCTTCATTTTTGTACCACCATGATCTTGACTATTATTAAAATAATAATAATAATATTATTATTATGATAATGATGATGATGATGACAACGATAACGAAGATGACAATGACGACGACGACGACGATGTTGATGATGATGATGATGATGATGATAGGTATTATTATTATGATGATGATAATGACGATGATTACTATTATTATTATTATTATTATTATTATTGTTATTGTTATTGTTGTTCCTACTGTTGTTGATTTTATAAGGGTGGTCATTGTCAAATACAAAAAACTAAGATATATGATATCAATACAACAAAAAAATAAATTAATCCTTTTAAGAGCATTGCAAGAAAACTCCAAATAAAAAAAAGAGTAATATGTAAGTCAGAAATGGAAGAAGTACAGAAAGATTTAATGAAAAATTTTGACATGAAAAATGCATCAAACATTTCTATGACATTTGCTGGTCATATCACGAATAATGAAAAAGATTACTTAGTAGGAGAATCACAAAGTATCTAGAGCAATGACAAAATTGATATTAATGGGTACTTGAAAAAATTTAAAGAATAATTAAAAGAATCTTTCACGTCAGCAAAAGACAAAGGAAAGTGAATAAAACTATGAAATAATATTTAACCCCATATTCAAAATAAATGAAGAAAAAGACATGTTAGCTTTTATAAAGTTACTCTTTATAGAGATGTGACAATGTTATATAAAATAGTACACCAAACTAGTAGACTTCTTGATCACGTTTTGACTATATTTACTTTCTATTTCTATCTTTTATTTAAAGAATCCATTATATAAAGATCTAGTTTTATGTATTAGATATAGATTTTTTGAAAACTCCTCACTCTTTTCTACTTTCATTGTAAAATATTCATCAAGCAATAAAATTTAAGTAGTTTCTTTATTTACGGAAGCAACTGGTTAAGCTCTTCAATTTTGAGGTATTTTAAATTTTTTTTCTTTATGTTATTATCTTTACTTTGAATTAGCCTAAATGATAGATTTGTGTTGAACTATAAAGCACTAAACTAATAATAAAATATGGTACTAAATCCTTAATAAGAATATTGTAAATCAACTATACTAAGGTAGCAGAACTAATTTTAATATAAGAAAATCGCAATCTAGGCTATGCCGGAGGTTCTGTTAGAAGGTCCACTAAAGACAAAGAAGGCGTTTAGGGGCATGTTTAAACTCGTAATAGATCAAGATGATTTATATTAGGATTATTAACTAATATTGGGCCTAACTTAACCTCAAAAGCTAGCTCATGAGGGGAGGATTGCCCAAGACCATATAAGGAAACCAAGGATTCTTTAACCTACTGATGCGGGACTCCAACACCAACCCACCCCCACACGTCCAGGACTGGACTTCTAGAGCATGGACAATATAAGACGGGGGCCTAAAATTAGAAACAATGAACTAGGTGGGCCAGGCTCTTATACCATGATAAAAAAATGGACCCTGGGCCTAACGCAACCTCAAAAGCTAGCTCATAAGGGGAGGATTTTCCAAGACCATATAAGGAGACCAAGGACACTTAAACCACCAATGTGGGACTCCAACACCCTCCCACACGCCGAGGGCTGGACATCTGGAGTATGGACAATAGAAGACGGGGGGCCCAACAACGAAAATAATGAACTGGGTGGGCTTAACTCTGATACCATGATAAATAAATGGACAATGGGCCTAACTCAACCTCAAAAGCTAGCTCATGAGGAGAGGATTTTACAAGACCATATAAGGAGACCAAGGATCTTTTAACCCACCAATGTGGGACTCTAACAAAAATAATATAAATATTAAAATTACTGAAGTTGAACAGACCACAGATGGTACTGACCATAGATGATACTGTTAAAATTAAATTTTTGAATTCATGCCTCTAATAAATAGAGCTAATGATTTCAGTATTGCATCTAGATTAACTAGATCAGCTTCTTCTTATATCTCTCCTTTGATTATATAATAAGTTTTCTATCTAAAGTTTCTACTTCTCAACTTAGTGAAAATAATAGAGTTAGTCATATTAGAATAAATAGAGATAATATAGCTAATGTTATTCTAGACTTGGACCCATCTGAGTTCGAAATAAATTTTTCTACAAGTTTAAATAAATCAAAACAAAATTAGTTTTAGTACGAGATCACCGACAAGAAAAAGGATCTAAAATAAGTTCTTTAAATCGAAGTGAAAACTTTTTAGAAAATATTTTTGTCAAACTTTTAACAAAGAAGAAAAGAATTTATGTCGAGAATAATTTTATAAGGATCTTTCTAATCATAATAAAATAGTTGTTTTTATTCCTTGTATTATGGCAAGATATGGTGATATTTTCATGTTAGAAAGATATTAGACATTAAGTAATGGTGAAATTACCAAGTCGGTATTTCCTCCTAAATAATCTTTTCAACTTGAAAAAAATGATAAACTAATTTATTTTACTATATTTGCAAAAGTATTTGAAAATGATATTGTTATTAATACACCTCAAAATGTTAATATTATGGTTAAACAATAAAATTATATTAATATTTATATGAGTATATTGAGTGAACAAATTATTTTATGCATGATAGAATTTTTTCCTGAGGCGAAAAAAAAATAGAGCTTAGTAATCTAGAGAAAAAGATAAAAATCTCAATTGCTACAACAATTATTCAACCTCCCTCTAACATTATAGAATTTAAAAAAGGTCTTACTGATCTAAAAAAATTATCAAAAAAAATGTTAAGGGATTAAAAATTAATTCTTTAAGCACTAATAATAATTTTTAATTAAATGATAATTACAAAGTCTCAATGAGATTAATAAGATCTCAGAGAAACATGCTAGAAAGTCATTCCAAATGATGTACTGTTGTCTAGGTCCACTTCTCAAGATGTTTTATTAGGGATACAAAAAACAGTGATCTATAATAATTATAGTAAAAAAGAAATTTATGAATGGAACATAAATTATTATAGTAATAGACAAATTGCTACAGTAGTACAGCGAATGTTGATGTACAATACAATTTGCAAAGCTAACGAAAACTATGATAAAACTATTCAAGAGATGATTATTCCAAAATTTACTAGCCCACTAAAAGGATGTTGCGATAAGTATTTAACCCAGGATCAGCATTATAAAATATTACAATTGATTAAGAAGGAAGAGGGTAAATGACAGCACTCAAGCGCACACGCAAGTGTACGTGATCTACAAAGTAGTAAAGTGGCCTTCAAGAAGCCAAGTATCGATCCCACAGGGACTTGTGTTGACAACTACTCAATTCTAGTTTAACAATTGAGAAAAAGTAAACGATAAGGTTTTAGAATCGAAAACAAAAAATAACTAAACTAAAGCGGAGAAGTAATGACATCGGACAATCAATGGGTAGAGATCCAAGGTTAAGGCTTACGAACAATCATACTACATTATTGAACTTCATTCATTAAATTGCTTATCTTGGTTGTTAATTCGTAGGTTTAATCTCACAATTATGGTATCCCAACCTCTAACTGTTTACCTAATTTGAACCTTGCAAATACATCGTTAAGCGGGAAAGATATAGTTCAATTAAGTTCTTTTACGACATGCAAGAAACTCAGGCTAGTACTACAATGACTTCATGAAATGCAAGTTTACAACACTAAGCATGTTATACATAATTGAAATCTCAAGAATCCTACTCCAAAATATCCAAGCCTCAAGAATTTACTCAATAAATTGCAAACTCGTGCATATTGTTCAATATAAGACACCATACAAATCATCCACATTCATCAAACAAATTCCCTCACAACCAGAGATTTACCTATAAACACTCATAATAATGTAATTATCATAATGGATATACAAATCAAGTTACGCTCACTCACACAAAAAATTCACAAATTACACATAATGAACTATAGGCTTACCCTTAGTGTCATAATCCACCAGTACTAGAATGTAAAATTTAGGATCAAATAGATCTTTCCCGGGTTGTAATGTAGGTTAAGGGACGAATAGGAACTATTTTGGCCAAGAATAGTGAGTATCTTTCCTAAGTGCTTTAATACATCACAATTTTTCACATAAAACCACCTTTCAACAACCTAATCACACCTTTTCCAACTACCCATATCTTATTTGTTTACCCCATCTCTTTTACTCATTTTTACAAAAACATGGTGGGCGTATTATCTATTTCTTCAAGATCCATTTTTTTCCTTTTTTCACAACCATGGAAATATTTCTAACACCATTTACATCACTCTGAACCACAACACATCAAATATAAACACCAATAACTATTAACTTGGGGTATCAATTTTACCTTTCTCCTGCTTCTTGAATTTCACATTCTTTACTGAATTATTTTTACAATTAAAGTACTTTGGAGCTCTTTGGATAAATTAAGGTCAATAAAAGAAATGGTGTTAGGCTACATATGAGGCTACCAATGAAAATAAGCTTAAGGCTCAATGTGGTTTAACTAGGATTATGCACAAAGGTAGGGAAAGAGAAGATAAAAATAAGGCTATCAAAGAAATGTCTATATCATCTCCAAAACCCATAATCTTTATTTCGCTTTATACACACACCGGAAAATTTCTAGACATGCATGTAACAAGGAATTTACAATAAACTCACATCACACATGACACATACTCAACTCACATAGTATCATCATAGACTCCCAACCAAACAATAGCATGAATTCAAATTTACGCCACCTAGTACAAGAATCACAAACATGAGCCTAAGAGTCTCAAAAGTAGATATTCCCTCAATCAACATGTTCTTATCAAACAAAGCCCTTGCACCATGCAATACAAAATAGCATCAACTCAAATATCTCACTTATTTCTATCCTTAAAAAATTTAAATTAAGCAAAAAAATATAAACTTCCTCACCCCACACTTAAAAAATCTACTTTGTCCCTAAAGTGAACTTTAAAATTAAGAGATCAAATACTCTCTGAGGACTCTAGGCCTAGCTAATAGCATTTTTACACATAAAGGGGTTCTGTGGGACACCACAATCAGTCTTTGCTATTCTTCTTAGCCCATATTTCCAGTACTCAGACTTCCCATCAACTTGTGAATCAACCAAAACAAAACTACGTGAAATAAAAATAAAACTAAAAATAAAAACGTACCTTTCTTGGGTTGCCTCCTAAGAAGCGCCTGATTTAGTGCCGCGACATGACCCAATCAACTTTTGCCTCTAACTTGAGGATAGGAATTTCACCCCCAACTCAACATCCATATTTTTATCTCGCTCATAGGGTGGTGGTAAAAATATTAAGGAATGGAGTAATGGATGATGCATGATAACCACTCGTCCTTGAAGTGCGGCGTGTTTTTATATTGCTTGTCTTGTGCAAAATTAAGAATATAGGATTCTTGTTTCCCATCTTCTAACTCTTCCACTATTTTAAATGATTCCACAAACAAGACATCATCTAAACATGATGTAGAAAAGTTCTTTGAGTGAGTCCCACCTAATCAAATTTAAAATCCTACACAATCTACAACACACTCACTTTCGTTCAACTTCTCAATTTAGGTCTCAAAAGAAAGATGATATTTGAGTGGATGTGATTCTTGTGTTTTCTCCACAAATTGGCTAGTGTCCTCTTTATATTTTTCTTCTTTTAGCATAAGTGGACATGGTGGTGGTGATGTTATCTCCTTTACCTCCTTTGTTATCATTTGAGCATACCCTTAAACATGACTGAATCAAGATTAAAGCTACACATATCTACAGAGTGATATATACTATAAGAAACCACACACCAACTTATGGGCTGCTCCATAGGTTGGAAACAAGCAAGTCCTCTCCAAACGCTTGGATCAAAATTTGGATAAAAAACCTCGTGGGGGGGTCCTCCACAATAATAACAAGAATCATCATCCCTCAAAAACTATCTATCCAAGGCTGACATCTCAAGAAGTGTGATAAACAAACAACAAAAAGAACCAAAAACTAAAACAACTAAACTATGTAAATATCAATATGGAAAAACTAAAATAAGATCGTTGCCTATTTATAAGTCCCCGGCAATGGCACCAAAAACTTGGCAGCGCACACATAAGTGTACGTGGGCTACCAAGTAATAAACTGGCCTTCAAGAAGCCAAGTATCGATCCCACAGGGACTTGCATTGACAACTATCCAATTCTAGTTTAACAATTGAGAAAAAGTAAACAATAAAGTTTTAGAATTGAAAACTAAAAAGAAACTAAACTAAAGAGGAAAAGTACTAACTCCAGACAATCAATGGGTAGAGATCCAGGGTTAAGTCTTACGAACAATCATACTACGTTATTGAACTTTATTCATTAGATAGTTTATATTGATTGTTTATTTGTAGGGTTAATTGCACGATTATGGTCTACCGACCTCTAACCATTTACCTAATTTAAGCCTTACAACTACATCATTGAGCGGGAAAGTAATAGTTTAATTTAGTTCTTTAAACTATCATCCTACGTGTGAATCAAGTAAGGCATCTAAGTACATCCTTGTCTTAGATACTAATTTGAATTCCTTATTTCATAAGAATAAAAACCATACTTTGTTTATTCCCATGTTCTATCACCCTATTCCCTCTCCCGAGTTCACAAGGTTGACAATTGATGTATTCTAAGGGTAGCTAATCCGTAAAATAGTTAAAACAGGAATAAACAAATGACCAATAATGATAAGCAACTTAATAAACTTAATTCAAAATGAAAGTAGTCATGATCTTGGCCTTAACCCCCCAAAAAAAGCGTTTAGCCACACATAGTCAATGATCTTGGCCTTAACCCCCCAAAAAAGGTGTTTAGCCACACATAGTCATAATCATAATAATAACATTGTAATTAACAACTAAAGAAATGAATGAACAAAATCAAAATAAGAAAAAACTAAAAAAATAAAGTTATAGCAGCCCGTCAATCTCCAAATATGTCTAAAAATAAATAAAAACGTGTATAAGGTCCTATTTATAGTAGAAGAAATAGCCCATGCCTTGTTGAATAAGGATTCAATTTTTTGTCGTCTGTGGAAACTGTGACGTGCCGCATTGGTTATCGCATTAAAGGAACATTATGTCGCATCTAATTCGTGTTGCTTAACCACTTTGGGTGCCTTATGAATCTAATGGTGTGCCGCATTTGCCAAGATCCCCTTACACTCAACCTCACTTACCTAATACATTTTAGGCATCCAAATTTGTGTCAAGCTATGTTTTGTGTTTTCTTGATCCATTCCATGCCTTTTTGAGTTGCTTCCAATTGATTTGAATCTTGTAAATACCTCATATATAATCTTAGTCCATTTAAAAATCATCCAATAGCATTAAAAATAACAATTTGGAGCTCAAAAAAACACAACATCCAAAACGGTGAACTAGAAACATGAGCTAAGCATAGGCTTCTTTCACTTTGATCTCTAACTTACTGTTTTGACCTTTGGCTTAATCCAATTGACCCTTAAACATTATAACCAAGTTTTTCTCTTATATAAATGAACAATAACAACTTTAGAACTCATTAAACATGTTAGAACCCAGCACGATAGACCAGGAAAATAACTAGCTCAAGCTAGTCATACTAGTTTTCTCGGTAGACTTCTAAATGATTAATTTTAATCAAAACTTGTGTGGAAACACCATTAAACATTGTAAGCACACAAATGGACACTTAGATTCACATTTATCTCATTATCAACACATTAATCACTTGAATCATCCTTAAAATAAGGCTGAAAGGGCTAACATAGCATGGCTAGAATGCATAAATACACCAAACATCACCACCCTACACTTAAAGCCTTGTTCGTCCTCGAATAATTCTTGACTATAAACATCATGAGATGAAGTGACTCCATACTTTTACGACATGCAAGAAACTCAGGTTAGTACTACAATGACTTCATGAAATGCAAGTTTACAACACTAAGCATGTTATACACAATTAAAAGCTCAAGAATCCTACTCCAAAATATCCAAGCCTTAAGAATTTACTCAATAAATTACAAACTCATGCTTATTGTTCAATATAAGACATCATACAAATCACCCAAATTCATCAAACAAATTTCCTCACAACCAGAGATTTACCAATAAACACTCATAATAATGCAATTATCATAATGGGTATACAAATCAAGTTACGCTCACTCTCACAAAGAATTCACAAATTATACATAATGAACCATAGGCTTACCCTTAGTGTCATAATCCACTAATATTAGAATGTTAAATTTAGGATCAAATAGATCTTTCCCGGGTTGTAATGTAGGCTAAGGTACGGATAGGAACTATTTTGGCCAAGAATAGTGAGTATCTTTCCTAAGTGATTTAATACATCACAATTTTTCACATAAAACCACCTTTCAATAACCTATTCACACCTTTTCGATCTACCCATATCTTATTGGTTTGCCCCATATCTTTTACGCATTTTTACAAAGATATGGTGGGCGTATTGTCTATTTCTTCAAGATCCATTTTTTTTCTTTTTCACAACCATGGAAATATTTCTAACACTATCTACATTACTCCAAACCACAACACATCAAATATAAACACCAGTAACTGTTAACTTGGAGCATCAATTTCACCTTCCTCCTACTTCTTGAATTTCACATTCCTTATTGAATTATTTTTAAAATTAAAGTACTTTGGAGATTTTTGGATAAAATTAAGGTAAATCAAAGAAATGGGGTTAGGCTACATATGAGGCTACCAAAGAAAATAAGCTTAAGGCTCAATGGGGTTTAACTAGGATTATGCACAAAGGTAGGGAAAGAGAAGGTAAAAACAAGGTTATCAAAGAAATGCCTATATCATCTCTGAAACCCACACTCTTTATTTCGCTTTATACACACACCGGGCAAGTTCTAGACATACATGCAACAAGAAATTTACAAGAAACTCACATAACACATGGCACATGCTCAACTCACATGGTATCATTATAGACTCCTAACCAAATAATAGCATGAATTCAAATTTAAGCCTCCAAGTACAAGAGTCACAAACATGAGCCTAAGAGTCTTAAAAGTAGAAATTCCCTCGTTCAACATGCTTTTACCAAAAAAAGCCCTTGCATCATGCAATAAAAATAGCATCAACTCAAATATCTCACTTATTCCTATCCTAAATAAAGGTTGAGCCTAAAATATAAATTTCCCCACCCCACACTTAAAAAATCTACTTTGTCCCCAAAGTGAACTTTAAAAGTAAGAGAACAAAATACTTCCGGAGGTCTCGAGGCCTAGCTAGTAGCATCTTTACACATAAAGGAGTTTCGTAGGATCCCACACTCAGTTTTTGCCATTCTCCTAAGCTCAGGTTTCCAGTACTCAAACTTCCTATCAACCAGTGAATCAACCAAAAATATAAAATACATGAAATAAAAACAAAACTAAAATTAAAAACATACCTTGCTTGGGTTGCCTCCTAAGAAGCGCCTACTTTAGCCTCGCAGCACAGCCCAATCAACTTTTTTCTCCACCTTGAGGATATGAATTTCACCCCCCACTTAGCATCCATCTTTTTACCTTGCTCATAGGGTGGTGGTACAAAGATTAAATAATCTATTAATGAATTATGCATGATTAACCACTCATCCTTAGAGTGAGGTATGTTTTATGTTCCTTGTCTTGTGCAAAATTAAGAATATAGGATTCTTGTTTCTCATCTTCACACTCTTTCACTATTTTAAATGGTTCCACAGACAAGACATCATCTAAACATAATATATAAAAGTTCTTTGGGTGATTCCCAACTAATCAAATTTAAAAATCTACACAATCTACAACACACTCACTTTTGTTCAACTTCTCAATTTAGGTTTCAATAGAAAGATGATAGTTGAGTGGATGCGATTCTTGTGTTTGCTCCATAGATTGTCTAGTATCCTCCTCATATTTTTCTTCTCTTAGCATCTGTGGACATGGTGGTGGTGGCATGTCCTTAACCTTCATTTTTGCCTTTTGAGAATCATCCTCAAACACCACTGAATCAAGATTAAAACCACACATATCTGCAGAGTGATAAATACTATAACAAACCACACACCAACTTATGGGCTACTACATAGGTTGGAAACAAGCAGGTCCTCTCCAAATGCTTGGCTCAAAATCTAGACAAAAAGCCTCATAGTGGGGTCCTCCATAATAATGACAAGAATCATCATTGCATGAAAACCATCTATCCAAGGCTGACATCTCAAGAAGTGTGATAAAAAAAACAATAAAAGAAACTAAAAACTAAAACAACTAAACTATGTAAATCTCAATACGGAAAAACTAAAATAAGATAGTTGCCTATTTATAAGTCCCCGGCAATGGCACCAAAAAACTTGGCAGCACCCAAGCGCACACGCAAGTGTACGTGGTCTACCAAGTAGTAAAGTGGCCTTCAAGGATCCAAGTATCGATCCCACAGGGACTTATGTTGACAACTACCCTATTCTAGTTTAACAATTGAGAAAAAGTAGACAATAAAGTTTTAGAATTGAAAACTAAAAAGAAACTAAACTAAAGCAGAAAAGTAATGACTCCGAATAATCAAAGGATAGAGATCCAGGGTTAAGGCTTACGAACAATCATACTACGTTAATGAACTTCATTCATTAAATCGCTTATCTTGGTTGTTGATTCGTAGGGTTAATCGCTCGATTATTGTCTCCTGACCTCTAACCATTTTCCTAATTTGAACTTTATAACTACATCATTAAGTGGGGAAGTAATAGTTCAATTAAGTTCTTTAAACTAAGATCCTACGTGTGAATCAAGTAATGTATCTAAGTACATCCTTATCCTAGACACTAATTTGAATTCTTTATTTCATAAAAGAATACAAACCATACTTTATTTATTCTTATGTTCTATCGCCCTATTCCCTCTCCCGAGTTCACAAGGTAGGCAATTGATGTGTTCTAAGGGTAGCTAATCTGTAATATAGTTAGAACAAGAATAAACAAACAACCAATAATGATAAGAAACTTAACAAACTTAATTCAAAGCAAAAGTAGTCATGATCTTGGTCTTAACCCCAGAAAAAGGGCGTTTAGCCACACATAGTCATAATCATAATCACAAGATTGTAATTAGCAACTAAAGACATGAATGAACTAAATTAAAATAAGAAAAACCTAAAAAGATGAAGTTATAGCATCCCCTCAATCTCCAAATACGTCCAAGAATAAGTAAAAACATGTATAATTTCCTATTTATAGTAGAAGAAATAGCCCATGCCTTGTTGAACAAGGATTCAATTTTTTGTCGTCTGTGGAACCAGTGACGCGCCGCGTTGGTTATTGCATTTAAGGAGAGTAGTGTCACGTCTAATTCGCATTGGTTTACTATTTTGGGTGCCTTCTGATTCTATTTGTGTGCTGCACGCGCCAAGAGCCCTTTTCACGCGCCCTCACTCGCCCAATACATTTTAGGTGTCTAAATTTACGTCAAGGTGTGTTTTGTGCTTTCGTGATCCATTTCAAGCCTTTTTTGAGTTGTTTCCACTTGATTTGAATCTTTTAAATTCTTCATATATCATCATAGTCTATTTACCAAGCATCATATAGCATTAAACACAATAATTTATAGATCAAAACAACACAACATCCAACACGATGAACTAGAAATACGAGCTAATCATAGACTTCATTCACTTTGATCTCTAACTTATTGTTTTGACCCTTGGATTGATCCAATTGCCTATTAAACATTATATCCAAGTTTTTTCATGTATAAATTCACAATAACAACCTTACGAACTCATGAAACTTGTTAAAACCCAACACGATAGACTAGAAAAATACCTAGCTCAAGCTAGTCACACTAGTTTGCTTGGTTGACTCCTAAATGATCAATTTGAATCAAAACTTGTTTGAAAACACCATTAAACATTGTAACCACACACATGGACACTTAGATACACATTTATCTCACTATCAACATATTAATCACATGAATCATCCTCAATACAAGGCTAAAAAGACTAAAATATCAAGGCTAGAATACATAAATACACCCAACATTAGTCAACCTGTGCAAAATGTAGCATATACTTTAATCCTTAATATTATAAAATATTTCTCTGAAAGATAGTCTGAAAATAATGAAATCACTAGGACTATGCTCCAAAACTTAAGATGTAAAACTCTTACATTCTTTAGGGTTTAAGAATGCATTTTTATCTAAAGTTATGAAATTATCAAAAGACAATAATTTTTATTGAAAATATAAATTCATAGATGAATTTTCAATCCTTTTTTCGAAAAGAGTTAGAAAAGCTCTTAGAGGATCAGCAACAAGTATAAATTATATGATTATACATGTGAAACGTTTATTAAAATTTGCACTCAAAGAATTATTCTTATATGATGAGATCAAGTTGACTCAACAGATCAAAAGATATCATCTTAATGAAAGACATCAATTAGGTGAATTTTGTTGACATCAACATTTCTAAGGATTCTAAAGAACTTTATAAGTACAAAAAATTTAAGATAAAAAAAATAGGAGAATTGAGAAAAAGTCTAAAAGAATGAAAAATTTTAAAGCAAGAAAAATTATATCAAATCCAACAAGCCTAATACTTAATATAAATGTGATAGAGTAGGTCATTCTGCCAAACATTGTAATGTTAAGGATAAGATAAAAAATCATTATATTAATGAAGAAATAAAATAACCTTTGTGCAAAATTCTGTGAAATTCTTCTCCAAATTATTTAAGTCATGATCAAAGTGATAATGGGGATTCCTCTATAGATGAGTATTTAAAAGTCCTTCACAATAAATATATGTTCTAGAAAGATGATTGTATACTTGGTCAATTAGGACAACCATGTGAAAAAAGTTTTGATTAATTTTATAATATTGACTCTCATTTTAAGGATCTAAATATTTATGTCCTTGAAAAATGATAAATTAGTAGAACTTTTGAAAATTATCAAAGATCCTGAGATAAGACCTCAGTTAAGAAAAATGGGAAGAGCCCTCTGCTAGTTTCACTAAAAAAATAATGAAAAATTTATTCTCAAAAAGGACCTTATACTATGTCTAAAATGCAAAGAATCTTTCAAGAAAGGAGTGAGTTGCTAATATTGCTGCAACAACTCATGATTTGAAGGTAGAAAGATAATCTCAAGAAAGAAATTATTAATCTCAAAAGTAAGAATATGATGTTAGATAAGAAAATGTCTGATTTAGAAGATCAAAGTCTTGATACAGGTACTATAAATAATATGCCTAATGCACAAGAAGAGGGATTTCTACAAACTCTCGAAGTTATCACTCGTCACACATTTTAGTCAAAAGTTACTCTTTTAATCGATTATAATTTTAAGAAAAAATTTACAGCTCTTATTGATAGTGGAACTGACTGTAACTATATACAAAAAGATTTAATACCTACTAAGTATTTTTATAAAAGTACTCATACCTTAAGAAATGCTAATTGTCATAAAATTGAAGTTGAATACAAAATTCTCAAGGAATATATTTGCCAAGATATATAATGAATGTCAGAAAACTTTATCTTGGTAAAAGATATTACCGATGAAATTATTTTAGGTTTCTCATTTTTGTTCACTTATATCAGATTATCCGATGGAATGAAATTGATATAACTAAAACATTTGATAATAAAAAAATCAAATTTGATTTTATTTTATAACTTTATTAAAAAATTTTAAATGCAATAAAAGAAAAAATAATTTCAATAAATCGATAGGTTAATTTTTCTAAAATGAAACTTATAATCTACCAATTGAAGAGACTTTAGGAAATCCTAAATCGAATGAAAAAAATAAATTTTTGAAAATTATTTTCTTCATAAATTTGTGGAGACCACCCAAATACATTTTAACAAATAAAGAAACATGTCGTCCGTCTTCCATATGAGGAAAATATTAAATAAGATAATATTTTCACAAAAGTTAGATCATGACAAATGAACTCAAAATATTTAGAATTATGCCAAAAATAAATAAATTAATTCTTTAATAAATAAAAGTCTTATAAGAGGGTGTTTGGATAAGATTATAAGTTGGTCAAAATGGCTTAAAAGCAATTTTTTACTTTTAGAAGTGTTTGACAAATTAAAAAGTTGCTTTATAAAGGATAATTTTGACTTTTTAAAATCCAAAAGCTAGAAGTTGTCCACCCTACTTTTTTTTTAAGGTTATAATCCATTAAAATTTTATCAAGTAAAGACATTTGTGTCCCTTATAATTCTTACTTATTCCAAAATTACCCTCTTGTAACCCTAAAACATACTTCTCTGTCACTACAACACACTTCTTCTTGTATTAATTAAACATTTTCACTTTTGGTGTTATGATTAACTTAACTCAAGCCATATTAGTACCTCTTTTGTATGAAACTTCTAATTTATGAAATATGATTTTTCTGTATTATTCTCATTCTTTAATATATTTCTTTTAAATTTGGACAATTATTATTGTACAATATATGAATTTCTCTAAGAAAAAAATAACTCACCAACCAAGATATATGAAGAACATTCACTGAAGATATACAACTTCATGAACCATTAGTGAATGATTCATGTATATTCGACGATGCAATGTTCGTTTCGACAATGTTTTAATGGTGATATAGTCATTAGTCAATCAATGAGTAATATTTTTTTTGTAAGGTTCATTTTAGCAAACAAATAGTATCATTTGTAAGCAACTATTTATCTATTAATGTAATTATAATAATTAGCAATATATATATATATATATATATATATATATTGAAACTAAATTAAAAATATATATATTAATTTTAATTTGAATCATTTTAGAAATAAAAATTAATAATAATCAACTCTACATATTGTAATCAACTTTAAGGGTATTTCAACCATTTTGACAAAAAAAAGTACTTAACAACACTTGTTTATCAAACACATGAACAACTTTTTTTTCAGTTTCAACATTTTTATCCAAACACGTAACTGCTTATTTTAAAATAAATTTCAACACTTTTACAAACACTTTTAAAGAACATTTTAAGAGCCATTGTTTTAGCCTATCCAAATGAGCTCTAAGACTTTTCAAAATAATTTTTCAACTGTTGATTTTTTGGAGTAGTTAAACGGGTTAGTGTCTATTTGTGATTGCTTATTTTCCAAAGAAAAGCACTTATTTTGAGAAAAAAAAATACTTTTTTTTAAAAGAAGGTATTAGGTAAACATGCAAAAGTGCTTTTAAAAAGAAGCAGAAAATTTTGTAGAAGCAGAAGCAAAAAATTATCTTTTTCATGACTAAAATATTCCTCTCTCTCTCTCTCTCACACACACACACACTCTCTCTCTCTCTCTCTCTCTCTCTCTCTCTCTATATATATATATATATATATATATATATATATATATATATATATATAACATATCTTATATTAAAGTTTGATTTTAATATTTTATACTTCATATTTACATCATAATTCTTTATTTTATATATGATTTATATATTATTATTATTTTATTTTCACTCTTTTTTAAAAATAAATTCTAAAAACTCATTGACGATGATCCAAAGAATAAATAACTTTTTAGTTTTTATTATTAATAATAACAAATGACAGATGAATCACGTTACAAGAATGAATGATATTTTGACAACACTTGTAAATGTTTCTAGAATATTTAATTTTAAATAAATAATTTATGAAAAGTGACATATTTGTTATCATGTAGTTTACATGTATGAAGAAGGAGATGAACCTTCTGGTATACCTACACATCTTTTACTAGTATGGAGATATTGTATACTAAAATTAGGGAAGAAATCATTGAGAATTTTGTGATTTATGAAGGACTAATTATTTTTGTCCTTAATTTTTTCATAAATAATGATTTAATTAATGAAATAATTTTTATATTAATTTGTTTGATATTTTAAAGTGATATTTAAATTATTTAAGTAATATATCATTATTAATTGTTTTAATGTATTTATATATATATAAATATTGATTGAAAATTTTAGAGTACGTGATTTTTAATTAAATAAAAATAAAATTTTAATTAAAAATATTATAATAGATATTTAAAATAAATTTTCTCTATGAATTAATTTTAGCAGTTAAAGTATATTGACACATGTTCTTTTTGGTCATTTGAATAAAAAAAACACTTTTTGAAAAATATTATCCAAACACAATCGGTTTATCAAAAGTACTTTTCAAATGAATTTATCAATAATAAATTACTTTTTTCAAAAGCACTTTTTTGAGAAAAGTTATTTCATAAATGTACTTCTTAAATAAACAGTTTTGTAACAACAATCCCAAACTGCTCTTAGTCTTTCCGCTTTCTTCTTCTTATAATAATTTTACTTAATCATATTTTGATATCAATATGTTATATGTCTCCATTTAATTGGTTTCTTTGGCATGCCATCTGCAAATATATCAAAAATATTTTATAATTTTAGCTAGTCATCAAAAAAATATCTAAAGACACATAATTGTAAAATTTAATATTATATTAGAATTTATCCGATTTTGAATGTCAAAATAAATGAAGCGGACAAATTTAAAAGTGTGGTTATGAGTTTAGCCATTTAGCATTTACAACCATTATCATAAAAAATAAAAAAACTGAAACAAAACGAAAATGAAAATAATATGGAGGAAGAGGCTACCAGAGAAATTCTATTAACGAGGATGTTTGCCATATGATACTAATATATCTTATGTTAGACATTGCGACGTCAAAAAGATCAGGGACATGACATCAAATAATTCAACTCAATCGCTGCCAAATTCCCACTCTTTACCGTCACAAAGTAAAACAAAGCAAAGACAAAAGGTAACTAGCTAGGCTAAACAACGACCCAAAAATTGCCTAACAAATAATTGTCATAAAGAATTAGATATCTTTTCTTTTATAAAAAATAAATTTCAAAATCAAAGAGCTCCAATAATGATGTTAACACCATCTTTATTAGTCATTGGAGTAGAATGGCCTGCTTGAGATTGAACCTGAGGAGGTGGCCGTGAAGATACACCAATTGTTGGCCGTGCCACAAAAGGTGCCAAAGTTGAACCTTGTGATTAATTTCGAAGATGGACATGACTTTGATTATGAAAATTGTCTACGGGAATACATGAGATTGTTGGTCCTGCTTTGGCTGGTGTAACGCTATGGATATTCGGAGGAGCTCCCATCTGTTTATGCACAAGACAAGGTTAATCCGATATTATATCAGTAGCGTGCCCAGAATTTTATGTCACAAGACAGAAATGGTATGTTACCATGTAGGGCATGTGGCGTAAGTTACGGACTCCAAAAGCTCTACTAACTGGTGATGGTGAAAGTGGAGGCCTTTCACGAGTTGCACAAGGAACACCTTTGCTAGCCTGCAGATAGCATTGTTAGAAATATGAAATTCACTTGTATACACAAGGATTGTGTCTTTCGTATCGTTAATTTAAACCTTACAACTAAAGACAATATCAATTACTATTGGAGCTTAATAACATAGGCACCTGTCCTTTAATTTGGCAAGTGTCAAACAGTTGCACCACCCGGGAACTTGCCTGTGCAATAACCATTGCTATTTCAAATTAATAAGCTAATCGTATGCAATATTTGTTATTTAATACTGTAACATAAAGATAATAAACTTACATCCTTAGAGACTTCAGAAACCATGTTTGAGATAGAAGGTGAGGACTTGGAGGGAATCTGTGGATTCTGCAAATTAACAAATCCTATAAATTAAAAAGGACCCACCTATTGCGAATACATGGCAAAAATCTTATTAACTGAACTAACTCTTTATCATGATAAACAATAATAGCAGTATAAAATGCTATAAGCTTTAGACCACTAATTTTATTAAATAATCATTACAAAAAATAAAAGATTTATTACCAGATCTTTTAGATACACATCAAAAATACTAGGCCGACGTTTCTTCTTATCAATTGAGGACATTCTAATGAAATATTTTTGAGCATGACTAGCTACTTGTGTTGGCGTTCTGGAAGCCACATAATGTTTTGATATTCCTCTCCAATCACCTTTTCCAAGCTTTTCTAAGCCAATTAAAAAACACCGGTGCTCTTCCTCAGTCCATGATGTCCCTGTAACAAAACAAGAAAATTGTATTATTATTCAAAGTTTTGTCTCGCACAAGAAGTATTGAAATATTTACAATTAAGAGATAATACCTAAATCGGAGAAAAGAATACTCAACATTATCGAATCTGTAACTTGTGCCTCATCAATACTCAACTTTGTCTTACTGTTCTCTCTTTTGGATCTAAAGGATCAAAGGATAATGGTGGGTATCAAGGAAATTTCAAATACTAATTGGAAAGTGAGTTGTATTTCAAGGTGATAAACTTGAATCAAGAATAAATTATAGTAAAATAAACAAGAAACTGGTTTTTCTATCCATCAAGTCTTAAAAGTATACAAAATATTTAAAACAAGTTAAGAGTCTTTTACAAATTTGAAAATCGAAAATCCAAATAAAAATATTCATATCCAATGAAAACGGTAAAGAAAAGAACTTTAAAATGATTGAATTATCAAACTATAAATTTCATTGAATGAAAACACACTACAAAATTCACTTATATAATATTGCTAGAACATCAAGAATAAGAACACACAACATAAAGCAAGAGTGAAAACTAACCCTTTTTTCTATGTCTGAGAGAATGAATGGGCCCATCAGAAAGATATCCCGCCTCAAGGCCACCGATGTCATAATTCGCGGCATGTTCTAGATTGCCTAAACTTTTGCTCCTTCTTATGGATTCATAATCACCTATCTTCCGCATCTTAATTTTTATGTTACCATGACCATGATTATTATTGATACTGTTACTATTATAATTATCGTCGATCCAAACTCCAAATAATTTGATTCCGCCAACTCCTTTCGAATTACATGTTCTTGAATTGTGCCCACAATGTGAGCACTTCCTTGCATCTTTCGTCATGCTCACCATTTCCTTTTTATGTTTTCCACCATATATTAATTGGTATTCTAGTAGGAGGCTCACAAAGAATAGTACGCCACTATAGGAAGACGAGTTTTTCTCGAATTCTTGGCAATATAATAGGATGTAAAACTAGAGAGAGTGCGTATTTATAGGTTCAACCAATGATTTTTCCGTGCAAGTTTTACCTTTGACTTTTTTCATTAAAAAAAAAATAATTAGAGATTTCTATCCTTTTATTTTCTTTACATATTTAGTACTCTACTTGGCATAAATAGATTTTTGAATGTTTTATTATTATTTTCCAGGAATGTTCCTCATGAATTTCATAATTATCAATCTATCGGATATATATATATATATATATATATATATATATATATATATATATATATATATATATATATATATATATGTAACCAAATCCCATGGGATACTGGTGAAGTAAAACTCCTTATTTATCACACTTAATTAATTTTTGCCGATTTTTAGTTTTAGTCCGCAATCCAAGTTTGTAATCTAGTTTGACATTTTTTGAATCTTGGCTTAAATTTATTTTTTTTAAAAAATATATTAATAACCGTGCATGTAAGTAAATTTTGTAATTTTAGTCGATTTTGCAAGGAAATAAATAAAAGGAAAAGAATCTATGTAAATATATCTATATATGGATAATTGTGGACCATGTAGAAAAAAAGAGTTGTTAGGATATTTTTAAGCTTTACTTGGGTGGGAAGTAAGGAAAATATAACTCACCATATATTTATTTTGTATGTAAAATATTCTCGCTGGAAAAATAGTAAATTTAGATTTTTGACCATGTACAAGTCCCTTGTATTAAATAAGGTCCAAACTAATCCTTAATAAATTAGGGATATGGATGTAAAATTAGTGGGTATAACGCCATCCACAAATACCACATTATGTATAAAACTTTAATAAATTGTAAGGTGTGTTTGAAAATTATTGTATAATTACGTTAGGTATTGTCAGGATAAATTGCAAAACCAAATAAATATTCACTCTAATAATTATAAAGACTTGTTTGTTTGTCATTTTACAATTATCATGTAATTCAGTAGTATTATGTTTAATTGCGTTAGTATAATTATATACATAGATATTTTTTATTTAAGGATATGCACAAAATTATTTCAAATTAGGACGAATCTAAGGGAAAACTTTATCAATATGTGATTAGGTGCTTAATTGAAATAAATAGCACTTCTAGTATCTAAAAAAATTTACTGACAAGTTTAAGAGCTATCAATGTTTTATAAAGGTTAATTTTCAAAAAGAATACTAATAATCAGTATCATTAAATAAACAGAAAAAGATCAAAAATACCCCTGAACTATTTGAAATGGAACAAAAATATCCTTCGTTAGTTTTTTGGCTCAAAATTACCCCTCCATTAAATTTTTGGCTCAAAATTAGCCCTCTCTCTAACGGTTGGACACCAAGCAGGACACATGCATAAAAAATGCCACTTGGACAATCCATGTAAGCATTTAAGTGGAAAATTTCTCATTTAATCCATCAACCAACGTAATAACCATCATCCCAATTTTAAAACCCAATCCGACCCAAAATATTCTTTATTTCTTCTCAAAAAATATCAACCCAAAAACTCTCTTTTGCTTCTTCGTCGAACTGTTAACTGAAACATTTTCAAATTTGCTTCAATAGAAGCACATTGTTTAAAATGAATGAATACTTCAACGTTGACAAGTTGAATCTACACTGACCTGCAGCAACTAAAATATTGTACATAGAGCATGCTAAAAGGCCTACAGGAAATTACGGAAATGTTTATGAACTTGTAAGAGTATCGAATTGATAGTTCCACATGATGGAAACTCCTTTTATTTTTAAATAAAAAAAATTGCGCTTTTCTTTTGCTTTTTGATTTAAGCTTTTAAATTGTAAATTTTACTAAGAAAATTAATACTTTGTTTTGCTGGATGAATTTGTTTGAAAATCATCAGCTTTTAACAAATATAAATCACATATTTTAAAATTCAACCTTTATAAGGAGTTTGAATGTAGTTGCCTACATTCAAACTTTAATTTTTCTACATGCATTTCATCTCTAAAAGGGAGCTTGGGTTGGGTCGGATTTTATGGTTATTAAGTGGGTTAGTGAATTAAATGAGGAATTTTTCATTTTGATGCCGATGTAGACTGTCCAAGTGGCATTTTTGGTCCATGTGTCATGCTTGGTGTCCAATTGTTAGAGAGGGGTAGTTTTGAGCCACAAACTTAACGGAGGGGTATTTTTGAGCCAAAAAACTAAAGAAGGGTATTTTGTTCCATTTCAAATAGTTTAGGGGTATTTTTGCCCCTTTTTCATTAAATAAATTATAATTTACTTTAATTAATTAGTAAAAATTCAAATAATTAATTTGGATGTTTTACCAACTCATGAGAATGTATCGTGAAATTCATGATTTATTCCACTTTTTAAGTAAAAAAATGGATAAAGATGAGTTCCAAAAGGTCTTTTTTCCATAATAAATATTTATCCCCATCAACAACATACTCAGTGTTATCACACAAGTGGCCTGAGTAGGATGTACGGATATGTAACACAGCGAAAATTAAAGCTAAGATTAGAACTATGTTTCAAGTACATAAGAAGAATGTTTCTATAGTCAACATCAAACAAGAATAATTCCTAGATTATGAAGTATTTTTGAGATGAAGACCCATAAAATCAAAGGTGTTGGAGTCTTCTTCCCAATGCGTCCAGTTTTTCCTTAATCTGGTATCGGAGTAAAAGGTTGTGGCCATTTTAGTGAAGCACTATCCAGCAGTGAGAACCTACGACCGTAGGTACGACCGTGGTTACATTGTGTGACCGTACAATGCTCTCATTTGCCTGAAGCAACCATAAAAATCTAAAAAATTATACCTTCCAACCATGATAAGGAACCACGACCATGATTAGAAACCACGATCTTAGGTACGATCTTGACTTCTAAAGTTGATCCAATGGGAAGCTATTACCTATGAACCAAGGTACAATTGTAGGTATGACTCACGATCGTACCAAGGCTCATTTAATAGAGTCCAAAGGGCCCTAAATCATCCACCCAACCACGGGCACTACCCACGATTGTAGGTGGGCCTCACGATCGTGGGAAAGTCTCGTATGTCCCTTCGAGTAGCTTTTTCACTTACGTTTTATAATGGGCATCCCTATTTATTTTCAATTTTTAAACCCTTAAACCACGTCGTTTAAGCAGCCCCAAGGATAATTATTGAGGTTAATATTATCCTAAGCCCTCATTACTTAAAAAAAATTATTCGATACTTTGTATTTATAGAGAAAAAGGTTGATTTCTCTTCTTCAAGGGAACTAGGTGTCACGACCCGAACCAGGGCCTAGCCGTGACGGATACCTCAAGTCCCACATGGACCGGAGATCACCCTCTTCACCTAACCTAACCAATATATCATCCACAAGTGTTAGATAAATTCTGAACACCCAACAAGATATGTGAAATAAGACCAACAATAGCTTATAAAATGTCTAAACCATTCATCACCACAACACACTAAACCAACACACCCAAGTCCATAGTAATCCACAAAGAATCTACAATCCAAGGTCAATAAAATGTCAGGACATGCTCCCGAAAATAGCCAAAATCCATGTCTAACAAAGTCTATGACATAGAGTAAAATACCATGCCTTCCAAACTATGGAAGCTCACCACTTCTATGTTAACTCACGAACCACTCAAACACCTGGTCACTATGCAGGAAAAGAATAAGAAGCCTCGGTCCCTATATCACATGGGAATGCATTGTTCGGAGATTGTTAGCAGTTAGAGCACTAGCATATAACTTAGGGATAGGGGAATAAAATAATTCCACCAATAAAATCAAGTTAAATCATCATATGTAATTCCATGTATGCACATATATATATCGTGCCGAGGTAGGAAATAAGGCTTAGCAGGAACTTTGAAAATATTAACCTGAGCTATGTAGCATAACCGTCATAAAATAAGGCACCCACGGGCTATATGGGTCTAACTCTCCCCTAGCTGGAAGGACCCAAAGCGTGTAGTAGCACGAACTAGAGAATATCCATATCGACATATGCCATTATGAGGGACTCGAACCTCCTAGCATAATCAATTCAACTTAAGCACCAATGTATACAATATAGGGGACTCAAACCTCCCACTCATATATCCATTCGAGGGACTAGAACCTCCCGACCATATAAACACCCGCACCGACTAGTATAGTTTCCAGTGTTAGTCCTTCAGACTTTGATTTCATGGCTCAGCTAGGCATTCCACTTTAAATCCTAATTTAAAATATTCTTTACACATGAAGACAACCATTAGTCTAATTACTTACCAAAGGCATCCCATTGGTATCGTTATACCAACCCTACTTGCAAGCGTACAACATGCCATAACCATTATCATTCGACATTGGGACTCGAACCCATTTTCTATACAAAGTCATCAATTTAATTCAAAATTTAGGGACTTGAACCCATTTATCCATTTAAACCACAAAGTTTATAACTCAATTCAACTTATGACCAACAAGGCCTTTCATGAAACTATTTACCAACCATTTATATTATTAGGTCAATGCCTTAGTTCAAAATACATTTCAATTTAATTTATAGTCATCCAGACCTTTACAAAATTATTCATCCTTCATTAAAATTTTTATACCAAGCATTAGTTTAAAACCCAATTCATCATGTGACAAGCTTCTTCTCAGAGGCATTTTCACAAGTAGGTTGAAAGCATAACATTATCAAACTATTATTCAAGGAAAAAACTATCAAGTTAGGGTTTACCATGACCTATTATTTAAACCAAAATTTCCATACATCTACATATGAAAAACCATTACCAAAGACATGTTTAAACACAAGTGAAATCATAAGAGAATAATACTCAACATTAGACATTCAAAACCCGAACCATGGATTTCAAAACCACCATTAATGATTTAAGAAAAATTTTTAAAACAAATGATTCTTATAAACTAACAATGAAGGAAGAGTCACATGCCTGATTTATGAATATTCACGGAGAGATTTCGATCCTCAAGTCTCTAAGGGACCACCTTGATGAAACCCTAACCCAATCTCCTTAAGAGATTTCTAAAGAGTTTTTTAGAGTGTTCTGATCTTTTTAAGTGAGGAATGAGGGAACAAATAGTGTTATAAGACATGGGGTGTTAAAGGCTTTGGGTGATAAATATCTAAAATACCCTCAACTTAAAAGCTGTAGAAGAGTGTAGGAGGGTGCAGTTGGACCCCTCCACTCGTACCCCATCATACGAGTAATACGTTGCACTCGTACCTTGATCAAAATGTTAGACACCATAATCTATCGAACATATGACTCCATAGTATGAATTGTAACCTACCATATGACTATTACCCATCCAAGTCATACCTAAGCAGAATGTCAAGGCAATACACTGAACAACATATAGTTTAGTACTATACTTCTCGTATCATGATCATATGAGTCGTATGATGCCTTCTTGTACCTAGAAAAGAACTTGTCCAATGTGACACTATCTAATATATGAATAGGGTCCTTGACCCGTACCCATACCATAAGAGTGTTATGATGAGTCGTATGATGCATAAAATGCCCACGACTTAGGAAAATTTGTAAGGGCCAAAGTTGGGGTATTTTACTAGGGTTCGTCTTCTTCATGCTTCTAATTTCAAAGATTTATTTATTATTTTCATCTCTAGGTATGTGGAATTTCATCAAGATTCTTTCACCCATTGAGTCTCAAAGTTAACACAATTTCTCAGTGGGTTCATAATTTTTGTGAATTTCGTGATATTAATGAGTCATAAACCCATGTTTTAACATAAATTTAGTACCATTACATGTTCAAAATTATAAATCCTAATTATATTGTAAAATTCATGATTGTTGGACATGAGTTATTAAATTTCTTAATTCACTTAGTTTTTGAATTTGTCAAAATAGTTGCATTTTTCAGAGATGATCAGTTATGAACACCCGATGACCTAGCATTACATGCATATACTTATGAGTATTATATCCTCTAGTTTATATGTTTAAAATACTCTTAGATAATGTATTTCTTTTCAGTTTTGAAAATATTCCTATTACTGAGCATTTCTGTTATCAGTGTCATTTAGTTGGGAGTAGTACTTAGCACCGAGCGAATGTAGGGATGAAGGCTAACTCGCCAGTTAGGCTAAGACCTTTAGTAGAAGTCCCTATGTCCCAGAACTATTGTAGGTTCTAAAGGTTCACCTGCCAGACCAAGCTTGACACTATAGTTTGCTTGTTGGACCAGACTTGGCACCTTAGTCCTTTTGGACATCAGTTTAGTGGATAAATATAAATAAGTGTTTCATATCATTGGCAAGATACTGAACACCCTTCCAACTAGGGTTACAAGTTGGACCTCAATTTGCTTAAATTTGGATATGTTGGTTAATAGTATCTCCCATAATCCACAGTGCATCGTTTAGATTCAGATACTTATATGACTTTGTATTTAGTAATTCAAATTATCATACAATACATATTTACATCATGTTTAGATTATTCCAATTATTTCCCATGTCACGTACTCAGTACATTCAAAATATTGATGGTATACTTTCTTTTGCATTATATTGTCTTATAACATAAGTTTTGAATTCAACATCTAGGCTACGCATTGTAAAATCTCCTACTACATAAATAGGAGTATTTTAGTAAGTCCTCATTAGTAAAGGGCCAGTTATCAGTATTTTTTTCATTATTATTTTAGTCTTCAGACAGTTATAGTTAGTTGCGGTCTTCTCCTAACAACTCATCTTATTTAGAGTATTTCAGATGGTTAGATAGAGTATGGTTTCGGCTTTATGGGTCTGATTCATGTATTGTCACTTAGGCTTATTGCAAAACTTATTATTCACAGATTGTTGTTTTTCGTATTAGTGATTTTCAGCTATTAAAGTAATCTTAGTGTTATGCTAGGTCATGGGTTAAATTGGGGTCACTCATAACCCTAAGCACCATGTTACGACTAGGAGCTAGACTCGGGTCGTGACAAATTTGGTATCATATTATTAGGTTTAAATCATCCTAAGGTGTTTGAAAGTCTCCTTACATAGAGTCTTGTTCAAATATGTGAAGCATACTACATTTATGAGTGAGAGGTTATCAAATATTTGAGGAAAAGCTTCGCTTCTTTTATGTTCATATCGTATGATAAGTGTGAACTCAATTAAACACTTCTTTTAACTCGTGATATAAAGATTTACAAAACATGCCTCCTAAGAAAACTAACAGAAGGAGAAATAATAATGACAACGAGAATAGAAATCAGAAAGCACCACTAGCTCCAACAAACCTCTGAATGGAAAAGTCTCCTATGTCGAATTCAGGGATACTTTCACAATATTAGCCCATTCCATGACCAGCCAGTATAACTAGAAGGATGATACACCATCTAAACCAATAGTGAATAAGACAACAACCAGAGTTTGAGACTTTACTCAGAAGAATCCTTCGGTATTCTTTGAGTCTAAGTCTAAATAGGATCCACAGAAATTACTATAAAATATTTAGAAGGTTATAGATATTATTGGTGTCACTCTAACTAAAAGTGTTAACTTGAATACTTATCAGTTACAACGAGTAGCTCATACCTAGTACAAATAATGGAAAGAAGAGAGAGGTATAGGTATAGGATCAGTAAAGTAGGATGAGTTTGTTGCTACATTTCTTGATAAGTTCTTCCTACTTGAGATAAGGGATTCCAAGGTACAAGAATTCATCAATTCGAAGCTGTATAACATGACTATAAAGGAATATTCTCTTATGTTTACTCAGTTGGCAAAGTATGCTCCAGCAATGGTTGCTGACTCTCAACCTGCCTGAGTAAATTTTTGATAGGCATTTCTAAAGATATGGCTAGAAGTTTAGAACTATAATATTTGTCAAGGATATAGATATCTACAATTTAATAGTACAAGCTGAGCAGATTAAGAAAGAGTAGATTAAGGAAAGAGAGAGAGACATAAAGAGGGCCAGAACATGTGGTTTCAACTTTTCTCAACAAAATTCAGATGGAGGTAACTATTCTTAGTATTATTTGAAATCTTCAGATATAGCCCCATATTCTGTTAGTGATCCAATGCCCAAGTTAAGGCAACATAATCGGGATAGAGAACCAAGCTCTAAATCCCAGGGTAGTATGAACAGTGGTCGTACTAACTCAGTTTTCAAGAAGTCTGGTTAGAACCATAAATGTAAGTGTATGGCTTGTAGTAATATTTGTTTTAGGTGTGGAAAGACAGGCCACAAACCAATGGAGTGTCCAGTTTCTTTGCAGAGAGGTAGATATGCTTGTTAGCATAATCAGTCTAACTCTTCAGCAACCTCAACAATTTTTACTACTCAGTAGGGTGTTTTATATAGCACAATCATTGAACAGTTTCAGAATTGGTTTTATTCTATTCAAACTCAATAAGATCAGGAAGGTTCTCTTGATATGGTTAATGGTACGTTACAAGCCTTTTATATTCATGTCTAAGAATTGTTAGATCCCGAAGCCAAACTTTTCTTTATGACTCCCTATATATCATTAAACTTTGGTTTCAGTCTCAACATCTTTTTAGAACCTTTATCAGTCTCTAATCTAGTCGATGATTCAGTCATAGCCAGATGGGTATATAAAAATTACCCGATCATAATTTCTTAGAAAATCACCTCAGTTGATCTTGTAGAGTTGGACATGATTGGTTTTGACGTTATTCTTGGCATGGATTGACTCCTCTCTTATTATGCCTCAATAGATTGTAGAAATAGAGTAGTCCAACTTTTATTTCCAAATAACCTATCCATAGAGTAGAAGGTTAGTACCTAAGTGCCTATAGGTCAGTTGTTGACCTTAAGGCTAGAAAAATGATTTTCAACGGGGTGCATGTAATGACCCTTTAGGTTATTTTTCATATTTTTGCTTATTTTTACCATTAGAGATTCTCTATAGCTACCTTAAGTCATTTATGACTTGCTGGAACAGACAGTATAGTTATCGGGTTGTTTATTTGGTTTTGAAAGCCAATTCATATTTAGAAGTTTTGCTAGTTCAAAATGGCCACTGGGCAAAAACTTCTGTAAACTGATCTTCTTGTACGCACTGTGAGGGTCATGAGGGACATGATAAGAACATAAAATATAGCTGTGGGACCCATATTTAGTTAAAACAACCTCAAATGGAAAATCTAATTGTGCCATTAACTCTGAAACATCAAAATTTAGTTTGGTTAAATAGTTTGTTTTCACATACGAGATTCTGAATGAATCCTGAGGGGTTAACGGAGACTTGGAATAAGTCTCAGTTGTCTACTGGTACCACCGTGATTATGAGCCAATGATTGTGATCTTGATATCCTTGGCCGGGCACTAGTGGGATCGTGATATGTAGGTAATGACCGCGATAGGTGTAGCCTAAGTTACAATAATTGCAGATCATCAGGTCACAATAGCGACTCCTAAGGGCCTGGACTAGGTATAACTATATCTCTATTCTGCTATTTTAGGCATTTCTCACCCATTTTCTTGAGAGCAAAAATCCTAAAGAGTGAGATAATGTTTAAATTGAAACTTTTGGGTGACTTGGGATCTTGATTAACATTTATTTTTGCAATTTTCTTTTGATTTGAGGTAAGAATTCACCCATTTTTTGTGTATTTTATTGATTTCTTACCCAAAACTCTAAAATCTTGAGGGCTTGATTTTAGCCCCAATTTAGCTTGGTTTTCATCCATTTTTTAGGATAAGGATTCCTTGTGCATATAAAAGTGTTGGGTTGGTTCTCAAAATGCGATTTCTATTAGTAGGATCCACGTGGGGGTTTTATGTGATTTTTTAAACTCAAAGAACAATGGTGCAATATGGATATCATTATTTTTGTATTAATAGTTATTATGGAATTAGTAATAATGTTCATGGGCTAATGGATTAGATTGTCACTTATGGTATGATGGAATATGAATCATATTGCGATAAGATATTGGTTATGTCATCTATGAGGTATCTATTATGCTAATGATAAGTCTTTGACCTTGCTATTGATAAGTTATTTTTCATGCTATTACTTATGGTTATGATCATGCTAAACAATTATGCTAGTAATCAAGATAGAGAGCATCCATATTGATGATGTTAGAAATTGTGTTATTATTTATGCTAGAAGTCGTTCTTATTATTTGTATGGGAACTTATGCTATTAGTTGTGCTGGAAATCATGATGCTTGACTATATTAGCACTTATGACATTAATTATTCATGGTTCAATACGGAAAATGATGGTTAATATTAATTATACCCGGTTCAATTTTGAAAGATGATTATGATATTGATTACACCTGGTTCAATTTTGAAAGATGACTATGATGACTATATATACAATTTGACTGCAGAAGATAATGGTTGATATTGATTATACCCACCTCAACTCCAGAAGATGATGAGGATATTGATTATTCCCATTTTAATTTTAGAGAATGATTATGATAATACATTGATAACCGACAAGGTCAGAGGATGATTATGCCGATGTACCTATGTGTACATCTCTCGGTTTGAGTTTGGCTAATTATTATTATATGATTATTTAAAATATTTTTATGCATACACAATTTTGGTATGATGTTGATATTAGGAATGCTCGTTATAGCTCAAAAATGATAATTGGTCCTAAGTTTGTATAGTTGATGATTAGTGGTAAATAAGGATTTATGGTGGATATTGATTAAGTGACTAAACATGACAAGTTGATAAACGAGGACTAGTTAGTAAAGGATTAATAATGATAATTAATGTTGTTTAAGTGATAAATAATGACTAGAGGTTATATGATGAGTAGTAATCAAATAAATTAGTTAGTAAGAGATGGTTAGCTAATAAATGATGACTAGTGAGTATTGATGATAAAGTTTTTAAATGTAGGTAATATTATGGAATGTGGGTACATTGTCAAATATTATTGAATGACCGGTTGATGATAAATTGTTGAATGGTAGTTAAATAACGAGTTTTTTTTATTTGTAAGCAATGGATGGTCCCTTTATTCTATCGTTAAGTGGACTCTCCAAGCGTAAGGGAGTTTGTGGTGAGTTATTTACTTTTCTCACTAATTCACGCATAATATCTAATTTTGTAGTTTGTGATTACTCATGTGATATCTCATGATTTATCATTCTTTTGATTTATTTACTTATATTGCACGGTGCTATTGGTATGTGTTGATTCCTTGTGTTATATTATTATTCCAGTTAAATTACTTCTTATGTGCAATAGTTTTGGAGATGATTTAGGTTCATTTCTGTACCTTGACTTAGTTATGATATCTTACATTTTATCATACTTATATCATTATTTAGCTTAGTTTGTCGATGATGCCTACTCTGTACCCATTGTTTTGGTACTCATACTATACTTCTATACTTCTTTGGTACAAATCTAAGTATTATCTGTCTCCATTTATATTTATTATGCTATGTTGATATCCGAAGATAGAGTGAACTATTAGAGTCGGAGCAACCTATTTCCTTCTATCTTTTGATATTTAGTCTTTAGTTATAGAGACAGATGTCATTGACTATTCTAAGTCTTGAGTTGTATTATTATTAGATGCTCTTGTAATGGTTCTACCAGGTTGTGGGATGGAATTTTTTATTGACTATATTTTATATATGTAGAATGTTTTACCTATTTATCAATTGTGTTGTTAATTAAATTGGCTATTTTCCACCAAGTTAACCAATTGCGCTTATTTTTGAGTTACGGTTTGGCTTACCTATTGCGAGGTAGAGTAGGTGCCATCATGACTTGTAAATTGGGTAGTGAAAAATTGGTATCAGAATCTAGGTTACACTGGTATTGTTAGTACAAGAGCAGGTGTCTAGTGGAATCTTGCAGATCGGTACTATGACATCTGTTCATATTATTGGGAGGCTATGGGACATTCTTAGGAGTTCTTCACCTTTTTCACTCATATCGTGCTAAAAGTCTGAGTTGTTTTATAAAATATTCTTTGATTTCACTCTTTCATAGATGGCTAGGACACATTCTACCACTACATGAGATGAGGGTGTTGAGATCGAGCCTAGGGATCCTACTCCTATTTATGGATAACTCAGAGTTCGTGGACAACCACAAGATATGTCACCAGCTATGAGACTGAATAAGGGTCCTCCACCAGACCCTCTTATCTCTCTTTAGCCAGAGATATTTTGCCCCAGAATGCAGTGGGATATGGACCAGCCTAGGCTCTACTAGGTTTTACTTCTTCTTCAATGCTCAAAGGTGCCTTAGTTCATCTTTTGGGATTAGTTGGTGATGTGTCATCTGATGGTGCACAGTCTATAGATCAGAGTGGTACTAAGGTGGTGGCGCAGCTGGTAGTTGGAACTCCCAGAGTTGAGGTAACTCCTGCACCAGTGGTTGCTAAGCCAGTGGTTTCTCATCTTACTATGTCTTCTGAGGAGTAGAAGATGTTGGGCAGATTCTTGAGATTGGTCCACCTAGGTTTTCTAGTTTATCGGGCGAGGATGCGTATGAGTTCCTAATTTTTTTTAAGGATTGGCATTGTAATTTAGTCCTTATTGTGACCCATGGTGTGGATTACACCATATTTCAGTTTGACCTGGCTGTTCGACATTGGTAGAGAGGTTTTATAGATTCTAAACCAGCTAGATGTTCTCCTTTGTCATGGACTCAGTTCTCTGAGATTTTCTATGAGAAGTACATGCCTTACAGCCTTAGAAATCATTTGAGGGATCAATTCTCTATATAGGAGCAGAGATCTATGATAGTTGTAGAGTATGAGGCTCATTTTCATAAGTTAGCTAGGCATACAACTTCTATTCTGGATACAGAGCATGAGAGAATTTGCTGCTTTGTTAGAGGGTTAATACTTCCATTCGTATATCTACTAAGAGTTTAGTTTTTGTGGATAGGTATTTTGTAGAGGTGTTAGATCACGCTTGTGTAATGGAGTATATGCACTGTGACGGTCATGAATGACGTGATAAGAGGCTTAGGGTTTAGGGTAGATTGAGTAGGGTCTGTCATAGTTCCAAATCTAGAGATGGCAGTTCCCAAAGTAGGTATCCACTGTGTCCATCCTATAAGCCTCAGAGTCATCCTAGTCAACCTATTCAGGCAGCGCTTCAAATTACCAACGGAGGGTAATCTAGTTCTAGAGACCACCCTGGTCAAAGTTGACATGACCCAAACTGGGGCATAGTCGTGTCGGGCATCTCAAGTCCAACCGGGACTGGAGACCACCCCCAATACCCAACGGTAATCACCCTGTAACCTAAGTTGGTTGAATTCCAAACACATAACAAGATAAAGCAATAATAATTGAAAGGCATGTAATAAAGTCCATAACCACAACCAACCAAGTTCCAACCAAATATCCAATCGGTGTCAACCCCAATGTCAATACCAATACCAAGGATGACACCAATACCGACACTGCCCATGCCTATTGTAGTCCCACAAAGTCTCTAACCAGAATTAATAACATTCGATTGGGACATGCCCCCGACCATTGCCAAAATCAAACCAAAGAAATGATAATAATGAAAGAAGTCCATAACATGAAATAGAGTCTTCCGAAGTATGAAAGCTTACCACTACATTCTGATACAAAGTTGTCCTCGAATTCAAGTCAATGAGTAGGAGGAATAGTATGGCCGGTTCCTGTATCGCGTGGGGATATAACTCCTAAAGATCTTTAATGGAATGAATGCTAGCATGTACTCAGGAATGAGGATAAAATAATGCCATTATTTAAAACGAAAATAAATAACCATATGTAATCACACACATATATATCATATCAAAAAAAGGAACCAGGTTTAGTATACAGTTAAAACTTTTAATTTGGGTTGTATAGCTTTTGCCGTCCTAAAATCACCCATAGGCTATATGGATTTTGCTCCCCCTACTGCAAGGTACCCGGTGCGTGTTAGCTGCACGAATCAGAGAAAAGTTTGAGATGACTAGTACATCTCCTAAAATATAAGTGTGATATAATGCACATGGTCACCAAGACCAAACCTCACATCGGCAAACATGAGTTTCCAACTTTGGTCCCCCTGGTACCTCTACCTTCTATGACTTTGCTAACACATCTCTCTTTAAGCCCATATTAAAACTATTCACACATAACCAACCATTTACTAAGGAGTATTTTTAATTAAGAATTAACCATTTGTATCATAATACCAAAATTAGAGCTTGCAAGTCTATCCATTTATGCCATACCAAAACCATTAAACTAATTTGACTCCAATGTTTCCAATTAAACCAAAACCATGGCTACCAAGACCTTTACAATCCATTTAAAACCATCCAAACTAGTTTAGGTTCCATTATCATATTATGTAATGCAAAGATTTCAAGAATAGTCAAACTATGTGACAATTCTCATTGGCATTTTAACAAACATGTTGAGGGTATATAGATTCCAAATCCAAAACCAAGTATCTGCTGACCATCCCCATGCAACCACATGTTCAAACCATAAATATAATATGAAAAACCATTAGTAAAACATGTGAAAACATTATCCAACCATACAAAAACAAAACCCCCCAATACCTATTTCAAAACCAAAATAATACCACAATTATACAATGAAAATCATTCATTAAAACATGCTTTTAGTTGAACTAACAATAAGGGAGGAGTAACATGCCTTAGACACCAAGGAAGATGGAGATATTCAATCTTGAAGGCCGCTAATTGATTGTGTTGTAGAAAATCTAGCCTTTTTTTGTACCAAGAGCTTGAGAGAGATTTGTAAGAGTGTTTGATTTAGAATAATAGATTAATGAAGTCCCATTAGATGTTTTATGTCGTAGGGTCAAAAGGAGTTAATTGGGGAAATGTCCAAAATGCCCCTAAATTAAATCTATAAAATCACCGTAGGTGGGTACGAGTTGACCCTCCAACTCGTCACCATATCATACAACCGGTACCATCTAGTCGTACCTAGAACAAAAGGTTGGACACTTAAACAACGTCCTCCATACAACTCCATTACCCTAACTCGTAACCCGACCATACGACTTATATGGTCCAGTCGTACCCAAGATAGAAATTAAAGGGATTAACACTCGACAACATAAAACTCCACTATACCACTCGTATCTAATCCTTACGGCTCTTACTGAGCTAGTCATACTCAGAGCCAAGTCAAGTTACAAAGTTTCAAATTAAGTAAAGGATAAACCTAATGACCTATAACCAAACCGTATGACCCATACCACCAGCCATACCCATAACAGAAATCCAACCACCAATACCTGGAAATCTTACAAGTTGAGTCACCTAACCCATACCCACACATACGACTCTTATGATAAGTCGTTACAAGACCAGTGAGCTTTAAGCTCAGAAATTTTCATGGGCTAAAAACCCAGGGTGTTTCACTTCTACCCAGATTGGATCATTCATCCATGAATAACGAAACAAGGTAGTACAAACATGATTTGGACTCCACACTCCTCTATTCTTACCTAAACTAAGTTAGAAAACAAAGGTGCAAGGAATTTAATCTTTCCTTTAGCTAAGTTAGAAAACAAAGATGTTTAGAAAACAAGAATGGATATTTGGACTTTATGTCCTCTTAGGCTTCCCATGTAGCCTCTTCCACCTTGTGGTTCCTGTATATAACCTTTACCAAAGCTGCGTCCTTTGTCCCCAACCAGCGAACCTGTTGATCCAAGATCTGAATCGGGATCTCATCATAATATAGTGAATTCAAAATACCAATATTCTTGATAGGCAAAATTTGCGATGCATCACCCTTACACTTCCTCAACATTGAAACACAGAACACCGGGTGAATAGAGCTCAAACTAGAAGGAAATTCTAACTCATACGCAACATTGACAAACCTTCTCAAAACCAAGTATGGAAGAACATACCAAGGACTTCTTTCCAAAATGAATCACTCCCTTCATAGGATACACCTTCAAGAACACCCTATCCCCAACCTTACACTCTAACTTCCTATGCCTCATATCCGTATAGGATTTTTGCAACTTTGGGTAGCCTTAAGTCTATCCTGGATCACTTTTACTATCTCCATAGCATGGTGAACCAAATTTGGTCCAAACATCTCTACCTCACTAGCCTCGAACCACCCAATAGGAGACCTACACCTCCAACCATATAAGGCCTCAAATAGAACTATCCCATTGCTAGAACGGTAGCTATTGTTATATGCAAATTCTATAAGAGGTAGCTGCTTAAATCAACTACCACCATAGTCAATCACGTAATCTCTAAGCATATCTACCAATGTTTATAAATTTCTTCTCACTTTCCTATCTGACTACAGGTAGAAAAAAGTACTAAGACTTACCTTGGTTCGTAAACCTTTTTGAAATGACTGCCAAAAGTGAGATGAAAACTACATACTGCAATTCGAGATGATAGACATAGGTACCCCATGCACTTCACTACATCATGGAGATTAAACCTCACATAATCCTCAGCTGAAAAATTAGTTGTCACCGGGAAAAAGTGAGCAAACTTTATCATACTATCTTCGATGACCCAAACCGAATCAAATTGATTTTGAGATCGAGGAAGACTGGTAACGAAATCCATATTGATCACTTCCCCCTTCTACATAGGCAACTCAATCTCTTGATATAATCCTTCGGCCCTTATGTGCTCAACCATCACTTGTTCACATACCATACACTTAAACATAAAACTAGACACATCCTACTTTATATTGTTCCACCAATACATCTCCTTAAGGTCATGATACATTTTTATCAAACCAAGATGAACTACATAACGCGATTCATGCACCTCAGCCAAGATCCTCTTTCACAAACCATCTACATTAGGAATACATAATCTCTCTTAGTACCATAAAGTACCATCACCATTAATCTCGAAGGATGTAACCTTCTGTCTGCCTAAATCACCCTTGATCCTTATCAAGACAGGATCAAACATCTGTTTCTCTTTGATTTTAGCACCAAGAAATGATCATGCCACCTCTTGCACAAACACGCCCCTATCTTTAGAGTCCAAGAGACGAACACCAATGTTAGCCAGATGATGAATTTCCTTTACCAACTCCTATTTTTTCTTATTTATATGAGCTACACTCCCCATGGACAACCTGCTAAAATCATCAGCAACCACAATAGCTTTACCTATGTAGTAGTGAAGACTCATGTAATAATTATCGAGATGCTCAAGCCATCTTATTTGCCTGAGGTTGAGCTCTTTCTGAGTAAATTTATATTGTAGGCTCTTATGATCAGAAAAGATGTCCATATACACTCTATACAAATAGTGATGTCAAATTTTCAATATGAATATCACAGCTAACAATTCCAAATCATGAGTCGGATAATTCTTCGCATGCACCTTTAACTGTCTGGAGACATAAGCTATCACCTTGATTTATTGCATTAAAATGTAAAAAATCCCCACACAGGATACATTATAATACACCAAAACCCATTAGTGCCTTTGGGCAAAGTCAAGACTGGAGCGAAGTCAACTTATTCTTCATCTTTTCAAAACTACCCTCATATGCATCAGACCAAGAGAACTTCACCTACTTCTGAGTTAACTTAGTTAGTGATGTATTCATAGTAAAAAAACTATCCACAAAACTTCTATATTATCTAACTAAACCTAAGAAGCTCTGAATATCAATCGGAGCAATAGGTCTAGGCATTTCTTAACCACTGCTACCTTATGCATATCCACCATGATCCCTTTACTAGAAATGATATGACTGAGAAAAGTGATAGCATTCAACCAGAATTCATATTTTAAAAATTTAGCATACAACTGTTGCTCCATCAAGGTTCATAACTTAATAAGAGGTGATCAACATGATCCACCTTGCTCTTAGTGTAGACCAGAATATCATCTATGAAAATAATGATGAATAAATCTAGAAACTGATAGAAAACCCTATTCATCATATCTATGAATACCGTCAGGGCATTGGTCAACCCAAAAGGCATAACTAGAAACTCAAAATGCCTATGTTGGGTACGAAAAGCAGTTTTAGGGATATCCTCCTCCCTAATCTTTAACTGATGATCCGAATCAAAGATTGATCTTAGAGAAAAATGTAGCACCCTGAAAGTGATAAAAAAAACTCATCTATCCTAGGAAAAGGGTACTTATTCTTTACTATAACCTTATTTAACTATCGATAATCAATACACATCGGAAAGGAACCATCCTTCTTACATACGAATAACACAGGTTCACCCCATGGGACACACTAGGATGGGTGAAACCCTTGTCTAAAATATCCTTTAATTTCTCCTTAAGCTCTTTCAACTCAGCTAGAGTTACTCTATACGGAGGAATAAAAATCGTACGAGTGTCTAAAAAAAGATCAATCCCAAACTCAATCTCTCTATTAGGAAGAACACAAGGGAGTTCATTAGGAATGACCTCAGGAAATTCATTTACCACCGGGATGGAATGCAAAGAAGGAACCTCCAAGTTAGGGTCTTTAACCTAGACCAAATAATAGAGACACCCCTTAGAGATTAGTCTTTGAGCTCTAAGATATGCTATGTACTTCCCCTTTGGAGCTAGGAAACCACCCTCCCACTCAATGACTAGCTTATTAGGGAATTTAAAGATAACCTTATGGGTCCAATAGTATAGAGAATAATAGCTTAAGTAGAACCAATCCATCCCAAATATGACATCAAAATTAACTATATCTAATTCAAACAGATCCATCCAAGTTTCCCAACCACTCACAGATACCACACAACCCCTATAGACTCTTTTGGACACCATAGAGTCACCCACTAGGGTAGAAAAAGAAAAAAGGTCCAAAATACACTTGAGACCAAAACCAAAATCCAGAGTCATAAATGGGTCCACAAAAGAGAGAGTGGACCCCAAATTAAGTAAATAGTACAGATCACAGGAAAAGTGTTTCAACATACCATTTATGACATCAGGTGATACCTCAGACTCCTGGCGGGTAGTGAGAGAATAGAGATGGTTACTACCAGTGCCAGAACTTGGTGGTTCACCCTTTGGCGCTGGAGCTAAAAAAGAGGAAATCAGAACCTTATTTGCCCCCGAAACAATCTTGGCCACAGGAAACTCTCTAATCATGTGCCTTGGCTGACTATAACTAAAGAACTTATCCCTTTTATCTTCATGGTAACCCCAATTCAATCTACTATAAAATCTATAAGAAGGATATGATGAAGCTGACTAGGCCATACTAGCTTGAGATTGGGCACCCTGTGCCCTGTAGTTGTTGGCACCATGGAAATGTATATCGCCCAACAACTTTAGGTAGAGAGCACTAGCCATCGAGGAAGACCCAAAATTTCCCCACTTCTTCTTGGGATACTTCCCACTATCCCTGCCACTCTGTTGTGGGCCACTACTCCATTTAGAAAATCTAAATTTCTTGCTCTGCCTCTCTCTTATCTCAATTTTCTTCTTATTCTCTTCCTCTACCTGCTTAATATACAAAACCAACCTAGAGATATCCATGTCCTTGTTCAAAAAGGCATCCATACTTTCCAAAATCAAGTCTGTAGACAACCTAGAAGCAAACTTGCTTATTCTAGCCCTCATACTAGAAATAAATTCTAGAGCATATCGAGTTAACTGGTAGAACTTCAAGGCATACTCCTTAACTAATATATTGTGTTGGTTCAGATTTACAAACTCTTCCTCCTTTACTTCCCTCAACTCTTGAGAAAAGAAGCAGACTAGAAAAGTAGAAGAGAAATTGTAACACCCCACATTTCAGGCTAGAACAAAAACCATTATTTTTATGCGTAGATGATCCAAAAGTAATGAATGCTATAAAAATATGGCATGTTAATCATTTTAGTAGTGTGGGTAATTGAATGAGTTTTCCATTGACATAAGATTCATCCAAAACAGACACTCGGTAAAGAAGTTATGGTTAAGTTAAGTCCTAGTCATAAAACACCATCATTCCTGTCCTTGGTATATCACGGAGATGGTTTAAATAATGATGGTCAATTTCTAGTGAGACTCCACAATGGTGGTGCTTTGCGAAGTAGGACAAATTCCTATTCATCAATTTCTAGTGAGCCACCGCGATAGTGGCGCATCGCAGCGGCCCATAAGATCGGGTTTCCAGTTTAAATTTATCCAATTTTATTCAGTAGATAACAAGGGTAGTTTGGAATTTTACCAAGTCTCTTAAAACATCCAAACAAGAGATTTAAGACCTCTACAAGCATAATATACGACATTCTCAAGATTTCCTCAAAACAAAAAGCCTAGTTCATATTCTTCTCTTCCAAGAAACTCAAGATTCAACTGTGAGTTTTTGCAATTAAGAGATTTGGAATCCCAAAATCATAGGATTCAAGTATCATCCATTATTCATCATAATCGAGGTACGTGGGTTTTTTCAAAAATCTCATGGGCATAAAAAACATGATTTTAAGAAAGGGGTTTTCAGATTTATGAATACATTCTTGTTTTAGAAATCTTGATGCTATTGTTTTGGTCTTTTGACCTTCCCCCACATTAATTCAAAATTGTATATATATATACTTATGTTTTAAGGTTGATGATTTAATTGAGAGCATGACTTATGTAAACTCCCTCTCTTGTTTTGATTTTCCTTTACATATCATATGCTACAGATGTTTTGAATGCATCCTTGAAAAGTATGGTTTAAAATGTCTTTAATTATTTTATGATTGGATTAATATTTGGATTTCAAAAAAGAGGGTATTTGTGTTGATAAATGTTGAAATATTCATATAATGAAAGAGTGCATGATTTTGCCAAAAGTACATGACCACCATTTCTTTAAAGAATTCTTGTATAATTTTGATTTATGCTTTAGAACATGAAATCTCTTATACTATTTGCATATTTGGGTGGTCATAACTATGTTTTAATGAAAGATCATGCTTATAGTACTATGGCTCAGAAATAGAACTTGCAAGTCTTGGTATGGCGACATCAATTCAGATTATGCCATAATAATTCAGAACAGAATAGAATACATGTTTGAAATTAGACTTTTAGATTTTAAGATTTAGAATGATGTACATAAGAAGTGGTTAAAAATGGGCATAAAGAGATGTTAGGTGGTTCCCCGAAGGAGGCATGAGTTTAGACAACTCATTTCCTAAAACCGTGATTTACCGATTCAGGTATATTATATTACGCTGGCCTTGTGCCGTGTGGCGTATCAGAAATGGAAAATCCAACCCTTGCGACACACTCGGGTTGGAGGATTACCCGCTGTTTCAATGGTGGATTCCATACAGCTCGTGGGATTTTAGAATTGTAGGGGAGTACCACTAACTCAGAAGTAATACAAAGAACAGACAGTGCATTGACAAGAATGACTTATGATTTTTAGAACGTGCCCATGTGTTTTGAGTATTGTTTATGCATAATGTTTTAAGCAATTTCTCTCCAATATTTTACTTATATAAAAGTTTTATTTTTGATTACTTTGCAGACCAGTATATCTGTATTGACCCCCCTCTTCCCTTCAGGTTTTGAAGCTCAGTCTAGGGGTCTAGCAAAGCAATATATTTTATCAGACTGAGTTACAGTGTCCATTTGGTGAGCTTTCTTTACTCCAGAAGGCCTGTTTACTTTTAGAAAACTATTGTTAGATATGGTTTTGGTCTAATGGGGGCCTTGTCCTGATTTTTAAATTGTGTTAGTGATCATATGGTAGAGATTTTGCGGATGGGCTGCAGATGTTGCTAGTTAGTTTGGATTTCGTTCTTAAATGCTAAATTCATATCAGATTTAAGACCATGATTCCTCCTTGCTATAATTTCCATATTTCCTTATTTATGTATGAATGGTGTATATGATTTCAAGTTAGAAGTGTGTGCGGGCCTTCATGGTTCGGGATGCTTGTCATGGCCTACGCCTCAGTTCGGGTTGTGACAAACTTGGTATCAGAGCAAGGTTTATGGTCCCAGGGTATCTGCAAAATTATGTTATTTAGAGTCTTATTTATGGGTGTGTAGCGCACCACACTTATAAGTAGGAGGCTACTAGACGTTTAGGAATATCTTTTTTTTTTCATTTTCTAGTTCATGCAATAGAGTCAGAATGTTCCTCTTTCATACTCTAATTTGTGCTATAGTGTTGACCATATGAAAGTAATAGTTATCCCAATTCTTTCCTTACTCTGATGTTCTCAGACATGTCTCATTATTGGGGTGATTCAAGTACAGAAGTTTAGATTCTAAATGACATAGTTCTTTCTAATTGAGATATTTAAGATTTTGAAATTGTGCAAGGACTTATAAAGATTCCGCTAGTGCCTCAGAGTGTATTGATTCTAGTGTGAACTTTGATTCTAATGAAATTGTTCTTTTCAGCCTGTGGTATTGAGTGTATTCAGTCCTTTTTCAAATTTATGTTGCTGACGTCATGATTAAGGAGGATGATGTATAGCAGAATGTTGGAACTGTATTTCCACCCGAGTAGTAATATAAGTTAAATGTCGATGTCATGACCTATTGGTAGTGATGTTGGACCAAGAAGTTGGTGATGTGAAGTCACAAAGTTAGAAGATAGAGTAAGGGTGACTTTTGTGTAAATAAATATTTTAGTTGAATAACCAATGTTTGAGGATGATTTACCCCTTTTTAGTGATAAGCTAATGTGGTAGCTAGTAGCATGTGTGGATTGTATGGTAGTCTATGGGGGAAGTGTTTGACTCAATTTTTTTTTATTTATATAGAGTCAGATATGTATTCTTAGATTATTGCTTATTGTGTGTCAAGTTTCTATCTTTTGTAATCTTGTTATCATTGTGTTGTTGAAACTCAAAGTCTAGTGAAGCCATGTGAGGCCTATTTTGATTCACTAGAAACTTATTATCTATTTTGTTGGTTCTTGTGCTGGATGGAACTAGGGGTTTAGAGGCGTAATAACAGGAAAAGTGGTAAGGAAGATTTATTGAATATATGTTTAACTGAATCTTTTGGCATGGGATTGAGTTAGAATTAAAGTGATACATCCTTGTGTGCTAATTTAGTAGAAGGTAGAGAAGGAGTAATTAATTAAGTGAGTTTTTGTTTTCTCAAAGTATGAAAATGGCTAGATTATCCAGTAAACTATAATTATAGACACAAGGTTGTTTATGGAATTTGAAGGTAGTCTAAATTTACGCTTGGGTAAGTAAGTGTGATGTGAGAATGCTGTTTAAGTAGATAAGATTTTATGGGGTTATAATATAAGATTAAGGTTGACCATGTCTATTATGTGACTCTACCCCCTTAACTTTCTTTTCCATGGTAGTTGTAGACTAGTACTACTTGTGAGAAGGTATGTAGTAGATTTTGAGGCATAGCAGTGATGTCATAAAGGTGGATGTGATTATTTCTTGGTTAATGATACTAGTTTTATGGAAGCTATCTAATAGGTTTGAAAAGTGCATGCAAGAGCTTAAGTTTATTTGGTTCGTAATAAAGTATGCTGTTGTATGTATAACTTAGAAGTATGCCAAGGTGATATGAGGTTGTAGTATTTTTTTAAGGCTATTACATGTTGTGTGTGGCAAGTGGTACCATTGAGTTTCTAGGTGGAGAAAGACTAGTTAACTGGTATATGGTGTTCTAAATAGCAAAGTTAATGAGTTTTGATAGATAATGTTAAGCCTTTTGATGTGATCTTGATTCTCATAGTAGAGAGATATAAGTTTGGAGTCGTGATGCTGGTAGACTATAACAAAAGTGGTATGGTCCAACAAAGATTTGGAGATATCCATGTTTAGTGTTAGAAGAATTTGAGTTAGTGAATATTTGAACTGTTATATGATGACTTTTGGGGATATAGAAACCTGAGGGTTGAATCTTAGAAGTAGGTATTAGCATTGGTTGTTATACATGAAGATACCGTCTTACAGGGTAAGTTTAGTTTTATGTGTATTGTTATATCCCTGACTCTAAAGTAAAGTAATTTCAGTTTATACCAGAGTGTATATAGTGGTTCATAGACTTAGAGTAGTGTCTTAAATGTAAGGGGGGAGTAAAGAACGAGAAACCATGTCAAGTTTTTAGATGATAATAGATGTGCCAGTAAGTTGTGCAATTGGTTATGAGAAAGAATAATGCTCAATTTATTCTTATTTCAGCAGTTTACTTTGGTTATTCTAATATATACTCATGCTTTATGTCCAACTTCATGATCATAGCTCGTGTTCAGGCATATGATAAGGAATCATGTACTCTCCTAGTTCCTAGTATCATGAGTTCCCATTTTGTTTAGCAGTCAGAATCATTTTCTGTAAGTTATGAATTCCTAGAATTTAGATCATGCAGTTCATGACTTTTGTGCACATGTTATACTCTTAACGATCAGTGAAAATTCAGATTTATATTAGGTACGTCCTCATATTAAATCTCTTCATTGAGTCCATGCCATGAGTGCTCTATTCCTCATGCCTCAGTAGGGTATCAAGTTATGCTTAGTACTCCCTTCATGTTTCGAATTCCGGTATTCCAATTTTTTCAGTGACCTTTTCCCTTAGGTCAAGATAGTGATGATGAACAATTGTCTAGATGGGAAAGAGTAAACATTTCTTGTTGATGAAAGATAGTTGTGTGCTTATTTTAGTTAAGGCAGTAATTGTGGAGTAAGATTGAGGCCAAGTCTTTGATACATGTCAAGGTTAGTTGAAGTTTTATGTGTTATATATGGGAAAAATTATTGTGTGCTTCTTTTATGTAAGTCTATAAGTTGAAAGAATTTTGGGGTGAAGTTTTGTGTATGGCTTGGTTAGTTAAGGATATTTTATGTGTATCATCTGAATAGTACAAGAAAGTTCTTATGGATAGAAGTATTAGAGAATATGAGAAATATGATTTATGAGTGGTTGTTTAGAAGTGCACATGTGGGTATGAAGATAGGCTTGAATGTCATGTTTGTATGCATATGGATGGATGCCTTAAGTGTTTGTGAATGTATAATATGAAGTTGAAGGTGATTGCTGGAGTGGCAATAAGAATTATGCAGGAGATGAGGAATTGTGAAATGCAGCGTGTGCTAAATTCATGTTTCAGACTAGTACTACAGTATTATGTGGTACGTCTTGTGATTTTGAGTTAGGATTAAAGATGAAAAGGGGATTTAGTTTAATTTAGACATTAGTAGATGGAAATATCAGCAGCCATGTGAGAAAAATAATTGAAATCAATGAGCATAGTATTTAAGAGGAAAGTATAGTTGAGAGAGTATTTTTGAAGTATGGTTAAACTTGAAAGTGAGAAGTTGCATTGCCTAAGGTTTGGTAATTCTATCCTAGTTTATGAGTTATATGTCTATATTCCATGCTATAGAGTAGTGTCATTGTTGTGATTCCTTAGTTGGATGTCTTGTATAACTCATGTCAGAGATTCTTTGCTCCTTGATGCTACTAGAACTTCTTCAGAAAGAGTGTTGAAGAGATACTCCGGTTAAATATAAGTGTCCCGTATAATTCAGTTTAGCAGTCAGGTAGAAAAGTTACTATGGTTTTCCACCTTTTCACCCAGTCCTACTATCTGAAGTCCAATGCGTATGACCATCCCAAAAGATAAACTATTCGATCTGTGTAAGTTGCAAACTCAGTTCAGTCTAAGCATCATGTTTCATATTCAGTTATTTAGTCATGACTCAGTTCATAAGAGTTCAGCACATAATATCAATTTTTTCCAGCTATTTTAGCTTAGACACTGTAATACCTTTCTACGATCTAAATTTGTTTTCTCATGATTTGTACTTACCTAAGTTATCACTTCCAAATCCAATGTGTGTGATTTGAGCATAAACGCTTCGGAGGAGGGGGAATCCTAAACTCTCAGTATGAATCAGCTCCTTAAAATAAGTAAGGGCAAGTCAACTCAGAATTCAGTTTTGTGATAGAAGTTTAAATGTTTCAGATCAGTTATATATTTTCTTAGAAGACACATCAGGTATGCGTTATTCCATACCTTTAAGTTTTAACGTTCCTACCCATCATTAGAGGACGAATGATCCCAAGGGGGAGATAATGTAACACCCCACATTTCGAGCTAGAATGAAAACCATCATTTCTATGTGTAGATGATATAAAATCAATAAATCCTATGAAAATATGGCATGTTAATCATTTTAGTTGGGTGGGGAATTGAACGAGTTTTTCATCGACATAAGATTTATCCAAAACGGACACTCGGTTAAGGAGTTATGGTTAATTTAAGTCCTAGTCATAAAACATCATCATTTTTGTCCTTGGCACATCGCGGAGAGGGTTTAAATGACGATGGTCAATTTCTAGTGAGACTCTACGATGGTGGCGCATCGCGGAGTGGGATAAATTCCTATTCGTTAATTTATAGTGAGCCAGCGCGATAGTTTGGACTTTTACCAAGTTTCTTAAAACATCCAAACAGGAGATTTAAGACCTCTACAAGAATAATATATGACATTCTCAAGATTTCCCTCAAAACAAAAACCCTAGTTCATATGCTTCTCCTCCAAGAAACTCAAGATTCAACCGTGGGTTTTCAAAATTAATCAAAGATTTTTGAATCCCCAAACTCTAGGCTTCAAGGATCAACCATTATTCTTCATAATCGAGGTACGCGGGGTTTTCCAAAAATCTCATAGGCATAGAGATCGGGATTTTAAGAAAGGGATTTTCAGATTTATGAATACATTCATGTTTTAGAAATCTTAACGATATTATTTTGGCCTTTTGACCTTCTTCCATATTGATTTCAAATTGTATATATATGTATGGTTGTGTTTTAAGGTTGATGATTTAATTGAGAGCATGACTTATGTAAAATCCCTTTCTTGTTTTGATTTTCCTTCACTTATCATATTCTATAGATGTTTTGAATGCATCCTTGAAAATCATGGTTCAAAATGTCTTGAATTGTGTTATGATTGGATTAATATTTGGATTACAAAAGAAAGGGTAGTTGTGTTGATAAATGTTGAAAATATTCATATAATGAAAGAGTGCATGATTTTGCCAAAAACACATGACCACCAGATGTTTAAAGGATTCTTGCATAGTTTTGATTTATGCTTCAGAGCATGACATCTCTTATACTATTTGCATGTTTGGGTGGCCTGAACTATGTTATAATGAAAGATCATTATTATTGTACTATGGCTCAGAAATAGGACTTGCAAGTCTTGGTGTGATGACACCAATTCAGATTATGCCATAATAATTCAGATCAGAATAGAATGAATGTTTGAAATTAGACTTTCAGATTTTAAGATTTAGAATGATGTATATTTAGAAGTGGTTCAAACTGGGCATAAAGAGATGTTAGGTGGTTCCCCAAAGGAGGCATGAGTTGATACAACTCATTGCCCGAAATCGTGATTCGCCGATCTGGGTATAATATATTACGCTGGCCTAGTGCTGTGTGGCTATCAAAAATGAAAACTTCAACCCTTGCGGCACACTCGGGTTGGGGGCTTCCCCGCCAAGTCAATTGCGGATTCCATACAGACCATGGGATTTTAGAATTGTATGGGCGTACTACGTAACTAAAAAGTAATCCAAAGAACAGATAGTGCATTGACAAGAATGACTTATGATTTTCAGAAAGTGCCCATGTGTTTTGAGAATTGTTTATGCATAATGTTTTATCAAATTGCTCTCCACTAGTTTACTTATATAAAAGTTTTATTTTCAATTACTTTGCATATCAGTACATCTATATTGAACCCCCTCCCTCCTTTAGGTTCTGAGGATCAGTCTAGGGATCCAGATAAGTAATAGATTTTATCAGACAGAGTTGCAATGTCCAGTTGGTGAGCCTTCTTTATTCCAGAAGGACTGTTTAATTTCAGACAACTATTATTAGATATGGTTTTGGTCTAGTGGGGGCCTTGTCCCAGTTTTCAGATTGTGTTAGTTATCATGTAGTAGATATTTCGTAGATGGGTTGCAGATGTAGCTAGTTAGTTTTGGATTTCGTTCTTAAATGCTAAATTCATATCAAATTAATGACCATGATTCTGCGTTGCTATAATTTTTGTATTTCCTTGTTTATGTATGAATGGTGTATATGATTTCAAGTTAGAAGGGTTTCCAGGCCTTCATAGTTCGAGATGATCATCACGGCTAGGGCCTCAGTTCGGGTTGTGAAAGAAATCCTCCCATAGAGTTGACTCAGCACCATTGCCCCTAGTCTGTTCCTAATTCTCATACCATTGGTACACTACATCCTTCAGTTAATATGCAACAAATTCCATACACTCCATATTTGTGGCATACATAAAACAGAAGTTCTTTCCCATCTCATCTGAAAAACCTTAGAGATCCTCCTCAACCTTAACACCAGTAAAGATTAGAGGATTCAACCTTATGACCTGGACAAACCTTGTGGCCTCAGAATATTGAGTAACAGAAACATGATGCTCAGATTTAGAAACTACAAACTCTGCAAACATATGAATATACTGATGAAATTCAACGTTCATTAGTTCAGCCTGAAGGGCTCAAGAAGGACTGGAGAGAACCGGTGAAACTCTAGGACAATCAGGAACTGGACCCCTAGACCGAGTTTGAACCCTATAAGTAGAACGAGTCCTATTAACAATGTCCTTAGGTAGGACAAAGGAGTTTTTGTGAGCTTCAAATCTTAGAGGAGGCATGATCTGAAAAGCGAACAAATAGGAATTAGAGACGATTTTTGGACCTTAGACTCTACAGATTGAAAATAGAACACAAGAAAGAGAAACATTCCTAAATTCCTTTTAGCCTCTCCCTTATGAGTATGGCGTACTACACATCCTTAAAAGAGATTCTACTCAACACAGCTTTGTGGAGTACTAAATGACCATGAACCTAGGGATCTGATACCTATCTTACACGACCCAAAATATGGCCAAGTCATGTCGAACATCTCAAGTCCGATCGAGACTGGAAACTGTCCCCAATACCCAACCATAACCACTTTGTACCCTTAGTCGGATGAATTCTGAACATATAATAAGATAAGGAAAAAATAAATGAAAGAAATTAAATAAAGTCCATAACCACAACCAACCAAGTATCCAACAAAATATCCAACTGGTGTCAACCCCAATGCCAATACCAATACCAAAGCTAACACCAATATTGACACCGCCCATGCCCATAGTAGTCCCATAAAGCCTCTAACAAGAATTAATAACATCCAATCGAGATATACCCTAGACCATAGCCAAAACCAAACCAAAGAAATAAAAATAATAAAATAAGTCCATAGTATAAAATGCAGTCTTCTGTAGTATGAAAGCTCTCCACCTCATTCTTACACAAAGTTGTCTCTGAATCCAACTCACTGAGTATGTGGATTAGTATGGATGGTTCCTACATTGCGTGGGGATACATTACCCAAAGACGGTTAGTGGAATGAAAGATAGCATGTAATTAACAATAAGGATAAAATGATGCTAATATTCAAAAACAAAGTAAATAACCATATGCAATCACATACATACATACATACATATATAAATATACATATACATATATATATCATGCTGGGAAAGGGAACCAGGTTTAACATGCATTTAAAACCTTTAACTAGGGTTGTGTAGCTTTGCTATCTTAAAACTACCCATGGACTATATGTGTTTAGCCCCACCTGATGAAAGGTACCTGGTGCATGTTAGCTGCATGAATCAAAGAAAAAATTGAGATGACTAGTACATCTCAAAAAATATAAGTGTGATGTAATGCACATAGTCACTAAGACCAAACCTTATATTGGCAAACATGAGTTTCTATCTGTGGTTCCCCAAGGACCTCTACCTTCAACTACTTTGCTAACATATCCCACTTTAAGACCATATTAAAACCATTCACACATAACCAACCATTTACCAAGTAGTCATTTTAATTAGGCATAACCATTGGTATCATCATACGAAAATTAGAGCTTGCAAGTCTATCCATTTATGACATACCAAAAACATTAAACTTTTTTAACTCCAAAGTTTCCAATTAAACCAAGACCATGGCCACCGAGGACTGTCCAACCAATTTAAAAACATCCAAACTAATCTAGGTTCCATTACCATGTTATGTAGTGCAAAGATTTCAAGAATAATCAAACTATGTGACAATTCTTATTGGCATTTTAACAAAAATGTTAGGGTATACAGTTTCAAAATCCAAAACCAAGTATCTGTTGACCATCCCCATGAAAAGACATGCTCAAACCATAAATATAACATGAAAACCATAACTAATACATGGGAAAACATTATCCAACCATAAACATAAAAAATCCGCAACACCTATTTAAAAACCAAAACAATACCACAACAATACAATGAAAACCATTCATTAAAAAATGATTATAGTTGAACTAACAATGAGGGAGGAGTAACATGCTTTAGACACCAAGGAATATTAAGAGATTCACTCTTGAAGGCCCCTAATTGATTGCCTTGTAGAAACCCCAGCCTTTTCTTGAACCAAGAGCTTGAGAGAGAATTTAAGAGATTTCTAAGAGTATTTGATTTAGAATAATAGGTTCATGAAGTCACAAAAGATGTTTTATGTCATAGGGTCAAAAGGAGTTAAGAGGGGAAATGTCTAGAATGCCCCAAACTTAAAGCTGTAAAATCACCATTGATGGGTACGAGTTGACCCTCCAACTCATCACCACATCATATGGTTGATACTATATAGTCCTACCCAAAATAGAAGGTTGGACACCCATACATTGTCCACCACAGACTCTACTTCCCCAAATCATGACCAGACTATACGACTTGTATGATCAAGTCATACCCAAGACAACAATAAAAGGGATTGACACTAGACAATATATGACTCCACTATACCACTCATACCTAATACTTACGACTCTTAGTAAGCCAGCTGTACTCAAATCCAAGTCAATCTACTAAGTTTTAGATTAAATCAAGGATTAACCCAACAACCTATCATCAAACCATACGACCTATACCATCCAACTGTACCTATAATAGAAACCTAACCACCAATCACTGGACACTTTATGAGTTGGGTCACATGACCTGTACCCAAATCATACGACTTGTATAATGAGTTGTTAAAAGACCAGTGAGCTCAAAGCTCAAAAATTATCATGAGCTAAAACCCAGGGTGTTTCAATTCTCCCCACTTAGATCATTTGTCCATAAATAATAAAACAAGGTAGTGCAAGCACGATTTGGACTCCACACGCCTCTATTCTTACCTTTAACTAAGTTAGAAAACAAAGATGCAAGGAATTCATTATTTTCTTTAACTAAGTTAGAAAATAAAGATGTTTATAAGAACACATGCCTTTAACAGGAATTTTTAGAACGAAAAATAGGAACCGATATTTGGATTTATGTCTTCTTCAACTTCCCATGTAGCCTTTTCCACCTTGTGGTTCCTCCATAAAACCTTTACCGAAGCTACGTCCTTGATATGCAACCAGTAAATCTGCTGATCTGAGATCTCAATTGAGATTTGCTCATAAGTAGGAAATCCAAATTATCAATATCCTTGATTGGTAAAAATTTACGATGGATAATCCATACATTTCCTCAACATAGAAATAAGGAACACTGGGTGAATGGATCTCAAACTAGAAGGCAATTCTAACTCATACGCAATATTGTCAACCCTTCTCAAAACCAAGTATGGAACAACATACTGGGGACTGATCTTTCTTTTCTTCCCAAACTGCATTACTTCCTTCGTGGAAGACACCTTCAAGAGCACCTTATACCCAACGTCAAACTTTAACTTCCTATGACTCACATCTATATTGGACTTTTGGCGACTTTGGGACACCTTAAGTCTATCCTAAATCACCTTTACCTTCTCCATAGCTTGATGAACCAAACCTGGTCCAAATATCTCTACCTCACTAATCGTAAAAAAACCTAAGATGACTAGTACATCTTCCAAAATATAAGTGTGATGTAATGCACACGATCGCCAAGACTAAACGTTACATCAGCAAACTTGAGTTTCCATCTTTGATCCCCCTGTAACCTCTACCTTCCATGGATTTGCTATAACATCCCTCTTTAAGCCCATATTAAAACCTTTCACACATAACCAACTATTTACCAAGGAGTCTATTTAATTAGGAATTAACCAAAGGTATCGTTATACCAAAATTAAAGATTGCAAGTCTATCCCTTTATGTCATACCAAAACCATTAAACCAATTTGAATGTAAGGTTTCCAATTAAACCAAAACCATGGCCACCAAGGACTTTCCAAACAATTTTAAACCATCCAAACTAATTTAGGTTTCAGTACTATATTATAAAATTCAAGGATTTCAAGAAAAGTCAAACTATGTGAAAAATCATTCTCATTAGCATTTTAACAAATATGTTGAGGGTATATACTTTCCTAAACCAAGCATCAATTGACCATCCCCATTAAACCACATGTTTAAACTATATATATAACCTAAAAAACCATAATTAAAACATGGAAAAACATTATCCAACCATAATCAACCAAGCCCTACAGAAACCCTAGACTTTCTTTAACTAAGAGCTTAAGAGAGATTTAAGGAGATTTATAAGAGTGTTTGATTGATGATAATAGGTTAATGAAGTACCAAAAGATGTTTTATGTTATGGGGTCAAAAGGATTTAAGAGGAATAATATCCAGAATACCCCAAACTTAAAACTGTAAAATCACCACAGCTGGGTACGAGTTGACCCTCTAAATCGTTACCACAACATATGATTGATACCATCTAGTCGTACCCAAAATAGAAGGTTGGAAACCTACACAGTTTCCACCATACGACTCTATTTCCCCAATATATGACCAGACTAAATGACTCGTAAGGTCCCATCATACCCAAGATAGAAACCAAAGGCATCGGTATTGGATAATGTATGACTCCACTATACCACTCATACCTAATCCTCATGGATGTTAGTATTCCACTTATAATTAGAGCCAAGTCAAGTTACTAAGTTTTAGTTTAAGTAAACGATCAACCTAATGGCCCATTACAAAACCATATGACCCGTACCACACAGTCGTAACCAAAATAGAAACTCAACCACCAATTATTAGACCCCTTATGATTTGGGTCACCTAACTCGTACCCATATTATACAACTCATATAATGAGTCATTTTAAGACTAGTGAGATCAATGCTCAAATATTTCCAAGGGCTAAAAACCCAGGGTATTTCAAAGGTGGAAGTTAGTCTTTGAGGGGTTTATCTTCTGGTTATTTTAGTCGTAGTAGTTACTTTAGTTTAGTTAAATCTGCAGGTTCTGGTTTATCTTAGAGGATATGTTATGGTTGTGAGTCTTTTGATCATTTTATGTGATAGTTCCCTAGTTGTAGAGTTATTGTTATTTCAGTTTAGATGTTTCCCCTATTAGATCAGTTCATCCCTTTACTAGAGGTGGTTCTTATAGTTGTAGGGGTAGTTCATAGTGTACTCAAGGAGTTTTTTAGGCAGCCAACATAGGAGGTCGGTCAATGCCTAGCCAAGTAGCAGGTGTGGTCAGTTTATGTAGTACTTATTAGGACCGAGGCTGAGACTTCATATGCTATTATAATAGGTTTGATTTTGGTGTTCCGCCAGTCGACTGATGATAGGCAAATTTACACGCCTATAGTGCTATATTTTACCCATATTTTAGCCTAGTTTTGAGAACAAATTATATATTTCATGCACTTTTAGTCCTTTTTCTTGTAAGTGAGCTAATGAACATGATTAGTAAAGTTTCAGATATAAATGATGCAGAAGTCAGCATTTTATGGATTACTTGATGCCAAATAAAGCTTCACGAAAGGAGAAAAGGAAGCTTGGACGCCTAAGGACCAAAAGTGACGCATGGAAAATATGTCCCGAGCAAAAACAACAATTCTGAAGACTTTGGGGACTAGCAGTAACTTAGTAGGATTAGGATAATGATACATTAACCTAGTATAATTGGGTTAAGTATTTGATGAGCTTAGTAGGATTAGGATAATGATACATTAACCTAGTACAATTGGGTTAAGTATTTCATTATCCTAGTAAGAATAGGATATGGGTGTTATAAATACCCTATTTTGCTAGAGATTTTTAATTAATTCTACTTCGAAGGCATTCTTCTACTATTCCTCAACAATTCTCATTCTAGTTTTAATTCATCTTTCTACTTCTTATTCTATTCATCTATTCTTAATTTCCACAACAAGAGAAACGTTACTTGCAAGAAATCACGCCTAACGCCTACCACACTTGTGCTACACAAAATTCTTATTGTGGTATAATAACAATGTCAATTGTGATTTCTTTCGCACTCATGGGTAACTAAACCTCTCTGTTGGAGTTATGGAAGCCGAATGAGATACTATCTATTACTATGAGTTTGTGAGTTCATGACACGTATGCTGCTTATATCATTATATCTTGGAGAATTTTTACCGTTAGACACGCTTTAAGCTCGAAAGAGTTAAAGTGAAATAATCCTCGAATAGGTCGAAAGGCGCCTGGATTTACCATCGAATACAATTCTCTATAAGCACATGCATGTCGGAATTCAACACACTCATAGCCAATAGAGACGTATAACTCAGATGGTGGACATAACCCCAACTCCTCAATTCTCATTATTTACAACTTAATAACTATTCTTTCTTTTTACTTTGCTACTTTCAGTTTTTACTTTAATATTTTGGTTACACATTACAATCCCCCCTTCTTACGAGACTTGTACTAAAAGTCTAGTAATCGTTGCTTACTTGTTGACCAAGATATTCCCTGAGGGATCGATACCCAACCCAGTTGGGTTCTATATTTGCTAACGACCGCTTTACACTCCTACGAGAGCTGTAGATTGAGCGTTATCATCGACCCTTGATTATTTGATCCAGGATCCACTTATTCTTATTTTTTCTTTTTATGCACCATGATTGGAGTTGTCTTATGACTTATTATCTGCGTCACCACATATCTACTCTAGTAGGTAATTCCTTAGTAGTGGATTGGGTTTTCAAATTATGTGTAGTGACTGTTAGAGATGCTAATACTTATGATGATATTATTATTCTGGATATGGTGGATTTTATTATGATTCTGAGAAATGAATAATTATCCCAGTATTATGCAGTCATGGATTATGTGTAGTGACTGCTCTTGCCGCCGCTTAAGTGCATCAACAAAACATTGATAACCCTGGCCGAGCAATAAATCCTGACGACGAGGACCTAGGTGATGATGAGTTGCTAAACCCTAGGGATGCTGCTGAGATCGCAACACCTGCCAACAGAAGAGATTGTCAAGCTAGGTTTAGGCCTGAACGCTGAGCTATGCAATCAGCTTTTGACGATAATGATGATGATCTTGAGGGGTCCCGAGCCACAGGAGCCATAATTCCTCCACCATTAGCGCCCGGAGCCAAGTTCAACATCACGAGCACCATGATTCAGTTATTGCAACTCAAGGGATTATTTGGTGGACTAGCAGGCGATGATCCCAATATGCATCTCATCAACTTTATTTCTACATGCAAGTCGTTTGACAATCCTGGTGTTGGTCAGAATGCAATTTGATTACGTTTGTTTCCATTGTCTTTGTCTGGGGAGGCAACTCTATGGTTGAATAGGCTGACTCCTGATTCTATTACAAATTGGAGGCAATTGAGAGACGCTTTCCTAGAAAGATTCTTTCCGCTATCCAAAAGAGCACAATTGAGAGATGAAATCAGCAACTTTCGTCAGCTTCCCACTAAAGCTCTTCATGAAACATGGGAGAGTTTCAAGACAAATCTAGCGAGATGCCCAAACCATCACATGACTAATGTTCACCTAATGGAGATATTATACAGAGCCTTGAATTCAATAACTAAACCAGTGGTGGATAATGTAGCTAGAGGATCTTTTATGGACCTAACCTTTGGTCAAGCAAGCAATATGCTAGATCGTATGACGAAGCAAAGTAGAGCTTGGCATACCAGGGATTCTGAGGTAGCAAGCCCCACTTTATCTATTGGCATGACTGCAGACCAAAGGAGAAGAGAAGAAGAACGTGATCAAGATATGGCGCACATGAAAACACAAGTGGATCTTCTTACAAAGCATTTATTATCAGGGAAGACAGAAAAAGTGAAAGCCATTGCATCAAAAGGAAGAGATGAATCTGATTCAGAAGAAGAGGGCAACTACTTCAACAATCAGAGGGGTTTCCGAGGGAATACCCAAGGAAACCAAGGTCGGAACTATTATGATAAATCTGGAAACAAGGACCAAGGTAGTTGGAAGAACAAGAGTAAAAAGAGTGGTTTGTGCGTTCCCCCTTGAAGACGTGACGCCACCACATCTAATTCTGGAAGTATGGAAGACATGCTGGCTAAAATATTGAAAGGAGTGGAAGCAACGAGCGCGGGAGTAATGGAGGTAGTTAATGATTTGTCCTCTATGAAACAAATAGTTGATTCTCATTCCACTTCAATCAAGCAAATAGAGCAGCAATTGAGCCAACTTTCAGCAGCACTCAATCAAAGAAAGGCTGGCACTTTACCTAGCAATATTATGCAAAACCCGAGGAATGATGGGTCATGCATGGCCATTACTACCCGAAGTTGTAAGGTGTTGGATACTTCAAAAAAAATTAAGCAAGTGGTTGATGAAGCAGCGAATATTGATCATAAAGCAAAAGGAGAAGCATCCGCAGAACAAGGCCACGACGTCCATGACGTCAACCCCAATGCTTTGCAACCTGAAAAAGCTGAAAAACGGAAGCAAGAAGAGAAGAAAGCCATGGAGAGAACAATTCCATACCCACCACCACCTTTCCCTCAAAGATTGAAGAAGGTGGTGGATGACACGAAGTTCAGCAAATTCATGACTATGTTAAAGCAGCTGACCATTAATGTTCCATTGGTGGAGGCACTTGAACAAATGCCTAGGTATGCAAAATTTATGAAGGATCTTTTGAAAAAAAAATGGGTAGCAAGTTATGAGTTGAAAGATGATGTTCATCACTGCAGCGCAATCGCAACCCGATCAATAGTTCAGAAGAAGGCTGACCCCGGCGCTTTCACTATTCCTTGCACCGTTGGATCTTTGAATTTTGCCAATGCATTATGCGACTTAGGAGCCAGCATCAATTTGATGCCATTATCTATCTATAATAATTGGGGTTGGGTGATCCTACTCCAACCAACATGAGGCTCGTAATGGCGGATAGGTCGGTAAAACGACCTGTTGGTATTCTATGTGATGTCTTGGTAAAGGTTTCTTCATTTATCTTTCCGGCAGACTTTGTTATTTTGGATTTTGAGGTAGACTCAGAAGTTCCCATAATCTTGGGGCGTCCTTTCCTTGCTACGGGAAGAGTGCTTATTGATTTGAGAGCTAATGAGCTTTCATTCCGAATAAATGACGAAGTAGTTCGCTTTGATGTTTGCAAATCAATGAAGCAACCCAAAGATCTGAGTGTATTTTCGGTGGCTGATGTTTTCTTTAATGATGAGAAAGAATTACTTGAAGAAGAACAAATTATCAATGACCCTTTGGCGGTTATGCTCATGAATGGAGAGAATGAGGATGCTGAAAATTGTGAAGGAGTTATTGGTGCTCTATCAGGATTAGGGACATATCGCTATGCTCCCAAGAAGATGGACCTTTATCTCAAGAATCGAACCACACCACCAGCTAAGTGATCTATTGAACAGCCACCCACATTAGAATTAATGGAGCTGCCAAGACATTTAAAGTATGCATTCCTAGCAAGCGGAAACACACTTTCAGTCATTGTTGCAGTAGATTTGGGTGAGCAACAAGTTGCAGCTCTCATTGCTATTCTACGGAAGTATATTAGAGCCATTGTATGGACCATTGAGAATATTATTGGGATTTGTACACATAAAATTCAGCTTGAAGAGAATTGCACACCCACCATTGAGCATCAAAGACGTTTAAACCCACCTATGCAAGAAGTGGTGAAGAAAGAAATTATCAAGTGGTTAGACGTAGGGGTTGTGTATCCAATCTCTAATAGTACATGGGTAAGCCCGGTACAATGTGTTCCCAAGAAAGGAGGCATGACGATGGTCGCGAATGCAAAGAATGAGCTTATTCCACTCAGACCCGTCACTGGATGGAGAGTATGAATGGACTACCTAAAGTTGAATTCTTGGACAATCAAAGATCACTTTCCAATGCCATTTATGGACCAAATGCTAGATCGATTAGCGGGGAAAGGATGGTTTTGCTTCTTAGACGGTTATTCAGGCTATAATTAGATTTGTATTGCACCCGAAGACCAAGAGAAGACAACGTTTACATGCCCATATGGTACGTTTGCCTTAAAACGTATGCCATTCGGGCTATGTAATGCACCAGCCACCTTTCAACGTTGTATGATGTTAATTTTTTCTGATATGGTTGAAGACACTTTAGAGGTATTTATGGACGATTTTTTAGTTGTTTGTGAGACTTTTGAAGCGTGCTTGGCAAACCTAAGTATGTCGTTGCAAAGATGTGTAGAATTCCGCCTAGTGCTGAATTGGGAGAAGTGCCACTTTATGGTAAAAGAAGGAATCGTTCTGGGGCACAAAATCTCCGCAAGAGGAATTGAGGTTGACCGAGCGAAAATTGAAGTCATTGAGAAGCTACCGCCTCCAATTTCGGTGAAGGGAGTTCGTAGTTTTCTCGGCCATGCAGGTTTCTATCGTCGATTCATCAAAGACTTCTCCAAAATTGCTAGTCCATTGTGCAAACTCTTGGAGAAAGATGCGAAGTTTGACTTCAATGAAGATTTCTTAAAGGCATTCGAATGCCTTAAAGGAAACCTCATTGAAGCCTCTATCATGGTAGCACCAGATTGGTCTCTCCAGTTTGAAGTCATGTGTGATGCTAGTGGTGTAGCCGTTGGAGCTGTGCTTGGTTAGAGAAAGGAGAAATTATTTCATCCTATCTACTATGCGAGTAAGGTCCTAAATAAAGCCCAAAGGAACAACACTATGATAGATCAGGAGCTCCTAGCGGTTGTGTATGCGTTTGAGAAGTTTCGTGCCTATCTATTGGGTACTAAGCTGATCGTTCATATAGACCATGCAGCTCTTAGGTATCTAATGACAAAGAAGGATGCAAAACCAAGATTAATTCGATGGGTATTGCTGCTTCAAGAGTTTGATTTTGAATTTAAAGATAGAAGAGGTTGCGAGAACCAAGTGGCCGACCATCTATCTAGACTCAAGAATGAGCATGTGGCACAGCCTGATATCGAGATTGATGATGCATTCCCTAACGAGGAGATCCTAGCGACGATAACAGAAAAGTTACCATGGTACGCCGACTTTGCAAATTTTGTGGTGAGTAATGTAATACCTGCCAATTTATCATACCATCAAAAGAGGAAGTTTATGCATGACGTATAACACTACTATTAGGATGAGACATAGTTGTTTTGACGATGTGCGGATGGCATTATTCGATGATGTATATCCCATGTAGAGGTGCCTATTATATTGGAAGCATGCCATACTTCCCAAGTTGGAGGACATCACGCAGGCAATCGGACGGCAAGAAAAGTATTGCAAAGTGGATATTATTGGCCTTCAATATTTCGAGATGCGTATGACTTTGTTAGAAGATGCGACCAATGCCAAAGACAAGGTGCTATTTCGAAACACCATGAGATGCCCATGTCGAAAATTCTTGAGGTAGAACTCTTTGATGTGTGGGGCATTGATTTCATGGGTCCATTCATGAATTCGTTTGGAATGAAGTACATCTTAGTCGCTGTTGATTATGTCTCGAAATGGGTTGAAGCTGTAGCATTGGCCGACAATGAGGGAAAGCGTGTTGTAGCATTTTTAAAGAGGAATATCTTCTCTCGCTTTGGAGTACCACGTCCTATCATAAGTTATGGAGGATCTCACTTTTGCAACAAGCTATTCAAATCCGTGTTGGCCAAGTATGGTGTCAAGAAACATAAGGTAGCCACGCCTTATCACCCACAAACGAGTGGACAAGTAGAGGTTTCCAATCGGGAGATCAAGCAAATCCTTGCGAACACGGTAAATGCTAATAGGAAGGATTGGTCTCGGAAGCTAGATGATGCACTATGGGCGTATAGGACTGCATTCAAAACACCCATCGGCATGTCCCCTTATCAACTAGTTTATGGGAAGGCTTGTCATTTACCCATTGAGCTCGAACATAAGGCCTTGTGGGCGTTGAAGCAATTGAATTTGAATTGGGATGATGCGATGAATCTGAGGTTGGAGCAGCTGAACGAATTAGATGAGTTCCGTCTCCATGCGTATGAAAGGTCAGACCTATACAAGGAGCGTATAAAAAAGTATCATGATCAGCGGATTATTCGACGAAACATCCAAAAGGATGATATGGTACTTCTCTTCAACTCTAGATTGAAGGTGTTCCTAGGTAAGTTAAAGTCTAAGTGGTCTGGTCCATACAAAGTTATCCAAGTCTACTCGTCTGGAGTAGTTGAATTGGAAGACAATAATGGTGTTGTCTTCAAGGTGAATGGTCAACGTGTTAAACCTTATATCGGTCCTCTTGACTCGATGAATTATATGGCCATCACTTATCTCGACGAAGTCTAAGTACTCGAGGAAACTAGGTCAAGCCACAACAATAAATAAGGCGCTAGATTTGAGGTAACCCATCGTTTATCGTTTATCATTTATCATTTAACGTTTATCGTTTATCGTTTATCGTTTTGTCTTTCTTTCGTTCTAGTACTTGTTTTGCGTTTGATAAATGAAAATCCAAAAATAAGAGTCGTGCCACGACCAAAACTAAGGCGCTAGATGGGAGGCAACCAATCGTACTAATCGTTTTCATTGGTTCTGAGCAAATGTAGGTGCAAGAGGTATTCAATGAGGAGATTGGTTTCAAATGACGATTTGGACGTATTGCATGGTAAAGGTGGTACAATGGCACCCAAAGCAAGACAAGATAAGGCTACCACTTCCCAAAAGGGCAAGAAAAGAGGTCGCAAGGACCAAGGAGAATCATCCTCAATGAAATTAACACGCCGCATGTTTGGAATAAAATGGGTTCTTGAGGAGGAAGACAAGGAATGGTATAGGAACAACAAGGAAGGAAAATACGTTCATGTCGACTTGATCAACAAGGACAGCCTAGCGAAGAAGGAGCCACGCATGTTGGCAAAAATCATGACACTAAATCCGGATTTCATCTTCCGCTACATAGGAGAATGCAATCTTGATTTGACACATGAATTTTATGCCAACTGGTCGCCGAAAATCACAGGCAGCAAAGTCAAGATTTGGGTCCAAGTTCTACAACTCAATGCGGATTTGATCAACTCCTTTCTTGGCTTACCTTCAGTCGATCCAGCACCATTCAAAGAGCTGTACAGCAGACCTCCTTATAGAGAAATGCAACACACACTTTGTGGAAGTAGATCCATGGCAAGGTGGAGCAGACATAAAGACACCGGACTACACAACACCTTCCCCTATGCTCCTTTGAATAGGGAAGCAAGAATATGGTTGCGTATTGTCAACTCTTGCCTTATTCCTGGGACCCAGTACACCAAAATAACAAGAGATAGAGTGTGTTTGGTCTATTCATTAATGAAGAATGTCCCTATCAACATTGGGGCAATCATTCGTTCTACAATGCGGAAGGCCAGACTACATAAGCGGTCCCACTTCACCTTTGGCAACCTGTTGACAGCAATCTTGCGGAAGGAGGACATCAAAGAGGAACCAACTGAACACAAACTACCACATCACCCTAATAAGGTTGACCTCACAAAGGTCGAAGATGCTGAACCAACACATGGCGTCAACCTTAGTACTGCGGAGAGACACGCTCGAGATGAGAGTTTCTTTCGTTATCTTTATGGCATGACTCGGTTTACAATGATGAGCGGAGGTCATGTTCCAAATGCTTCAGAGCTCCAACTGCTGGATCATGACTATCCAATGAATGTGCATGCAAAGGAGATGTGTGGAGTAGGTACATACTTTGAGAAACCTCTTGATGACGATGTGCCAATTGATGATGAGCAACGAATGCTAGACTCCGACGTGGAGGAGAATTCTGATGACGACGACTCCTATGATGATTCCAACGAAGGGGGTATGACCCCCAACATAGAGGAGGAGTCCGACTGACCAGGTTCTTCGTATTTATTTTCCACTGAGGGCAGTGTCCCGGCTAAGTGTGGGGTGGTTGCATGCTATACTCCTTTATCCGCATTTGCATTTATTTATGTTTGTTTGCTTAGTTGTTTTTTGTATTTTTTAATTAGCTTTGCATGAAATTATTCTAATAGGTAGCATGAGATTATAATAAGAGTTTGTGTTAACATCATGACTATTGAAACGTTTAGGCTCTAATTGTGACTCACTATGTGATATTGTGTGGTTCAATTCCTTCATCCGTTGGGGCAAGAGTCTATACTACTCCCAATAAAGTCGACCATGTGCCTTGTGTTTGTGAGATAATAGTATATTCTGTGCTTGTGGCTGATGCTAGAACTTGCCTGGTATGTATGTAAAGCGAAAATAAAGAGTGTGAGTTTAGGAGATGATTTAGGCATTTATTTGGCAACCTGTGATTGTTTACCTTCTTTTTACCTAACCATGGACATTATCCTATTTAAACCCTTTTGAGCCTTTAAAGCCTATTTTCTTTGACAAACCTCATATGTAAGACTAATCCATTTTTTTCAAGAACATAATTTGATCCAAATTCCTAAGTGCTTTAAAGTATAAAGTCATGTGACAAAATAAGAGAAAATTGGGTGAGTATGATGCTTTAGAATGTATTGGTGCTTGAATTTGTTATGAAAAAGAAAGTGCTATCATAAGAGGTATATTATGAAAAGAAAAAGGGTGGTAGAATAAAATAAAGTAGAAAGGTTGTTTGAAAGAAAAGTGTTAATGATACAATGTGATGTATTAAAGCGCTTAGGAACATAGTCACTATTTCTGGTCAAAATAGTCCTACCCGTCCCTTAGCCTACATTACAACCATCAAAAGACCTACTTGATCCTAAGCCTAGCATTCTGACATTTAGTGGAGCATTACACTAAGGGAAAGCCTATGATCATCAGTTGCAGCATATTAATTCTTTGTGAGAGCGAGAGCAAGGATATTTCGATACCCATGTTTGAAAAATATGCTGTACTTGTGAGTGATTATGGGTAATATATTGTGAGACACACATGGTTGATGAGTTTTGGGTGGTTGTTTATAACTCTTTGTACCTTAACTGTTGGATATGAATTAACTACCATCACAAGTCTATGTTGGAGGGTGAATTGTTTCTACTAATGATCAGAAAACTACTCTTTGTTGATAATTGTTGTGCTTGTCTTGACGAATATTTTGTGTTGATACTGTGAAACCCTAAGTTGATGTTTAGATGGACATGATATTTTGTTCGAGGACGAACAAAGCTTTAAGTGTGGGGTGTTGAATATAGGCAAATTTACACACCTATAGTGCTATATTTTACCCATATTTTAGCCTAGTTTTGAGACAAATTATATATTTCATGCACTTTTAGTCCTTTTTCCTGTAAGTGAGCTAACAAACATGATTAGCAAAGTTTCAGGTATAAATGATGCAGAAGTCAGCATTTTATGGATTACTTGACGCCAAAGAAAGCTTCACGAAAGGAGAAAAGGAAGCTAGGACGCCTAAGGACCAACAGTGACGCATGGAAAATATGTCCCGGGCAAAAACAACAATTCTGAAGACTTTGGGGACTAGCAGTAACTTAGTAGGATTAGGATAATGATACATTAACCTAGTACAATTGGGTTAAGTATTTGATTAGCTTAGTAGGATTAGGATAATGATACATTAAACTAGTACAATTGGGTTAAGTAATTCATTAGCCTAGTAGGAATAGGATATGGGTGTTATAAATACCCTATTTTTCTAGATATTTTTAATTAATTCTACTTCGAAGGCATTCTTCTACTATTCCTTAACAATTCTCATTCTAGTTTTAATTTATCTTTCTACTTCTTCTTCTATTCATCTATTTTTAATTTTCGCAACAAGAGAAACGTTACTTGCAAGAAATCATGCCTAACGCCTACCACACTTGTGCTACATGAAATTCTTGTTGTAGTATAATAACAATGTCAATTGTGATTTCCTTCGCACTCATGGGTAACTAAACCTCTCTGTTGGGGTTATGGAAGCCGAATGAGATACTATCTATTACTATCAGTTTGTGAGTTCATGACACGTATGCTGCTTATATCATTATTCTCTTCGTCTTAACCTAAATTCTTTGTGGTTGCAAATGCAAGAATACGCCAGTATAACATTTAACTTGTTTGAAAGAAAGGTTATCTGTGTGGAAAAGAGATAATGTCAGGGTAGTAGGGTCCCATACCCTATTAAAAAGTTAGTGCCATAACTGGATTAACCTCTTAGAGAATTCGTACCTTTAGACACGCTTTAAGCTCGAAAGAGTTAAAGTGAAATAATCCTCGAATAGGTCAAAAGACGCCTAGATTCACCATCGAATACAATTCTCTATAAGCACATGCATGTCGGAATTCAACACACTCATAGCCAATAGAGACGTATAACTCCGAAGGTGGACATAACCCCAACTCCTCAATTCTCATTGTTTACAACTTAATAACTATTCTTTCTTTTTACTTTGCTACTTTCAGTTTTTACTTTAATATTTTGGTTACATATTACAATCCCCCCTTCTTACGAGACTTGTACTAAAAGTCTAGTAATCGTTGCGTACTTGTTGACCAAGCTATTCCCTGAGGGATCGATACCCAACCCAGTTGGGTTCTATATTTGCTAACGACCACTTTACACTCCTACGAGAGCTGTAGATAGAGTGTTATCATCGACCCTTGATTATTTGAGCCAGGATCAACTTATTCTTATTTATTCTTTTTATGCACCATGATTGGAGTTGTCTTATTACTTATTATCTGCGTCACCGCGTATCTACTCTAGTAGGTAATTCCTTAGTAGTGGATTGGGTTTTCAAATTATGTGTAGTGATTGTTAGAGATGCTAATACTTATGATGATATTATTATTCTGGATATGGTGGATTTTATTATGATTCTGAGAATGGAATAATTATCCCAGTATCATGCGGTCATGGATTATTTTTCCAAAATCATTACCTTAGCCATGCCTAACGTACTCCCAGTCATGTAGTAGGGAATGGTTTTCTACAAATGGATGGATATTATTTCTTATGTTCATTCTAAGAGGCTTATTTCGAGGGGTTGCAAGTCTTATCTTGCTTATATTTGTGATACTAGTATGAAGAGTCCGTTACTAGACTTTGTTCCCATTATTTATGAGTTTCCTGCTGTGTTCCCTACTAACCTGCCTGGTATTTCCCCTACCTGTGAGATTGAATTTGATATTAACCTCGAGCCTAGCATTCAACCTATTTCTATGGAACCTTACCATATGGCTTTTTGCCGAGCTTAACAAGCTAAATTTTCAGCTTTAGGATCATTTTGGTAATGGTTTTATTAGACTGAGTATGTCTCCTAGGGGAGATCCTTTATTGTTTATGAAGAATAAAGATGGCTCTATGCACATGTGTATTGATTATAGGTAGCTTAATAATGTGATAGTGAATAGTTATCATATCCTTGCATTGATGATATATTTAACCATCTTTAAGGAGCAATGATGTTTTCTAAGATTGATTTAAGATCTAGTTCCTATCAGTTGAGGATTCGGGTTGAGGATATCCCAAAGACAGCCTGAGGACACATTATAGTCATTATGAGTTCCTATTGATGGGTTTTGGGTAAACTAATTCCCCAACTACATTCATGGATTCGATGAACTGAGTATTCAGGCCTTATTTGGATTCCTTTGTGATTGTGTTCATTGATGAACATTCTTGTGTATTCTAGGAGTAGAGAGGAGCACACACAATATTTGAATAGTGTGCTCCAGACTTTGAGAGATTATGCATTTTGTTATAAGTTCTCCAAGTGTGAGTTTTAGCTTGAGCCAGTGATATTCGTTAGACATATGGTGTCTAAGGGTGGTATTTTGAAAGACCCTGCCAATATTGAGACGATTCATGATAGGTCTAGACCGACATCTCTGATTGAGGTTTATAGATTTATTGGTTTGGCCAGTTATTATAGATGATTCATCGAAGGTTTGGATATTATTTTAGCCCCTATGACTAGATTAACTCGGTAGGAGGTCCCTTTCTGATGGTTTGAGAGGTGTGAGTTAATCTTTGGAAAGCTCAAGGATTTCCTTACTTCACCCCTATTTTATTTGTTTCTATTGAGGTTGATGGATTCACCATATTTTGTGATACTTTTTGTGTCATTTTGGGTTATGTATTGATGCAGCAAGGCCGTGTCATTACTTATGCTTCTAAACAATGTAAGGTGTACGAGACCAACTACCCCACTTATGATTTAGAGTTGGCGGTGGTATCTTTTGTGCTTAATATTTGGAGGAATTATCTATATGTCTTGCATTTTGAGATTTTCACCGATCATCATAATCTTTAGCATCTTATGACCCAGAGAAAGCTTAATGCTAGATACCATAGATGGATGGAGTTGCTTAAGGATTATTATATTTTTATCTTGTATCTTCCAGGAAAGGAAAATTCCGTGAGCCAAAATGCAGTGAGTATGGGTAACTTGGTTTGTATTTAAGTTTCTCAGAGGTCGTTGGTATGTGACATTCAGTCCTTAGCCAACTTGATGGTTTACCTTGATATTTCTAATCCTAGGAGGATTCTTTGTAGGGTTGAGACAAGTTCTTTATTATTTGAGCAGATTTAGGATCATCAGTTTGAGGATAGTAAACTTCTTATCTTTTATGATCAGGTGTTAAGTGGTGAGTCAGTGAGGAACATCTTAGATTATGAGGGTTTTTTGCTATTTCATGGCCGCATTTGTGATCCGAGGATGAATGATATGATTCAGTTGATTCTGCATGAGGATCATAGCTCTAGATATTCTATTCATCCTGGCACAGCTAAGATGTATAGAGATTTGCGAAAATATTATTAGTGGAGCTGTACGAAGAGAGATGTGGTAGAATTTATAGCTCGTTGCCTATGTTGTTAGTAGGTAAACACCGAACATCAGTGACCTCGTGGATTTATTTAGAGATTGCCCATTCCTAAGTAGAAATGGGAGTGGATTACCATGGATTTTGTTAGTAGTTTGCCTCGCACTACCGGTGGTTCTGATGGTATTTGGGTCATTATAGATCGTTTGACCAAATCAACATATTTCATTCCTATTCAAATGTCTTTCAATGCTGAGAGATTGACCATATCTACGTTTGGGAGATAGTCCATTTGCATGGTGTCCCTATTTCTATTATTTTGGACTGTGATTCTGTGTTCACTTTGAGATTTTAGAGAGCATTTTAGGAGAAATTGGGCATTCAGGTGGATCTTAGTACAAACTTTCATTCGTAGATAGATGGTCAGTTAGAGCGAACTATTCAGGTTCTTAAGGACAGTTTCGATCCTGTGTTATGGAATTCGGAGGCTAGTGGGAGTATCATTTAGCCTTGGAAAATTTCATAGATAGTAACAACTATCATTCAAGTATTGAGATGGTGCCTTTTGAATTTTTATATGGTAGGAGATAACGTTCTCCGATTAGATTGTTTGAGACTTCTCAGGTTAGGTCTTGTGGTATTGATTTGCTGTAAGAGTTGTTAGATGGAGTCAGGTAATTCAGGATAGGTTGAGAGTGGCTCAGAGTAGGCCGAAAGACTATGCTTACCGTAGTCTTTGTGCCTTGAGATTTGGAGTTGTTGATTATTTATTCCTCTGGGTATCACCTATGAAGGGTGTGATGAGGTTCGGAAGGTAGGGAAAGCTCAGTCCTACATATATTGGACATTTCTATATTCTTCCCAAAGTCGGTGAGATGGCTTATGAGTTGGATCTACCGCCAAATTTCGCCGCTGGCCATCCAGTTTTATATCTACCTATGTTGTGGAGATACATTCCTAATCTATCTCATGTGCTTAGATGGGACTTAGTTTGACACACCCCAAAATCAGACCATGTTGTGTGGGAATCTCAAGCCTTACTTGGACCGGAGATCACCCTGTTAACCCAACCTAACCATCTATATAATTTGTATGTGTCAAATGAACTCCGACCAATTATCAAGTAGCTAAAAAGCATAAGGCTAATAGTCAATAGTTAGACACTATCTAGCATTTTATTAATGGCAACAATCTAGCCAATAAACCCAAGTCCACGATCATCCAAGAAACCTCTACAAATTCGATGTCTAAAATATATCAGGACATGCCCCCGACAATAGCCAAAACTAAGTCAAATTAAATCAACTCTATGACTTAAAGTAAAATTCTATGAAATGTATGCCTTTCGGAGAATGGAAGCTCACCACTTTAGTGTCAACACATGATCCTCCTGAACAATTCGTCACTGCATAGAAAAAGAACAAGAAGCTCCAGAACCCATGTCACATGGGGACATAGCACCCGGAGATGGTTAGCGGCTGGAGCTCTAGCATGTATCTCGAGAATAGGGAAAAAAAGAGCATTAGTTCGATCAAAGTCAAACCATCATTTGAAATCACATTTACATTAGCATTGGCATTTATGAAGAGACATATGCACATGTTTATATATAGCATACCAAGTCATATAAAGAGTCATAACAACACTCGTACCAAAAAAAGGTCACTCTACACCAAGTATCAAGCACCATACAACTTACCTAGGTACGACTCGTACCTTAGTGTACGATTGAGGGGATCCTAACTATTATAGTGGATAGTATGCTACCCACCTAGGCTGCTTAAGGTACGAGAGGGGAGGTGAGAGAGGGAATGACTCATACACACGAGGGTATGTGTGACCTACCTAACTCTATCTTTGTCAGAATGCACCATTCGAGAGACTTTTCCTAAGGCCCAAAGCCTAGGTGTTTCCATTCTCCCTTATTTGGATCATTCGTCTGCGAATAAAGGGTAAGGAAAGAATAAACACAAGTTAACAGATTATCATCCATCAAACCAACCTTTAAACAAGTTAGAACAAGGCGTACAACAAGGATACAACAGACATCTGGATAATCATTGATCGACTATTCATTGCATTGTCTTTGGGATTCAAACCCATCATTTATCAAAACACTTGATCAATTCGAAGCTCAGGGACTTGAATGCATTGTCTACCAAAGACATACATCAAATCAATACGATTAACACATACCTAGATCATAAGTTTTCAGAACGGGACACGAATGTGGATACTTGGACATCATATCATCCTCCGCCTCCCAAATAGCTTCTTCGAACTATTGGTTCCTCTATAAAACCTTCACCGAAGCCACTTCTTTTGTTCGCAACCGGTGAACTTGCTGATCCAAGATCCCCATCGGCATCTCCTCATAGGAAAAGAAGAATGAAATACAAACATCCTCCAAGAGAACAATCAAGGAAGGGTCACCCATACATCTTCGCAACATAGATACATGGAAAACTGGGAAGATGGAGCTCAATATAGAAGTCAACTCCAATTCGAAGGCAACATTGCCAATCCTTTTCAAAATAAAATAGGGACCAACATAATGGGTACTAAGCTTTCCCTCTTTACCGAACCGCATCACTCCCTTCATGGGAGACGCCTTTAAGAATACCCGGCCGCCAACACTAAGCTCTAAATCTTTTTGCCTCACATCCGCATAGGACTTTTGGCGACTTTGAGCAGTTTTCAACCTCTCATGAATCACTTTTACCTTCTCTAAGTCTTGGTGGACTATATTGAGGCCAAGCACCTTACCCTTACCAACTTTCTAGTACCCAGTAAGAGATCGATACCTCCTTCTATACAACGCCTCAAAAGGGGCCATACCAATACTACAGAGCAAGCTTGATTCAACTTCTAGCTTCCCAGAGACACACCACTATGAGCCTGAGTTTAGCAATACACTACTTCTATATTCAAACATTTCCAAAACTTAGAAGGAGTTAGCTTAAGCCACCGGGCTATATTCCTTACATCCATCCTGAACACTACTCCACTCCATTACCATTTATCATATGAAAACCACAAGTTGACGACACAGGAAAACTATAACCAACTATCATATCCAAAATCACCAACACAGGATTGAAAATCCAAAACCTTAACACAACTATTCCATAAAATAATTCATACACATGCCTTACCAAACCTCTTACGCGCCCAACACAATTATTGGTATATCTACCAACCGCAACACTCAAGCCTACCACTTTTATGCCAGTGGTATGATCTATCCTTCCCAAGATCTAGCACCCTCTACAATTTCCACAACGGCTTTCACCGTCTGCTCCTTTCCTACCCCTTTCTCATGATGACAACCTTACCTCTTCTTTCCAAAACCTAAGTTCTAGAAGTCGCCCTAGAATCTCCCCTACTTAGGGACTTCTACATTTCCCCATTTCAAGACATCACCATGTTCTCCAAACCACTACCATGCTAGCACAAGAAAATCATTAAGGAACCAAAGAACAAGAATAGACCATGCCACTCAAGGCAAGAAGAGATCCTTAAAACAAGACACGACACCATAGGCACGAAGGGTTTCATAGCAACCACCTAGGTAAAAAATGAGACCCATCTCCACAAAATATACCAAAGGAGGATTCCTTAGGAATGGATACCAAATTGCACACCACCGCATATACCATTGGTAACACAATGTAAGGTTGAGAATCATACCCGAGGAACAAAATGTACGCAAGATACGAACCTTAGGCACGATGCTAATAGGATGCATTCCATACTAGTAGAGGACCCTCTCGCTCGAGATAGGAGAGAATCACTAGAGTACGCAACCCAACCTTACAATAGGGACCATCTTTAGTAGAAAATTTAAGATCAACCTTTGACCTTCCTTTCATTACACCAACAATCACAATACTTCGCTCTTATGGGTATCACCGGAGAGGTACAATAGGGAAAGTTGGTCTTTCTATACGCCAAAACCATTCTATAAAGGAGGAATAAGAGTTAGACAAGTGTCCGAAACAAGACCAATCCTACACTCAATGTCCCTATTTTTCAAATCAAAGAATACAACAAGGGCATTGGTCAACCAAAAGGACATGACTAAGAACTCGTAATGACCATACCGAGTTCTAAAGATAGCCTTAGGGATATCCTCTTCCCCAACCTTATGTTGATGATAACCCGACCTAAGATCAATTTTAGAGGAAAACTTTGCATCTTGAATTTGATCAAATAAATCATCGATTCTAGGGAGAGGATACTTATTCCTTATGGTCACTTTGTCCCACAGACAATAATCAATGCCCATATGAAGTAAGCAATGCACAACTACAGAGTCTGCTACTAAGGTAGAAACATAAAAGGGAACCGACATACTCTCAGAACCAAAAACAAAGATGCACAACCACATATGGGGTTACATTAAAGGGGGAACCGGGGTCAAGGAAACAATACACATCATGAGAGAAAAGTTTCAACATACCCGTGTCAGCATCAGAGGTGCCTCGAGCTCCCGAGAGATAGTAAGATATCACGACCCAACTTCTTAGGTCAAGATGACGCCTATCATAACCCACTAAAAGGCAAGCCAACCCGTAGGCTGGAAGTGCTAGTAACAAGCTACTCAGTAGTATAAGGAAAAAATGCAAAATATATGAAATAAAGATCAGTATATAGAAGAATCCCAAACCTGGTAGTATCCGTACAAAAATGAGTTAAAACACCAGGTGTGGTCTGATCCCCTATTTGATCAGACCGCTTTGAGAAAGATAAAAAAAAACTCTCATAGTTCGGAGGTTATCAAGAGAAACACAAAGATACAACTTATCTCCGAATACAACTTAAAAACTAGTCTAATGAAAGAGAGATAAGTAATGCTCCAAACATCAGGAGCTCACTCTAATTCTCTAAACTAGGGCTTCTTTGCATGATACATATATCAATAGCGATAACCCAGACTATGATCTGTAAGCTGTAGAAGTGTAATGAGAGTACCAAACAACTGGTACTCAGTAGGTTACCGTCAACTGAGCTCCAAAGATAAGAAAATATATACAACATATAAACAGAATCGAAACTACACCTAAGAGTCCAGAAATCATATGACAAGTCAATGAGATAATAAGGAACAAAGATCTTATTCATGTCCAAGAGTATAACATAATAAAACTAAGGAAGTTTAAGAGTGAACTATCCTATTCTAGCAATATTCTATATACATCAATGCTATACCGTATATCCCAGATTAATATATAAATAAGAGCAAAATAAAAATATATATAGTAATATATAAGGTGAAGAAATGACTATACAACATGAACAACAAAGGAAGGGATATACGGTAGTATAATGTGTTCATATAACTATATATATATATATATATTTATAGGTGTATATATATATATATATAAATATGAGATTATCTCAAAGAATAACCTATATCATCATATTCTCATTTTGAGACCTCATTATAATAGGATTGGGATTTAAATACTATCATAATCTGGATTACTAATCTACATGGCTAGACATGAAATAATCGTGCATAATAATGCAATCATAAGATAGGATAGGTCGAAGACATACCTCAAATCCTAATATCGGATCAAAGACCAATCTGTCATAAGCTAAGCATAATAATGATCATAATAATGATAACAACAATATCAATAACAGTGTGAATAGCCTGCTACTCCGGAAAACTAAATACCTAGCCGATCCTATGCATACCTCAACCACCCCAGGCTTGGAAGGTCCAATCAATATACAACAACTAAGGCATATTCTTCACCCATATCTATGCATCCGTCCCATACCAGCTGAAAGGCGTAGGTGCATACTAGTGATAGGTAATGTGCATGCAGGAATGAATGCAAATTACACAATCAATATCACAAATCATCATAACTATTCTCATCAGGACCATCATCATCGTAATTCACCTCCAGGCCTTTCCAAGTATCAATATATCATTAATATATACTCAGGCCTTGCCGAGTATCAAAATCATCACAATAGTATCCTATGGTCTTGTCAAGTATCAAAACCTCATAACAGTATTCTTCGGCCGTTTCGGGTATCACTATCACCACAATAGTAACCTCCGATCTTGCCAGCTGTCAATGTCATCATAATAGTATCCTTTGGCCTTACTGGGTATCAATATCATCACAATAGTATCCTCCGGTCTTGATGGGTACCAATATCATCAAAATTACCATTACCAAATAAGATACAATAAAATACTCATAAACATACACATATCACTATCGGATATATATCTAGTCAATACTTCCCAACTACTCATTATTAGTTAACAAACATTTATTATAATAAAATCAGTAGTTCACTATTCATCACATAACCTTAAGATATTAGCCTAAACATTATCCTTCATATAATACTTACTCACGGGATAGAAACTAACAACTATTTATTAGTTAGCCAACATCTATCATCTAGTCAAGGTTCATTACTATAACAAAACCGCCATTTATCCACCATTCATTATTATCAACTAATCATCCAATATCCGTTAATAATTACTAGACAACACCTTAATACTTGTCACCTAACCATATTTTATAAACTGACACCATTCATTAACTAACCATCATTAGCAACCATGGTTTAAATAAGCAAGATTCATTAATGAATACATTAGATTCCTAGCCATCAAGTGCTATAGTCCCCTAATACACAAATATTTACCAAATAGCTTAACCGTCTAACAAGAAGAGCAGTCGTAAGATCACATTTAAGTTATAATCACATTATTTATAATGATAAATAATCATGAATGTACCAAATCTATGTATGCCATCACCAGTATTCAATAAGTGAAATAATAAGCATTATACGACATCTTCCTCCATCCCATATCGAAGATATGTGTATACAAACATATATATATATATATATATATATTCATATTCATAAATTGTATTCACATCATTTATAATGATAAACAGTTCTCGGCTAATCAATCAATATCATAACATGGCCCTTGTCCCATTAATTTATTCTAAATAATCACAACATCATAATCATGGCCATAATCCCACATACATATCCGAGACTCATATCAATAATCATATTTATTAGCTATAGCATATCTCTAATCATCTCACATATAGGAGGCATTCAAATATAAGAGGAATATTATCATCTCTCACACAAAAGGCATCTCACATCTAGGAGGCATAATATAGAAAAATATGCAATCATCTATCACACAAGAGGCATCTCACACCTAGAAGGAATAACATATATAGACATGTAACAATCTATAGGATATCTTATATAAATAGGTCATACATCATGGCTATGAGGAATATCTATTCTTTAGGGCAATTTACATCTCCAAGGGGAATATCATCTCTATAGGTCCAACAATCGTGACTAAAGAAAATAGCAAATCTATAGGCCAATCCCCAAGTCTAAGAGGAAATAACATATCTATAGGCCAATCAATAAGTCTAAGTGAAAATAGCATCTCTATAGGCCACATAACGTATCTAGGAGGAATATCATCTCTAAATTCCCAATATCACTTCCACAAGGAGTATCATAACCATAACTCAAAAGCCATAATTTGGCAACATCAATACAAGTTACCAAGTTATGAAGTAACCTTATTCTAAGGTTTACTATCCTCATCTGTTTCTAACATCTGCACTAAGTCTACAAGACTTAACACAATCTTAGGCCTATGTGGGCCGAACAATCCAACTTTTAATCCACAATTTCCTTAATTAGGCATACTATGACCCAAACTAGGCTAAGGTATCCAGTTAATCTTCTAGATGTCAAGTAACCATATTAAAGCCTAAGATAGCAACTTTAACTAGAAAGAAGGGTGCTTAAGTAAACTCTACCCAACTTATGATTTCAAGACTATCACACTAGCCCATAAGGCTAAATATACAAATCAAGCTTCAAAAGCTAAAACCATACACAAAACATAGCATAATATCATATCCATGCTATAACTTGTCTAAACTAAAGAGGTAAGGTAATATAATACAAAAGGGTTATAAACATGCCATCTTACGAGTCCAAAACTCTCATATAATTCCCAAGCATCAATATATTAAGGTCAAATTATCCTACTAATAATCAAGACTAACATCCATATTCACACGCAATATTTATCATACATAATCTATGAATAAATGTAGACAGAAGCCTACCTCAAGGCCAAACCGCAAAACCTCACTTTATGTGCCACATGCTCGCCTTCACTTTACAATCCTTAAAATGACATCACACTATCAAAACCATAATCTACTCATAAATATAAGCCTAATAATATCCATATTGCACTATTGTGATTTGGGTCCAAAGACAACACCAAAACCCCAAGTGGGTCCCACATACGGAAAACAAGTTTCTGAAACCAACCCAATGTTCACACATGAATAAGAAATCATAACCCTCAAAGAATGGGTGAACACTACGCATACTTTGGGCTATAATCAAACCTTAAGATAAATTAGGGTTTTGGGTTCAAATTAAGAAATTCAAGTATGAATTCAAGAAATTCTTACCTTAATCTTGAAGATAATCATGATAGAAGATGATAATTAAGCTCCCAACTCACCCCCATGACTAATTTTGAGTTATCACACTCATTTTGGGGTTTCTAGGTCTAAATGGTGAAGGGGAAATACCTCAAAAGCATCTTGGGGCCTTTATATAGCCCCTACGGGTACTCAGATGTCGCACGCGGTCCTATGGGCCGCAATTGCATACTTTTGGCCGCGATCGCAGTTGCACCTCATGACAGGAAACTCAAAAATAAGTTTTCGACCCTTAGAACTCATCCAAAATCTAAAGAACATGATATAGTAGTTAAATTTGAGTGTAAACTACATTTCAAATCCATTAGAATCATCAAAAGTTTCATCGGAGATCGTGTAGGAAAAACGTGGGGCTGACACCTATTGTTTCATCACTTTTCATAAAATTTTCTCAATAGTCAAAATAAGTCCAGGGGCCTTAGAACCTGAACCAAGGGTCTCCCTAGCCTAAAATCAATGTTCCAGACATGATGGCGAAGTTAGATTTTCAATTTGAGGTTGTTTCTACCAAATGTAGGTCCTACATCTATTTTTTCAAATTTCTAACTTTTTGACCAATAGTTTAAAATGAGCTCAGATGCATTGTGACTCAAACCAAAGGTCTACCTAGACTAAAATAAATATTTTGGATCTGCTGGTGTAGTTGGAATTCGCACCCGAGATCATTTCACATATGTTTTCGCCCAATGGCAATTTGGATCCAGCGAAGACTTTAAAACAAGGAATTGACTCTAAAAAACAAACGAATTACCTAATAATCGAACCGTCGTTCCCAGCAAGTCATAAATGACTTGGGGAAGCTATAGAGAAAATCAGATGGTGAAGGTAAGAATAAATATGGAAAATGACCTAAAGAGTTATTACAATAGTCACTACTAAAAGGACTTTCATCCCCAAAAGTCAACAGACAGAAAGAATCTCAAAAGCTTGACAAGATGAGGTACTAGGCCCACATGCTCCAAGGATGACTTCCTAGATAACCTCAGTGGAGAGAAAATACTTGCAAGTGATTTTCCCATAGGTATCCCTTTCAACCAATACTCTCATTTTACTTCCAAAATAGCCAACTCAACTTAACCGCAAACTGGCCTCCAACTAAACTGAAAAGGATGATCTATATATATTTGAATTACATCACTCTGATACCATTCCTATATCCATATAAATCAACAAAGGCTCATCTAAGACAAAAGCAAAGAATGACATGAGTCATAAAATCAACTCCAAAACCAAAAATATTCTTCCTTTACATTTTTGCACCTGTAATCTACTCCAAGCTAGGAGGAAAATCACTTGAGTCTCATCCACACAGTCTCATCAAAGAGAACTCAAAGAAGTGAAGATAATCCGCCGGAAGTCCATTAGTTAAATATGAGAATAAGCTCATAAGGCATTATCTCGGTATATTAATAAAGATAATCTTGGAATGCAATATATGTCAATGTTGTAACCAATCCAGATGAAAATTAAACTGAAATCTCAAAATCCAAGGTATAACTATTCATCACTTAATATTGCACTCCAGGATGTCTCATCCACCGAGAATGAAGACATATTGAATCCAACTTGAGAATATTACTCTCGCTAAGTAAATCATCCAAATTTCCCAAAGAAAACTGAAACTCAAGGTCAAAACTGAAATAACCAATATGAGGCCCATGGGCTATCATCTGAACACTAATCAACTATAATCTAGTCGAAGTCTAGAAGACCAAATAGGCATCTACGGAGTAGGCTCAACTAGCCTATAAATGAAATCCTAACTAAAACAAGTCTAAAATGAAGGTTCCGCGATAGTTCTACAACACCAAGCTTAAATCTCAATACCAAGGATAAACCGCTCAATCTCAAATATCTAAATCAAAACTTAAAATGGGTAGGCATTAATGCTGCAAATCTATCATACTTCCAAATCGCCATTCAAAGGAGTCAAAATCCAAAACTGGGCCAATAAGGCTATATCAATGTCAACTATCTCAAATCCAATCTAGTATCCACATCTGGCATATCCGAGATAAATGATACCAAGTCATGATTGAGACATATCTAGAGAGAAAAATCACCACAAGAATAACCACTGACTGATAACACAAGAAATCAACTCTATAAAAGCCGGAGGAACAAAACATAGCCAAAAAATAGGAGTCATGCCAAAGGAGAAATCACAGGCTAAAAATGCTTATAACCCACTCCATATCCACTGGAGGGCATGAACTATTCAAACATACTTAAAACTTCTCAAGGCTAAAAACCACACCAGTAAAGGCCAAAACTTTAGCAACTTGGAGAAATGTAACTTAAGCTGGGAACTAACAATGCAATACTCCATCTAGGGAAGAAAATAGCCATAGGCTTGTATCATCGAGGAGAAAGCCTTACTAGGCCAAAAAAAATATTAGAATAGGGATTTCCTAAATCCACCCAAAAATAACATCATCAAAGAAGAAATACAAATCTCAAAACCAAGGTCAGAGTTGAGACCACCACCAGAGTATCAATATCTTAAGATAAAGAGTTTCTAATTTTCCAACTTAAGAAGCGATCACAGGTAAGGAAACTTGCCTTTAACTCTCTAACACCACTTAAGGCAAAACCATATCACAACAACAAATGAGTATCTAATCTCCACACTGACAACAAATGAGCGACGAATGCCAGACTCCGGCGTGGAGGAGAATTCTGATGACGACGACTCCTATGATGATTCCGACGAAGGGGGTATGACCCCCAACATAGAGGAGGAGTTCGACTGACCAGGTTCTTCGTATTTATTTTCCACTGAGGGCAGTGTCCCGGCTAAGTGTGGGGTAGTTGCATGCTATACTCCTTTATCCGCATTTGCATTTATTTATGTTTGTTTGCTTAGTTGTTTTTTGTATTTTTTTAATTAGCTTTGCATGAAATTATTATAATAGGTAGCATGAGATTATAACAAGAGTTTGTGTTAACATTATGACTATTGAAACGTTTAGGCTCTAATTGTGACTCACTATGTGATATTGTGTGGTTCAATTCCTTCATCCGTTGGGGCAAGAGTCTATACTACTCCCAATAAAGTCGACCATGTGCCTTGTGTGTGTGAGATAATAGTATATTCTGTGCTTGTGGCTGATGCTAGAACTTGCCTGGTATGTATGTAAAGCGAAAATAAAGAGTGCGAGTTTAGGAGATGATTTAGGCATTTCTTTGGCAACCTGTGATTGTTTACCTTCTTTTTACCTAACCATGGACATCATCCTAGTTAAACCCTTTTGAGCCTTTAAATCCTATTTTCTTTGACAAACCTCATATGTAAGCCTAATCCATTTTTTTCAAGACCATAATTTGATCCAAATTCCTAAGTGCTTTAAAGTATAAAGTCATGTGACAAAATAAGAGGAAATTGGGTGAGTATGATGCTTTAGAATGTATTGGTGCTTGAATTTGTTATGAAAAAGAAAGTGCTATCATAAGAGGTATATTATGAAAAGAAAAAGGGTGGTAGAATAAAATAAAGTAGAAAGGTTATTTGAAAGAAAAGTGTTAATGATACAATGTAATGTATTAAAGCGCTTAGGAACATAGTCACTATTTTTGGCCAAAATAGTCCTACCCGTCCCTTAGCCTACATTACAACCATCAAAATACCTACTTGATCCTAAGCCTAGCATTCTGACATTTAGTGGAGCATTACACTAAGGGCAAGCCTATGGTCATCAGTTGCAGCATATGAATTCTTTGTGAGAGCGAGAGCAAGGATATTTCTATACCCATGTTTGAAAAATATGCTATACTTGTGAGTGATTATGGGTAATATATTGTGAGACACACATGGTTGATGAGTTTTGGGTAGTTGTTTATAACTCTTTGTACCTTAACTATTGGATATGAATTAGCTACCATCACAAGTCTATGTTGGAGGGTGAATTGTTTCTACTAATGATCAGAAAACTACTCTTTGTTGATAATTGTTGTGCTTGTCTTGACGAATATTTTGTGTTGACACTGTGAAACCGTAAGTTGATGTTTAGATAGACATGATATTTTGTTCGAGGATGAACAAAGCTTTAAGTGTGGGGTGTTGAAGATAGGCGAATTTACACGCCTATAGTGCTATATTTTACCCATATTTTAGCATAGTTTTGAGACAAATTATATATTTCATGCACTTTTAGTCCTTTTTCCTGTAAGTGAGCTAACGAACATGATTAGCAAAGTTTCAGGTATAAATGATGCAGAAGTCTGCATTTTATGGATTACTTGACGCCAAAGAAAGCTTCACGAAAGGAGAAAAGGAAGCTTGGACTCCTAAGGACCAAAAGTGACGCATGGAAAATATGTCCCGGGCAAAAACAGCAATTCTGAAGACTTTGGGGACTAGCAGTAACTTAGTAGGATTAGGATAATGATACATTAACCTAGTACTATTGGGTTAAGTATTTGATTAGCTTAGTAGGATTAGGATAATGATACATTAACCTAGTACAATTGGGTTAAGTAATTCATTAGCCTAGTAGGAATAGGATATGGGTGTTATAAATACCCTATTTTACTAGAGATTTTTAATTAGTTCTACTTCGAAGGCATTTTTCTACTATTCCTCAACAATTCTCATTCTAGTTTTAATTTATCTTTCTACTTCTTCTTCTATTCATCTATTCTTAATTTCCGCAACAAGAGAAACGTTACTTGCAAGAAATCACGCTTAACGCCTACCACACTTGTGCTACACGAAATTCTTATTGTGGTATAATAACAATGTCAATTGTGATTTTCTTCGCACTCATGGGTAACTAAACCTCTCTGTTGGGGTTATGGAAGCCGAATGAGATACTATCTATTACTATGAGTTTGTGAGTTCATGACACGTATGCTGCTTATATCATTATTCTCTTCGTCTTAACCTAAATTCTTTGTGGTTGCAAATGCAAGAATACGCCAGTATAATATTTAACTTGTTCAAAAGAAAGGTTATCTGTGTGGAAAAGAGATAATGTCAAGGTAGTAGGGTCCCATCCCCTATTAAAAAGTTAGTGCCGTAACTGGATTAACCTCTTAGAGAATTCGTACCGTTAGACACGCTTTAAGCTCGAAAAAGTTAAAGTGAAATAATCCTCGAATAGGTCAAAAGACGCCTAGATTTACCATCGAATACAATTCTCTATAAGCACATGCATGTTGGAATTTAACACACTCATAGCCAATAGAGACGTATAACTCAGAAGGTGGACATAACCCCAACTCCTCAATCTCATTGTTTACAACTTAATAACTATTCTTTCTTTTTACTTTGCTACTTTCAGTTTTTACTTTAATATTTTGGTTACATATTACAATCCCCCCTTCTTACTAGACTTGTACTAAAAGTCTAGTAATCGTTGCTTACTTGTTGACCAAGCTATTCCCTGAGGGATCGATACCCACCCCAGTTGGGTTCTATATTTCTTAACGACCGCTTTACACTCCTACAAGAGCTGTAGATAGAGCGTTATCATCGACCCTTGATTATTTGAGCCAGGATCCACTTATTCTTATTTTTTCTTTTTATGCACCATGATTGGAGTTGTCTTATGACTTATTATCTGCGTCACCGCATATCTACTCTAGTAGGTAATGCCTTAGTAGTGGATTGGGTTTTCAAATTATGTGTAGTGACTGTTAGAGATGCTAATACTTATGATGATATTATTATTCTGGATATGGTGGATTTTATTATGATTCTGAGAATGGAATAATTATCCCAGTATCATGCGGTCATGGATTATTTTTCCAAAACCATTACCTTAGCCATGCCTAACGTACTCCCAGTCATGTAGTAGGAAATGATTTTGTACAAATGGATGGATATTATTTCTTATGTTCATTCTAAGAGGCTTATTTTGAGGGGTTGCAAGTCTTATCTTGCTTATATTTGTGATACTAGTATGAAGAGTCCGTTACTAGACTTTGTTCCCATTATTTATGAGTTTCCTGATGTGTTCCCTACTAACCTGCCTGGTATTTCCCCTACCTGTGAGATTGAATTTGATATTAACCTCGAGCCTAGCATCCAACCTATTTCTATGGAACCTTACCATATGGCTTTTGCCGAGCTTAACAAGCTAAATTTTCAGCTTTAGGATCATTTTGGTAACGGTTTTATTAGACTGAGTATGTCTCCTAGGGGAGATCCTTTATTGTTTATGACGAATAAAGATGGCTCTATGCACATGTGTATTGATTATAGGTAGCTTAATAATGTGATAGTGAATAGTTATCATATCCTTGCATTGATGATATATTTAACCATCTTTAAGGAGCAATGATGTTTTCTAAGATTGATTTAAGATCTAGTTCCTATCAGTTGAGGATTCGGGTTGAGGATATCCCAAAGACAGCCTTAGGACACATTATAGTCATTATGAGTTCCTATTGATGTGTTTTGGGTAAACTAATTCCCCAACTACATTCATGGATTCGATGAACTGAGTATTCAGGCCTTATTTGGATTCCTTTGCGATTGTGTTCATTGATGAACATCCTTGTGTATTCTTGGAGTAGAGAGGAGCACACACAATATTTGAATAGTGTGCTCCAAACTTTGAGAGATTGCATTTTGTTATAAGTTCTCTAAGTGTGAGTTTTAGCTTGAGCCAGTGATATTCGTTAGACATATGGTGTCTAAGGATGGTATTTTGAAAGACCCTGCCAATATTGAGACGATTCATGATTGGTCTAGACCGGCATCTCTGACTGAGGTTTATAGATTTATTGGTTTGGCCAGTTATTATAGATGATTCATCGAGGGTTTGGATATTATTTTAGCCCCTATGACTAGATTAACTCGGTAGGAGGTCCCTTTCTGATGGTTTGAGAGGTGTGAGTTAGGCTTTGGAAAGCTCAAGGATTTCCTTACTTCACCCCTATTTTATCTCTTTCTATTGAGGTTGAGGGATTCACCATATTTTGTGATACTTTTTGTGTCATTTTGGGTTATGTATTGATGCAGCAGGGCCGTGTCATTACTTATGCTTCTAAACAATGTAAGGTGTACGAGACCAACTACCCCACTTATGATTTAGAGTTGGCGGCGGTATCTTTTGTGCTTAATATTTGGAGGAATTATCTATATGTCTTGCATTTTGAGATTTTCACCGATCATCACAATCTTTAGCATCTTATGACCCAGAGAGAGCTTAACATCAATATCAAAATCTTTATTGGATGATGAAATAGCCACAAATAAAGAACAAAAATAAAACTGGTACCATCTCACAAATAGGTTATACTGGAAGAGATAGCCAAAACAAAATCTTCATAACCCAGAAGGCAAGTCTAAGGATCTCAAACTTAAAAATAGGCAACATAACTAAATTACCGACTCAAAATCTACAAAAACCATGGAAGGTCACTTACATTTGATATCACAACACATCCTCAAAGTTAATTTAATACAGCTAATCAAGAGGGAACATAGTCAACCTCGCTGGCGCTAGGGCAAAGAAATCATCAAATTGGGATATATCAGACACCAAATAGTATCACAATAAAATAAAAGTCTAACCCAAAAATACTTGTCTATATAGCTGCCTAGCGAGAATCATATTCATCATGTAACACTATCTAGTCATAACATCAATTAATATCAACATATTGAATATACGGTATAAAATGAATATCAATATCATATACCACTCAATGGCCACAATAGGGCCAATGTGCCAAGATAAATGGGACTCAAACCCATAACCACACACATAGGGGAAAAACATCAATATAGATATACTCTATCCACTACTAAAAGAAATAAACAATGGAGTAGTAACATAATAATGAATTCAACAATAAGGCACATAATGCCCGATATAAATTCATCAAAGCATATAATCATCACTGGGTATGAAAACCCCTATACACATAATAAGAGATAAATTTGGGAAATAAAAGGACACACACACCAATCATGGTGACATTCATAGTTACATGCCTAATAGGCATAGGAAAATAAATCTGAACTGGTATAACTCAGACCAATTGACTCAATCATCAACTTAGGTTCTAAGTGCACTATCTCTAACTGAAGATTCCACAACATCATAAGCTGGTCTAAAGAAGCTAAATGACTGGAATCTCATGTTAGGGACACTCCTTAGACTAGTAGTCAGTCTCTCTGTAGTTGTAGAAATTCCTGAAGCATTAATATAGAGAGAACACAAAGTGAGACCAAATGGATGGCCAACTGACACTAAGAGAAATTCACAAAATTATGTCAAAACATCCAAAATCACAACCTGTCTTAGAAACTCTAGGTTGGCGGGGAATACATGCTAACTCTAGTTGATCATATATCTCATACCAAGGGCATTCTCTATACCAATGTCTCATCAAAACACAACCAAACTAAAATCCTTGAATACTTTGAGATACTGTCCCTCATAATCCAAAATGGTCGCCATGTCCCAAAGAACCATACCATACTCCATATGTCTGATGGGGACTATTCCTAAAACCTTTTTGGTTACAGGCGAGGATCTTCTAAATCCATCTTTCACCTTTTAGTCCAATGCTGCACTAAAATTTTAGAAATGCATGTTGGATTCTCATCTACATCTATTAATACTAACACATTATCCATCAGGGATAGAATAAAGTTAAAGAATGTGTTCAAGGTTTATAGGAATGAGGACACACGATAAGGAGTTATGAAGTACATTTCCTAAAATGTCACTGTAGCCTCTCTAAGATAGGTTACAGAAGTCTCTACACTGATCCACATGACTCTACTAACACTTAGCTCTTGTACTAATACACCAATGAAACCTAGGCTCTGATACCATTTTATCACGACCCATCTTCTCAGGTCATGATGGTGCCTACCATAACCCACCAGTAGGAAAACCAAACTATAGTTTGGAATGAGTAGTAATAAACTACTAAAAAATATAAGGAAAAGAATGTAAAATACATAAAATAAAGATTAATAAATAGAAGAATCCTAAAATATGTGGTATCAGTACAAGAGCTTCTAATATAAAATAAGTAAAAAAGTGAAATATCAAGAGAAATACAATGATACAACTTATATCCAAATAAAACTTAGACACAAGTCTAATACATAAGAGAGAAATAAGTAATGCTCCATACGTTAGGATCTCTCTCTAAGTCTCTAAACCAGGGCTGCTTTGCATGATGCACACATCAACGACGATAACTCGTACTATGATCTGCAGGTTGCGGAAGTGTAGTATGAGTACCAAATAAATAGTACTTAGTAGGCTACTACCATCTAAGCTCCAAAGATAATACAATATATACAACATATAAATAGAATAGAAACTACACCCAAGAATCCAAAAATCATATGACAAGTCAATGTGATAATAAAGAACAACTATCCTATTTATGTCTAAGAGTCTAACATAATAAAACTAAGGAAGTATCAGGGTGAATTATCCTATTATAGATACATCTAATGTACGTCAATGCTATACTGTATATCCCAGGTCAATAAACAAATAAAGAGCGAAAGAAAAATATATATATAGTAATATACAAGGCAAAGAAATAACTATACAACATAAACAACGAAGGAAAGGATATATGGTAGTATTATACGTTCATATAGATAGATATATGTATAGGTATAAATACATATAAACATGAGGTTATCTCAAAGCATAACCTATATCATCATATTCTCATTTTGAGACCTCACTATAATAGAATTAGGATTTAAATACTATCATACTCAAGGGTTTTATTCCACATGGCTATACATGAAATTATCATGCATAATAATGCAATCATTAGATAGGAGAGGTCAAAGACATAGCTCAAATCCTAATATCAAATTAAAGACTAATTTGTCATAAGCTAGACATAATAATGATAATAAGAACGATAACAACAATATCAATAACAATATGAATAGCTGGCTTCTCCGAACAACCAAATACCTAGCCGAGCCTATGTGTACCCCACCGCCCCAGGCTCAGAAGGTCCAATTAACATACAATAACACAAGGCATATTCTTTACCCATATCTATGCAACAGTCCTATATCGATTGATAACATAGGTATATAATGGTGATAGGCAATGCACATGTTGGAATGCATGCAAATTACATAATAAATATCACAAATCATCATAACTATCCTCATCAGGACCATCATCATTTTAATCAACCTTCGGCCTTACTGGGTATCAACATATCATCAATATATCCTTCGGCCTTGTCGAGTATCAACATCATCATAAAGTATTATCCATTCTTGTCGGGTATAAATATCATTATAATAGTATCCTCCCAACTTACTGGGTAACAATACTATCACAATAGTAACCTCTGATTTACCGGGTATCAATATCATCATAATAGTATTCTCTGACCTTGCTGGGTATCAATATCATCACAATAGTATCCTTTGGTATTATTGAGTATCAATATCATCAAAATTACCATTACTGAATAAGATACACTAAATACTCATAAACATACACATATCACCATAGAATATCTATCTAGTTAATACTTCATAACTACTCCTTATTAGTTAACCAACACTTATTAAAATAGAATCACTAGTTTACTAGTCATCACATAACCTCTAGTTCTTAGCCTAAACATTATCTTTCACATAATCCTTACTCACGGGATAGAAACTAACCACTATTTATTAATTAGCCAACATCTGTCATTAAGTCAAGATTCATCACTAGACCAAATCCGCCTTTCATTCACCATTCATTATTCTCAACTAATCATCCTATATCTGGTAATAATTTCTAGACAACACCTTACTACTTGTCACCTAACCATCTTTTATAAACTGTCACCATTTATTAACTAACCATCATTAGCTACCATGTTTCAACTAAGCAAAATTCATTAACTAATGCATTAGATTCATAGCCATCAAGTGCTATAGTCCCTTAATAGACAACTAGTTACCATATAGCTTAACCATCTTATAAGAAGAGAAGTCATAAGATTAAATTTAAGATATAATCATATTATTTATAATGAAAAATAATCATGAACGTACCAAATCTATGCATGCCATCACCAGTATTTAATCAGTGGAATAATAAGCATTATACTGCATCTTCCTCCATCCCATACCAAAGAGGTGTGTACAAACATATACATATTCATATTATTAAACTGTATTCACATCATTTATAATGATAAACAGTTCTTGACTATTCAATCAATATCATAACATGGCTCTTGGCCTATTAATTTATCAAAAATAATCACAACATCACAATCATGTACTTAGGCCCATATATATACGAGACTCATATCAATAATCATATTTATAAGCCATAGCATATCTCTAATCATCTCACATATAGGTGGTTTATCACATATATGAGGCATAATATTAATAAGCATGTAATCATCTCTCAGACAAGAGGCATCTCACATTTAAGAGGCATAAAATAGATAGACATATAATCATTTCTCACATCTAGGAGGCATAATATATATATACATGTAACCATCTATAGGATATCTTGTATCAATAGGTCATGAATGAGGAATATCATGTCTCTAGGCCAATTTACATATCCAATAGGAATATCATCTCTATAAGTACAACAATCATGACTAAAGAAGATAGTAACTCTATAGGCCAATCATAAAGTCTAAGAGGAAATAGCATCTCTACAGGCCAATTATTAAGTCTAATAGAAAATAGCATCTCCATAGGCCACATAACTTATCTAGGAGGAATATCATCTCTAAATGCCCAATATCACTTCCATAAGGAGTATCATAACCATAACTTAATACTAAGTCCATAAGACTTAACACAAGCTTAGGCCTAAGTGGGCTAAATGATCCCACTTCTAATCCACAATTTTCCTTATTAGGCATCCTATGCCCAAAACTACGCCAAGGTATCTATTTCATCTTCTACATGTCAAGTAGGCCATATTCAGGCCTAATATAGAAGCTTCAATTAGAAACAAGGGTACTCAAGTCAACTCTACCCAATTTACGGTTTCAAGACTACTACACTAGCCTAATAAAATTATTCTTCAAAAGCTTAAAATATATTACAAACATAGAATTATATCGTATCCATTCTATAAATTATCTACACTAAAGAAGGAAGGCAATAGGATACAAAAGGGTTATAAATATGCTATCTTATGCGTCCAAAATCCTCATCTAATCCCCAAACATCAATATTTCAAGGCCAAGTTATCCTACTCATAATCAAGCCTAACATCTATATTTACACACAACATATATCATATATCATCTATGAATAAAAGCAGATAGAAGAGTACCTCAAGACCAAACAGCAAAACCTCACTTAATATGCCATATGCTGGTCTTCAATTTACAATCTTCAAACTGCCATCACACTCTCAAAACCACAATCTACTCATCAATACGAGTCTAATGATACCCATATTACACTATTATGATTCAGGTCCAAAAATAACACCAAAATCCTAAGTGGGTCCCACTTACAGAAAATGAGTTTTCCAGACTAACCCAATGTTGACATATGAATAAAGAATCATCAAAGAATGGGTGAAAACTAAGCAAACTTTGGGCTAAAATCAATCCCTAAGTTAAATTAGGGTTTGGGGCCAAAACTAAGAAATTGTAGCATGAAATCAAGAGATTCTTACCTTGATCTTGAAGATAGTCCTGATCAATGACCAATTTTGAGTTATCACACTCATTTTGGGGTTTCTAGATCTAAATGGTGAAGAGGAAATGCCTAAACATATATTGGGGCCTTTATTTAGCCCCTATAGATACTCAGATATCACAATCATAGTCCTATGGGCCGTGATCGCGCTACTTGCGATCCCACACTTTTGGCCGCGATCGTGGTTGCACTAGATGACAACAAACTCAAAAATAAGTTTTTGACCCTTGAAACTCATCCGAAATCCAAAGAACATGATTCAATAGTGCATTGTGAGTGTAAACCACATTTTAAATCAATTAGAATCATCAAAACATTCATCAGAGATCATTTAGACAAAAAGTGGGCCCATGCCTATAGTTTCATCACTTTTCATAAAATTCGCTCAATAGCCCAAAATAAGTTTGGGATCCTTAGGACATGAACCAATGGTCTCCCTAGATGTAAAATTAACATTTCAGATGTGATGGAAAAGTTATATTTTCAATTCTAGGTCGTTTTGACAAAATATGGGTCCCACACCCGCTCTTTCCAATTTTCAACTTTTAGACCAATAGGTCAATATAAGCTCGAGTGCATTGTGACCCAAACCAAAGGTCTACCTAGACTAAAATTGATATTTCAAATCTGCTGGAGCAGTTGAAATTTGTATTCGAGATTGTTTCACTGAAGTTTTTTTCTGGTGTCCTTTTCGAACTAATGAAAACTTTAAAATAGGGAATTGGCTCAAAATATCAAACAAATTGCTCGGTAATCGAGCCATCGGTCCCATTAAGTCATCAATGACTTGGGGAAGCTATGAGAAACTTAAACTATAAAGGTAAGCATAAATATGGAAAATGATTGAAAGGGTCATTACATCAGAGAATTGAGATGATCTCGACCAATGTCAGAGCTAGAAGCGGCACCCCATAGGTGCAAGATCTTGAGAAGTGGAAACTGATACCCCTTTTTCCCAAGCGGCAATAATTATGGGGAACTCCTATTGCATGTGACCCAATTAACCATATTTAAAACACCAATTCTTTCCTTTCTCACAATAACAATGGTGACATCGACCACAAAACTGACAAAAAGGATAGGTGAGTGAGGATTGGACCCTACTAACCTAATGTTGGGCATCTTGTGCCCTATGAGAAATACAATTGTACAAATTCCCGCCTCCCAATGGGTTTAGGTATAGAGCACTAGCTGAGGAATAGAGGCTAGGACCCACCCAATACTTCGCCTTAGACCACTTTCTACCAACTTGAGCCAACAGAGCAAAGGAGGATGGAACCCACCATTTTGAGGTGACAGAAAAAAGTGTCACCCCCAAAAGTAGATTTATTAGGAATAGGTGAAACCCTTCGAGGACAGTAGAATACCACGACCCTTGACCGAGTCTGAATCCCAAAAATTGGATGAGCTTTATCCATATTGCCCTTAGTAGGGATAGAAGGGCTCGCCTGAATATCATATTTTCTGAGATACATAATTTGAAAGATGAGCAAGCAAAAATTAGAGGAATCCAAGACCTCAGACTATATATAGCTTGAGATTGAAACACAAGAAAGGAAAACATTCCTAAATTTCTCACAACCCCTCTTTTATAAGTGTGGTGCACTACACACCCATAAAAGGTGGTAACCTAAAAAGGGAAAATCACGGCTTGCCCTCACAGGAACCTCAAGAAATCCACTATAATCAATCTCCTAATTACAATCTAGATTTCACCCCACATCTAGGCTTCTTTCACTTGTAGCAACCCTACTACAAGATCATCTTGATAGTGTTATTGAGCACCCTCTCTATATTGATTAGTTTTAATCAGTAACAAACTTAGGCAGCTCTACCTAAGTACTCATAAAAGAAAGAACTACTTTTATAACATGAGTAGTTTAATTATAATTCAGTACTCACTTAAGAACAAATTTAATTAAAGCTCTCATAAATACCTAAGATCTTGAGTATTGTTAAAATGGGGTTTTTCAATCTTTTTCCACTCTTTTTAATATTCAAAAACCCTCTTGATGAAGAGGTGTGTCTTTAATTTTATAGAGTAGTGATGATTAGGGCTGAAAGATCATTATGCCAGCTGTCCTAATCAGTACAAAATAGCACCTGCAAGTTTGTTACAAAAGATGATAAAATTATATAGACAATGCATGCCAGTTGTATTGTATCTTGCACATCCATAGACCTGGTCGATTGTAGTTAGCTTATCATTATCAAAACTACAGATAAAAATTATGAAACACTAAAGATATTTTAAGTCATGGGTTATGATTTTGGAAAAGGAGAAATGTCCAAACTGCCCTTATGAAAAGACTAAAATTTGTTGCCCAGTCACTATGGGTGACCTTACAACTCATAGGGTCACCCTACAACTCATATTATCCATTCATAGGCTAGAAAGTGTCCTTAGGCTCACACATTGTTGACACTACTACTTGAGCCCTACAACTCGTAATTAGACTCATAGGGTCAGTCGTAGTCAACTCAGAAACCATTTGGGCAAACACTAGACACCCAACAACTTGGATAACACAACTCGTAATGAGTCTTTATGACTTACTAGGGGACAATCATAATCAAGGGTTATCTTCATTGGTCACCCTATTACTTAGGTTCTAAGACCCATAATGACACCCTACGACTCGTAGGGAGAGTCATAGTCAGGGAAGTGAGCTTAAAACTCAAAAAAAATTCAAGGACCAAAATTTGGGTTGTTTCATTTGAATACCTTGAGAATGACCCTTTGATTCAATATTGAGGAACCTTGGAATTTAATGTTTATGGCGATGATGTCATTAGAAATAATGCTCATGGACTGATGGATTAGATTGTGACTTATGTTGTGATGAGCTATGGACATGTTGCGATAAGTTATTGATTATGCCATGTATAAGCTATATATTATGCAACGATAAGTCCTTGACCTTGCTATTGATAAGTATAGCCCATGCTATTACTTATGAATCTGATCATTCTAAACAATCGTGGTTGTAATCATGCTAAAGAACATCCTAATCAATGATGTTAATAATTGTGTTATTAGTTTTCCTAGAAGTCATGCTTATTAATTATATGGGAAGTTAAGTTATTAATTGTGCTAGAAATCATGATGCTTTACTATATTAGCACTTATGACATTGATTATTCCTAGTTTAATTTCAAAAGATGATGGTTGGTATTGATGATACCTGGTTTAATTTCAAAAGATGATTATGATGTTGATTATACCCAATTCAATTTTGGAAGATGACTATGATGATTATATACCTTGTTCAATTCTAAAAGATGATGGTTGATATTTATCATACTTGATTAAATTCTTGAAGATAATGATGATGTTGATTTTACTCAGTTTGATTGAAGGATTATTATGATGATACATTGTTACCCAACAAGGCCGGAGGATGATTATGTCGATGTACCTATGTGTACATCTACCGGTTTGAGTTTGGCTTATTATTGTTATATTATTATTAAAAATATATTTATACATATATAAGTTGGGTATGATGTTGATATTATGGATGCCCATTATAGCCCAAAAATAATAAATGATCATAAGTTGGTATAGTTGATTATTAGTGATAAATAAAAATTAGTGGTGGATATTGGTTAAGTGACTAATCATGACTAGTTGATAAACGAGGATTAGTTGGCAAAGGATGAATAGTGATAATAAATATTGTTTAAGCGATAAATAATGACTAGAGGTTATATGATGACTACTAATTAATTGAATTAGTTATTAAGAGATGGTTATCTAATAAATGGTGACTGGTGATTGATCGATTGATGATAAATTGTGGAGTAATGGTTAAATAATGAGTTGTTTATTTGTAAGAGATAGACAGTTTCTTTATTCTATCTTTTAGTGTACTCTCCAATCGTATAGGAGTATGTGATGAGTTATTTACTTCCCACACCAATTGGTGTATGGGAGCCAATTTTGTAGTCTGTGATTACTTGTGTAATGTCTCTTGATGTATTATTATTTTGATTTGTTTACTTATATTGCACGACAATGTTGGTATATGTTGATGTCTTGTGTTATATTGGTATTCTGGTGTAATTACTTATATTGTTATTCTGGTTAAATTACTTGTTATGTACAACAGTATTGGAGATGATTCAAGTTCATTTGTGTACCTTGACTTATTTATGATATCTTGCATCTTATCATACTTATATCATAATTTAGTTCAGTTGGCCAATAATGCCTACTGAGTACCTATTATTTTAGTACTCATAGTCCACTCTGTATGCTTTTGGCATAGATTCAAGTATTATCTATCGCTATTGATCATTGATTGTGCTATGTTGATATCCAGAAAAAGGGTGAGCTCTTAGAGTCAAAATCACCTATTTCCTTTTATCTTTTGAAATTCAGTCTTTAGTTATCGACATAGATGTTGTTGACTATTCTTTGTCTTGAGTTGTATTATTATTAGATGCTATTGTATTGGCTCTACTAGGTCGTGGGATGATATCTTGTATTAACTATATTTTATAGGTAGAATGTTTTACCTATTTATAAGTAGTGTTGTAGATTTTTGCCTAAATTGGAAATTTTCCACCAAGTTCACCCATTTCTTTTATCTTTGGTTTATGATTTGGTTTACGTACTAGTGGGATAAAGTATGTGCTATCATGATTCATAAATTGGGTCTTGACGGTGCATCTATCATCTTATTTGGGTTTACAATTCAAAGTTTCATACCTCAACTCTTGAGTTAGTTCCAGTGGTAAATGAGTTTCCAAAAGCGTTTCCTATAGATCTTCCTAGAGTTCCTCCTAAATAGGAAATTAACTTCACAATATATCTCCTTCCAGATCCTGTTTATTTCAATTCCACCATACAGAATGGCTTCAGTTGAGTTTCAGAAATTAAAGGTATAATTAAAAGACCTTCTAGCCAAGGGTTTTACATGACCTAGCATATCTTTATAGGGTGATCCACTTCTCTTCGTGCACAAGAAAAATGGTTCTCTCCAATTTTTCATCGATTATCACTAGTTGAACAAACTCATAGTCAAGAATAAGTATCTCATTCCTAGGATTAATGACTTGTTCATCAAACGTTAGGGTGGTAATTGTATTTTTAAGATAGGCCTCGGATATGGTTTTCATCAACTAAGAATCAAAGAGTGTGACATTTCGAAGATAACTATTAGAACTCGATATAGTCACTTTGAATTTGTTGTTTTGTCTTTTAGACTAAAGAATGATCCTGCATCTTTTGTGGACTTAATGAATAAGGTGTTCAAGCAGTATTTGGACATATTAATCATTGTCTTTATTAGTTACATCCTTATTTATTCTCGGAGTAAGGATGAACATGTAAACCATTTGAGGATTATTTAAAGACTCTCAAAGATCACCAGTTACTCTCTAAGTACAGTAAGTGTGACTTTTGGTTGAAATCAGTAACATTCCTTAATTATATCATATTTTGTGTAGGCATTCGTATTAATTCTCAAAAGACCAATGCAGTGAGAAACTATGCTAAAACTATCTCTCCATCAGATATTAGATGTTTCTTAGGTTTAAATGGTTACTAATGTTGGTTTGTAAGGTACTTTCTTTTTTCCTTCCCCTATGTATGGATTGACTTAGATGAAATTCAAGTTTCAATGGTTTAATTCTTGGGAGAAGAGTTTTCAGGAGTTAAAGACCTACCTCCACTATAGTTTTGACTCTACCAGAGTGTTCAGATAGGTTTGTGGTTTATTATGATGCTTAGCTAGCCTTGGTTGCGTGCTGAAGTAGCTTGGAATGTTTATAACATATGCCTATAAGAAACTCAAGCCTCATGAGAAGAGTTACTTGACTCATGATATTTAGTTGGCAACAATAGTTTTTGCCTTAATTATTTAGAGGAATTATCTATATGGGGTTCATATTGATGTTTTCACAGACTACATGAGCTTTCAGTATGTGTCCGATCAGAAAGATCTAAATGTTCATCAGAGGAGATGGCTAGAGTTGTTTAAGTATTATGATATAAGTGTCTTGTACTAATCAGGTAAATTCAATGTTCTGGATAATGATCTTAGTAGGTTATCGATTGAAATATTGCTCAAAGTGAAGATAAGAAGAAAAGTTACTTTGTGAGGTTCATCATGATTAGCGGGTTAGATTTCTAATGTTTGGTAATTTTCTAATTTATAGTAATAAGATTCCTTGGACGAATATGCAAACATTAAAGGCTACAAACCCTCACCTTTTACAGCTCAAAAGCCATATATTGTTTCAATTTATATATTGGATTTCCTTTTCAAAAGGGTAACACGTAGTACTCATTGATGGATTAATTACAATTTATGAGTAATGCAAAAAGGGTCTTTAACAAATAAAAGTGTAAATCTACCTACTCTACTGTTGCCCATTACCATAGAGAGTAGGGGACTAGAAAAAGGTTGAAATATTATAATAGGGAAATTAAGTATAAGTTTGCTAAATACACAAAAATGAACCTTCCAGTTAATACATATATGATTGGTACCAACCAAAGGTAATATCCTAGTTTATAAATGTTTATAATCTTCATTAATAGCCGAGGTAAAGGAAAAACAAGGTAGTGATCCTAATTTTCTTTTATTGAAAGAAGGGGTCCAAAGTTAAAATATTGAGGTTTTCTTCCAAGGAGGACATGGTGTTCTTTATTGTCTAGGTAGACTATGTGTTCCATATGTGGATGACTTGAGACAATGTATGCTAATAGAAGCTCATAGTTGGTATTATATTCACCCAAGAGCCACTAAGATATATTGTGATCTATATAAAGTTTATTAGTGGAATGGCATGAAGAAGCATATCACAGAATTTGTGGCCAAGTGTCCGAATTGCCAGCAGGTTAAGGTTGAGCACTAGAAGCCTAGTGGTACGCTTCAAGATATAAATATTCCTACATAGAAGTGGAAAATAGTGAACATGGACTTCATTATAGAGTTTCCTGGACTCGTGACATGATTTTATTTAGATTATAATGGACAGAATGACTAAGTCAACCTATTTCCTTACAATTAACACTTCAAATTCATGTGAGGATTATGTTACACTCTACCTTAGAGAGTTAATTAAATTTCATGGACTCCACTTATCTATCATTCTTGATAGGGTTACTCAGTTTACCTCTCAATTCTAAAATAATTTTCAGAAGTGTCTTGGGACCCAGGTTTTTCTCAACATGATTTTCACCAAAAGAAAGATGGATAGGTAGAGAGAACCAAGTAAGATTTTCACCTAAAGAAAGATATCTAGACCATTCAGACCTTAAAAGACATATTTAGAGTATTTGTTGTTTATTTGAAGGGTATTTGGGATGGTTATTTTCCTTTGATTGATTTTTCTTATAATCAAAACTATCACTCTAGTATTTAGACAGACCTGTTCGAAGAACTTTATGGTAGGAGGTTTAGGTTACCTATTAGATAAGTTGAAGTTGCAGAAGCTACCTTTATAGGGACAAATTATGTTAATAAGTATATGGAGAATGTTTAGATAATTAGAGAAAGGCTGGAAATAGCTCATAGTCGTTAGAAGTCCTACCCAGATGTGAGGAGAAGGAAGATTGGGTTTGATATTGGTAATATTGTCTATTTAAAGGTTTCACCCATGTAAGGGGTGAAGAAATTTGGCAAGAAAGGAAAGCTCAATCCCCGCTATGTTGGTACTTATAAGACTGTGGATTGTTTTTGCTATGTAGCCTATGAGTTAGAGTTTTTTGTAGACTTAACATTAATGCATTCGATTTTCCATGCGTCCTTATTAAAGAAATGCATTGATTATCCCCCATAGGTTATGTCCTTAGAGAGTGTGGGTGTGACATATAGTCTCTCTTATGAGGAGGTCTCAATGAGATTCTTGACCGCCTGATTCATAAGTTAAGGAATAAGAAAGTTGCTTTATAAAAGGTTCTTTGGTGGAACTAGTTAGCTGAGAGTTACTTGGAAGCAAAGGCGGATATGATAGATATGTACCCTCATCTTTTACCTTCGAACTTAGTTACACCTTGAGATAATAGTTTCCTTTTATTAAATATTTCTATTTTGTGTCACCTAGTTACTTTCTTGTCATACATGCATTCACGAGTTCAATTCATCCCACATTTACTATTTAGACTCGGTATCATGTCAATATTCATATCTTAGAGATTCATTGTTGGGATTAGAACTCTTTCCCTAAATTTTTAGCTCAGTGAATTTTCATTTAGGGATGAATAACCTCAAGGGGGGAGATATTGTGACACCCCAAAAATATAAGCTAAGATTAGAACCATGAATCAAAGTACATGTAGAATAAAATAACTTGTTTTTATATTATGAGGAATGATTTATCCATGTATTAAGTCTACAAGTAACTACTAGTGTATGGCCAAGTCAAAACCTTCCTTACCTATTGATTCCCTAAGAATAATCTTGTTATATTCAACTTTAATTAAGTATAAATCCTAGATTTTATATTATTTTTAAGATAAAGACCTACCTAATAAAAGGTCTTGGAGTATCCTTTCCAACAATTCTAGTTTTACCTTAATCCAGTATTAGAGTAAAATTTTATGGCCATTTTAGTGAAACAATATCAAACAGTGAGAACCTACGAGTGTAGGTAAGATCATTGTTACATTTTACGATCGTACAATAGCCTCATCTACTTGAAAAAATCCCAAAAATATGAAAGTTGAATAGTATATCTTCCAACCATGATAGATAACCCTTACCATGATTAGAAACCACAATCTTAAGTACGATCTTGACTTCTAAATTTGATACCGGTTGGAAGCTACAACCTATTAACCAAGGTAATATCATAGGTATATCCCTTATTTGTACAACGAATTGTATGATGAATTCTAGAGAGCCATAAATCAGCCACTCAACCACGAACACCTCCCACGATCGTAGGTGTATCCCATGATGATGTAAATATCTTGTACATCTCTTCCATCTGCTTTTTACAATTATGTTTTATAAGGAGTAACCCCGTCTTTTCACACTATTTAATCATCTAGAAAATGTAATTTAATCTGCCTCAAGGGTAATTATTAAGGTTAATACTGCCATAATCCCTCATTTGTTAGAAAAACATTCGAAACTTAGCATTTACAAAGAAAGAAGTTATTTCTCTTCTTTAGGACAACTAGGATTCATCTTCTTCAAGCTTCTAATTTGAAAGATTTATTAAGTTTTTTGATCTACAGGTATATGTGATTTCATCAGTGATCTCATTTCACCCATTGAGTTCAAAATTAACTCAATTTCTCAGCCTAATTCCTTCCTAAGAGCGTAGTGTTCATGCGTGTTGTGAACTTCTTGATATTCTAGTTTCTTGTTCTTATTGAGATATAAACCCATGTTTTAACATGAATTTTAGGACCATTACATGCTCAAAATTATAAACCATAATCATATTGTGAAATTTAGGATTGTTGGACTTGACTTTTTAAATTTCTAAATTAATTAAGTTAATACAATTTTCATAATAGTAGCGTTCTGAGATGGTGATTATGAACACTCGATGACCTATAATTTCATTCATATACTAATTATTATTATGTCCTCCAGTTTACATATTTTGAATGCTCTCAGATAATGCATTTATTTTTGTTCTTCATAATATTACTATTATTGAGCATTTCAGTTATCAGTGTCATTTAGTTGGGAGTAGTACTTAGCAATAAGTGAACGAAGAGATGAAGTCTCACTCGTCAGTTAGGATACGACCTTTAGTAGAATTCCACAAGTCGTATAACTACGATGTCACCATAGGTTTTAAGGGGTCACGCATCATACCAAGCTTGAAACCTTAGTCCTTTTAGATATCAGTTTAGAATATCTATGTCAATCAGTGTTCATACCCTTGCTAAGGTACTAAACACCCTTCTATATAGGGTTATAGGTTGGACCACAATTAGCTTATATTGGGGTATGTTCACTAATATTAGCTCCCATAGTCCATAGTGTATAGTTTAGATTTAGATACTTATACGACCTTGTATTTAGTTTTTTGGCTTATTATATGGTACAAGTTTATTACTTGGTATTGCATTAGTTTACCATCCTTGGTCTTGCATTAGTCTACTATGTGACATGCATCATGTTTTTTTTATATATATTATTTCGCATCAAACTTACTCAGTACTGTAATGCAAAAAAATACTCCCTGGACGCCACACGGTGCTTATGGTCTTGAAAGACCACAAGCTAAACCATAACCTGGTACCTATCATGACCAGTGAATGATAATAACAAAATACACATGTGCATAATAACTGAATATGCCTTAAGGTTTTAAATTTGGAACTAATACAACTGAAAACCCAAAAGTCTGAAACATATGTAAAATTATTAAAAACCTGACTGAAAAGACCAATAGCTGTTGACTGTCTAAAATGTCTGAAAGCCTTTAATACTGTCTGAAAGAGAGTTGATGGGATAGGCCCCAACGAACTCCAACTATATAATTGAAATAAAATACTAAAATGAAATAAAATAACAACCATTTCCTCGATAGCTGAGGACTCACCACTGTTGTTGCTAATACATTGGAATGTCTAAGTACGATCGGGAACCTGAGTGTCTAAACCTATGATATTAAACATAAAATCATAAGAAATGAGTATGCGGCCAGTACTTTAAATGTACTAGCATGCTAGATGAGGTTAGGCTAATATGCATGGGTTCATGTGCATGAATAATAACTGACTGAATGAATAGCATGAGGTAACTGAATATAAATGTAAGAAAACTGTGAAATCTGAGAATCCATGACAAAGCATATAGTATGATTCTGAAATAGCCAATAAACTAAAATACTGACATACTGATAACTGAATAAATTGTAATTTTATGTTATACGGAAGCAAACATAAAACTTAACTCTGTACTGAATACTGGTTTAAGATTGTGGGAGCTATCATCTAACTGACATGCCCCAATATGAGCTAATTGGGGTCCAACCTGTGACCCAATTTGAAGGGTGTTAGTACCATGACATGGGTACTAACAATGGCTATGTGGATCCACTAAATTGATGTCCCGAAGGACCAGGGATCAAGCCTAATCTTCCGGGTAACCCTGAGAGAAAGTCAAGCCTAAAATGATGATTGACTCCTTATATCTTATGCTGGCTATATAGTTTTGGAAATTCAGGACTACTACTAATGGATCTACCAAACTGATAGGGAATTCTCCATCCCTATATTCGCTTAGTACCAAATCCAACTTCTAACTGAAAGACACAAAACTCTGGACTGATCTGAGTATAACTGAATATGATAACTGACTTAACTGATGACGATCATGGTCTATTTGAAACCATTCTAAAATTATAAAGACTAAGTAAACAACTAATTTTTTCAGTTTGGATAACCCCCAGGACTCGATAGTAATAACAACAGATTCATACTAAAGCTTTAAGGACAAGATAAGTAGTCATTATTCAAAACTCATTCATCTAGGCTATTCATCAAACACGTAGGAGACATGAATTTAAACAAAGAAATATCTTTAAACATGATGAAATAGAATGATCATATGACAAAGTCATAAACTGAGGATTTATTATTAAATCTCATGAACATGATATGCAAACCCCAATATTTAAAACATACTATAATGCATTCCACTTGAAACAATTTATAAACTTAGCTTGAAATTTAAATGGTAAGAAATTCATGGACTTAAGCATGGAAATGAGTGAAATATGTGGAAATAGCATAATTGCAATACTAAAACCATATTTAGGTATTTAATAATCAAATTCCATGCTTCAAATGTGCAAGGGCTGCTTTCAATGAAAATAGATTGTAAACATTATGTATAATCAAAATTCATAAGAGTTTCATGGCGATAAATTATTTTAAACATGTAATTTCACAATCTAAAATATAAAAGATGGATTCATGGACTCCATGGGTGAAAAGGGGCCCATGGATGAACATCTAACATACCTCAAAATCTTAAACATTTAAAGAGAATAACTTTTCTTGAGAGTTCTTGAATGGTGATGCTTGGATTCTCGAATTTTTTTTAAAGAAAGGGCTTGAATCTTGTTCTTGGGGAAATATCTTGATAGAAATCCTACTTTAAATGTTTAGGATAAATGAGAAGTTATATTGTTAAAGTTTAAGGAATTAGGGGTTAAAAAAGGTGGAAAAAGACCCAAAAATCTTATTAAAATCGTCATTACGTTGTTGAACGGGTCCGGTTGACAGTTTGGGTGACGGACCGTCACTCTGGTGACAGACTATCACTCAAACCATTATTTTATTGCCATAAAATGAGATCACTACCTGAGGTTGATGGCCTGGATTGACAGTCCATCACTGGCTTGACGGTCCATCAACATGGCCGTCGCACCTCAGCACTCGGATAACTCTTTGTTAAAATGGGCATAACCTTTTACCCCGTTATGAGATTAAGGTAAAATTGGTATCGTTGGAAAGCTAATTCAATTATCTACTATTGGTAGGTCATGATCTCAAAAATTCTTAGTTAAACAAAAGATATGCTTAGTTGAAGTTGACCATAGCAACATACTTCTCAATAACTCAATCGATAAAGGATTTTGGATTTGTGTGATAGATAGAAGTTATTTGAGGCATTAATATAACTCAAACTCGCTCATAAATATACCAAAGAACTATAGTTTATTTCTCATGAGCTTGAAGAATGGTTCTAATATTGGTTTAGATTCTCAGGGTATTACAATATCTCCTGCTTAGGAACATTCGTCCTCAATTGAGGTTGGTTAAGCTGAGAACACTGAGGAATTGAGGTTACATGCAGAATATACATGCTGAAAATGTGATTACATGACTGTTTCTGGAACATGACACATTATTGAACTGGTTTCATGAATGCATGAATGGATGAGAATGATATGCAGATGGAACTAAATATGGAAATTAGAAATTTTACAAAAAATTGTATCTTAAGATGAGTCTGAGTTTGTGGAGAAAAGATGAGGGTACTTGGTTCATATATCTCCTTTTACTTCCCAAGTGTCTCCCTTAACGGACTTGTTTTGCCAAAGAACTTTGAACAAGGAAACTTCTTTGTTCCTTAGTCTATAAATCTGGCAATCAAGGATCATGACTGGAATTTCTTCATAATAAAGGCTATTTTGAACATATAAGCTTTCTAAAGTAAAAACTATAGCTAGGTCACCAATACACTTCTTCAACAAAGAGATATACAATATTGGGTGAACTGAGGCTTAATCTGTAGGCAACTCGACCTCATAAGCTACCTTTCCAAAGTAGCTTAAGATTTTGTGAGGGCCAACATATTGGGAACTGAGTTTCCCCTTCTTACCAAACATCTTCACTCCCTTTATGGGAGAGATCTTCAGATAAATAAAATCTCCAATATCAAACTCAAGATCTCTTCTCCTCACATTAGTATAAGATTTCTGTCAATTTTGAGCTATCTTAGGCCTTTTCCTGATCAATTGAACTTTCTCCAACCATCAAACACCGAATCAGGCCTTACCAAAGCTGTGTTACCTACCTCAAACCATCGAATTGGAAATTTATATCTTCTCCCATATAGAGCCCCAAACGGAGCCATCTAAATAATGGAATGATAGCTGTTATTATAAGAGAACTCAATCAAAGGAAAGTGATCATTCCAAATAACCTTAAAATCAATAGCATATGCTCTCAACATGTCTTCTAGGGTCTAAGTGATCTTTTCTACCTCATCATCTGTCTGAGGGTGAAAGGCTACACGGAGGTGGACTTGGGTACAAAGACCTTTCTGAAAGACTTTCCAAAAGCTAGAGGTAAACTGAGTACCTTCATTAGAAATGATGGACAACGGGACTCCATAAAATCTAACCAAATCTCTAAGGTAGAGATTAGCATAGTCCTTATCTGAATAAGAAGTATGGACTGGCGAGAAATGGGATGATTTGGTCATCCTGTCCATAATGGCGTAAATTGAATCATGCTGACGACGAGTGCGAGGAAAACCTATCAAAAAGTCTATGTTCACTCTTCCCACTTCCAAGTGGGAATTATGAACTCCTCCATAGTCCCACTAGGCTTTTGATGCTCGACCTTAATTTGCTGAAAATTAGAGAACCTTGCTACAAACTTTGCAATATCCCTCTTTATACCACTCAACTAATAGATTTTCCGCAGTTCACAATTTATCTTTGTGGCCCCTTGATGAATAGAGTAACGCACACCATGCGTTTCTTAAAAAATTTATTATCTCAACTCATCTACACACGACACACACTGGGTATCCTGGTAACGCAACACACCATCTCCCCCTTAGGATAAAATCACTACTTTCTAATCTCTGACTGACTTCTTCAACTTAACCTAACTGGGATCCCTATCTTTCTTTTATTTCGCTTTGGAAGCCAAAGAAGATTCCAAATGATTTTGAACCCATACACTACCCTCAACTGAATCAACCTAACAAACACCTAATTTGGAAATCTTATGAACTTTCCTAACTAACGTCTTCTTATCATCCTCAAAATGAGAAATACTACCCATAGATAATCTATTAGGGCATCTGTCATTACATTATTCTTGCCTAGGTGGTAGAAAACACTCATATCATAGTATTTAAACAACTATAACCACCTTCTCTAATGGAGATTCAAATTTTTCTATGAAAATACATACTGTAAGCTTTATTATCCTTGAACACATCCGCTTGTACCCCATACAAATAGTGCCTCAAAATCTTTAAGGCAAACACAACTGCTGCTAAGTTAAGATCATGGGTAGGGCAATTCTTTTCATGGGGCTTATGATTTCTGGAAGAATAGGATATGAACTGACCCTTATGCATAAAAAAACAATCCAAACCAACTCTGGAAGCATTACAGTACACAACAAAACCCTTTGAACCATCAGCTAAGGTCAAAAGTAGGGTTAAGGTGAGTCGAGTCTTCAACTCCTGAAAACTCTTCTCATAAGGATTTGACTATTGAAACTTGACTTTCTTCTGAGTTAAACTGGACATGGGAGATGAAATAGATGAAAAAACTTCAACAAATCCTTGGTAATATCCAATCAAACTAAAGAAACTCCTGATATCTGACGAAGAGATGGGTCTGGACCAATTTCTCACAGCTTTAGTCTTTTGACATCTCTAATACGATCATTGGAAATAATATGGCCAAGGAAAGGTAATAATCTTTGCCATATCTCACACTTACTGAACTTAGGAAAAAACTTATGAGCTTTAAGAGTTTGCAATACAATTATAAGGTAGTTTGCATGATCGTTTTCACTATGGGAGTAGACAATATTATCATCGATGAAGACAATGACAAACATGTCCAAATACTACTTGAACACTCGATTCATCAATCCATAAAAGGATGCTGGGGCATTGGTTATACCGAAGGACATAAATAGAAACTTAAAATGACCATACCAAGTTTTGAAAGCTATTTTTGGAATGTCACATTCTTTGACTTTGAACTGATGATAGTCGGATCTGAGGTCTATCTTCGAAAAGTAACTATCACCCTAGACTTGGTTGAACAAGTCATCAATTCTGTGGAATGGATATTTATTATTGATGGTGACTTTGTTCAACTAACGATAATCGATACACATTATAAGAGAATCATCTTTCTTACCTACGATGGAGCACCCTATGGAAAAACACTGGGCCTAATGAATCCTTATCTAAGAGTTCTTTTAAATGTTCTTTCAACTATTTGCGTTCAGCTAGAGCCGTTCTATATGGTAGAATAGAGATAGGCTGGGTATCTGGAAGAAGGTTTATTTTGAAATCAATTTCCCTTTCGGGAAGATCTTTAGGGAACAAATCTCGAAATTCCCTTACTACTAAAACTGAATTAAGATTAGGAGTATTTGAATTAGAGTCTTTAACTTGACTAAGATGATAAATACACCCCTTGGATATCATTTTTCTTGCTCTAAGGTATGAAATAATCTGACCCTAAGCGCCATAGTATTACCCCTCTATTAAATGATTGGTTCATTTGGAAACTGAAAATAAACAACTCTATTTATACAATAAACTGAAGCATAGCATGAATGAAGCCCATCCATGCCAAGAATTACATAAAAATTCATTATCTCCAACTCTACCATATCTACTAAAGTGACTGTCTAAGATACAGTAACCAGGCAATTTCTGTATACACATCGGGCTAGGATAGACTTACCCACTAGGGTAGAAACTGAGAAAGAATCCGATAAGGTTTTAGGACTAACTACAAAATTGGCAGCTATATAGGGGGTTACAAAATAAAGGGAAGCTCCGAGGTGTAACAAAGCATATACATGTAAATGGAAGACCTGCAAAATACCCATAACAATGTCAAGAGAAGTTTCCTGATCCTATTGGGATTGAAGTGCATATAGTCTGTTCTGGTGCTGACCACTGGTGGAACTAAAGGTGATGCCCTGCTGAGTTGGGCGACCTGATGGAGTATAAGACAAATGGGACTGGCTCTGTTACCATAAATACCTTCCCTTCTAAGCAACTACCTAACACTCCCAGATCTGATAGTGTTGCTTTCCAAACCCAAAGCATACATACTGCCATCTCTACACTTACCCTGATGGTTTTTACCATATTTCTAGCAAAGATGATTTATGCAACCACTGTTTATACTGCCTTATGACTTAGAGACTGAAAAACTATCTTGATTGTCATTTCTCAACTTTGGCATAGGAGCACTAGCTAAAGATGGAGCCCGAGCTGAATATTTCTAATGAAATTAGGGATGGTTACCACCCTCTGACCTTGGCTGAGCAAAGTTTAAACTAACTATCTTAGCCTTTTTGTTCTCTTTTTCTCTCTCCTTAACCTTCTCCTCCTCAATCTACTGAGCATGGACCATAAGCCTAGATAAGTCCATCTCTTTAATCAACATTGTGATCCTACACTCCCTTGGATGAGCAAAGTTTAAACTAACTATCTTAGCCTTTTTGTTCTCTTTTTCTCTCTCCTTAACATTCTCCTCCTCAATCTACTGAGCATGGACCATAAGCCTAGATAAGTCCATCTCTTTAATCAACATTGTGATCCTACACTCCTTGACTACACTATCAGATACAGTAGATACAAACTTGCTCATCCTAGATCTGTTATCAGCCACCATATAAGGATCATACCTTGCCAGCTAAGTAAACATAAGCGAGTACTCTTTCACACTCATATTTCCCTACTTTAAGTTAATAAACTCCAACACCTTAGTTTTACTCAACTCCAAAGGAAAGAATCTATCTAGAAAGGTCATAGAAAACTCCTCTCATTCAATAGGCCCTGTATCTGTGCCTCTATCTCCCTTCTACTACTTATGTCTGGTGTGAGCTACATCCTGTAATTAGTAAGCAACTAACTCTATAGTCTCACTAAAATTCACACCCATAATATCAGTTACCTCTAAACCATTTCAAAGAATCCATGCAGATCCTCGTCGGACTTGGATCCCAAAAATAAAAGAGGATTCATTCTGGTAAAGTCTCGAATTCAAGTTGCAGTTGAATTAGCCACTGGATTAGCTGAGATAGCAGACTATTGATTATTCTGAGCTGCTACAAAGTGATCTAGATTAGTAAATGTATCTCTAAACTCATCATGAGAGACATGCTTATTCAGGGGATCTTCCTGAATAGGTGGAGGTGTGGGATGATTTCTATATCTTCTTTCGTTATTCTTTATGGGAGGTAAGTTCTATAAATGGAAAGAGAATAGAATTAGAAAGAGAGTTTAAATTAAACTCATGCTCATTTGCATGACATGAATATTGAAAGAAGGGAAACTTTTCCTAAAATTTATTATAGCCTCCTGAACATAAGTGTGGGGCACTTCACACCCATGCACAAGACTCTACTCAACATGACTTTTAGACTCCCTAGGACACTTTAAAATCTTAGGCTCTGATACCAAGTTTGTAATGCTACAAAAATACCCCCTGGAAGTTATATGAAGCTTACGGTCCCGAAAGACCACAAACTAACCCATGAACTAGTACCTATTGTAAGAACTAAATAATAATAGCAAAATAAACATGTGCAAAGTAACAGAATATGCCATGAGGTTTTAAATGTAAAAGTAATACAACTAAAAACCCAAAAGTCTGAAACATATGAAAAATTAGTAACAATCTTATTGAAAAGACCAACAACTGACTGACTATATAAAATATCTGAAAACCTCTAAAATTATCTGAAAGAGAGTTGATTTGACAGGCCCCAACTATCTCTAACTATCTAACTAAAATAAAATTCTAAATAAACTAAAATAACAACCATATCCTTGATAGATGAGGACTCGCCATTGTTGCTGCTACTGATGCATTGGAATGTGTAATATAATCGAGAACCTGAGCATCCCAACCTATGATATTAAAAATCATAACATAAGAAATGAGTATGCGATTATTACTTTAAATGTACTAGCATTCTAGATAAGGTTATTCTAATATGCATGGGTTCATGCCCATGAATAATAACTGACAAAATGAATAACATGAGGTAACAAAATATAAATACAAAAAATCTGTGAAATTTCAGAACATTACCAAGAATATAGTATGATTCTTAAATAGTCTGTTGCTAAAATACTGACATACTAATAACTAAATAATTGGTTACTATATGCTATGGTCAAGAAAATCTGAAACTAAACTTTGCATTGAATACTGGTTTGAAGCTTTGGGAGCTATCATCTAACCAACATGCCCCAATATAAGTTAATTGGGGTGCAACCTATGACCCCAGTTGAAAGGGTGACAGTACCGTGCCATAGGTACTAGTAATGGCTATGTGGATCCACTTAACCGATATCCCAAAGGACCAGGGTGTTAAGCCTAAACTGATGGGTGACCTCTGAGAGAAAGTCAAGCCTAAACTAATAGGTGACTCCGCATATCCTATGGTGGCTACGTAGTTTTAGAATCTCAGGAATTCTACTAATGACTCAACCTAATTGATGGGGAAACCACTATCCCTACATTCGCTCGGTGCTAAATCTTACTCCCAACTGAAAGATGCTGAACTCTGGACTGATCTGAGTATAACTTTATATAATAGCATACTAGACTGATGACGATTATGGTTTATTTGAAACAATTTTGAAACTACTAAGACTGAATAAAAAACAAAGTTTTGGGGTATTCATAACCCCCAAGACTCGATAACAATAACAACAGATCATACTAAATCTTTAAGGACAAGATAAGTAGTCATTATTCAAAAACCATTCATCTAGTCATTTCATCAAACACATGGGAGACATTAACTAAAACATGGAAATACCTTTAAACATGATGAGTGTAATGCCCCGAATCTAGTACCTGAAATATTACACGGTGCTCATGACCCCGAAGGACTATAAGCTAACCCATAACTTATATCTATACCTAAACATTGTATAATATACTGTATAAATGTAGAAATAAAGGCTGAAAGGCCATAAGGTTCAAAACTGATAAAATAATCTATGAATGATATGGTATCACAGTACCAAAACTAAACCTGAAATAAACTGTCTGAATATGATAGTTTGAAAAGCCTCTAACTGACTGAATTATTTGAATATGGAGTTGATGGGACATGTCTCCAACTAACTCCAACTACTAAAATAAGTTAATTAATAAGATAATAAAGTAATGGTCATGTTCTCAAAGGATGAGGACTCACTAATAACTCTGATTGCTAAGATTGGAATGCTACTGATGCTCTAGAGCTGGTGCTTCTAAACCAATAGTATAAAACACCATAGTGCAAATACGTCAGTACATTTGAATATACTGGTATGCATGTGAGGTAAGCTGAATGAAAAGGGTTCAGATGCATGAATACATAGTAACTGTAACTAAGTTCATGATAACATGATTACTAAGTCTGAGTACTGATAACTTACTAAGTCTGAGTACTGATAACATGAGATACTGATAACTATATAACTGAAATAACTGATATTGAGTGATTGTATCTGACTATCTAGGTTCTGATAGAACTAGCTGAGTTTCATGCTGTTCTGAGTTGACTGTATCGAACAATCCTAAATTCTATAGAACTATCTAAGTTCTATTATTGAGACTAAATGACTTTATCTGATAGTCCTGATTATATAACCGGAACTGTAGGAAGTAGTAATCTAATCGACATGCCCCAAATAAAGCAATATAGTTGAGGTGGGGTCCAGTCTATAACCCTAATTGGAAAGGTGTCAATACCACACTACTGGTAAGGACAAGTTATGGGGAAACCTCATCTAACAGTGTTCCTAAAAAATAATAGTGGGGCCCTCATATGACAATACTTATCCACCCCATCAACCCTCATCTGAAAGTGTTGATGCCTCAATCTATGCTGGCTACATAGTTCTGGAATACAAGGATGACTTCTAAGAATCACACCCTCATCTAATAGTGTGTGTTCCCATACTTGGGTTCACTCGATGATAATTCCTACTCCCATATAAATAGACACTGGACATGATTAATTGAACTAGATTAAACTTAATTAACTAAGTTTTGTTGAATGATGGAATACTACTGAGATTACTGAATTTCTGAGATTACTGAGTTTTTCTGAGTCATATGACTGATTGAATTTCTATGAACATGGCTCGGCTAAGAGTATCTTAAAAATATGACACTAGCTCTTGGCACACAGATAACTGTCGGGTACAAGTACCCCAAGGACTCAATAGCATGAAACTGATAGAGCTTGACTTTTTTGAATACATGACCAATATCACAATCCATAATACAATAAGTTTTAGAATATTATCATACTAGTATGGCACTTTTCTTTCATATAGGCATCTAATCGAATACATGGGGAGCATGATTTGGTTATACAATCATCAACACATCTAAAAATCATGGATATATCAATTAACGTGTAAATTTAAGGGTTTATTATGATTATTATGCAAATCACCACATACTAGGGTCAATCATTGGAATATGCAATTTCAGACATGAATTAAAACCCCACAACAACATGAGCATGAATTTCAATTCAATTTAAATTATAAACATTCATCAATAAATAAGTCTTGAATTTGGAAAAAAGGTTCTTGAGCTTCATGTTTGAAAGAGAGCCATGAATCAATACTTGGCATACCTGGGAGGATGATTTCTTGAAGATTGATGGAGAAATTAACTTTTTGACTTAGAATTAAATACCTAGGGTTGCTTGTTCTTGGGTATTATCTTTGAGAGAAAACCCTAATTTTGATGTTGTAGATGGAAAAAGAACCTATGATCCTTGGTTTGATATCATTATGGGTTAAAACAGGTGGAAAAGACTTAAATACCCTTTTAAAAATTACTTTAAAATAAGTGAACGAACTATGCGATGGTGGGTGCGATGATCCATCACTGGGTCGATGGTCCGTTGATCCTGAACGTCGTATCTGGGAAGAATAAGGTTTCACTGTCTCTTCTACGACATCTTGGGCGACGTTCCATCGCTAGCGTGATGTTTCATTAGCCTGAGCCATCGCCTTTAGGCAGATGGTTATCTCACTACCTCTACTGCAATGATTTGGGTAACAATCTGTCGCTATCATGATGGTTTGTCGTCCCTCATCATCGCACCTGGGTAGTTTTGACTGCTTTCTATAAAACGGCCATAACTTTCCACCCCGATACCGGATTAGGACGAAATTGGTATTGTTAGAAAGATAATTCAATTTACCACATGACAAAAAGTAAAAATATTAAAAATTCCATGTATATAAAATTGGATTCATCTTTCAAAGTAAGTTTCTAACATACTTAGGACGATTTCAAGCTAGGTAAAAGTACAGGGATTTACAATATATCCCCCGTAAGAACATTCATCCTCGAATGAGACTGAGTAAGTGGGGAGAGGATAAACTAATGTACATACTAAAAATGAATGTCTGAAACAAGACTCCATGACTAGCATGACTGATACACTAAATATATATCATACTGAACATGTATATCCGATGCATGAGTAAATGATTCATGAATGCATGACTGAGTGTTCTGAGGAACTAAGTTTTTTGACAATGAGAATGAATATCGGATGCATGATTACTAGACTGATCTGATACATGGATGCATGACTGAAAATGCAATGGTATTTTATACCAAGTTGAAATGGAATTCTAAACATGAAATGGATACCAAGCTTGTAATTGAAATCTAAACATAAAACTAATAAGCTTAAGGAAAACTATTTCCTTGAGCTAGATCTGAGTTTGCGGAAAAGAGGTGAGGATACTTGGTCCACATGCCTGCTTCTGCTTCCCAAGTATCTCTCCTGACGAACTGATTTCACCAAAGAACTTTGACTAGAGGAACTTTTTTGTTCCTTAGTCTATGAGTCTGGTAGTCAAGATTTTTGACAAAATCTTTTCATAAGAGAGGCTATTCTGAACATCTATGCTCGGAATAGGGATTACAACTGTTGGGTTACCTATGCACTTCTTAAGCAAAGAGATATGGAAGACTGGATGAACTGAGGCTAGATCTAAAGGCAATTCGAGCTCATAAGCTACCTTGCCGAAGCAACTAAGAATTTTGAAGGGACCGACATATCAGGGACTAAGCTTTCCCTTCTTGTTGAATCTCCTCACTCCCTTCATAGGAGAGATTTTAGATAGACATAATCACCAATCTTGAACTTGAGATCCTTTTTGCGCACATTTGCATAAGACTTTTGTCAGCTCTGACCAGCCCAGAGTCTTTCTTTGATCAACTGGACTTTCTCTAAAGCATTGAATACTAAGTTAGGCCCTATAATTTAGGCCTCACTAACTTCGAACCAACCGATTAGAGATCTGCGTCTCCTACCATAAAGAACTTCAAATGGGGCCATCTGAACACTGGAATAATAGTTTTTGTGTTATGCAAACTTAATCAAAGGCAAGTGGTCATCCCAACTACCTTTGAAATTAATTGCCCATGCCTATAGCATTTATTCTAAAGTCTAAGTGGCCCTTTCAAAAAAGGACGAACAATTGTTATTCTCCCTCTCTCTCTTTTACTGTAATTAACGACTACTAACTAAACCTAACCCATGACCGAATGATGCTGGTGATGGCATCAGTGCGCCGGTAATAGGAAATAATTCTCCTCTCTCTTCCCAGTTCTTTTTACCCTCTCCTCTCTCTTTTTTCTTGTCTCTCTCTGACACTCGAATCACCTAGTGCCTTCATTGGGATCAAAGTCACCTTTTGTTTGATCCCAACAACATAATTAGTGCACAGTTCTAGTCACCAGTGATCAAGTCCAACGGGTCCATATGAAGGTCCTGCCAATTCTGATTATAGCAGATTTTGGCAGTACTAGATCTAATTCCGACGACACTTCAACAAAACTTCGACCACAAATATCCCAGTGAGCAATTTATTTTTCTTTATCTGTTTGGTGGGATCCAAGATACCTCGCAACAGAAGAGGACTTGGTCTACAAACGGAATCCAGTGACTTCTAACTTTTATTATTTCATTTTTCTTATTATTCTATTATTATCTCCTATATCTTTACTAGGGTTTAATTGGTTGGGATTATCTATTGTCTTTTCTTGCATTGCTTGTCAGTATTGGTGTTGCTGTCCTTGGGCTAGGCCATTAGTGTGCTTTATATCAACATCAGTGTATTCTCACCTTGACCCCTAGTTCTGTACATATTTATTTGTCTTTTTTTCTACCATCTGGTGTTCTTGAATTCTTCTTGCATTTTGTGCTTTGAGTGTGCTTTTTATTGTTACTAACTTATTGCTATTAGTAGTCTTTGATATACTTTGGGGTTGAGTAGTGGCTTGGGTGGCTCATGGTGGAAGAGGGTCATATCTTGGTGGGATCGGGGGCTGGTCTTGTGGTAGGTCTAAAATACAGAGTACGAGGTATAAAGGGATGGGATAAGAAAGTTGATAGTCTGAGGGTATGGTCATGGAACATAGGCACCCTGCAGGATAAGTCCATAGAACTGGTTAAGATTCCTAGGAAAAAAAATAACTATTGCGTGTGTCCAGGAGACCAAGTGGGTAGGTTCATAGGCAAGGGATGTAGACGGATACAAGTTGTAGTATTTAGGTAGTGATACACATAGGAATGGTGTGGGTATCTTAGTGGACGAAGAGCTTCGGAAGTAGGTAGTAGAGGTTAAAAGGGTTAGTGATAGGGTTATAACTATCAAGTTGATCCTTAGGGGGGTCACTTGGAATTTATGTAGTGCATATGCACCATAGGTGGTCCTGGACGAGAAAAATAAGAAAAGTTTTTGGGAGGTTTTGGATGAGGTGGTTCAAGGCATGCCTAGTTCGGAGAAGCTTTTCATAGGTGGTGATTTTAATGGGCACATCGGGTCTTTTCCATTAGGGTACAATGATGTGCATGGAGACTTTGGGTTTGGGGTTAGGAATATTGAGAGAGCTGCTCTTTTGGATTTTGCGAGGGTCTTTGGGTGGGTGGTAGTGAATTCCATCTTTCCAAAGAAGAAAGAGCATTTGGTCACTTTCCGTAGTAGGATAGTCAAGGCTCAGATTGACTTTTTGCTGTCTAGGAAGGGGGATAGAGATTTGTGTAAGGATTGTAAGGTAATCTCCAATGAGAACCTTGTGACCCAGCATAGACTACTGGTGATGGACTTGGTTATCCAAAAAGGAAGGATGAGGTGGGGTGGGAAAGGTCGGCCTACTATTGGTGGGGCAGCCTGACTCCCTTTAATGCTTTAGAGATTGGGGCAAAGTTAGAGAGGATGGGAGTGTGGGAGTGTAGAGGGGGCATGGATATTATGTGGGATAAGGCTGCTAGTTACATCAGGGCATCTGATAGAGAGGTGTTGGGTGTTTCAAAGGGCGGTTCTAGCCGGTATCAAAGGGATTGGTTATAGAATGAGGAGATTAAGAAGAAGGTCTAGACGAAGAAAGTGGCTTACATAAAGTTGGTTGAGATTAAGGATGAAGAAGAGAAGTGGGTGAGTAGAGAGAAGTACAAGTTACCAACAAAGGAGGCTAAGTTAACAGTCATGAATACTAAGACAACAATTTTTGAAAGTTTGTATAAGGGGTTAGAGGAGAAAGGCAGGGAGAAGAGGATGTTTAGACTTGCCAAGGTAAGGGAGCGGAAAGGTCATGATCTCGACCAGGTGAAATGCATTAAGTGGGAGAATGGCATAGTTTTGGTGGAGGACGGCCTCATTAAGAAAATATGGCAGTCCTATTTTCATAGGCTCTTGAATGATGAGGGGGATAGAGGTGTTGTATTAGGGGATTTTAAACATTCAAGAGAGGGTCGCAACTTTGGTTTTTGTTGGTGTTTTAAGGTAGATGAGGTCAGTAAGGCCATTCACAAGATATGAAGGGGCAGGACGATAGGGACCGATGAGATACCGGTAGATTTTTGTAAGTTATCTGGTGGGTCAGGGTTGAAGTAGCTGACCAACTTATTTAACAATATTTTTAAGTCAGCAAAGATTCCTGATGCGTGGAGATAGAGCACGATGATCCCTGTTTCAAAGAACAAGGGTGACATTCAGAGTTGTAATAACTATCGGGGTATTAAGTTGTTGAGTGACACGATGAAGATTTGAGAGAGGGTGGTGGAGTGGAGGTTGATAAAAATTGTGTCTATCTCAGAGAATCAGTTTGGTTTTATGCCTGGTCGCTCCATGACTGAGGCAATTCACCTTTTGCGAAGACTGATAGAGTAGTATATAAAGAGGAAGAGGGATCTTTACTTGGTGTTTATTGACTTGGAAAAGGCGTATAACAAGGTCCCTAAAGAGGTTATTTGGAGATGCATGGAGGAGTGAAGGGTCTCAGTGGCATACATCAGAGCGATTAAGGACATGTATGAGGGGGCGAAGACTTGGGTAAGGACAGTAAGAAGAGATTCTGAGAATTTCCCGGTCTTGACAGGGTTGCACTAGGGATCAACTCTTAGTCCATTTTTATTCGCTTTGGTGATGGATATGTTGACGTGAAAAATACAAGGTGAGGTGCCTTGGTGTATGCTTTTCCCAGCTGATATAGTTTTGATTGATGAGTCCCGACAAGGGGTTAATGATAAACTGGAGGTTTGGAGGTAAGCCCTAGAGTCTAAAGGTTTCAGATTGAGTAGGACCAAGACAGAGTACTTGGAGTGCAAGTTTAGTGACTCGAGTCAAGAGCAGGAGGTGTTAGTGAAGTTGAATTCCCAATCGGTTTGCAAGAGGGAGACTTTTAAGTATCTCGGGTCTACGATTTATTGAAATGGAGAGATAAATAAAGATGTCTCCCACCGTATTAGGGCTGGTTGGTTGAAATGGAGGCTCGCTTCAGGAATTCTATACGATAAGAAGGTGCCCCTCAAGCTGAAAGGAAAATTCTTTAGATTTGCAGTCTGGCCTTCTATGTTGTATGGAGCGGCGTTTTGGCTGGTTAAGAATTCTCATATCCAAAAGCTAAAGGTGGCAGAAATGAGGATGTTGCGTTGGATGTGTGGATTCACTAGGGTTGACAAGGTTAGGAATTATATTATTTCGGAGAAGGTGGGAGTGGTGTCAGTGGAGGAAAAGATGCAGGAAGTAACGTTGAGATGGTTTGGTCATGTGATGAGGAGAGGCACAGATGCCCCAATTCGTAGGTGTGAGCGGTTGGCCTTGGATAGATTTAAGCGGGGTAGGGGTAGGCCGAATAAATACTGGAGACAAGTGATTAAACATGACATGGATCAGTTACAGTTGACTGAGGACATGACCCTGGATAGGAAGATATAGAGGAATTGAATTAGGATATAGGGTAAAGGGTGTGGTTGAGGCATTGTAAGTATTTAGGTGGAATTTGGGGTTTTGTGTTTGGCAACGTGCAATTTTCTATGGATGTCATACCATTGTTATTTTATTATGTTCTAGGATTTTCATGCTTTTATATTCTATCTTCTAACTTGAGCTAGGGGTCTATCGGAAACAACCTCTCTACCTCTTTAGAGGTAGTGGTATGGACTGCGTACACTCTACTCTTCCCAGACCCCACTATGTGGGAATATACTGGGTATGTTGTTTTTGTTGTTGTTGCATCTTTCTGAGGATGAATGGCTGTACTGAGATAAACATGAGTACCAAGACCCTTTTGGAATGCTTTCCAGAAATTAAAGGTGAACTAGATACCTCTATCTGAGATAATAGATAACGAAACACCATGCAATCTGAAAAACTCTCTAATGTAGAGTTTGGCATAATCCTTGGCTGAATGAGAGGTATGGACTGGAAGGAAGTAAGCTGATTTGATCATTCTATCTACAATAACCCAAACTAAATCATGTTGGCGATGAGTGCGAGGAAAACCCATCACAAAGTCCATGTTCACTTCTTCCCACTTCCAAGTAGGAATATTGAACTCTTTCATGGAACCAGTAGGATTCTGATGCTCTATCTTAACCTGCTGACATATAGAGCACTTAGCTACAAACTCTGCAACATCTCATTTCATCCCACTCCACCAATAAATCTCCTGCAAGTCGTGGTATATCTTAGTGGCCCCAAGATGAATTGAGTAGTGCACCCCATGTGCTTCTGCAAGAATTTGCTGCCTCAAGTCATCTACACCTGGAACACATAGAAGACCCTAAAAATGCAATACATTATCTCCCCCTAGGGAGAAAACCTTACTTTCTGTCCTTGACTAACCCTTTCAACTTGACTAGACTGGGATCTCTATCCTTTTTTTCTTTCACCTCAGAAACTAGAGATGATTCTAAACTACTCTGAACCCATATGTTACCCTCCTCTAAATCGACTAAGCGAATGCCTAGTCTGGCAAGCTGATGGATTTCCTGATCTAACTTTTTCTTATTGTCCTCAACATGAGCAGCACTACCCATAGACAGTCTACTGAGAGCATCGGCCATAACGTTGGCCTTGCCCCGGATGATAAAGGACACTCATATCATAATCTTTCAAAAGCTCTAACCACCTTATCTGATGAAGATTAACATCTTTAAGATAAAAGAGATACTGAAGGCTCTTATGATCTGTGAACACATCTACATGAACTCCATATAGATAATGCCTACAAATCTTTAAGGAAAAAACTATGGCTGCTAAATCAAGATCATGAATAGGATAATTCTTCTCATGAAGTTTAAGCTGTCCAGAGGCGTATGCAATGACCTTACTATGCTGCATGAAGACACAACCCAAACATACTCTAGATGCATCTTAATATACTACAAACCCATTTGAACCCTCTAGAAGTGCCAAAACTGGAGTTGAGGTGAGTCGAGTTTTCAACTCTTTAAAACTCTTCTCGCAGAGATTTGACCACTGAAACTTAACTTTCTTCTGAGTCAATCTGGACATAGGGGATGCAATAGAAGAAAATCCCTCAACAATTCATATGTAATAGCTAGCCAAATCCAAGAAACTCCTGATATTTGATGGAGAGATACGTCTGGGCCAGTTTCTTACCGCTATGGTATTTTGAGGATCAACCCTAATGCCATCATTGAAAATGATATGACCAAGGAATGCTACTAACCTTAGCCAAAATTCACACTTACTAAATTTGGCAAACATCTGATGATCTTTGACAGTTTGAAGTATAATTCTGAGATGGTTTACATGATCACGCTCACTCTGAGAATAGACCAAAATATCATCTATGAATACTATGACGAACATGTCCAAGTACTGCTTGAACACCTAGTTTATCAAGTTAATGAAAGCTACAGGGGGATTGGTAAGACCAAAGGACATAACTAAGAATTTGAGGTGACCATATCGAGTACAAAAGGCTATTTTCAAAATGTCACATTCTCTGATCTGAGCTGATGATAGCCTGATTTGAGGTCTATCTTGGAGAAATAGCTGGCACCCTGAAGTTGATCAAAAAAGTCATCGATTCTGGGAAGTAGATACTTTTTCTTGACTATGAATTTATTGAGCTGATAATAATCAATGCACATTCTGAGAGAATCATCTTTCTTGTGCACGAATAAGACTGGTGTACCCCATGGGGACACGTTGGTTCTGATGAATCCCTTATCTAGGAGATCCTTCAACTGCTCTTTCAATTCTCCGAGTTCTATTGGTGCCATTCTATATGGCAGAATAGATATAGGCGGAGTATCTAGAAAAGGATCAATTCCAAACTCTATTTTTCTTTCGGGAAGAATTCCTAGAAGATCTTTAAGAAAGACATCTGAATATTCATTCACGACTGGGACTAAATCAAGATTAGGAGTTTTCGAACTAGTTTTCTTAACTCGAACAAGATGATAGACACATCCCTTACATATTATTTTCTGTGCCCAAAGGTAGGAAATAAGATGACCTCTCAATGCTGGAGAACTACCCTTCTACTCTAGGACAGGTTCATTCAAAAATTGAAATTGGACTATTCTATTTCTGCAGTCGACTGTCGCATAGCAATAATAAAGCCAATCCATGCTAAGAATGACATCAAAATCAGTCATCTCTAATTCAACTAAGTCTGCTGAAGTGACTTTCTGAAATTTCATAACCGGGCAGTTCCTGTATACCCATAGGGCTATGATGGTTTTACCCACTGGGGTAGAGACTGAGAAGGGCTCTGCTAGAATTTTAGGACTTAGTTCGAAATCAAATTTTATATAGGGAGTAACAAAAGACAAAGAAGCTCTAATATCTACAAAAGTATAAAAATGTACATAAAAGATCCATAACGTACCAATAACCACATAAGGAGAATTTCCCTAATTTTGCCGGGACTGGAGAGCATAAAGTCGATTTGGACGCTGCCCACTAGTAGCACTAGAGGTGGCACCCTGCTAATTATGGCAACCGGATTGAGCTGATGAATGATTCTGCTAACCCTGAGGATCTGGCTGAGGACAGTCTCTGACTCTATGGCCTGCTTACCACATCTGAAACAAATACCACTTCCTTCTCTATAAATACCCTGATGGTTCTTGCCATAAGTCTAGCAAAGGGGATTAGTTCGGGTATTTCTGACACTTCCTTGAGACTTAGAGCCTGATGCTCTATCTCTTTTACCATCCCTAAACTTAGGAGATGGAGCACTAGCTGAAGAAAGAGATAGAACTACTAACTTAGGAAGAAACTGAGAACAGTCTCCTCCTTCTGATTTAGGCTGAGTAAAGTTGAAACTACTATTCCTTGATTTCTTATTCTGCTTCTCCCTCATCTTAATCTTTTTCTATTCTATCTATTTAGCATGAGTCATAATCCTGGTTATGTTCATGTCACTATTCAACATCACAGACCTGCACTTGTTGACCACACTATCATTCACCCCAGAGAAAAACTTACTTATCTTGGCCCTACTGTCTACAGCCACATGAGGAGCATAACTGGCTAATTGAGTAAACTTAAGAGAATACTCTTTCACCATCATGTTTCCCTGCCTGAGGTTGATAAATTCCAACACCTTAGCTTCTCCCAGCTCTAGGGGAAAGAATCTATCAAAGAATACAATAACAAACTCCTCCCACTAAATAGGCCCTGCATCATCTGGCCTTTCTGACTTCCACTATTTAAACCAAGTGTGAGCAACATCCTACAACTGATATGAAGCTAGCTTAGCGCTCTCACTAGAAGTAACTTCCAAGATGTTTTTAACATTCTGAACTTGATTGATGAATTCCTGAGGGTCCTCATCTGATTTAGACCCAAAAAAGGATGGAGGATTCATTTGGGTGAAGTACTAAATCCTGGAAGCAACTGAATTGGCCACTGGATTGGTCGGAATAACACCTGTTCATTCATTCTGAGCAGCAACTGACTGAGCAAGAGTAGTGAATTCAGCTTTGAATATATATGAGAGATATGTTCGCCCAAAGGATCTTCGGCCAGAGGGGTTGGCTGATTCCCGTTTCTTCTTTTAGGAGGCATGTTCTATAGATGAAGGGAAGAAATAGATTAGACTGAGAGATTGACTTGAGATTATGCTCACTGGCACGACATGAATACTGAAAGAAGTGAAAATATTCCTAAAACATCTTATAGACTCCTGCACATAAATATGGAGCGCAATACACCCATGTACAAGACTCTACTAGATGCAGCTTTCAGACTTCATTGGACATAATTGAACCTTCGGCTCTGATACCAAGTTTGTAACACCCCAAATCTGGTACCCAAAATGCTACATGGTGCTCATGACCTTGAAGGATCACAAGCTAACCCATGACTGATATTTATACCTAAACACTGCATAATATACTGTACAAATGCAGAAATAAAGTATGGAAGGCAATAAGGTGTAAAAATGATAAAATAATCTCTGAATGATATGGTATCATAGTACCAAAACAAAACTTGAAATAAACTATGTGAATATGATAATCTGAAAAGCCACTAACTGACTGAACTATCTGAATAAGGAGTTGATGGGACATGTTCCCAACTAACTCCAACTACTAAATTAAATTAATTAATAAGATAATAAAGTAATGGTCATGTCCTCGAAGGATGAGGACTCACTACTAACTCTGACTACTGAGACTGGAATGCTACTGATGCTATGGAGCTCATTCTTTTGAACCTATGGTATAAAACACCATAGTGCAAATACGCCAGTACATTTGAATGTACTGGTATGCATGTGAGGCAGGCTGAATGAAAAAGGGTTCACATGCATGAACTATACTAGCTGACTGAATAACATGAATGTGAGAATACATGCATGAATACATAGTAACTGTAACTAAGTTCATGATAACATGATTACTGAGTCTGAGTACTGTTAATATGAGACACTAATAACTGTATAATTGAAATAACTGATACTAAGAAACTGTATCTGATAATCTAGGTTTTGATGGAACTAACTGAGTTCTGTGTTGTTCTAAGTTAATGGTATTCGACAGTCCTAAATTTTGTAGAACTATCTGAGTTCTATTACTGAGACTGAATGACTATATTTCACAGTCCTGATTCTGTAACTGAAACTGTGGGAAGTAGTAATCTAACTAAAATTACCCAAATAAAGTAATATAGCTGAGGTAGGGTCTAATCTTTAACCCCAATTGGAAGGGTGTCAATATCGCACCACTGCTAAGGACAAGCTGTGGGAAACCATCATCTGACAGTGTCCCCAAAAGAGAATGGTGGGGCACTCATCTAACAGTGCTTATCCACCTCATCAACCCTCATCTGACAGTGTTGATGTCTCAACCTATGCTGGCTACATAGTTCTAGAACACAAGAATGATTTCTAAGAATCACACCCTCATCTGACAGTGTGTGTTCCCATCTTTGGGTTCACTCGATGCTAATTCCTACTCCCATCTAAATAGACACTGAATATGATTAACAAAACTAGATTAAACTGAATTAACTAAGTTCCATTGACTGATGGAATGCTATCGAGATTACTAAATTTTTAGATTACTGAGTTTTCCTGAGTCACATGACTGACTGAATTTCTATGAACATGGATCGACTGAGAGTATCTTTAAAACATGACACTAGCTCTAGGCACACAGCTAATTTTTAGGTACAAATACCCCTAGGACTCGATAGCATTAAACTGACAAAGTAGGACTTTCCTGAATACAAGACCAACATCACAATCCATAATACAATAAGTTGGATATTTCATTTAGTAGAAGTTCTAAAGCACCACAAGGATTACATATGTATCCATAATTCATTGACTAAGACATTTCATCAAACATTTGACATGCATAAAGTTGTACATGATTGGGGATTTCATATTATCATACTAGTATGGAACTTTTCCTTCACATAGGCATTTAATCGAATACATGGGGAGCATTCTTTGATTATACAATCATCAACACATCTAAAAAAACATGGATACATCAATCAACATGTAAATTTAAGGTTTTATCATGATTATTATGCAAATGACCACATACTAGTGTCAATCATTGGAATATACAATTTCAAACATAAAAATCATGAACATTCATCAAAACACAAATCTTTGATTTTGAAAAGAGGTTCTTGAGCTTCATGGGTGAAAGAGACCCATGAATCAACACATGAAATACCTGGATGGATGATTTCTTCAAGATTGATTGAGAAAAACTTAAATTCTTGACTTGGAATTAAACACCCAGGTTTTCTTGTTCTTGGGGATTATCTTTGAGAGAAAACCCTAATTTTGATGTTGTAGATGGATAAAGAACTTATGAGCCTTGGTCTGATATAATTAGGGGTTAAAATGGGTGGAAAAGACCCAAATACCATTTTAAAAATGACATTAAAATAACTGAACGAACTATGCGATGGTGGGTGTGATGGTCCATCACTGGGTCGATAGTTCGTCAATCCTAACTGTCATACCTGGACAGAATAGAGGTTCACTATCTCTACTGTGATGGCTTAGACGATGGTCCATCATTATCTTAACGTTATGTCAGCCTGAGCATTGCCCTTAGTCAATAGGTGGTCTCACGACCTCTGTTGCGATGGTTTGGTAAATGGTCCGTCGCTAGCTCTACGGACCGTCGGCCCTCATCGTCTCTCCTAGGCCATTTTAACTGCTTTATGTAAAACGGCCATAACTTTATACTCTGATATTGGATTTGGACAAAATTGGTATCGTTAGAAAGCTAATTCAATTTCCCACATAAAAAAATTAAATATCATAAAAATTCCATGTATACAAAAGTGGATTCATCTTTCAAAGTAAGTTTCGAACATACATGGGATAATTTTAAGCTAGGTAGAAGTACGGGGTATTGCAATGAGATAGCACGATCACATGACAAAGTCATAAACTAAGGATTTATTCTTAATTCTCATAAACATAATATGAAAATCATAATATCTAAAACATACTATAATGCATTCCACTTGAAACAATTTATAATATTAACTTGAAATTTAAATGGTAAGAAATTCATGGACCTAAGCATGGGAATGAGTGAAACATGTGGAAATAGCATAATTGCAATAATAAAACCATATTTTGGGATTTAACAATGAAGTCTCATGCTTCAACCATGTAAGGGTTTCTTTCAACGAAACTAGATTGTAAATATCATTTATAATCAAAATTCATGGAAGCTTCATGGAGATATATACTATAAATATGTAATTTCACAATATAAAACATAAAAGATGGATTATTAGACTCCATGAGTGAAAATGGACCGATGGATGAACAACTAACATACCTCAAAAAATTAAATCTTTAAGGAGAATAACATTTCTTGAAGGTTCATGAATGGTGATGCTTGGATTCTTGAGTTTTCTTGAAGAAAGGGCTTGAATCTTGTTCTTAGGGAATGATCTTGATAGAAACCCTAATTTTGATGTTTAGGATGAATGAGGAGTTATGTTGTTTAAGTTGATGGAATTAAGGGTTTAAAAAGGTGGAAAAAGACCCAAAAATCTTATTAAAATCATCATTACATCGTTGAACGGGTCTGGTTGACGGTTTGGGTGACTGACCATAACTCTGGTGACATACTATCACTCAAACCATTATTTTATAGCTAGAAACCAAGCTCACTACCTGAGGTTGACCGCCTGTCTTGACAGCCCATCAACCTAGCCGACGCACCTCGGCAGTCGGACAACTCTCTGATAAAATAAGCATTACTTCTTACCCCGATATCAAATTAAATTAAAATTGATATCATTGAAAAGATAATCCAATTGTATAACTGTTGGTGGGTAATTAGCTCAAAAATTCCTAATACAACAAATGATATGATTGTTTGTAGTTGACCATAGCAATATCTTTCTTAAGAACTCAATCAGTAAAGTATATTTTGATTTGTCTAATAGCTAGGATTTATTTGAGGTCTTAATATATATATCAAAATCACTCATAAAACTACCAAAGAACTATAATTTATTTTCTCATGATCTTAAAGCATGGTTCTAATATTGATTTGGATTCTCTGGGCAACACAGATACATTTAAAGTGCTGATTGCATACTTTTCTTTTTGCTATATTGTCTTATAAATATATGATATGATATTTCGCATCTCGAACGTGCATAGTACGATCTCCTACTATATCATAAGTAGCATTGTGGTGAGTCCTCATCATTTGAGAACCAATTATTAGAATTTATTTTTAGTATTATTTTAGTCTTCAGATAGTTAGAGTTAGTTGAGGTCTTGTCCCAACAACTCATCTTATTTAGAGGCTTTCAAATAGTTAGATAGAGTATGTTTTCAGTTTTGTGGGTTTTATTCAGATATTGGCGTTTAGGCATTTTGCCAAACTTATTATTAAGATTCTTATTTTCTATATCACTAATTTTTAGTTATTCAAGTTTTTTTATTGTTATACCTAGCTATGGGTTAGCTTGGGGTTCCTCATGACCTAAATCACTGTGTTATGACTTAGGGGTAAACTCGAGTCATGACAATACACTTTGTCCCTATCTTCGTAGGGTAGAGAAATTGTTTTGAGATATACCTGTAAATTAAAAAAATTGTAATAAAAGCAGTTAGAAATAGAAATAACGATCGCAAAATTATAATATAAACAAAGAAAATACAGTAATTGGTATAGTAATACCTATTGAAGAGTAAAATACTTTGTGGTGAAGAAATGTTATGTCTCCCAAGTTCATAATGAATTACATAAACTAGCTTCACAAATCCATCTAGATATGCGAAAATAGCAATAACAAAGATATGTCATGACACATCTAGTCATGATTGACACCCATACTAACCCTCTAGTGGAAGAATCATGTAACCCAAATATCAACATCATTTACTTAACAAATTTAAGACAAAAACATAATTCACTAATAAAAAATAATACTTTAATAGTCAATACTAGTGTAGAAACTTAACAAAATACAAGTCTTAGCAATGAACCCCAAGAATTGAATGTCAATAGCCTAGAACTCTTAACTATCAAGTCTATTATAACAAAAATACTAACAACTGAAATAAAACTGCCATGACCCAAGACACTACTCTAATTCACCTAGATAGGAGAACCCTTGCCATTCAACTATAAAATATGTGAAATCCATAAAAGAAATCATTAAATATTTCAACTATTACAAAAATGGTCATAATTCTTCAACTACAAAAATATTAAAAGAAATAATTTACCCCAAAGATCTAGTATTGATTGGTGCAAGAGCTACTATAAGAAAATTTGAAAATGACATATGACTCAACTTCTAACCTAGTAGACAAAAGATAGAAGCTCTAGCTACACTAACCCACAAGTCAACCATCGCATAACATTCAACTCTAATAATCATATCTCAAAAATTCCATCAGCTATACATTTAACAGTCGCATAATTATGAACTCAACAACACATAACCTCAATGAAATCCAATCCCTTAGTAACTGTAATACCCCATACTTTTATTAGTCCAGTTCAGCTCTAAGTGTTTGTATAAGAGACTAAAAGCCTGAAAATTTAGCTAAGTGTTGGTGACTTAGCTTAATTTTTGGCCTCTTAACTTAGATAATTTTAAAGTGACCTTCCCGACCCCGAGACATAAGTTTTTGAGTTGATTCATGTTCAAGGTTGTAAGTAGCATATCTCAGGTAAGTTTTGGGTTTTTCAGACGAAGTTTGGATCACATCTGGATTTCCAAAATAGAAAGTCACTGCGATTATGGTGCATCATGGTGGCAGCCTTGGTGCATCGTGGTGATGGTGTATTTGTCATTTTCTTGATTCATAATTCATATACATGTGTCATGATATTTATCCTAATGTGTGAGGTTTTTATTAGAGGAAGAATGTTCATAAAAATCACTTAGAGCCAAGTTGAGCTAAGATCCTTTGATTTATCCAAAGTATTGTATTCGATTCTACAAGGGTCAAATTTGAAAGTATAAAATGTTTGATGTATGTAGAATTTTTAAACTCAAGACCCTCCAAATTTGTAGATAATTGAATTAGCTTTCCAACGATACTAATTTTGCCTTAACCCAATACCCAAGTAAAAAGTTATGACATTTTTCGTTTGAGGCAGTAAGCCACAACAATTATACAGAATCGTGATAATCCTTCAAACCACAATTTTGGTTATAAATTTTTGGTTTAAATGAATGAGAGGCAATTGGGTCTTTTCCCATCTCAACCCAGGTTAGAAAAACATGATTTCAATCATCCACTAGGGCATTATTTGCCCTCATTATCCTATTTTACTCTCAAGAATAAACCCTAATCAATTCCATTAAAGATCATCCATTCTGTCACCCCCTCTTCAAGAACAATCAAGATTTCAAGTTTCCTAAAACAAGAAAGCTTTCAAGATTTTGTTTCTTCTTCAAAATTTAAAGTTTTAAGGTATGTGGGAGTTTATTCTGGGTTACCTTTGCACCTATGGAGCCCAAAATCCTTTTCTTTCAATTAAAGAATAAATCATGTTATTTTGTATGTTCAAGGAAAGACTAAAATTCTTATTTTCATGGTGTTTTTAATTCAATTCAGCTCATGTGTGATTCCATGCAAGATTTTGAATTCCTCATGCTATGAATTTGAGTTTCCCATGCTTTATTCAAGTAAATTCCATGATAGATCCTCAATTCATGATGTTTAGCAATATTCTAATGTTTTAAATTCATGCTTTCCACACGTTTGATGAAATTCTTATATCATGTTCAATCAATTTCAAGATGAATCCCTAAATTATGAATTTTTCCATGTAACTCTATTGTTACATAATTTTTAAAACATTCTTATGTTCAAGCTATGATCTTTACATGTTTTTATGAAACATCCATGTCCTATTTCAAGCAAATTTCACGTTAATCCTCCAATTCATGATTTTAGTCAAGTAATCATTCTATGCTCCCATGTTTAAGACATTCCCATTTTCAAGTTCATGATTCCCAAGTGTTTGATGAAATTCCCTAATGAATGGGTTTTGAATATTGACTAATTATTATGTCTCAAAGCTTTAGTATGTCCTATTGTTATTGTTATCGAGTTCCGAGGGATATGATTACCCGTAATTTAGCTTTTTACTTAGTCCTAATGCTATCAGAATAATTTTCAAGCACAAATGAGTATTATCAGTTTATTCAGTTATCCTATTAGTTAAGTATTCTGAGTCAGTTAAGTTGGGAGTAGGATTTAGCACAAAGCGAATCCAGGGATGGGGGATCCCTACCAGTTTAGGGAGTGACCTTTAGTAGCAATCTCTGTATTCCAGAACTACATAGCCAGCATAGGTTAGAGATTTTAACCTGTCAGTTGAGGGTTGACATATATCTCTCCAGATCACCTGCTAGTAGAGGGTGAATCTTTAGTCCTTTGGGACTTTATTTCAGTAGATCCATGCAACCATGTTAGTACCTATGGCATGGTACTGACACCCTTCTAACTGGGGTCACATGTTGGACCCTAATTAACTCTCAATTATGAAATATCAGGTAGATGATGGGTCCCATAGTCTTAGTACAGTATCCAATATCTCTTCAGTTTAGTTTTGCTTAACTAAGTGTACTAACATTAAGATATTCAGTTTAATAGTTTTCAGTCTTTTAGATTATGAATTATCTCAGTACCATAATAGATATACACTTAGTCTTACATTCTCAAATATTATAGTTTCTATGCATTCATGATAACTTACCTCATGTCATTTGGATAGTCCTTACCTCATAAGCATAGTACTCTATAGTTTCAGTCCAGTTATTCAGCCTGAGTACAGTTTATCCTTACATGACCAGTATTTAGTTATCAGTCATTTAGTTAACTAGATAGGCTTTGTATATGTTATGTTGGGTGTTGTATGTTTATCCATTCGTTCTTTGTATGGTTGTATATTAAGATCCTCGAGTTATGTTAGTCTCTATTTTTGTAGAATAAGTAGAACTAAAGTTGGGATATGTTGTTTCAGACTCAGTATTCATACAGTATCCATGTTTCACCATATCCCAACTTTAGTTCTACTTATTCTACAAAATTAAAGAGTTTTAAGAAATTAAGTGTATTAATTCACCATCTTATTAGATTATGCTTGTTCCTCATGTTTTAAGATGTTTTCAGCTTTTAGTATATTCCTGCTTATTGGTGAGTCTACTTCTACTTAGCATGCATGTTTTAATATTTCATACATAAAAATTTTTACTTAGTGCATTCACCTCCACTTATTCAGTATATTCCAGAAGTACTGATCCATATATACGTATATGTGCTATATTGTCTCATAATATAGGTACCAATTATAGCCTACGTATCATAATCAGACAGTTGTAGCTTCCATCCGGTAGATGGTGAGTTTATCCTATGTTGGGGACTCTAATAAGATGTTATTCAGTTAAATTATTTTACTATTCACATATATTGATTAGTGGTAGCTGGAGGCATATCCCAGGTATCTATAGTTAGTATAGTAGAGGCTTCATAGATATCAGTCAGAGTTAGTCATGTAACTTGAGTTCTTTCTCAATTTTATCAGATTGTAAATTTATCAGTATTGTATTTATCTAGATCATGCCATGATTATATTTCCACACAGTGAACTTAGTTATTTTATACATATTAAATTGGTTGCTCAACAGTATACAAATTTATGGGTTTTCTTAGGATCACTTGTGATTCAAAGCAACGTGTGATAACTAGGGGGTAGTCTCGGGTCATTATAGTTTCTATTAAACTCATACTCTTAACAAATCATTCTTTGAAATACTCATAATTTAGGGAAAACCCCCGCATAATATGAATGCATAGCCAATAATTTTTAAATGTCAAAATCAAAGACTAGGACCTAGACGTAACAGGCACCCAAAACCACAAATGACCCAAGAAAACCACTTGGCCTGACATGCAACTACTAACATTGAATGTCTGAAAAATATGGAAGTTGGAAATGGGCTAACTTACAAACTAAATAATAATAAAAATATTATGAACTCTTATTAACTAAAACATTAAAAATGTTTAAAAGTAGTTACAACTGACTTGACTTGACTATGTCTATGAAGCCTCTAATATATCTCGAGTACAAACAACCTTTTGTAACAAAGTAAACTGGTGAATGAAACACTACTAAGTTTTTGAATGAATGAGAATAACCTCATGATGATACCACAACCTACTAAAGCATCTGTTTATAACCTACATATCTAAAAGATAGGGGCTACATCGTCCAAGATATAGTGATAAAAAAGGCATAGTTCTTTGAATATACTTGATGTAAAGCATTAAAGTGAAACAGTACCAATATCTAAAACTAGTAAAGCTAAAAACTGAGATATAAATAACATATTTATAAAATAAGATTGAATAAGTAAAAAAGAAGGATGACTAACATAAATGTTGAAACTTAAAATACTAGAGATAAAAACATTCTTCAAATTGTTACTTCCAACTGAAAATAAAACTAAAAACTAATTAACTAAAATTTGTAGAAGAGTTGGAAATAATGTTTCATAAAACTCTCTAAACTTGTGGCCTTAGCCAATCATACATTATCTCAAAATAACTATGTTTTTCTTTTGAGGGATTTTGCTAAATCGATAGCAACTATGTGTCCATCATAAAGTAAAATATTTTTCCACATTAGTAAAACCCAACGTCTTGCGCACTTTGGCAGGGACATTCTATACTTTATCAAGGTATAAGATGAAACACAATCTGAGGATCCTAAAGCTGAGCTCGAATGGTATGAATAATTTTGAACTATAGTTGAGGGTTTTTGGTGAGACTCTTGCACTATATTTTCTTATTTTAAATGGTTTATTCATGGTTTGAATGGTTGATTGTAAATTGAATTCGTGTCTCATGGTAATGGTAGAATTGACAATTTAGTTTTTAACAATATTATGAATTTTGTATTAGGTTATTGACATGAGTCTCAACCCACATTGTTAATTTATCTTTAAATTAAAGATTCTACACAGTTTAACTCATCCTTTGAAATATTGCATATTATTAAATGGAAAAAGGGTAAAGAGGTTTTGGAATGCCCTTGGGGGCTATGGTTTTATGAAGTCAAATTGGTCAACTGATTATGGTTTGGGATAATTAGAATAGCTTGCAAGTCCATTGGTATGACGGTACCAGTCTAAAAATGCCTTAATAAAAGACTCCATGGTTGGTGTTTGTGCAAACTATTTTATTAAGGCTTAAAGAAAATTGTGTAGTTCACTAAAAAAGTGTAGTCCCGTGGGGACCAACACAGAAAAACACATTTGCCAATATTGGGTGTCTATATGACCATTGTATCTAATTTACATAGTATATTTTTGGATGGCTATCTCCTTGGTGTCTTTAGCCAATTCCTCGGTACATGCGGCTAACATGGATTGGGGCTATTCCACTAGGAGGAGCCAGACCCATATAGCATGTGGGTGTGAAGGTTGGTATGAGCTATACAATTCATGACTAATTCTTTAAACAATCATGTTTTATTTCCCTTGTCCCTATCCTGACATACTATATATATATATATAATTGTGTTTTATGTGATTTATGACTAAATTTTTGTAAATATATATATTTCATCAATGTGCTTTATTACTGGTTTTGGTACATGTAATTTTTACCCTTTTCTTGGGTTGTATGATAGTAATCATTATACTGGCCATCTCGAGATGCTACACTATGTCATGATGTAAGATTTGAGGTATTTTCTTATGACGCATTAGGTGATTGGGTACATCTGTTGATTAGTTATTGAAGTGATATGCCCTCTATCCTTTGGAAGACATGTTCTTTATCTCAGTTATTCTTTTATCATTCTAGTACTTTTGGTATTCTTTTATTATTATCGAGGGCATGTCCTAACTTTGTTATTATTCTTTATTTTAGGCTTTTTTGGACAGTGTTGGGATATTATCAAGGATTCTATTTTTGACTATCATATTTCCATTATTATTTTGGTGGGCTTCTATTGGTTATTATTATTATTATTGCTCTCTTGAGGTAAGGTTAAGGGAGTTATCTCTGGCCTTGGTTGGCTAGGGATGCGCATCACAGCCAAGCTCTGGTTTGGGCAGTGGAAAGTTTGATATCATAACATGGTTCAAGGATTTTAGTTGTCCACAAAGCTATGTTGAGTAGATTTCCTTTTATGGGTGTATAGCACACCAGATTTATAAGGGGTAGGCTACAAGTCATATAGAAATATTTCCCTTCTTTGTGTTCTATTTCATTCTAGAGAGTCTAGTTAATTTGAGTTTTCTCTAACTCTTGGTTTACTCATATTTCAGATCCTGCCTCCATAAAGATCTAATGACTATAGGAATGCAACTAGAACCTCTTCTTCCATTAGGCTAATATTGAGAAAGTATGCCTTACTCATGGTATGTAGACCCGGTATAGGTCCTGTACTTCTGAATCTATTATTTCTCCTGGGGTTCCATTGTTCCTTACTAGTCCTTCTCAGGATTCTCAGGTTGGTGTCACACAGTTCTCCGATATAAATATTTTGAATAATGAGCTTCGATAATCTATCCACCTGCTTACTCAAATTATGGCATCGCAGTCTTATCTTTCTAATCATATTGGTCTTATCCCTAGTTCGTCTAAGTTTACTTAGGTGGGCCAGTTTATGAGTTTGAATCCCCAACCTTTATAGTCTCTTAGGTTAAGGAGGTTCCTCAGAGGTTTATTAATGAGATAGAGAAGATATTTTGGGTGATGCAAGCTAGTGATTGAGAAGAGGTTGGATTTGCAGCCTATCAATTAAAGAAAGTGGCTTATCAATGATATGAGGAGTTGGAAGAATTAAGGGGTGATAATTCTTAGTCATCTATGTGGGATGAGTTCTCTGGTGCTTTTATTGATCACTTTTTTCCTTGGGAGTTGATGTGGTATGGATTTATATCACTTTCAATGTTTAAAATGATGAAAATATGTAAGTTTCTTAGGTTTTTTTGTGAGATATGATGTGTTTTATGTATGTTTTGTAGGAAATGAGGTTTTGGATGCTAAATTAAAGAAAAGGATGACAATTGAAGTTTTTGGCTACATACTGAGGCATTTTTTGGCGTAGGTGACTAAAATAGGTGTTACAACTTGAAGTCTAGAGGTTCGAATACGGGAAAACAAGACTCTGGCACTTACTCTAGGCATCTATAGTATGTAGGTGCCTCCTACAATTAGTAGGTGACCTTAGTAAGTGACAGAGGGACAATTCTAGTAAGTTTGAGGAGCTTTGCAGGAGTTCTAGCACTTTACCAAGAACTACCTATGGTCCGTAGGTAGCCTAAGTGGCCACCAACCTTAATTCTCCTTTTTCATTCGATTTTTCATTTTGAGGATTTCCTTGTATCCTATAAATAGCCTTCTTATGTTTTTTGGTAGTTTCCACACTCTTAACACTTACAAATATGTATTTGATTCCAAGATTTAGATTTTGATCTTGGGATTGCTTTTTGTATTGATTTTGGTTGTTAATTCAGTTATAGATTTTGGGTTTTATTCATTAATCATTGTGATATTGTTTGAATGTCTTCAATAATGAATTTCTTCCTTTATTTCATAAACATAAGCAGCTAAAGCCCTTAGCTGGGGTTGTGGGTACCCTAGTATATTAATGAAGTAGGGGAAGTGCTAAGTTGTTCTAAACCAGTATTCATGAATGTATTTTATTTTCTTTAATTTAATAGAAGTCTTAGTGGTTGCAAACATTAATATCCCACCTATCACTACTTACTCCAGAAAATGAGTAGTAACTAGGAAAAGATAACCACAACAGTAATAATAAGATTAATTATCGATCTAGGCTAATTTTTATCATCTATGTAAGATGGTTATCTATCATCTAATAACTTAAGACTCAAAAGGTAATAGTTAACTGCGATCTAGGATAAGGGTTAGTAATATGACATCTTGAGAGTCAAAAGGTAAAGATGAAATTTGTTAATGAGTCCACAAAATAGTTAATAGTACATAACTTATCAGATTCTGTATGAAAGGTACTGGGTTGGTTCAATAAAACACGATAAACTTACTGAGTTGAGAAGCCCAGGGGAAAAATATTCCTAGTGTTCATTTATGATTGATTACAACAAAAGTTAAGAATTGCTACTTGTTCGAGATTAAAATTACAACCCCTATTTACTTTCTACATTGCTTGTTTATTCCATCAAATAAGAGATATAAATCAAACATTTTCCGTGTGAGTTCAACCCCAACCTACACTAGAAAGTAGCTGCTTTATCCTCAATTAGAGGTCTATTTTGGACGTTGTTTAGGAATTAGGGGAAGCCAAAGCTGAAGAGTTTGAAAATTTAAAGTTAGGTAAGATGAGTGTTAAGGAGTATGCACTAAAGTTCACCCAATTGTCTCGCTATGCCCCTGTTCTTGTGTCTAGTTTGAGGTCCTAGATTAGGAAATTTGCTTTGGGTATGTCTCGTGACTTTGTGTTACAGTGTAAGGCTACAACATTGATAATGACATGGATATTTAATAGTTAGTGGTTTATATATAGTAGGTGGAAGATGAGAAGAAGAAGCAAGTTGAAATGAGGGAATGGTATAGCAAGAAATTCAAGTATGCAAAGCAGGGTTCAATTAGAAGAATAGTGGGAATGATGGTGTGCATTGGCCCAAGAAAAAAAATAAAGGAAACATTTATTCGGCAACTAGTGCTCCATATCCTAAGCCTTTATGTGATAGGCACTTTCAGTATAACAGTGGTCCTAAGGCACAGGGTGCCCAGTCTCAGATGAGTGAAGCTCAGTCATCCCCACCTTACCTTCCTTATCATTTTTCTTAGCAGCTTCATCATGAGTATTATGAGAATGGGAGGAATTTATGCTTTAATTATGTTCATCTTGGTTATTTGTACCAAAATATCTGTCAGCTAGGGTTGACACAAGAGCTAATAAGGTCTCGGTTGACACTTCATCGGCTCTTGCATCTATGGGTACTACTTTGGGAATGGGAATTGTCCAAAATCGTCTTTATGCACTCTCTACTCGCAAGGAATTTGAGGGGATTCACAAGGAATCCAAGGCATCCCGTGATATTGCCACTGGTATGTTACAATTTTTCTCTCGTGTGTTTATTTTTTGCTTGATCCAGGTTCTACTCTATCATATGTGACTGTTTATGTTGCTTTACACTTTGGTTTTGGTCCTAAAAGTATTGCTAACCCCTTTTCCATTTCTATTCTTATGGTTGAATCTAATATTGCTAGAAAAGTTTATAGGGGTTATGTGGTGTCTTTCATAGAGAGACCCTGGAAGATCTAATAGAGCTTGATATGGTGGATTTTGATATGATCTTATGAATGTATTGGATTTATTCATGTTATTTTTCTTTAGATTGTAAGACCCAAAAGGTCATATTTTAGTTTCCTAATGAACAGGTAATAGAATGGGAGGGGAGTTACCAAGTACCTAAAGAAAAGTTTATTCTTATCTTAGGGTTAAGAAATTGATATCCAACGGGTGTTTGTATCATCTAGTTTGGGTCAAACATTCTAACTCTGAAAGTCCCTCCCTGTAGTCTATCTCTATGGTTATCAATTTCTTAGTGGTTTTCTCAATGATTTTCTTGGGATTCCTCTTGATATAGAAATGGAATTTCGGATTGATCTTATACTGGATACTTGTCCTATTTCCATTACTCCATATAAAATGGCTCTGATAGAGCTAAAATGTCTAAATAAGCAACTAAAGGACCTTCTTAATAAGAGTTTCATCCATCCTAGTATTTCTCCTTGGGGTGATCACGTAGTTTTCGTGTTGAAGAAAGATGAGTCTCTTAGAATGTGTATAGACTATCATTATTTTAATAAGGTCACCATGCAAATTAAGTAAACTCTCTCTAGGATCTATGACCTATTTGATCAACATTAGGGTGCTAAGGGTTTATTTATAATAGATCTATATCTGGGTTATTATCAATTGAAAATTAGGGAGGTTTATATTCCCAAAAATACTTTCTGAACCCATTATGGCTATTATGAGTTCTTGGTGATGTCATTTTGGTTTACTAATTCTCTGGATGCCTTCATTGACCTTATGAATCAGGTGTTCAGATAATTTTTGGACCTATTTCTTATATTCTTCATTGATGACATCTTGGTGTACTCCAAAAGTGAGGAGGACTATGGAAATCAGTTTTGAATAATGTTTCAGACCCTTAAAGACCAGGAATTGCATGCAAAATTTTTGAAATATGAATTTTAGTTGAGTGCTGCGACTTTCCTTGGGAATGTGATTTCTAGTGAAGAAATTAAAGTGGACACACAAAATATTAAGGCAGCTAAAAGGTGGATTAGACCAATGACTCAAATCAATATTAGGAGCTTCTTACTGGCTTCTATAAGAGGTTTGCAAAGTTTTGTCTATTTCTTCTCCTCTCACAAGGTTGACTCAAAAAAGGTAAAGTTTTATAGTCTGATGCTTATGAGGGCAGTTTTGAGAAATTAAAGGATAAGTTAATTTCTTCTCTTATTTTTATCCTTAGGTTTGTTGTGTACAGTGATGCATCTCGTTTGGGGTATGGTTGTATGTTGATGTAGCATGGGAATCTTGTATCTTATGCTTCCAAGTAGCTTAATGTTTATGAGATGAACTATCCAACTCACAATCTAGAGTTGGCAGCTGTGGTCTTTTCTTTGAACATTTGGCATCACTATTTGTATGTTTTATAAGAGTTTGTAGTATGTATTTACGTAGAAAGAATTGAATCTTAGGTAAAGGTGGTGGATTGAACTACTTAAGGACAACGACATTAGTCTCGACTACCACCCAAGTAAAGCTAATATTGTTGTAGATGCTCTTAGCAGGTTGTCCATGGGCAGTTTATCCCACATTGAGGAGGAGGAAAAAGGTTTGGTTAAAGATATTCACCAGCTGGCTAATTTAGGAGTTTGCCTTTTGGACTTCGAGGATGGGGGAGTAATCATTCAGGAAGTTGTTAAATTATCTCTTGGTGATAATGTTAAAGAGAAGCTGGTTTTGGATCCCATACTTACATAAATAGAAGATGATTTGGATCAACAAAAAGTTATGGCTTCCGAGATTTGGAGAGATGGTATCTTAATAAATCAAGGTAGGTTGTGTGTTCCTGATGTAGATGGGTTGTGTGAAAGGATTTTTACTAAAGGTCATAAGTCTTGATATACAGTTCATCCGGGTTTGACCAAAATGTATCATGACTTAAAGGAAATATATTAATGGAATAATATGAAGAAGGATGTGAGAAATTTTGTTGCCAAGTGTATGGTCTATCAGCAAGTTAAGTTAAGCATCTAAGGCCTGCTGGTACTTCATAAGAGATAGATTTTCTATGTAGTAGTGGGAGATGATTAATATGGATATCGTTATAGGTCTTCCACGGTCCCAAAACCAGTATGATTCTATTTAGGTCATTATGGACAGAATAACCATTTCTACTCATTTCTTGGCTATGGGAACCAACAACTCAGGAGGGAATTATGCCAAGTTATTCTTTCAGTAGATAATATTGCATGGGAACCCTATCACTAATATTACAGACCAAGGTACAGAGTTCTCTTCTCTTTTTCTGCATTTCTTTCAAAAAGGATTGGGTACCTAGTGAACCTTAGCACTGTTTTTCACCCGCAGATAGATAGACAAGAAAAACGTATTATTTATACTCTATAAGATATTCTAAGGGCCTATTTAATTGACGTTAAATTAGGTTGGGTTTATCATTTGGGTCTAATTGGATTTTCTTACAATATTAGTTATCATTCCATCATCCAAATGGCCCCTTTTGAGGCCATTTATGGTAGATGGTATAGGTCTTTTATTTGATAGTTTGAGATAGGTGGACTAGATTTTTTTGGCCTGACTTGTTTCACCAATCTATGGAGAAGGTGATGGTGATTCGAGAAAGACTTAATACTACCCAAAGTCTCCAAAAGTCCTATGCTAATGTGAGACGGAGAGAGTTGGAATTTGAAGTTGATAACTAGGTATTTTTCAAAGTTTCTCCAATGAAGAGAGTCATGATATTCGGTAAAAAGGGGAAGATTAGGCCTCATTACATTGGTTCATACCATATTTCAAGAAGAATTAGAAATTTTGCTCTTGACCTTGAAGTGCCGGTGAGTTTGACTTCGGTTCATCCCATATTTCATGTGTCTATGAAGAAAATGGGTGTGGGTGATCCTTCCTTTATAGTTCCTATTGAAGATATTGGTATCAAGGAGTCATTGTTCTATGAGGAAACCCAATTGAGATATTGGATAGAAATGTCCTCAAAGTTGAGGACTAAGGAAATAGCTTCGGTGAAAGTGCTTTGGTGGAATAAAAAATAAAAGAGGCCATATAAAAGTCGAAAGAGGATATCAAGATAAATACCCATTATTGTTTGCAACGATAGGCAAAGGTGCTTTAGGTATGGGTTTTATTGCTTTTCTTGTTGGATTTCGAGTTTCTTCTTGAATTCGTGCTATATTCTTTCTATAATAACGCTAAGGGTGTCATAAATCTTAATTCAAGGAAGAATGAACCAAAGGGGGGATAATATAAGACGCCGTAATATTTTGACTAATTTATTTGACTCTCCCTCATATTTAATGGTAATTTTTTACCTAAGTTATTATAAAGGCTGTTAAAGGGATGAATTGGGAGAATTTTGAAATTTTTTGAAAATGTTCAGGGTCATTTTAGGACCACAAACCAGTGAGCCTCTATGATAAGGGTGTGGCACGCCACCTAGCCTTCGTCATAGAGGTGTGACATGCTAGCTAGATTCTGTGATAGCGGTGTGCCACGTTGCTGGGCACAATTATCCCAATTTTATTTTTCAATTGGGAAAAGAGATATTTGGTCTTTCTCCCCATTATCCAACTTAAAAAACCTTATTAACCCCTATTTCACATCAGTTACCACTTTTCTCTTTGTTCTTCTCCTCTCCAACTCCCAAGTCAAGATAATCAAAGGTTTACCCAAGAATCTAAATTCTCTAGGCTCTAAACTTCAAATTCTTTCATTTTTAGTCATGTTGGACACTCCCTAATTTAAAAATTATATTATTACCTAGTTTAATTATTATTTAAGTGTTCTTGAATGTTGATTTTGAATTAGGATTGAGATTTTTTGGTTTGTGATACTCTTGCATTATTTTCCCTTATTTTAAAAGGTTTATTCATGGTTTGAATGGTGGATTGCAAACCGAAATATATCTCATTGTAATGGTGGATGTGGAAATTTGTTTTTACGCAATTTATGGATTTTTTATGATGTTATATACAAAAGCCTCAACCCACATTGTTAATTTGACTTTTAATAAGGATTCTACACAGTTTAACTCATTCTTTGAAATAGTGCATATTATTAAATGGTACAAAGGTAAAGTGATTTTGGAATGCCCTTGGAGGCAATGGTTTTGGATTTAAAATTAATTTAGATTCAAATTGGTAAATGGTTACATAATTAGAATCTATTGGTATGATGATACCAATTCGGAAATTTCTTAATAAAAGACTCCATTGTTGATGTTTGTGCAAACTATTTTATTGGGCTTAAAGGAAATTTTGTAGTTCACCGAGAAAGTGTAGTCTCGGGAGGACCAACACTGGACACCAAGTTTGTCAATGTGGGGGTCTATATGACCACTGTGTCTGATTTACACAGTATATTTTTGAACGGCTATTACATTGGTTTCTTTAGCCAATTCCTCAGCACATGTGGCTAATACGGATAGAGGTCGGATATTGCCTATAGGTTCCTAAAGGTGGGTATGATCTACACAATTCAGGACTAATTCTTTAATCAATCATGTTTCATTTCCCTTTCCCCTATCCTAGGGTCCTATATAAATGTATAATTGTAGTGCATATTATTTATGACTGAATTTTAGTAAATATATGTATTTTATCCATGTGTTTCATTACTGTTTTTGGTATATGTATAATTTATCTCTTTTCTTAGGTTCTAAGCCGGTACTCACCATACTGACTGTCCCTAAAGGCTACATTATTTCATGATTTAGATTTTGATAGCTTTTCTTGTGACCTTGTGTATAGTTAGGTGATTGGGTACTCATGTTGATTAACGATTGAAGTAGTGAGCCCTCCATCCTTTGGATGGCATGATCTTTTTCTTAGTTATTCATTTATTATTCTAGTAATTCTGGGATTCTTTTTTTGTAGTCGGGGGCATGTCCCAACATAGTTTGTATTCCTTGGATTAAAGGCTTTTGAGGACAGTGTTAGAAGATTATCATTGATACTATTTTTAACTTTCAACATCCGTTGACTATCATATTTTTATTATTATTTTTGTTGGATTTCGCTAGTTATTATTATTATTGTGCTCTTGAGATTAGCTTAAAGGAGTTATCTACAGAATTAGTTGGCTTGGGATGCCTATCATGACAAAGCCCTTGTTTAGATCATGACAAGCTTGGTATCAGAGCAACATTTAGGGTCATTGGGTGTCTAAGAAGTCTGTCAAGTAGACTCCCTTTTATGGGTGTGTAGCACACCACACTTATAAGGGGGAGGCCACAAGGCATTTTGGAAATGTCTCCCTTCTTAGTGTTCTATAATTAAGGAGGTTGATATTCCCAAAACTATTTTTTGAACACATTATGGCCACTATAAGTTCTTAGTGATGATATTTGGGTTAACTAAAGCATCGACTTCTTTCATGGACCTTATAAATTAGGTTTTCAGATATTTTTTGGACCTGTTTGTTAAAGTCTTCATTGATAACATCTTAGGGTACTCCAAGTGAGGAGGATCATGAAAATCACCTCCGAATTATATTCTAAACTCTTAAGGACCAGAAATTGCAGGCAAAATTTTCTAAGCGTGAATTTTAGCTGAGTGTTGTGACTTTCCTTGGGCATTGGTGTCTAGTGAAGGAGTTAAGAGGGACCTATAAAAGATCTAGGCGGTTAAGAAATTGCCTAGAAAAATGACTCAAAGCAACATAGGAGTTTCTTTGGTTTAGCAGGATACTATAGGAGGTTTGTGGAGAGTATTTCATCTATTTCTTCTCTGCTTATAAGGTTGACTCGGAAAATGGTAAAATTTTTATGGTATGTTGCTTGTGAGGGAATTTTTGAGAAACTGAAAGATATATTAACTTCTGCTCTTATTTTGATCATACTTGAGGGTACTAAGGGGTTTGTTGTGTATTGTGATGCATTTCGTGTGGGGATAGGTTGTGTGTTAATACAATATGGGCAGGTTGTAGCCTATACTTCCATACATCTTAAGGTTCATAAGAAAAACTATCCAGCTCATGATCTAGAGTTAATAGTTGTGGTGTTGGTTTAAATATTTGGCATCACTATTAGTATGGGGTGCATGCGTACATCAATTTAGATCATAAGCATTTGTAGTATATGTTTATGCAGAAAGAATTGAATCTCAGGCAGAGGTGGTGCTTGAATTGCTTAATTACTATGACATGAGTCTTCACTACCACCTAAGTAAAGCTAATATTGTTGCTGATGCTCTTAGCAGATTGTCCATGGGGAGTCTATCCCACACTGAGGAGGAGAAAAGAGGACTGGTGAATCAAATTTATTGCTTGACCATTTAGGAGTTTGCCTTTTGGACTCCGAGGATGGGGGAGTAATAATTTAGAAAATGATTAAATTATCTCTTGATGTTGAGGTCAAAGAGAAGTAGGTTTTGGATCCCATACTTGTGGAAATCAAAGATGATGTGAATCTACAAGAGGTTATGTCTTACTATATTTGGGGAGATGGTATCTTGAGATATCAAAGTAGGTTATGTGTTCCTGATGTAGATGGGTTGAGAGAAAGGATTTTGATTGAAGCTCATGAGTCCGATATACAATTCATCTAGGTTCGGCCCAAATGTAACATGACTTAAAGGAAATCTATTGGTGGATTAATATGAAGAGGGATGTGACAAATTTTGTTGCCAAGTATATGATCTATCAGAAAGTCAAGGTTAAGTCTCTAAGGCCAGGTGGTACTTCACAAGAGATAGAATTCCTATATACAAGTGGGGGATTATTATTATGGATTTCATTAGGGGTTCTTCTGCGGACCCAAAACTATTATGATTTTGTATAGGTCATTGCTGATAGAATGAGCAAATTTGGTCTTTTCTAGTGTGTGAGAACAAACTACTCAGAGGGGGGGATTATGTGAAGCTATTCATTTAGGAGATAGTTAAGTTGCATTGGGCCCTGGTGTCGATTATTTCTAACTGAGGTATGCAGTTTTCTTCAAATTTTTAGCATTCATTTTAGAAAAAATTGGGTACTAGCACTAGTTTTTACCCTCAAGTGGATTGAGAAGCGAAGTGTACAATTCAGACTCTAGAAGATATATTAAGGGCCTGTGTAATTGACTTTAAAGGCAGTTAGGTTGATCATTTACCTCTTGTTGAACTTTCTTACAAAAATAGCTATCATTCAAGCATCCAAATGGCCTCTTTTGATTCCTTTTATGGTAGAAGGTATAGGTCTCCTAATGGATAGTTTGAGGTGGGTTAGAATAGAAATACTTAAGACTAGACAAAGTCATCAAAAACCCAATGCAGATGTGTGAGAGAGAGTTTGAATCTGAAGTTGATGGCTAGGTATTCTTGAAAGTTTCTCCTATGAAGGGAGTCATGAGATTTGGGAAAAAGGGGAAGCTCAGCCCTCGTTATATTGGTCCATATCATATTTCAAGAAGAATTGGAAATGTTGTGTAATACCTATGCTTTTCCTAGCTTAAAATTCTTTCCTAGAATATTAAGAGTGGGATTCAAAAATGAATAACATTTATTTCATACAGAATTTTCCAGATTTAAACATACCATTGAATGTGAAATTGTATAAGATTTCCATTAATACCAAATTCTCCCAAATCCGACAGTCGGTGCAGAAGTTAAAGTAATTTTAGTACTACAGTGTCCCACCTGGGCACTCAACGCGTCACGGTGGATGCCAAAATGGCAATCGTCATATTCCAGTGGACCTCTGCAATATTGGCACTTCGCGGAGAGGTCAAATTCCCAAATTACAATTTCCAGTGGCACAAAACGATAGCACCGCATCGCGCCAGAGTGCGAATTCGCACTCGTCCTTTTCCACTAGCTTACCATAATTTCACCGCATTATGGTGAAGGATTACTTGTCGTACTCTTGATCCATAATTCAAATGCTTGTGTCATAACTTTAATTCTAAGTATGTAAAGTTCTTATTAGGTGAATAATATTCATAGAAGTCACTTAGAGACAAGTGGAGCTAAGAATGTTAGATTCATTTAAAGTTTGGTGTCAAATTTTACAAGGACCAACATTGAAAGTGTATAACTTTTAATATAGGTAGAATCTTTCAGTTCAAGACCCATCAAATTGTATATAGTTAAATTAGCTTTCGAACGATAACAATTTTGCCTTAATCTGATACCCGAGCGAAAAGTTATAGCCGTTTTTGTGTGAGGCAGTAAGTTGCTGCAATGGTACCATGTCCTAGTGAAGAGAAAAATCAGGATACGGGTAATGAATTTTCGATTTAAATGAATAAAGGGCAATGGGGTCTTTTCCCCTCTCAACCCAGGTCGTAATATAGCAATTGCCAGTGGGTCATTATTTTGCACCCATTATCCTACTTGACTCCCAAGAACAAACCCTAATCAATTCACTCCAAGATTCATCCATTCCATCACCTTATATTCAAGAAAACAATTAAAAATTAATCTTTCTATTCCATTAATTTCAAGAAAAACATTCAATAACATTCCTAAGAACATCGATTTGACTCATATTCTTCACGAAACAACCTTAAAAAACAAACAGGAATTCAAGTCAAATTTATTCATCAATTGTCTTTCAAAAAAAAAACCCTAAGCTCAAACTTACTATTCAAGAAATCCAATTTTCCTCATCAATTTTCAAGGATAGTTCAAGATTAAGAATTTCCAATTCAAGAACTCCAAGAATTCATCTTCAAAAGCATCATAGGAATCCAAGATTCAAGCTTTCTCATCTAAGATCATCAATTAAGGTATGTGGGGTTATGAACAAGGACAATTCTTTCGTCCTTGTGCCGAAAACTATCTTTTTAAGTTAAATTCATATGATTTGCAATTAGGGATCATACCCAATTTTTATTATTTGAAGATTATGAGGTTTCAAGTGATTGAATGTTGAATTGCATGACTATTTTCATATAATTATGCGTATAATGCGATTTTTCAGATTTTCCAATGGAGTTAGAGCATGATATTGTGATTCTTGATTCTATTATTTAGATATTGTTAAGGTATTTTCAAGAAGTATATTAAGTATGATGTTCTTTTACGAATTTGCATGAGATTTAAAGAATGGGCTTTTAGCCCTAAGATTTTTTTTTTATATTTCAAGAAGATTATATTTTTAGTATGCTTTGATAAGCAAGTATTCAAATTTTTCAAGAAAGAAGTTGATCTTTTAATCCTAATCTAAGATAAGGAGTCCACATTGTTCATATAGTTTGAGATTTAAAGAAAGATACGCATATTTGGTTTTCATTATAAACTCTTGTACTATTTTAAGGTGGATTTCCTAAAGAATGAGCGTAGCAGATTAAAGGGAGCAGTATTTAGCACCAAGTTGGGCATAATTCCAAGGTATCATGCCCAGAACTACGTGCCACCGTTGGATTAAGATTATTCCCACTTCTACATAGATGACGAAGATTGTGATCACTTAAGATAAGGTTACTCCCTGGAAAGAGTATGACATCACTCCCCAATGTGAGGTTTCTTTCTTAGGAGGATGAGACGTTGGACTCTATGTAGCTCGCATGGTTTATGTCGGTTAAGAGAACATCCCTATCAGTAATGATTTTTTGAATAGTTTTAAAGTATTTTTCCCTACTAGTAAAGAAGAGCTTTGAAAGATCTCGCTAATAATAAAGACTAACAGAAAAGATTTACAGAAAAGCTTTTTGAAAATTAAGTGTAAACGCTTACAATTTTATTCAAATTTTGCTTTATAGAAAGATAAGTTATAGATTTCAAATTTAGATGTGAGCTCTCTCAACAGTTAGATAGTATGATTTAAAGATAGAATATTAGCACAATTTTTAGAAAAAAATGCTATGACTCACTAGATTTAAAAAGTGTGATTTGGTATCCATGATTTCAGACTTTAGTATTTCAGATATTTCAGCTTATGTGAGTCATTTACATTTAGCATGCATTGTTTTATAAATTATAATGATGAGATGATACTTTACTTATGCATTTCCCCCCATATACTTAGTACATCCTCAAAGTACTGAGCCATATATCTGTCTATGTGCTACACTGTCTCATAATGTTGGTATGAGTTGTAGCACGAATACCATATTTATATAGTTGCAGATTCAAGCCATTAGATGATGACCCCTCTTACTTTGGGGACTTTAGTTAGATGTTGTTTATGTACTTTATGTTTTTACTTATATGTATGGATTAGTGGTAGTTGGAGTTGTGCCCCAGCTATCCATAGTCAGTATAGTAGAGTCTTTACAGATGTTAGTCAGAGTTAGTCTTATAACTTTAACCCTCTTTTTCAGACTTTATTAAAATATAAAATTGTATCAATATTATTTTTTTACAGATTCCATCACTATTATGATTCCTCCTTGTAAACTCAGTTAGTTCATTCATACTTAATTAGTTGCTTAACAGTATGCCAGTTCATGGGTTAGCTTGGGATGATTTGTGGTCTTAAGCACCGTGTGACATCTTGGAACAAATTTTTGGAGTGTTACAAACTTGGTATCAGAGCACAAGGTTTAAGTGTCATAGGGTGTCTGTGAAGACATGTCTAGTAGAGTTTTGTGGAATGGTACGGAGATGTCTATACTTTTTTCTGAGAGGTTATGAGGCATTTAAGAAAAGTTTTCTTTCTTTCCTACTCTAGATCATGCCGTAAGTTTTTCTCTCCGAATGTCCTGTCTATTTGTGTGTTACCCCAAAATTTCTCATCTATGACTTATTCTTGACATAACATGATTAGCAAGTTCCAATCTCTAGTTAATGCTCTCAGATTTTCTAGCAGAAACTTCAAAAGTCACACAAAGAGCTTGAGAGGAGCTCCCTAGTGTGTTAAGTTCCTTAAGTTGAAAGTTTATGTCCTCATCCTTATGAGTTGTTCAGTTGAGATAGAATTAGATATGTATTCAAATTGACCATTGACCCTTTTAGTATAGATAGTGCTCATAAGAGGAGATAGTATGAACCTAGATTATTGAATATAGTGTGCATTCGATGGATATTATGAAATTCAGTTTTATGATTTATAAATAGTATAGCCTTATAGTTAGAAATATGGGTATAGAAGAGTGGTTACAAGAAAAGTGGGAATGATGATTGATAGAAAGTATAGAGATAAGCTTAGGCATGTTGTCTAGTTTTGTTAAGGTGATATGTCCTTGTGTGCTTGTTTAGTGGAAGGTAGATAATGAGTTATTAGTTAAGGTGAATTATTGTCTACTTGAAGTAGCAAAGAAGTAATTGATGGTATTTATAGTATTTGAAAGGTATAGGATATTAACGAAGTGTTTCCTCATTTAGTATTATTAATTTAGGCTTCCCTTGGTGTTAAAAAAGGAGTTTTAGTTGAAAGTTAAGGAGATATGACGGTACTCTAAATGTATAGAAGGGTAAATAATAATAGTGTGTAGAAGGAGTATGTGTTAATGGATTACGATAAGATAAGTCATACGATTGTGATCAATTATTATTGTTATAAAGTTCTAGTGGACTAGTGTTTCTTGATGTTCTATTTTATAGCTTCCAAGTGAGAATTATTTGTAAGGTGGGTTTTTAAATCATGTCTAGCACTAGACATTAACTTTGAACAGTTGAAGATCATCAACGTGGATCTAATGATTTCTTGGTAAGTGATGCTAGTTCTATGGAAGTGATCTAGTAGTCTTGAACAGTGTATGCAAGATCTTAAGTTTATTTATTTACAATTTAGTATAATATTGCAGGTATGATGTAGAGGTGTACCCAAGGTGATATGAGGTTGATTTATTTTTTATGGTTATTACGTGTTGTGAGTGGTTAGTAATACCGTTGAGTTGCAAAGGGGAAGAAGACTAGTTAGACGGTATATGGTGCTCTAAATAGCTAAGTTAAGGATTTTTGATTTATAGTGTTGAAACTTTTGATATGATCTTGATTCTCATGGTTTAGAAAAAAATATAAGTTTAGAGATATGATATTATGTGATATTAGTATAGTATGAAGAAAGTTAGTATGGTTCAACAAGGGTTTGGAAATGTCCATGTTAAGTGAAGATTCTAAGTTAGTGAGTGTTTAAGTTGTTACATAATGACTTTTGGGGCTATAGAAATCTAAGAGTTGAATCTCAGAAGGAGGTACTAGCATTAGGAGTGACATATTAAGATATAGTCCTTCAGGGTAAGTTTAGTTTTATGTGTATTTATTACTCCAGGGTCGGGGGTTCGAAATGCCCCTCCAGCAAAGCTGGGGTGAGGGTGCGTAGGTCAGGCCCGGAGTGGTCCCCCACCTCCCCGACACCTACCGAGTAGGTATGAACCGGGCCGTCCCTTTAATTTTACGCCAGAATCTAGAGTAAAGTGATTGCAGTTTAGATTAGAGTTTATTCAGTGATCCACATACTTAGAATAATGGCTTAAAGCTAAGGGGGATATGATAGGATAAGTAACTGAGTCAGACTTCCAGATTCTAGTAGTGATGATGAATAATTGTGTAGATGGGAGAAAGTAAATGTGTTATGTTTGGGAAGATTTTTGTATACTTTTTTTTATATAGATATATAAATGAAGGAATATTGAGGTGAAGCTTTTTGTTTATGACTTGTTTAGTTAGGAATATGTTATGTGTGTTTTCCTAAAAATGGAATAGTACATGGAAGTTGTTATTGATAGAGGTATTGGAGAATATGTGAAAGAAATTCTTATGGGTATTTATTTAAAAGCGCATATGTGGTTATTAAGATAGGCTTTAACGTCATATTGGTATATAAGGGGATAGTATAGTTAAGTGAGTATTTGAGAAAGTGTTGCTAAGATTTAAAGTAAGAAGTTTCATTGCTTAAGGACTAGTAGTTCTATCCTAACTTATGATTTAGAGGTCTATGTTCCATGCTATATAGTTGGGGCCATATTGTAATTTTTTATTTTGAGGACTTCTTCAGATCATGCCCGGAGTCCCTTACTCACTAATATCATTAGAACTTCCTAAAAGAGTGTTGAAGAAATACCCTATTTAGGTGTGTATATTTAGTATGATTCAGTTCGTGAGTATCATGTGTATCATCTCAATCTTTTCCTAGGATTTCAACCAAATCAGTATCATTCGGGGATGAATGATCCCAAGGGGGAGATGCTGTAATACCCTAAGGTTTCATGTCATAAGCCTCTCTTTTTTTTCTCACAAAATCAGATCCAGCCTAAAGTAATGGTTACTCATAAGTTGAAGCTCTCATTTCTATCTTAGCCATATAGCTATTTTCTTGAGAATTCATGCACTAATAGCTCAGTTCAGTAGTTTATTATGCTTAAGATTCAGTTTATTTCAGCTGTGCATGATAGCTTATAACCTCATATTCCTCAGTATTTTCATCTTAATCCACATTCGAGCATGAATGTTCCCAAGGGAGAGATATTGTAATATCCTGTGCTTTTTCTATCTTAAAATTCGTTCCTAGAATATTAAGAGTGGGCTTCAAAAATGAATAACATTTATTTCATACAGAATTTTACAGATTTAGACCTTTCATTGTGTGGGAAATTGAATAATATTTCCATCAATATTAAATTAACCCAAATATGACAATCGGTGAAGAAATTAGGGCATTTTTAGTACTGCAGTGTCCCACCTGTGCACTCACCGCGTCGCAGTGGATGCCAAAATAGCAATCGTCACATTCTAGTGGACCTCTGCGATATTGGCGCATCATCATGGAGAGGTCTAAATTCCTAATTTTTAATTTCCAATGGCGCAGCGTGATAGCACCACATCGCGCCAGAGTGCAAATTCACACTAGTCCTTTTCCAGTAGCTTAACACAGTTTCACCACATTGCGGTGAAGGTGTAATTGCCGTACTCTTGAACCATAATTTGAATGCTTGTTTCATAACTTTAATCCCAAGTATGTGAAGTTCTTATTAGGTTAATAATATTTATAGAAGTCACTTAGAGCAAAGTGGAGCTAAGAACATTAGATTCATTCAACGTTTGGTGTCAAATTCTACAAGGGTCAACTTTGAAACTGTATAACTTTTGATGTATGTAGAATATTCTATATCAAGAGCCATAAAATTAAAGATAATTGAATTATCTTTCCAACGATACCAATTCTCCTTAATCTGGTACCCGAGTGAAAAGTTACAGCCATTTTTCTTTGAGGCAGTAAGCTGTTGTGATGATACCGCGTCTTGGCAAAGAGAAATATTGGGATACAGGTTACGAATTTTTCATTTAAATGAATGAGGGGAAATGGGGTCTTTCTCCCGTCAACCTAGGTCATAATATAGCAATGTATAGCTGTCATTGGGGAATTATTTTTCCCCTATTATCCTACTTTACTCCCAAGAACAAATCATAATCAATTATCTTCAGGATTCATCCATTCCATCACCTTCTATTCAAGAGAACAATTAAGATTTAAGCTATCTATTTCAAGAAGTTAAAGAAAAACATTCCAGAACATTCCTAAGAGTATGAATTTGATTTATCTTCTTCAAGAAACAACCTTCAAAAACAAATAGGAATTCAAGTCAAACTTATTCATCAATTCTCTTTCAAAAGAAAACCCTAAAGCTCATACTTACACTCCAAGAAATCAAATTTCCTAATCAATTCTCCAAGATAGTTTAAGATTAATAATTTTCCATTCAAGAACTCCAAGAACTCATCTTCAAAATCATTAAACGAATCAAAGATTCAAGCTTTCTCATCTAGGATAATCAATTAAGGTATGTGGGGTTATGAACAAGGACAATCCTTTCATCCTTGTGTCCAAAACTATCTTTTTAAGTTAAATTCCCATGATTTGCAATTAGGGATCATACCGAATTTTTAGTATTGGAGGATTATGAGGTTTCAAGTGACTGAATGTTGAATTGCACGACTATTTTCATATAATTATGTGTATAATGCGATTTTCTTGATTTTCTAATGGAGTTTAAGCATGATATTGTGATTCTTGATTTTATTATTTTGATATTGTTAAAGTATTTTCAAGAAGTATATTGAGCATGATGTTTTTCTACGAATTTGCATGAGATTTAAAGCATGGACTTTAAGCCCAAATATTGAGCTTTGATATTTCAAGAAGATTATATTTTTAATATTCTTTTATAAACAAGTATTTAGATTTTTTAAGAAAGAAGTTGATCTTTTGATCCTAAGCTAAGATAAGGATTCCACATTTTTTATATAGTTTGAGATTTAAAGAAAGAAAAGCATATTTTGTTTTCATTATAAACTCTTGTGCTATTTTAAGTTGGAATTCCTAAAGAATGAGCATATTAGATTAAAGGGAGTAGTATTTAGCACCGAGTTGAGTATGATTCCAAGGTCTCATTCCTCAGAACTACGTGCCACCATAGGATTAAGATTACTCTCACTTCTACGTGAATGACTAAGATTATGATCACTTACTATAAGGTTATACTCCCTAGCAAGAGTATGACACTTCTCCCCAAAATGAGGTGTCTTCCTTAGGAGGATGATACATTTGACTCCATGTAGCTCACATGGTTTATATCGGTTAAGAGAACCTCCTATCATAAAGATTTTCAGAATAGTTTTCAAGTATTTTCCCTACTAGTAAAGAAAAACTTTGAAAGATCTCCCTAAAAGTAAATCCTAACAAAAAAGATTTACAGAAAAGCTTTCAAAAAACTAAGTGTAAAGGCTCACAATTTTATTCAGATTATGCTTTACAGAAAGATAAGAGTTACAGATTTCAGCTTTCAGATTTAGAAGTGAGCTCTCTCAAAACTTAGACAGTATGATTTAAAGATAGATTATTAGCACAACATTTAGAACTAAATGTTTTGACTCACTATATTTATAAAGTGTGATTTTCTATTCATGATTTCAGATTTTAGTATTTCAGATATTCCAGCTTATGTGAGTCATTTACATTTAGCATGCACTGTTTTATAAATTATGATGATGAGATGATGTTTTACTTATGCATTTCACTCCCATATACTCAATACATCCTCAAAGTACTGATCCACATATATGTCTATGTGCTACATTGTCTCATAATGTAGGTATGAGTTGTAGCATGCATACCATATTAAGATAGTTCTAGATTCCAGCCAACAGATGATGATTTCTCCTATTTCGGGAACTTTATTTAGATATTATTTATGTACTTTACTTTCTTACTCGTATATATTGATTAGTGGTAGTTGGAGTCGTGCCCCAGCTATCTATAGTTAGTATAGTAGAGGCTTCACAGATGTTAGTCAGAGTCAGTTGTGTAATTTAAGTCATCCTTTTTAAACTTTATCAAAATTTAAAATTGTCTTAGTATTATATTTTCATAGGTTCCATCACTATTACATTTCCGCACAGTAAACTCAGTTAGTTCATACATAAGTAACTAGTTGCTTAATAGTATGCCAGTTCATGGGTTAGCTTAGGATCACTTTTTGGTCCTATACTCCGTGTGACATTTTGGAACAAATTTTTGGGGCGTTACATGTTGCTTAGGATCTAGAATTATTGGCAAATTTGTCTTTCATTCATACCATGTTTCATGTGTCTATGTTCAAAAAATGTGTGGGTGATCCTTCCTTGATAGTGCTCATTGAATATATTGGTGTCAAGGATTCATTGTCCATTGAAGAAATATCGATTAAGATCTTGGATAGGCAAGTCCAAAAGTTAAGGACTAAGGAAATATATTTGGTGAAGGTGCTTTGGAGAAATCAAAAAGTGGAAGAGACCACATGGTATTTGAAAGAAGATATGAAAGCTAAATACACGTTCTTATTTCTATCGATGGAAGAAAGTTCTTAAGGTATGAGATTTACTACTCCTTCTATTTCATACCAACTTTGTTCTTGAATTCCTGCTATATTATTTCTATAATCATGCTAAAGGTTTCCTAACTCCTAATTCAAGGATGAATGATCCAAGGGGGATAAACCCCATAAAATTTTAACCCATTTATTTTAGACCGACCCTCATATTTAATGGTAATTTTTTACTTGATTCATATAAGGGATGTTAATACGATGAATTAGGAGAGTTTAAGAATTTTTGGAAATCGTTCAGGGTTATTTTAGGACCCCGAACTAGTGAGCCTCCATGATAAGGGTGTGGTACACCACCTAGCCTCTACGACAAGGGTGTGGTACACCACCACGCTGTTGGGCATAATTTTCCAAATTTTATTATTTTTTCAATTGGGGCAATGGGTCTTTTCTACTTTGCCCTATTAAATGGCTTAAACACCTTTCTAGCCTCTATTTCACATCAGTTACCACTTTTCTCTTTGCTTTTCTCCTCTCTAACTCTAAAGTCAAGAAACTCAACGTTTTTCTCAAAAATGTAAATTCTTCGGGCTCTAAACTTCATATTCTTCCATTTTTCAGGAATGTTGGACATTTTCTAATTTAAATATTATATTATTGCATAGTTCAATTGTTATTTAAGTATTCTTGAATGTTGATTTTTAACTAGGATTGAGGGTTTTGGGGTTGTGATACTCTTGCATTGTTTTCCCTTTTTTTTAAATGGTTTATTCATGGTTTGAATGGTTGATTGCAAACTAAATTTGTGTCTCATAGTAATGGTGGAATTGACAATTTATTTTTTTGCAATGTTATGGATTTTGTATGATGTTATTGACATGAGCCTCAACCCACATTCTTAATTTGAATTTATATAAGGATTCTACATAGTTTTAATCATCGTTCAAAATATTGTATATTATTAAATGTTTAAAAGTTAAAGAGGTTTTGAAATGCCCGTGGAGGCTATGATTTAGATTTTAAATAGAATTTAGAGTCAAATTAGTTCAATGGTTTTTTTTTGGAATTATTGGAATAACTTACAAGCCTATTGGTATGAAGATACCAATTCAAAAATGCCTTAATAAAAGGCTCCATAGTTGATGTTTGTGCAAACTATTTTAATGGATCTTAAAGGAAATTGTGTTTCACTGAGAAAGTATAGTCCCGGGAGGTTGGAAACCACTTTTTTTTATGTTGGGGATCTATATTACCAATGCATCCTATTTACACAATGTATTTTTTGACAGCTTTCGCCTTGGTATCCTCAGACAATTCTTTGGTACAGGAGGCTAATATGGATTGGGGCCCTTCTGGTAGGGAGAGCCAGATCCATATAGCCCATGGGTGCCCGAAGGTTGGTATGATCTACATAGTTCAAGACTAATTCTTTAAACAATCTTGTTTAACTTCCCTTTCCCTATACCGATATCGTATCTATATGTATAATTAAGGTGCATGTTCTTTATGATTGATTTTTGGTACATATATATATTTCATCTATGTATTTCATTACTAGTTTTGGTATATGTATAATTTATACCTTTTCTTTGATTTCATGATATAGATTTCAAGGGCTTTTGTTGTGACACTATGCAGCATTAGGCGATTGGGTACTTCTGTTGATTAGCATTTAAAGTTGTGAGCCCTCCATCCTTAGCAAGGTCTGATCTTTATCTCAGTTATTCATTTATAATTCTAGTACTTTTGGGATTCTTTTTTTATAGTCGGGGGCATGTCCCAACTTACTTGGTATTCCTTGGATTGGAGTCTTTGTGGACAGTGATGGGATATTATCATGGATTCTGTTTCTAAATCTCAACTTCCTTGTCTATCATATTTCTATTATTATTTTTGTTGGCTTCAGTTAGTTATTATTATCATGTTCTTGAGGTAAGGTTAAGGGGATAATTTTTGGTCTTGGTTGGCTTGGTATTACCGTCATGGCTAGGCCCTGGTTTAGATCGTGATAAAATTGGTATTTGAGCATGGTTTAGGGTTTCTAGGTTTCCACAATTCCAAATCGATTAGATTCACTTTTATGGGTGTGTAGTACACCACACTTATAAGGGGGAGGATACAAGGCATTTAGTATATTTCCCTTCTTTGTGTTCGATTTTATGCTAGAGGTTCTAGTTACTTTCACTTTTCTCTAACTCTTGGTGTACTCGTATTTAAGATCATGCCTATATATAGATCTGACGATCGTAGGAACATAGATGGAACCTCAGCCCCAACTGTGGCTAATGCTGAGGAGGTACGCCCTACTCGTGGTATGCTTACTTGATATAAGGATCGTACTCCTGACTCTACAACTTCTCCTAGGGTACCATTGGTCCCTACTAGTCCACTTCAGGCTTCCTAGGTTAGTGTCACATAGTCTCCTTAGAGAGATGGATTAAATGTTGAGTTCTAATAGTCCCCTGCTTACATAGACTGAGGCATCATAGTCTAGTTATTCTGATCAAGTTGGTCTTTCCTCCAGTACCTCTAAAGTTACTTGGATGGGCTAGTTATTAGGCTGAATCTCCCACTCTTTATAGGCTCTAAGGTTGAGAAGGATCCTTAAGGGTTTATTGATGAGATGGAGAAGATCTTTAGGGTGATGAATGTTATTGATTCAGAAAAGGTTAAATTTGTAGCATATCAGTTAAAAGAAGTGGCTTATCAGTGGTATGAGAAACGAGAAGAGTTAAGGGGTAAAGACAGTGAGCCGACTATGTGGGATGAGTTCTCTGGTGCTTTTGTTTATCATTTCTTTCCTTAGGTGTTAAGAGAAGATAAAGATAAGGATTTTTTGAATTTGAAGTAGGGTAAGATGAATGTTAAGAAGTACACATTAAAGTTCACCCAATTATCACGTTATGCCCCTGCGCTTGTGTCTAGTATGAACTCCTGGATGAGGAAGTTTTCTTTATGTCTATCTGATGACTTAGTGTTAGAGAGTAAGGCTCATATGTTGAATAATGATATTGATATATTGAGGTTGATGGTTTATATATAGTAGGTGGAAATAGGGAACGGAATAGCAAGAATTTTAAGTATGCATAGTAGGGTGAAAATCTATAGAACAATGGGAAAGATGGTAGGCAGTGGCCTAAGAAAAAAATTAGGAAGACTCTTATTTGTCAACTAGTGTTCCTTATCTCAATCCATCAGTGATAGGCATGTTCAATCTAGAAATGGTCCTAAGGCACAAATTTCCAAGTCTAAGATGAGTGGAGCTAATTCAACCCCACCTTACCCTCCTTGCTATTTTTATAGGAAGCTTTACTATAGGTGTTGTGAGAAGGGGAAGAATTTGTGCTTTAATTATGGTCATCATGGTCATCTGTAGTGAAATTGTCTTTCGATTAGGGTTTCTACAGAATCTAATAAGGTATTTGTTGCCCCATCATAATCTCTAGTATCTAAAGTGCTACTTTTGTAATTGGAACTAGCCAAAATTGCCTTTATGCACTCTCTAATCACCCGGAATCCGAGATATCCCTAGATTTTATCACTAGTATGTTATATCTTTTCTCTAGTGATGTTTATTGTTTGCTTAATCCGATTTCTGCCCTATCTTATGTGACTCTTTATATTGTTATACACTTCGGTTTTGGTGTTAAAACTATTTTTGAAACCTTTTTTGTTTCTACCCCAATGGGTGAATCTATTATTGCCAGAAAAGTCTATAAGGGTTGCGTGGTGTCCATTTTTTCAAGGGAAGCCCTGGTAGATCTAATATAGCTTGATATGGTGGATTTTGAATTGATCTTGGGGTTGTATTTGCTTTATTCGTGCTATGTCTCTGGATTGTAGGACCTGAAAGGTCACCTTTCATCTTTCTACTGAACTAGTAATAGAATGGGAGAAGAGTTCCTTATTACCCAAAGGAAAGTTTGTTTATTAACATAGGGTTCAGATCTCATAGGGCTCAGATCTTGATATCCAAGGGGTGTTTGTATCATCTTATTTTGGTCAAGGATCTAACTCTGAAAGTTCCTCCCTACAGTCTATTTATGTGGTTTATAAGTTTCCCAAAGTTTTTCTCGATGATCTTCTTGGGATTCCTCATGATAGGGAAATAGATTTTGGGATTGATCATCTACCAGATACTCATCCTATTTCCATTCATCCATCATAGTGTTTCTCAATAGGTGCTTATGTACTTTTTATGTGTAAGAAATACGGGTCTCTTCGAATATGTATAGACTATCGTCTGTTAAATAAGGACACTGTGAAAAATAATTACCCTCTTAGACTAGGATTGTTTTCCTCCTGGCTTCTCAACTGTGAAGGTTTATTGATCTATGTTAAACCAACCCAATACCTTGCATGCAGAATTAATAAGTTATGTACCTTCTATGGTCTTTTGGACGAGTAGAAGGATTTCACCATTAACCTTTTGATTCTCAAGATGTCGCATTACTAACCCTTATCTTGATCCTAGTTAACTATTACCATTTGAATCCATAGTTATTATATGAAAGCTAACCATCTTACTTAGATATTACTTAGTAGCATAGATCAGCAATTAAACCTCAAATTATTATTGTCATTATGTTTTCCTAGTAACTACTGCACTTTTGGTGTAAGTAGCAATATCTGGGTGGTATCCTAACATTTGCAATTGCTAAGACAACTATTATACTGAAGATAATGAAATGCATGCCACGGGTATTGGTTCCATTCAACAATCATACTTCCTCTACTTTGCAATCAGCTAGGGTTTGCACAACCCTAGCGATGGGTTTTTAGCCACTCATGCTTGTAAAGAAATCAATGAAATTCATAATTGAAGGCTTGGATGAAATCACAATGATAAGAACAATAAAATCCCAAAATCATAACTTGATTAATAAACTGCAATTAATACAAGGCAATCCCAAGATCAAAGATGAATCTTCGAATCAAAATATGTTTCTGAGTATAAAAAATGTGTATCGCCTACTAAAAAGTACATAAGGGGTATTTATAGTACATGAGAAAACCCTAAAAAGAGATCAAATGAAATATGAGAAAATCAAGTCGGTGGCTACCTGCTTTCTGTACCTATGATCTGGCATAGGTGCAGGTAGTACCTGCAATCTAGCATAGGACGCAGGTGCAGACCACAGGTTGCGTATGGAGAAAATTCCTGCAAGTCTGCTCTAGGGATTTTGGTTTTCTGGAAGCTACTTTGTCTACATACAGTCCGTAGGTCTACTTACGTTCTGTAAGTTGACCTAGTAGGTGCCGAAAGTTAGTTTTTTGGCTCTTTCTTTACTTTTGATAATGCATTGATCATGATCAAGATGGAAAACATCCCAAACATCTATAATCTCTCCAAATTAGCCAAAAATACCTTTTTTTCACATTTTCACGAACTTAGTATCCAAACCATGGTTTCCTGCAAAACATACCCAAAATGGATCATATAAAAAGTAAGCCTCTGAAACATTCATATTTTCCTTGTTTTAATCATCAAGAGTTCTAGATTTCTATTGAACATAAACACCCTCAACTTAGAACGTTTGCATGTCCTCAAGCAACAAAAACATAAAAAAATGAAAATGACGCTTAACTAGGAGACTCTAAGTTATTCAAGGTAGTCAGTCATCACGTTAAGTTCAAATTACACCATCCCCTTCTATATCTCTTTTCAAAGCAAACTATGTATGAATATGAAGTACAATAATGTGACACAAAGGGATCAAGGTATGGAAATTACATTAGAAATAGGCAACCACTCATATGTACAAATTACACTACCTAGAGAAAAATAGAAAGCAATATGACTCAAGTGTCCTACCAACAAGAATGTCCCAGTCACTCATATGAAATCTTGTATGTCAATGCAGAGATGGTCAAGAGACACTCACACTAAACAAATAAATTCCAATCAATGCAAGTCAAATACCATAGTCTTGCCCTTATTGTCTTTATGTTAACATTTAGATAGTCAAGTTAGGATCACTATAGGACTTTTCTCGGCTTGTAATGCAGGCTTGGGGGCTGGTATAATATATATTAACCTTCAAAGTGACTAAGCCTCCTTGTCACTACACTAACTTTGGGTTCTCTCTTACTAACCAATTTCCTTTTTATTCCACCCTTATTTCTCCCTTTTATTCTTTTATTCACATTCAAGTTGGGTGTGTTCTTTTATTCCTTCTTTTTTGCTTTTTCACAATTTTTTATTTTCTTTTTCTTTTTCTCTTTTTCCTTTCTTTTTATATCACACCCATCCCTACTAATTCTTTCTTACTTTACACTTCTTCATACCCATTTACACTATGCACCTCTATGATATCCACCCGCAACTTAGGCATTTTGCCTGTGTTAAAGTGCATACTGTCTAAGGAGGACCTGGACCAAAATAGGTAAATTGTAATATAATAGAAAGGTGAATGGTGAAAATAAGAAAAATAGGCTACAAGGCTCCAAGCAGGGATCAAGGGATATCATTCACACATGGAAGGTCATTTAGGCTAAAAGTGAACTAAAATAAAAAAAATGGTCTATGATCTTTTCCTAACCAACTATCCTTCAACCTTGGCAAAACTAACAAGGAAAGTTCTAAATTCGACATATAAAGGGAACTAGGTAGTATCTCTCACACACATAGTACAGATTCAATATCACCAACTAATACCTATCCAGTTCATGAAATTGTCAGCAAATGATTATCATGTGCCTAATCCTAATGCCATTACACAATCTACAAAGTTCACCTATATATTCATCAACACTATTCTAAAAATGAAAAATTTTGGAGGGGCATCAAAAATCAAAACATGACTACTACCCTAAATACTTAAAATCTCCTAATTACATAAAAACAATACAATACAAAGCACTAATACACATAATTATACTAGACATTCCAGTTCTACAATCATACCACATCCGACTGGAAAAGAAGTACGACAACAATAACCCATGGTGGCATGGTATGCCCACCCCAAACTACAAAGTTATACACTGTCCTCCATGTGCTAAAACAAATCAAAACATAGGAAAATGACAACAAACCTAGGATGAACTACACGCCCAAATCTTGACATCCTTATATGGGGGCATATCATATGGCAGAGGCGTTCGTTGTAGTGCACTACTAGTGTATGCACCCGCTTCTATAGATACACGTCTTTGTCTATCGATGAATGCAGTCTCTAAATAATGATGCCTAGCCTATTTTACGACCTCCTCCTCTATCATATCAAGATCTTGTAAGTTATCTTAGTACACTCTCTTAGTCCCAACTACTAGGAATTTCTCATCATCCTCCGTAAATAAATCAAAGTGTATCAGCGCATGTAGAGGTGATATCTAGAACACATAGGGTATAATTGAGGGAGTAGCTGCTACACAAATTTATATATGAGAGCATACATCTGCTCATAGGATATATAAATCCTCTCTCATCTAAACTAGATCTGGTGCACCTATCTCTATATATCAAGATCTAACCAATCTCTACAACTCATTGATTCATGTCTAAAAATTAGCATGTAGATCTAATAGTGTGGCTCTCTAATCAACCTCCTATCTAGCCTCTTCTTATTTGAATCTAGTCTTAACCCTTGATCTCATCTTCCCAAAGAAGGTAGTCATCTCGATCTCAACAAACTTCAATTAAGGCTTTGTAGATGTACTAACTGGCTCTAAGGTCAATGTCGGGGCTGAAGAAAATGTAGCATGTGTCCCCTCTCTCTGTGTACTCAAATTTGTAGCATATCTAAAATCCCTAATCTCTATGTCAATAACAATAGCCACGTTATTTGTATTTTTCTCATCAAGCTCTTTAAAAACTACTAGGCCCTCATATCGGGAATGTGGTACTGCTAGCCACTATCTTAATCTCCTAGAATATCCTAAAAATGCTAGACCTTTCATGGTCATCGTCTATGTAGTCATGGTCATAGGTACCCTCTTATCAATACCTGGTAACTTAGGCACTCTAGCCTTATCACATAACCTCTGTATCATGTAAGAAAATGGAAGATTAGTTAGCTCACCAAAGGCTCTATCATGTAACTTATGCCTCAGAATAGCAAAAAAATCAATATCATAACTAGCCATCAGATAGGCAACCAGTGTTTCTCCCTCCCATATCAATGTATTATCAAAAGTAGTGGGTATCAGCCAGTATTTAATCAGCAACAACCAAAAATTTTCCTCTAATATCAAAAGGCCCTTCTTGATCATAGCTTGCCCATCAATCCATAGGGTTGCATCACCTAGTGGTGAAATATAATTGGCTATACACCTGTCATCTCAACCCTCTCTAGCCAGTTCTCATTATCCTGCATGATATATTATCCCATGCGATCCTCAGTCTATAATGACACTCAGCTATAGATGCAGGAGTAATATAGTCTAGGACAAAGATAACTCTGTGGATAGTCTCTATCGATATGTCAACTCTAACCCCTCTAACCAGTATGTGATCTAGTTGTGGTTGTCGTATAAATATAATAAATCCAAGATGATGATGCGTAAGAAGAACTATAGTATCTCTATAGGATACATAGAATTCCCGTGTTATAGCAAAGCTGTAGGAATCGAGTGGTCTGGTAATCCACTCTTGCTGATATCTATCAAATGCCACCTATAGCTCTGGTACTCACTCTAGCCTCGATAAGTTAATTCGACATTTTTTATTGATACATATTGTAGACTTACCTATCTCCCAAGCATAATTTTCAAGCTCAAATATATGTCGCCTTCCTTACATATACCACCTTAGATGTCCCTCCTCGGGAGGTATATATAGGCATGTGTGGGTATCTGCTGCACTAAACCATCATGGAAATATTGTTCAGCACGCTCATCAGATTGGGAAACCTTTATCCTCTGTACATAATCAGTGGCACCCTCCTCAGACTAGGAACCACAATTGAATACTCTTACTCAACCTCATCAACTAAATCCTAGGACCCTACATCAGACTGAGGGGTCCTGAGCAGCAACCTGTAGAGTAGTCTAGGACTCTGTCTCCTCCTGATTATCATCATTAGGTAGAGGAGTGTGGGGGGTAATATCTGTGCGGACTTTATCCTCTACTGGGCTGCAGCTGACTAAGTAGCTTGGCGAGTATGTCCTCTCGTGACTCTGTATGTCACCCCAGTGGCAATGTTCTACGTCGCTGCCTTGGATACTCCTCCACTGAACCACTAGTCTCAAGAGACTCTGCTTTTCTTCTTGAAGTACCGACCTTCATCTGCTTTACTACTTTAGATGCCATATGTACCTATAAAAACAGTCATCAATTTCCAATAAAAGTGAGGGATAACAAAAATCAAAGAAAAATTCAAAATTCAAAAATTTTGAATTTTTCATCAATTTTCACATCTTTATAACCTATTTAAAATCCCAAAAAGTCCAATGTGCGCACAACAATCAAGAATAATGATTTTCAAAGCAAACAAACATGCTCAATCCATGGTATTACTCTATTCATTCAAGTTAAACTTTTGATTAGGGCCAAATCTTAGAATTTTTGTTTAAAACAAGGCCTACATTATGATTTTAGGTTACTTCAAGGCTCCCACATACAAGCATAATAGTTTCTATATACTTGGCAATGGAATACATATATCAACTTCTTTAAATAATAGATGAACCAATATATAACTATTAGGAGATGAGAAAGTTATTTTTATATGAAAAAACAGACGATAATAATGAATAACTCAAGCAAAACTAAGGTTGAAACTTGTTTTTAGTGTGTTGGGACAAGTTGGTACCTCAAAGAAGTGACAATTTACCTTTTACTTAAGTTGGGGTTAATTGGTGTTTTAAGTGGAAAATTTGAATTTAAAGAGAAACCTGAGGTTTTGAGGATTAGAATGAGTTAGAATGAGGGTAAGAAGGTTTTTATATAGGTGGGGTCTATTTTAGGTCATATTTAAATATTGGTGTACCCAAAATTTAAATTAAAAATTGGGCCAACAAAGTGACCTAGGCGTTGCTTGTACCTCGGCCTATACCCGCATCAGGCCTTGGGTGCAGGTACTACCTGCGACCTATAAGTACTGGGTGCAGGTGCCAAGCCAAAAATTAAATGATAGAGTCTGTAACTTACTACTATTCACCCTCAATATTTCAATTTTTCAACTTATTACTCAACTTACTATGTGGGACTTGTGACTATGATGGGCTAATCACATTGTCCCCTTACCTGGAAATCGATGAATATAGAATTTTTTACTGTGTTACGGGTAAGGTCCAAAAGCTAAAAACCTACAAAAATTCAAAACAACAAAAACGTGAAGACTAAAATATAGAGGGTAGCTTCCCACTCAACGCTTGATTTAATGTCGCGCCTTAATGTGGCAAACTTTATTACTCAGACTTCACCAATAAGCCCATGGGTTGCCTCCCTTATAGGACTTGATTTAAAGTTTCCTTACAGCACTTGATTTAAATTCTTGGCATGATGCGGGTATCTTGAAAACTCATAATTCATTAAGATTACCATAGGAATATTTTCTAGGTTATTAATACAATCAATTACCGACTCTACCCTCATGTCAATTGGCTTCTTCATTGACTTTTGAATGTTGAATGTCACCTCCTCACCGTTGACTCTGAATTTTAGCTCATCTTTGTCCATGTCAATCTTAGCTCTGCCTGTGACCAAAAATGGTCTTCCCAAAATAATAAGCATCTCAGTGTCAACCTCACAGTCCAAGATGACATAGTTATCTAAAAAATATAATGTTATCCACCCTTATGATTAAATCAAATAAGATTCTCACATGCTTCATCACTGTGCGGTCAACCATCGATAGTTGTATCAAAGTCGGTTTCAAAGGGTTCAAGCCTAATCTTTAAATACGGCCAGCGACATCAAATTATTGTTGGCTTCTAAATAACATAAGGCTTGGGAAAATTGGGAAGACCCAATAGTGCATGGTATAGTGAATGCTCTGGGATCACCCTTTTTTCTTTCCAAATACCTAATTGTGACTGTACTATAGTGGTGTATACTATCAACATCCTCAAAAGTCTCTTATTTACTTCTTGTGACCAATAATTTCATGAATCTCACATATCCATGCATCTTCTCTAATGCCTCAAGAAGAGGTCTGTTCAAGCTTAATTATCTCAGCATCTCAATAAATTGCTTAAACTTAACTTCCTTTTACTTTTGCCTCAATCGCTCAGGAAAAAATATTGGGTGGTCTCGGGATCTATCTAACTTCTAGGTCAATGACTAAACCTTTACCTTTATCTTTAGCAACTGTACCGTTATCACCCGTTACTTTCTCAGACTCAGTAATAGGTATCTCATCATCAACAACTTATACAGTAGGGAGTGGGGGATCCATAGTAGTGATACCACTCCTTGTAGTAATAGCAAGTACAAGACCATTATTTATAGGATTTTGCACTGTATTTCTCAAAAATTAGTCGTGATGCCTCTGGTTTAGAGTTGCTAAAATCTGTCAAAATTGGTGCTCCAACTGCTTGATAGCAGTGGCATGTGACTCGACCTTATGGGTCAACCCTAAAATATCAGCCTTAATCTCCTTAAGGTTGGTCTTCTAACATTTTTTATCCTTTACCAGCTTAGCCAGCATCTCTTCTACTATAAATTCTACATTGTGTCTACCAGGTGGAGTGTACCCTTCTCCCATTTCTTTGTAGTCATACTTCATGCTTCAGTGACCATCTTACTCTCTAATACGGGCTCTATATCTATCATAATAGTTCTAACCTTGGTTCCCTTGCCCTTGGACTCAAAAACCCAACATTTGATGATTCGAATAATTAGCTTTCTATTCTAATTCTGACTCGTACACTTTGGAAGTTAACCCCTGTGATATTACTGCATTCATTTTCTCAAAAGTTGCTGCTGCAAACTATTTTTCTAGCACTACTAATTAAGTCCTTAGTAACGCAATTTGTTGCGCTATTGTATCATCAGTTGTTCTCTGGTCGCAGAAGGAACCAATACCATAACTACCAGATCCCCTCTCAACCTCCTAAGTTTTCCACCATCGTTTATTTAGTGAAATACAATTTAACAACTCTAAAGTTGCCTCCCAACGTAACCTCATAAAAGCTCCTCAAGAGATGGGGCAGCCATGGATTTGGAACTAATGGTCAGGGCTCTGTAGAATATCTGTGATAATCTTGTCACTGACAACTGAAGATTTGGCACCATTCTCATCTTCTTCTTAAACCTGAACCAAGCCTCATACATGGACCCTAACTGTAGCTGCTTGAAATTATTGATGTCATCCTTGAGCTGCAACATCCTTGATAGAGGGAAGAACCTTTTTAATAATTGCTTGCATAACTCTTTCCAAGTCCTGTTAGAGCCTCTTGGAAATTCCCCTAACTATAAAGATGTTTCTCCTATAAATGATAAGGGGAAAAACCTTAGTCTAAGTTCTTCCTGATCTACCCCTGGAATGGTATACAAAGTGAAGATCCCAAGTAAATTTTCAAGGTGTAAGTTTGCATCATCGGTAGACAATTCAGCAAACACATCCTTCAAATTTAGAAGTTGGATCATGGAACTCATGATGTTGAATTTGATGCTTGGGGGTAAAGTAAGAGGTATTATTGATCCAATCTCGGTCGCCTCAACATATCCCAGATCTTCTTCATCATCTATGTATGGTTTTACATACTTATATGCAGGGATTACTTAAACACGGGCACCTCTTGCTCTATTCTGGTTTCCATCGAGTATTGCTCGATGGTTTGTTGCTTGTCTCTTCTCAGTATGATATGCTTCTCTATATACTCTATAGTTTCTTCCATTTCTCTCTTCTTGGATTTATAGCAGTCTAATAATCAATAATATCTAACACTCCTTCGGGTGGAAGCACAACATCATGAACCCATTTAGGATTATCAGCTCTTTTGTGCTCAGACATCCTAACAGGTGTTTGTAGGATCCCTTTTAGATTCAAATTGACTGGGAGTAAGGCTTTGCCTCTACTCCATATTCTTAACATACGTCGGTGTATTCCCAACTAAGAACAAAAAGAAAATCCCAAAAACTATAATGACTTCCATCCATAAATTAATACCATACTCCCCAGAAACGATGCTAGTTTCTTAATAACGCCCAAACAACACCTCCTTTTAGATGATGGTATGGTCATTGCCAATATACAGTAACTCAACTAAGGTTGTGATTTAATCCCAAGGGAATACATAGATTTGCAGTTAATAGTGCCTGTTGAAGATATTGGTGTCAAGGATTCGTTGTCCAATGTGGAAATCCCATTTGGAAGTTGAAGACTAAGGAAATAGCTTCATGAAGGTGCTTTGGATAAATCAAAATGTAGTGGAGGACACATGGGAGTTGGAAGAGGATATGAAATCTAAATACACATTCTTGTATCAAACAATAGATAAAGGTGCTTAAGGTACGAGTTTATTACTCTTCTTTTTTGTATTTAGAGTTTGTTCTTGAATTTGTGCTATATTCTTTCTATAATCATACTAAAGGTGTCCTAACTACTCATTCAAAGAAAAATGATCCAAAAGGGGGGAAATATAAGACCCCATAAAATTTTGACTAATTTATTTTAAACCCTCTGATGTGTCGTGGAAACACGACACTTTAGATGCTTAAAACGAAGAATCTATGCATGTACTTAGGTTATTTTAGTGGATATGATGCACTTTTGTGTTTATTGTAGAAAAACAGGTCTACAAAAGGGTTGGGATGAAAATTGAAGAAAAATACCTTAAAAAAACAAGTCACAGAAAGGTAGGAGTCTCGTCAGGAGTCGTTAACACATCAAACCACTCGGAGGCTGACTCATATGAACAACTAAAACCAAGAAGTAGAAGAAAATAAAGTATTAAGAAGATACGACTCAAGCATCTGATTCGTAAGCAAGGATATGAGTCTTATGAAGAAGTCATAGCATAACAGAATATAAAGCTATCATCCAAAGTTAAAGTCTCAGAATTATACGAGTCAAAATTTAGAGTATGACTCGAAAGGGAAATCGTAAGCAGACCACTATTAGAAGCTTAGAAATATATAAGTCCCATGTGGATATAAGAAAACGACACGAGCCGCATGATTAAGATACGACTCATAAATAGAAGTTGAATAAAGATCAGAAAGTTGAAGCCTTAGGAGACCAGTTACTGGAATGGATACAATAGGGCATGGTACGACTCATATGATGGACATACGATTTGGTGATCTAGTCATACCATATGTTGACTTAACTATTCCTTTTTTTCTTTTATTAGGACATTTGATTATTTTTTTAGATACTATAAATACCCTATGGTTTATATTTTATTGGGTTATGCACTTTACACACTTTATCATACTCTAGCATTACTTTACATTATTGATACTTTGTTCTTGAGATTTTGGGTTTTATTCAATTAAAGACATCATATTTTATACATATCATTATTGTGGAATTGATTACATGCTTTATTTATTGCTTATCATGAATTATTATGCAAGCAGGAGTGTCTAACTTCCCTAACTGGGGTTGTGGTAACCCTAGTGGATTATCTATATAAAAGAAGTGTGAGATTCATCTATTCTAGAGTGAATTGCATGTATCTTAATCTTCATCTTATAAATTGACCTCGAAGCTACTATAGAAGCTTGGGGATAGCCTGTATTCGTAAAAATCCTCACAAGGGAGTTTGTGATTGGGAAAAGAAGATTAAGACAATAATTTGAGATTAACTTCCACCATTACTATTCTGCCATCTTATCTAATCAACCCGAGACCCAAATGGTAAAGGTTGAACTGAAGTCATAGACAAAGATCAATAAGGTAACACCTTGAGACTTACAAGGTAAGGGGTGAGATTTATAAACATGTTCACAATACTGTTGATAATACAAAGCTTTTCGACTTTACATTCAGAGCAGTAGAATAAGTAGGTTGAACATGAGAAACTTACAGAGTTAAGAAGCCAGGGGGAGCACATTCCTATTGTTCATCTTCTATTGTTTATAACTCAAAGCATTCAAGATTGGTTACTACTCACTAATTACTTTTGAAATCCCTCTTTTATACTTTTCTGTATTGCTCGTAAATTATATAAAACCAAGAAACTATTTAACATCTTCCATATGGGTTAGAACCCAACCTAGTTGGGTTACTATACTTGATACCAACCATAGAATACTTATTTGAAGGTTAACTTTGGGAGACATCAAATTTTGACTTCGTTGCTGGAGAAGACGATGCAATTGTTGATTGAATTTGGTGAAGTTTGCAAGTTTTATTTTCTATTTTTGATTTGGCATAAACTGGTGTATGTCAAATACTAGGAGAAGAGGCAATCCCTAAATCCCTTTTGACCTAGGGCCAAAAAGAATTCTCTAAACACCACGAAGAATGGTAAAATAAGTTTGTTATGGTATTACTGCTGGGGTTCAATACCCCTCACCTATTGGTCTAAATACAGCACTCCCACATTCTCCGATTGATACATAGAATGTTGTAGATGCATAGACGCATCAACTTTTTAAGAGAGAAAGAAAAGAGACTGAAAAGGCTCAGAGTAAAGAACTAGTCAAGACAAGAGATGTAAGTGAGCAAGTTCATAGAGGTAGAGTTCTAATGATCCCTACATACCATCCTTTTTAACTATATGAGAAAAGCGATGATGATATGGGATATATTTAACCGATTGAGACTGGAATGACCATTTCTCCACCTCTACCCCCAATATGAAGTTTGACATTACTAATGTTATGATCCAGATGTTGAACTTAAAGGGTGTGTTTTCAGGAGCAGCAACTGATGATGCAAATCTGCATCTTGCTAATTTTACTGGGATCTATGCGTCATATACTATTTTAAGGGTAGACCAAGAAGCTTTGAGGTTGAGTTTGTTCCCATTTTTTCCAACTATAGAAGCATCAGTATGGCTAGGGAACTTCCGAGATGATCAATCACTTCATGGCATGAGTTGTGGAAATAGTTAGTTAAAAGATTTTTCCCTTCTGTAAGGATACTATAGTTGAAAGATGAAATTTATAACATCAAACAGTTACCTGCAAAATCTTTGTATGAAGTGTGGTTTAGATTCAAGAAAAAGTTGAGCATGGTTCCAAGTCACAAAATTTGAGGGTTAAATTTGTAAGAAATCTTCTACAGATCACTAAATATTAGTTCGAGAGTAATGGCAAACACTATTTCAAGAGGTGCATTTATACTTCTTTGGTAGGATTATGTGCAAGAGATGCTAGATAATATTTTTGTAACCAATAAAGGGTAGCATAATAGAGATACTAAGTGTGTTATAGGTACATATGCTATTAGAGCAGATAATACTAGTCATAATATGGTAGGTCAAGAAGCTTCACAACTTCAGAGAGATATTAGGCTTCTTATAAAGAAATTTGAAACACTGAGTGTTGAGAAAGTCAATGCAGTTGGGACACAGGGTTCTATTTCTAAAACTTTTGAGATTGAATCTGAAGAGGAAACAAAGTATTTTGATCATAGGTTGGTGGATTTTTGAGCCCAAAGGCATGGAAATCAAGGTCAGAACTATTATAATGAAAGATACAAATATAGAAGTAGAAAAAAGATTGTGATTTGTGGTGGAAAGATAAATACGAAGACAAGAAAGACAAATACATTCCACCAGGTAGTCGTGATTCAAAATCTAGAATGGAGGCAATGTTGTCAAAACTGGTCAAAGAGAAAAAAAGTAAAGAGAGTTGTCTTAAGAAGATTAAGGAAGATCTATCTGGGATAAATCTAAAAGTTAAGTGACATACTATGACAATCAAATAACTTAACCCGCAGTATGGCCAGATGTTGGCCACATTAAATCAAAGGCCACCTGGCACTCTTCCTAGTAATATAGTTGTAAATCTAACGAATGATGGTCACTGCTATGCCATTACCACTCAGAGTGGTAAAACTAACATAGACCCACCTATTTTGGTTGTAGATAAGCAAAAGAATGATGATGACCCTATTAATGTAGAAAATAGTAACAAGTAAAAAAAAAGGAAAATATGAGGATGAGGATCCTATTCTGAAATCCATTCTGAGACCTCATCTTTCGTTTCCTCAAAGGCTGAAAAAGAAAAAAGAAGATGGTAAGTATCAAAAGTTTTTTGTCAATGTTAAAAGAACTATCAGTCCACATCCTACTTGTAGAGGCAATAGAGCATATGTTGAGATATGCAAAATTCATGAAAGATATAATCACCAAGAAGAGGTCAGACAGTTATGAGTTAGCCGACAATATTCATCATTGTAGTGTTGTAGCTACTAGATCATTTATAGAGAAGAAAGAGGATCCTGGTGTAGTCATTATACCACGCACCATTGGGTTTTTTTGAGTTTGCTCTTGCACTATGTGATTTGGGTGCTAGCATCAACCTCATGCTATTTGTCGTGTTTAAACGGTTAGGTTTGGGAGCACCTAAACCAACTACTATGAGATTAGTGATGGCAGATAGGACGGTGAAAAATCCAATTGGTATTTTATATGACGTATTGGTGAAGATAGCTTCTTTTATTTTTCTTGTGAATTTTGTGATATTAGACTGTAAAATGGATTTTTAAGTCCCAATTAACTTGGGAAGACCATTGTTCTTAATAGGAAGGACGTTGATTAGTTTGGAGGTAGTTCATTTAATGTTGAGACTCAATGGTGAACATGTAATATTTAATGTATGCAAACCCATAAAGCATCCTAACGAGTTAAGAGTGATATCAGTGATTGATGTGTTTGATGAAAAAATAGACTCTTTCCAAGATACTGACGTTATAACAACTTGGGAGGATACTTCTGATACTAATCCTATTGAAGAGAGGTTAGGTGTTGAAGCTCTAGCAGAAGTGATCATAAACTTTGATAGTGATGTTATAGAGTACTATGATGATATGGTATGTTCTCTCTATGGGAGCGGTTCTTACACTTATGCACCAAAGAATCTTGATTTGGATTTGAAGAATAGAACTACTCCACGGACTTGTCCATCCATTGAAGAGCCACCAATCTTAGAGTTGAAGGCTCTCCCTTCTCATCTGCGATAAGTATTTTTGGAAGCCAACAACACTTTTCCGGTAGTTATTATAGCTAACTTGGGTGATACAGAAGTAGAAGTTTTGTTGTTAATGTTATAGAGACTTAAAAGGGCCATAGGTGGTCCATTGTATATATTGTGGGTATACCACTTGGTATTTGTACTCATAAATTTCAATTTGAGCTGGATTGTATTCCAAGTATAGAGAATCAGCATTGACTCAATCCCCCAATGTAAGAGGTGGTAAATAAAGAGATAATCAAGTAGTTAGATGCTGGAGTAATGTATCCCATTGCTAATAGTAAGTGGGCTAGATTGGTATAATGTGTTTCGAAGAAAGGTGGTATTACTATTGTGCCAAATGAGAAGAATGAGCTAGTTCTAATGAGTCTAGTCACAGGATAGAGAATATGTATGAACTATATAAAATTAAATGCATGGACTAGGAAGGACCATTTCCCATGCCCTTTATGGACCAGATCTTAGAAAGGTTAGTGGGTAGAGGATGGTACAATTTTCTTAATGGGTATTCAGGTTACAATCAAATCACTATTGCACCTGAAGACCAAGAGAAGACCAGCTACACTTGTCCTTACGTGACCTTTGCATTCAGACGTATTCCATTTAAGTTATGAAACGCTCTAGCTAGATTTCAGAGTTTTATGACATCAATCTTCTCTGACATGGTAGAAGAGACCATCAAAGTGTTTATGGATGATTTTTCAATTGTTGGTGATTCTTTTGATGATTGTTTGGTGCAATCGCCTAATGCTCTTAGAAGTTGTGAAGAATGCAACTTGGTACTTAACAGGGAAAATGTCATTTTATAGTCAAAGGTATAGTATTGGGGCACAAAATTTCAGAAAAGGATATTGAGGTAGATAGAGCAAAGACTGAAGTGATCAAAAAATTAACTCAACCAATTTTTGTGAAGGGTGTTCGTAGGTTCTTGGCATATGCCGAGTCTTATAGGTGATTGATCAAGTATTTCTCCAAGATTGCCAACCCTCTTTTTAGTCTTCTTCAGAAATAGGTGAAAATTAAGTTTACTGAAGCAAGCTTGAAGTCTTTCAAATGTCTAAAAGAGAAGTTGATGACTGTTCCTATTATTGTATCTCTAGACTGGTCCTTTCCTTTTAAGAGTATGTGTGATATGAATAGTTTGGCCTTAGAAACTATACTAGGTCAACAAAAAGAGAATATCCTTCATCTCATTTACTATGCTATCAAGTCACTAAATCCTACTCAAAAAAACTACATCATGATAGAATAAGAGTTGTTGGTAGTTGTTTTTGACTTTGTAAAGTTTATGTCTCATTTAATTGGGACAAAGGTGATTGTGCATACTGATCATACAACATTGTGATACTTAATAAAGAACAAGAATACAAAACCTTGATTGATTAGGTGGGTGTTGTTGTTACAAGAATTTGGTTTTGAGGTCAAGGATAGAAAAGGCACTAAGAATCAAGTTGCAGATCATTTGTCGAGGCTTGAGGAGGAGGCTATGCATAATGTTGAAAATGGGCTAAAGATTGATGACAGTTTCCCAGATGAGCAGATATTAGAAGATTTCCAAGATTTAATTACATGGTTTGCAGACTATGCAAATTATCTATCAAGTGATCTAATCCCAGAAGAACTTTCCTTTCAGCTGAGAAAGATGTTTATGTGTGAGGTAAGGAAACATTTCTGGGATGAGCCTTATCTTTTCAGAATTTTTGTGGATGGGATTATTCAGAGATGCATACCTGAGGTGGAGATGATAAGTATACTTAAGGCTTGTCATCCTTCGCCAGTTAGGGTTCATCATAGAGGAACCCACACTACCCATAAAATTTTGCAATGTAGATATTACTGGCCAACAATCTCCAAAGATGTGCATGATTTTGCTTCTGCTTGTGATTAATGTCAAAGACAAGGTAACATCTCTAGATGCCATAAACTTCCTATGACTCCTATCTTAGAACTGGAATTATTTGATGTATGGGGTATAGACTTTGTGGGCCCTTTTGTTAGTTTATTTGTCATAAAGTATATACTTGTGGCTGTTGATTATGTTTCTAAATGGGTGGAAACAATTGCACTTCCCAACAATGAAGCATGTAGTGCCACTACATTCTTGAAAAATTATATCTTTTCTCAATTTAGTATGCCACATGCTATCATTAGTGAAGGTGGATCACATTTTTGTATTCGTCTATTCAAAAGTTTGCTTGAGATGTATGGAGTGAAACACAAGGTGGCGACACCTTATCATCCACAGATTAGTGGACAAGTTGAGGTGTCCAACAGAGAAATCAAGTCCATCTTGGCAAAAATAGTAAATGCCAATAGGATGGATTGTTCATGGAAATTAGATGATGCATTATAGGCTTACCGAACAGCAATCAAAACCCTAATTGGTGCTTCACCTTATCATCTAGTGTATGGCAAGTCATGTTACTTGCCTATTGAGCTTGAACATAAAGCACCGTGGGCTTTAAAGAAGCTGAATTTTGAGTGGCAAGACGCAGCCAAATGAAGGTTGAATAGTATGAAACAGTTGGATGAATTTTGACTCCAGGCGTATAAAAGTTTTGCACTTTACGAGGAAAATATGAAGTTGCATCATGATCGCAAAATTGTGAAAAGACCATTCAAAAAAGGTGACCAAGTATTGCCCTACAACTAAAGGCTTTGCTTGTTTACAAGTAAGTTGAAGTCTAGATGGTATGGTCCATTTACATTGCTAAGAGTGTTTCCATATAGTTCTTTTGAATTGAAGTGGGATAGTGAAGCCCCGTTCAAGGTAAATGGGCAAAGAGTCAAGCACTATATGGGTAACACTAAGGAAATAAATGTAATCTTTTAAATGGACCTTGGTGAAGGCTAGGTAGCTAAGGTAATTATGTTGTGCAGTGACGTTAAATCAAGCATTGTATGGGAGGCAACCTATGGGCTTGTTAATATGTTTAATGTTTGTACTTATTTATTTATAGGTTAATATGTTTGTTCAGTGTGCAGGACTAAAGATTGTAGAAAATATTCAGAAAATTTCAAGAAGTTTGGTCATATGGATTCTTTATGAGTCCTATCTAGATGATACTACTTGTGAGTAGGAGTCATATGGACCTGGAAGAAAAATTAGAATCAGATAATAGCTTTTAGAATGGATACAATTCTTAGAATGCGTTGTCACCTCAAGGTATGACTCGTCACATTGAGTCGTATCCACTCCATAACCTAGATAAGGTTCCAAGTATATATGAGTTAAAGAAATGACCTGTAATCCTAGGCATGAGTCATACACATGACCCATACCCAAGCTTACCATGTCAGGTTTGTGGGTCAACTCGACCGATTATTTGAGTTAAAAAAAATAGGGTAAATGTACCCACCACCATTGTTACTCAATTTGAAAGCTTCCAATGAACAAAAATCCTTTGAAAACACTTATAATTAGCTACCAACGTGCTCAAATTCCTTACATTTCTCAAGATTAGGCACAAATTTATGGGAAAACAGTCGAGTTCACACACGTCTAGAATTTCACCAAACCAAGTAAGCTTTTCAAACTTAATTTCATTAATTCTGAAGTTGAAACTGAAAATGTAGGATATTCTAGACTTGCTTGATGTTGAATTAATTTGTTTGTTAAATTTTTGTACCCTAGTTTATGGGTTTAGGTTAAAAATTAAATTTGGGGGATAATATGGTTTTAGGTGTTGATATTTTTTTATATTTTGGCTAAATTTGAGTGGTATTGTTTCATAAAGTAGATGGGTAGTTTGGGAAATTTGATATGGAGTCAACTCTAAGGTTGGACCTTTATGTTGTAGTGGATACAAAACATCTTACAACTTGTACCCATAAGTAACAAGTTGTAAGATGACTCATACCCACTAAAAACATAAAAGTTTAACTAAGTTTGAGTTCTGGTATTGGTACAACTAGCCTAATGAGTGTACCCAGACCATACGACTCATACACTTAAGTCGTACTGACTTAGGTAAATGCCATAGTTTAGATTTTTATTTCTGACTTACTTATGGCTGTTGGTAACAAGTCATACCTTAACTTACGACTCGTTAGAGGAACTCGTAAGCAATATAATGAACACACATGTGTACCCTCAATATCTTATGAGTCATATCCAGTCCATACGTCTGGTACCCTCTACTCGTACCCAAAATTATAGATGCACACTGAACTTTTATTTCTTATTTTTCACTCTTTTCTTTATTTACTTACTAATTAAGGTGTAATTATAGGTACAATTCATCGAAAAAATGCTTCCTCATCCAAAAAAGTGCCTAAAAAAGTAAACAAGAAAGCACAATCATCCAGTTCTACGGATATGACTGCTCATTGAAGGGCAAGGTGGAACCAAAGGGAAAAAAGGGTTCCAAGGGAAAGAAGATAGAATCTTCAGATGAAACACCTCCATGGGGCTCAAGGAGAAAGAACCTAACTATTTCCCTTCCTTATGCACCGCCACCGTCAGATAATGCTGAATCTAGTTCTAAAGAAGTGAGTTCTGAATATGCTCACGGTATAGAATAGGTTGATGCTCTATTGATCAATATAAAAGACACCGCACTTTCACTTACCACTTCTCTGATGCCCATCATTAAATGATGGGCGTACCCCAAAATGCAGAATACGTTTAATGATGCACTGTGCAGACTTTCGATCGAAAAGATCAAACGGGTGTTGTATTTGGAGCGAAGGTTGACAACTACTTGGATGATGAAGTTACCCAGGTTTGAGGAGTGCTTTAGTCAATATGGGTTTAAGTGGATGATGAGAGCGCCCGAAAAGTATAGTAAGGTGCATGTACGCGAGTTCTATGATGCGTATAAGGGCGTGCTTAAGAGGTAGAATCCACAAGGTCATTTGTGGATAGGTGGTGATCCTATCCCATTGTTGACTATTTGGGGAGTGCAGGTACACATTTCCCCACACACCATTAGCTAATTCTTGTAAGGACCAAATTATAAAGCTTCGATCAACACTAGAGAGATGGACTATCGGCTAGAGGAGATGAGAAAAGTTACTCAGAAACAAATAGGTTCGGATGAGAGGATGGGTTTCTTTCTGTTGATTGCAAATATATTAGCATCAAATGGAGAGAATGTTGTATGGGTTGTTCGAGGCCCTGGGGAGGTCTCCTAGAAAATTAAAACGAGTACACTAATGTTCAAGGCTAAGGCATGGTGGAAATTAACCCGACACAGGGTTTGTCTCACCACAAGAGTAATGTGTTGAGTCATATTTGGGCTGCTATGATAGCAGGACTCACAGATTTATATATGTTTGATATCTGGGAGTTCTTAGATTGGGAGATAAGAGGTCGGGTTGTAGGGGGAGAAAAGACGTTATTGGCTTACCCCTACATGATTATAGAGATTTTTTTTGGCTACAGGTGTACAGGAGATCCCAGGTCTTGATGAGTTGCTCGAGGCTACCAATACTACCAACCTTGGGTTGATCCAATATGCAACAAACCTAAAGGACAGATAAGCAAGGAGAGCAGCGAATATGGTAGCTGAGATATTCCAGCAGAGCGGTCAGGCTGAGACTGTTGAGGCTACTGAGACTAGTGGATATATGGAGACTATAAGGATAGATACAGTTGGTGCCTCTAGTGCCATACCTATAGTGCAGTCTGTATACCCAGACCGAATGGTATGTATTTAGGTTTTATTATGATTTCACAGTCCATGTGGGATGAGGTTATGACAAGACTGGTTATATTTGGGGCCCAAGTTTGGAACATGGAAGGGGGTAAAGCCCTGTCTTGATGCTCAGTTTAAGAACTAGGATAGATGGGTCCAAGGATGTCTTGATACTTTTGAGTCGTGAATTACTCGATAGTTGGATAGAGGCCAGACCCTGTACATTATACAGATAAAGTCTAAAGTTGCTAAAATTAAGAAGATGGTATTAGAGTAGCATGATAAACCGATGATTCTGGAGCCTGTGATTAAGACAGTGGTGTCGATAGTTTATATTCCTAATAGTTAGGCTATTTCAGACTTGGTGGAGGTACAGTCTAAGGAGACCCGAGAAGAAAACAGAGAGAAAAAATAAAGAGGCGTGATGAGAAAAAGGCCGATAAGAAAGCTAAGGTAGATAGCATATAGGATAAGTTAGACCGACAAACACGGGTATGTGAAATGGCTGCTAGAGACGATGGTTTGAGACCACCAATTATTGATACTGAGGAGGTAGGTGTTGTTTCACCTACTACTGTTAATAATGCAGTCCTAGTTAATAGAATAATTATTGAGAAGAATGGGACCTAGTCTAAGGGCCCACGTGCTGATGTTGTTGAGTCGATGCCTTGAGCGCACAAGTATGACCTCTTACCCTTACTTTATATTTTTTATGCACTGAGGACAGTGCAAGGATTTTTAAATAGGGTGAAGGTGTATATATGAATGTGAATATCTAGGAATAGCTTAAAAATTTAATATCTGAAAGTCTGCTATGGCTTGTAGGTCTAGTGCTGACAAGGTGTTGAAATAGGGAGAAAATCGATACCTATGGTAGAAGACTAATTTTTTTTAATTTTGTATTTATTTTGAAGGATTTTTAACTCTAAATGTTAATGAATTATGGTTTTGAAAATGACTTGTGATTCTGGAAATATAAACTGTGGATTTGAAATAATTATTCTGAAAGCATTTGTGTTTAATAGAATGGTGTTTAGAATTAGAGACCTTTCCTAAATTTTTGTTAACTGTGTGACATGTGTATGTGTGAGACTATTTTGAATCTGATAATGGCTTTCAATTTAAGGATTGAACAATTAGGGGAAACAGTTGCATAACTGGATAAGTAGTACTTAGCAACACAACCATTTGCGAATGTGTGAGAGGTATTACTAAGTTCGTAGTGTAAAGGAATCTAGAACTTGATCGATTGCTTTTACCTAGGCCTAGGATATTTGAGTAGAAAATGATCATAGGCCATTTTTGTTCTAAGTCCACTCGAGCCTAAATGCCAAACCAAATAACATGAATCCCCTTTGATCCAAATATTTGATCTGTAATTGATCGAATTTTGTTGTTTACACCGATTTAACCTTCTTGTTTCCTATACAGTGAACCTGTTTTGACCTTGGTCCTACTTCTTGGACACTGTGCAGCTCAACTCAGGCAAATCAACTAAGTTGAGGGTGCTATTAAAGGGGTGCATAGGACAAAACGAGTATGAAGAAAGTCATGTAGAAGAAAAAAATTCTTTGTTTGAAATATTGGTAGGTGTGGTGAAAGTAGAAGAAGAAGAATAAAAATTGCAATGAAATGAAAAGAAAAAAGGAAAAAAGAAGAAAAATAAAGTGAGAAAATCATACCTGGCCTAATCGGAATGTGTCAAAATAAAAAGGGAGACATAAGGGGAGAAATAAAATTAAAGAATAAGTGGACCCTAAAGCAAGTGTAGTGTCAAGGAGGCATAGTCACTAAATTAATTCCAAAAGGATATCATACCATCCCCTAACCTACATTACAAGCCGAATAAAGTCCTTTAGTGGTCCTACTTTGACTATCCAAAAACTTAGAAAGAAAGCATATAGGCAAGCCTATGGTATTCTGTATACACCAGTGATACCTTTTTGTAAGAGAGAACGTTATTTGTTATATCCCTGAATTAATTGATTAATCTTAGCTGAGTGAATGGGATTTCTTTGACTGTGAGCGCACGAGAGTTGTGTTGTTTGGTTACTAATCTATTTGGTATTGTGTCTTGTGTTGATGCCCGGTAGTTTATAACTAATGTAATGCCATCATCAGATTCCCTTGTGTTTCTCCATGTGATAAATTGTTATACACTGTTTGATTTTTTTGAAAAGTGAGATTAGGAGAAGGAAACAATGTATGAGGAAATTTAAATCAAAATCACTTCCATGGGTAGCATATGATCTTCTTATTTAAGCATTGTTGTTGTGTTTAAGTTTTGATTTCTATTTGCCTGAGGACATGCAAAAGTCTAAGTGATGGTGTTGATATTTCGTTGAAACATGACACTTTCAATATTTAAAACCATGAATTTATGCATTTATTTAGGTTGTTTTAGTGGATATGATTCACTTCTGTGTTTATTGCAGGTAAACCAGGCCTACAAGAGTGTTGGGATGAAAATGGAAGAAAAAAGACCTGAAAAGACCAAGTCACAGCAAAGTATGAGTCTCCTCACGAGTGGTCAACACATTATACGACTCAGAGTCTAACTTGTATGAAAACCAAAAACAAAGAAGCAGAAGAAAGACAACGTGTTGAGAAGATACGACTCAAGTATTCGATTAGTAAGAAGGCATACGAGTTGTATAAAAAAGTCGTAAGCGTTACAGAATCTAAATCTATCATCCAAAGTTGAAGTCTCAGAAGTATACGAGTCAAAAGTCTGAGTATGACTCATATAGGGAAACCGTAAGTAGACCCGTATTCAAAGCTTGAAAAAACAAAAGTCCCAGGTAGATACGAGAGAAGGACATGAGTTGTATGATCAAGATATGACTCGTAAGCAGAAGTCGTTGACGATCAGAAAGTTGAATCTTTGGGAGATCAGTCACTAGAATGGATACGAGAGGGCATAGTAAGACTTGTATGATGGTCATACGAGTGGATGAATGAGTCTTACCATGCGTCGACTTAACTTTTACTTTTCCATTTTTATTTGAATTTATGAGTATTTTTTGGGATACTATAAATACCTTAGGGTTTATCTTTTATTGGGTTATGAACTTTTACACACTTTAGCATTACTTTACATTATTGATATTTTGTTCTTGAGATTTTGGGTTTTCATTCAATTAAAGACTTCGGATTTTATTCATCTCATTATTGTGCAATTTATTACATACTTTTTTAATTGATTATTATGAATTATTATGTGAGCAGAAGCGGCTAACTTCCCTGGCTAGGGTTGTAGGAACCCTGGGGGATTAACTACATAAGAAAAATGGGAGATTCATCTATTCTAAATTAAACTGCATGTATCGTAATCTTCTTTATTTGAATTGACCTTGAAGTACTGCAGAAGATTGGTGATAGCCTATATTCGTATACATCCTCACAAGGGAGTTTGTGATTGGGAAAAGAAGATTAAGACAGTAATTTGAGATTCACTTCCACCATTACTCTTTCACCATCTCACCTTATCAACCTGAGACTCAAAAGGTGAGGGTTGAACTGAAGTCATAGACAAAGAGCAATAAGGTGATGCCCTGAGACTCACAAGGTAAAGGGTGAGATTTATCAACACGTTCTCAAAACTGTTGATAGTACAAAGCTTGTTGACTTTACATGCAGAGTATTATAATAGGCGGGTTGAACACGAGAAATTTACAAAGTTAAAAATATAGGGGGAACATAATCCTAGAGTTTGTCTTCTATTTTTTACAACTCAAAGCATTCAAGATTGGCTACTAATCACTGATTACTTTCAAAATCCCCTCTTTTTACTTTCCTACACTGTTCGTGAATTACGCCAAACCAAGTAATTGTTCAGCATCTTTTTTGTGGGTTCTGACCTAACATAGTTGGGTTACTATATTTGAAACCAACCATAGCATACTTATTTGGAGGTTAACTTTGGGTGACATCACCCTTCCTCATATTTATGGATAATTTTAACTTGATTTATGATAAGGGATGTTAAAGAGATGCATTGGGAGAGTTTTGGAATTTTTGGAAATCGTTCAGGGTTATTTTGAGACCCCAAGCTAGTGAGCCTCCACGATAAGGGCATGACACGTTACCTAGTCTTCGTAATAACAGCATGGCATACTAGCTAGGCTCCGCAATAGTGGCATGCCATGTTGTTGGGCACAATCCTCCCAGATTTATGTTTTTCAATTGAGGTAAGGACTTTTTTGTTCTTTACCCCATTAAACGACATAAAATGCTTTTTTAACCCCTATTTCACATCAGTTACCACTTTTCTGTTTGCTCTTCTCCTATTCATTTTCCAAGATAAGAAACTCAAGGGTTTTCTCAAGAATCCAAATTCTCTGGGCTCTATACTTTAAATTTTTCCATTTTCAGGTATATTGGACACTTTCTAATTTAAATATTCTATTATTTCATAGTTTAATTTTTATTTAAGTGTTCTTGAATGTTGAATTTGAACTAAGGTTGAGGGTTTTTGGGTTGTGATACTCTTGCATTGTTTTCCCTTGTTTTAAATAGATGGTTGGAATGGTGGATTGCAAACTGTATTTGTGTCTTATGGTAATGGTGGAATTGGCAATTTAGTTTTTGTAATGTTATGGATTTTGTATGATGTTATTGACATGAACCTCAACTCACATTGTTAATTTAACTTTAAATAAGGATTCTACATAGTTTACCTTATACTTTGAAATATTGCATATTATTAAATAGTAAAAAGGTAAAAAGGTTTAGGAATGCCCTTGGGGGCTATGGTTTTGGAGTCAATTTGGTTAAATGGTTATGGTTTGACATAATTGAAATAGCTTGCAAAAATAGACAATACAAATTTATAAATGACTTAGTAAAAGACTCAATGATTGGGCAAACTATTTTAAGTGGGCTTAAAGGGAATTGTGTAGTTCACTGAGAATGTGTAGTTTCGGGGGGACCAACAATGAAAACCACATTTGCCAACATTTGTGTTCTATATGACCACTGTGTCTGATTTACACACTATACTTTTGAATGACTATCGCCTTGATGTCTTTAGATAATTTCTCGGTACATGCGACTAACATGGACGGGGCCATTTCGACAAAGGTAGTTGGACCCATATGGCATGTGGGTGCCTGAAGGTCGATATGAGATACATAGTTCAAGACTAATTTTTTAAACGATCATTTTCATTTTTTTAACCCCTATCCCAACATCCTATATATATGTATAGTTGTGGTGCATGTGATTTATGACTGATTTTGTATATATATATATATATATCATCCATGAGTTCCATTATTAGTTTTGGTACATGTATATTTTATCTCTTTTCTTAGGTTGCATGTCAGTACTCGTTGTACTGACCGTCCCTCGATGCTATATCGGTTCAAGATATAGGTTTCGAGGGCTTTTCTTATGACACTGTGTGACATTAGGTGATTGGGCACTCCTGTTGATCAGTGGTTAAAGTGGTGATCCCTCCATCCTTCGAAAGTCCTGATCTTTATCTCAGTTATTCATTGATCATTCTAGTACTTTTGGGATTCTTTTGTTATGGTCAGGGGCATGTCTCAACTTAGTTGGTATTCCATAGATTTGAGGCTTTTGTGGACAGTATTGGGATATTATCATGGATTCTGTTTTTGACTCTCAACTTCCTTTGACTATCACATTTCTATTATTATTTTGGTTGACTTCTATTGGTTATTATTATTATTATTGTGTGCTTGAGGTAAGGTTAAGTGAGTTACCTCTGACTTTGGTTGGCTTGGAATGCAGTTCACGGCCAGGCGCTGGTTCGGGTATCATACCATATACATTTGGTATGTTCGTTCAGCATTAATTCCATTAGTTTGAACACCTAAACACATTTAAATATCCCTTAAAGTTGAGAATTTCACATTTAAATATAAACATTTTTCAAAACGATGTGGTACTTTTCCTTTTCTCCCCAAAATCAAGATTAGAATAATAAGGTGATTTATCAAAGAAACATGGTGTTTTGACTTCAACATCACCCAATGTAATTTCATAATGACAAGATCTCATAATTTAAGCAATAATCTCAATTCCCAAATTCAAATAGCTATTTAAGAGCAATTTCATAGAAAAGGATTCGAAAGCTTAAGTCATTCATCTTTCGAAATCGTTCTCAAAATCCACACTCAAAATCCACGTAAATACAAATTTTTTAATAGGGAACCAACCACTTATAGATTTAGTTGAAAGAAGATTGTTCAATATACCTTTTGACAAAAAGAAATTTAGAGAAAGTTTGAGATTTGAGTCTAGGACCTTGAACCCTTGATGTTCTTTCTTTTAGGAGTTCTAGGAAAGAGTCGAATGAGTTTTCACAAATGAATTTCGTAACTTAAGGATTTGGGGTCATTTCGTATAGGTGGGGCGGTTTTAACCAAGGTAAGAACCAAAATATCCCTCAGAATAATTTTTAAAGCTGCAGAAAAATCCCATCTGACAGTCTAGGTGACGTCCCGTCAACCATATCATCACTTTTGGGGAAATTTTCGAGCTTACTAGATAAGTTTGATGACTCCATCTGGCGAGTCGTCACTCTCTGGCAGAAGGACACCCTCTGGTAAAATGAACATCACTTCTTACTTCGGTATTGATTTGATGAATGATCAAGTATGTTGGAAAGAAGACTCGAAGACCTTTAATTTGGTGGGTCTGGAGCTGCAAAATTTTTCATAATCAAAAAGTTGTGATCATTTGAAGCTGACCTAGTAAAATCTAATACTAAAACCCAATCACTATGGAAGCTTTCAACTCAACTTGAGCTAGAAGCTCGTGATAACCTTAATTCATATCTCAAGCCCTTCACACACTAAGAAATTTCTCTTAAAACCTATTTATAATTATAAAATCATTAGGTTCAGACCTATACATATTCAATGTATGGGTCCGATCTTTGCTAGGAAAATTCAGGGTGTTACAACTTGTTCCAAGTAAATTGCCTGTCAACGAAAGAATTTTAATTACTGGAATGAAATATCACAATATAAACACTATGCCGCTGTAATCCTGGGTGAGAACACAGTAAAAAGGTATTACATATTTTTAGAAAACTATCTCTGTTTTCTTGATTTTGCTCAGTTGTAGGACTAATTGTTTTGATGGAAGCAATATCAGAGCCGTCTCACCTGTGTTTCCTTGCTGAATGTATCACTGATATCTACTTCTGTGAGACAAATGGGAAGCCCCAAGGTTGCTAATTTATCCAAAGTAGCTCTTATGCGAGGCCGGTTGGGGACTCCAAAATGACCCTCAAGGCCAATTCCATTCACTGACATGCCATCTTCTTTGAGCTCCCTCAACTTTGAGATATATTTATCAGCGGTGGACATAGAATCACAACTTTCCACCACCTTGAATTCATTCAGGAACAAAGTTGACAAAGGGTCTTGTTGGCGCATCGTCCTGTAAAATTCAAGTGTGGCATTTTGTCCCAGTCTTTGTTCATAGAAATCAAAGTGAAATAGTTCATTTTTAACATCCCAGTGAATGAATTCATCTTTATATTTAGACATAAGACTCTGAATCCTGGAGTTTACAGCTGACTTCAGCTCGGTATCTGTAAGATTTTGAACACAGGCTGGGGTATACTTAGGGTCCTCCCATAAAATGTTGTGACCTCTAACTGTGATCTGGTTTCTACAGACAAATTCCTGCAACTGATCTGCTAGAGTATACTTAAGTTGCCCACGTTTAGGCTCTGTTGTATACCACTGGATTTCATCTTCAAAAACTGCAGCATTGAATCTTTCAAGAAACCAGTCCTGAAACAGGAACAAAGCTCAGTTTCTTAAATCAGACAGAAATGTCTTATTACCTGAGGTTAATCGAAGATTTAAAAATTAAGGTGCATCGACATTTACCAAACAATCAAACTCTGCACCCACTGCATCTATGTCTCTACTGCAATGTGATGGATTTTTTAGACAAACCTGATTGGGGGCCTTACCAATAAAGGTATATGCAATAGAAGATCCAAGGAGGAAATCCTTGGAGACTTGTTCTATTGTTAGTGATGCACCTTCATGTCTAACTCCTTGGTTGTTTGCGGCGTGGATAGTAACAGCACGTTTCCTTGCCTGAACCAAAGTTTCTTTCACAGTTCCTATTTTTCAGACTTAAAGCACTACTCAACATATTTACCATATTAAATTTTGCTTGCTGATTCAACAATCACTGCTGCTCAGTGAAAGGCTGCAAGGAAGCACTAGCAATCTCAATTTCTTAGTATTCTTGATTTGGATTCTGCATGAGGAGAGGAAATATTTGATACGTAGTCCCGCAGTTATTATACATCAAAAATACAATATTACTAATGTATGACTCATAGATGCTAACACATTATCAGCAAGCTGGAATCAAGCAGACACACCTTTAAAGATATGGAAGACAAATCAAGTGTACAAGCTACAATTCCACCCATAAGAAATGACCAACATCCAGGCTTAGCATCTATAGTGCCTACAGAATTCTTCTGAATCATTGTCACCTACGCTTGCTGTTATGAGAGCAGAATCTGCACTTTTTATCTTAAACCAAGCTGTCAAAAAACACGTTGGATCTTACTAACTTTCTGCACTGATAATCATTTGATCATATTTGGAATAAAAACTATTTGATTAATAGCACTTAGCTTGTACTCAACTGGAAAAAGAGTAAATTGTGCCCGAGGTGATATCTTGCAGTTTGAAAATTGGTAAATGAACTGTCTTTCCATTCGCCCTCATAAAACTGCGAAATTCTGGCAACTTATCCTTCAGAAGTGGCTTCACCGGGAATAGTTTACTCTACACGACAAATCGTACATTGATCATCACAATGATAGTAATATACTTATATTTTCTAACTTGTGAAATGTGCTAGAGAACACTGAGTGTAATTCGGTGATAACCAGGCTGTAATAGACACCAATGTCTTCCCTGTCGGCTTAGGACAATAAATTCCTCAAATGGTCATTGAACTTATATAGTTTTGCCTACAAAAGCTGGTAAACTATTTTTTTGTCAGACAATCTCTTAAAAATGACTATGAACTGAAAAAACCAAATAAGCAAGCCAAAAAATCATGTTAGCTCAAAAACATGCATCTGATTCTTGCATTTAACTCTGTGTAACACAGTTGCTTACTTTTAGGTGGAAAAATAAAAATCAGATGGTGCCATTTCCATTCTGCTGACTTAAATTCTTGCATTGGTAATTTTACGAAACCTCAATAGAAATCTTTTGATGTGATTGGTGTTAATAAATAATGATGGAAGAAAAAAGGCGAACAAAACGCATTAGCTATGTGGTTACCTCGGCAAAAGCTGAAGAATCATAGTGGCCCATATGCAGTAAATTAGTGACGTCCCAACTATTGCTACCATCGTCTTAACAAGGCGAACACACGTTATTGAGTTCAAATGTTATACTAAATAGGATATGTGTTTAAATAATAAAGATAAATACAATAATTAAATTCAACATCTTTTAGAGAATTTATTTAATTAAACCTAATCTTTATCAAAAAAAATTATCAAAGCTGATTATATTCATCCACCACCTGTAAATTGCAACAAAAAATATGATGATAGAGACATCAAAACAATATAATTAAATCTAACATTTACACCAAAATTTCCTCAAAGTCGTCTGACACTCATTTACTACCGGTAAAATAATACAACTAAATTTAACCTTTACACAAAAATTTCTCAAAGTAGAGATTTAAATATAAGACAATTAAACCTCACTTTTATCTAAAAAGTTTCTCAAAGCCGACCGACATTCATGTACCACCTGTAAATTCATCTACGACCTGTAAACTACAATAAAATAATACAAAGCTTCAGTTTTGATGAAAATAATTCTTGTCTGTGCAAAAATTTTGACCCTAAAGAATGACTTGAATGAACACAAAGAAATATATATATATACACACATGTTGAATTCTATTATTATGTTAAAAACAGTGAAAAAGTTGAGAGTTAGAAAATTAAGCATCCACCAATCTAGACATACAACCGAATCAAGTTAGATGAGTATCAATCTAATTTTTTCAACAACTAAACCGGTTACTTCTCTAGTTTAACGTGTATTTCAATATATATAGAAGTATTTCCTAAATAGAGTCTTATTTTAGGAGTAGTTTTCTATCCTATTTTAGGAGTATTTTTCTAATTGATCTGTACAAAAGGAAAATACTACTCCCCCCGTTTCAAAAAGAATGACCTACTTTGACTTGGTACAAACTTTAAGAGAATAAAGAAGACTTTTGAATCTTGTGGCCTTAAATTAAAGTTGTGTCAAATGTACTAAAATGCCCTTAAATCTTGTGATCCTAAACATGTCAGGTAGAAAGTTGAAATTAAAGTATTACCAAAAAATGAAAGGGATAATTTTTTTTTTAAACAGACTAAAAAGGAAAATAGGTCATTCTTTTTTAAATGGAGGGAGTAATTGATTCTCCTCCCATATATTTTAGGAGTCTCATATATTTTAGAAGCCTAGCTAATATAATAAAAATAATTAAATAATAAACTAAAAAAATATTAAAAAGATTGTTTTGTCTTAAGTAGGGTCTTTTAATAAAGGACAAAAGGTTTAAATCACTTTTTTAGGGGTTTTCACACTTTTAATATATTATTACTAGTTTAGGTGTACGCGCCTTCCACGTGTACCTAATAACGCTCAACTTACACGTCCATTTAGTGCAAGGGGGCCGTCGTTAATATATTTACCCAACTTTGCAGTCGGGGCCAAATCCACGAGGAAGAATGTGAGTGGTGATTAAACTAATTTTGAAACTATAGCTACAAGTTGAATTTAAAGAAATGTTGCAAAAAGATAAAATGGGGGGGGGGGGGTTATCAATCAAACAATATTTAAAGTTTTGACTTGTTTCAAAGCTGAAAACTAAAATTTTAATGGTTCAAATCAGTGATAGAGAGGAACTAGGGTTGTGATCACTATGATTATTAATCCCCATTAAATAATAACTGTAGTATTGGGTTCTCATGAATTGTGGGAAACACCAAATTATCAGTTTCGACAGTCCATCTAAGTGTTTCTCAACCTGCCTAGATGTTGAACTCACTAATTCTCTCGAACTTAGGAAATCATTCAATTCATACTGATTTTATGTAAAGTTGATCAATCTTGTTACAACATTAATCATTAGATGGGAGCTTAACCTTCCCAAATCCTTGTTGATAATTCGCTACCTTTAGTTTATTTCTTAGTTCGAGCAAATCAACATAAGGCGGGATTTATTATTTCAAACCAATAAATAACATTCATAACAAAGGAATTATCAAGATGTCCACACAATCACTCAAACCCTAACCAACTATTAAATCCATGGGGGAATAATCATAGATCCCACAACCCTAGTTGTGGGTTTTAGTTCCACATGAGAAAGAATGAGATAGCAACAATTATAATCATCATTTAAAGTAATTAAACTTACAAAAGATGAAGTCTGAAGTTGATTCTCTTCTAAGTTCAAGAGAAAATTTCCCCAACCAAATCAAAGAGTTGAAAATTTAATTCGAAGTATTGAACCCCAAAAAGAGGTGTCTTTGCCTTTTGAATAAGTTCAAGATGTTTTGCCTCCTTTTTTTCATTAGAAAATCTTAACATATGCTTTAAATACTTTATCCTAATTATGGAAACAAAATCATAGATCACAATATTTTCTCGGATAGGGGATGACGTGTATGACGGCTTATTAGGAGTCTGATGACTTATCAGGAATGTCGTCAGCTCCTCTTCACTTTTGACAATCTCTACCTTAGGTTGACGATGAGACGTGATGACTTATGAGATATGTGATGACTTATAAGAATTGTCGTCACTTCTTCACTTTAAATCTCATTCTCTGCCTAAGCCTAATGACAAGCCTGATGGATTATCACACTTCTAACGGCCTATCACAGATATCATTACGAATTCTAACTGAAGCTCATTCTCTATCTAAGGCTGACGACAAATCTGATAGCTTATCACAAGGCCGACGACTTATCAGACAAGTCGTTAGCTATACATCCCTCTCTATTTGCTCAGAAATCAACTCGTTTACTTCCATTATTGCTAGTTCTCTTGCATCTTGACTTTTACTGCAATATCAAAGAGAAAATAATCAAAAATGACAAAAGTTGCTTAAGACTTTGCAATTATTCTCAGTTGAAAGCCTCAAATGTTTTAGCCTCTGCTCACACATCAACACCCTTAACTTAAAACCATTGCTTATCATCAAGCAACTAAAACACAACCAAGAGGATACAAAGTACATTCGGCAGTCAACCATCCATATTATCTGAAAACATCTTCACCATCTCCAAGGTCAATTAATTTAAAAAATAACTGTGCATATTATTGAAGAACAATAATGCGACACACAAGAATCAAGATATGGAATTAATTCAGCAACAACAACCATGCATGTACCAAGATTATACTATCCAAATAAGTTAGCAAGTAGCAACGTAACCAGTGCGCCCTTACAACAAAGAGGTCCCTCCTCACTCATATGTGAACTCAAGCATGTCAATGCAAGGATGGTCAATAGACACTCACTTGTCCCTCTTCACTCATATGTGAACTCAAGCATGTCAATGCAGGGACGGTCAAGAGACACTCACTCTCAGAAAGAAGTTCCAGTTAATGTATGTCAAATACCATAAGCTTGTCCTTATTTTCATTACCGAAGGTTTCAGACAGTTAAGTTAGGATCACTATAGGACTTTTCTTCAGTTTGTAATGTAGGCTTAGGGTTGCTATGATACATAAGGATATTTAAAGTAACTAAGTCTCCTTGGCACTACACTATTTTGGGGGTCTTACTTATCAACTTTTACCTTATTTCTCCCTTTCTTGGTTAAAGCACATTCAAGCTGGGTGCACTTTTTATTCATTTATTTTTTTTCACAACTTTTATTGTCTCATTCTTTTTCTACCACACCCAGCCTTGCATTTTTTTACCCTTCTTCATACTCACTTTACATCACGCACCCGCATGATACCCACCCTCAACTTAGGCTATTTTCCCAAGTCAAAGTGCATAATGTCCAAGGAGGACCAAGGAAAAAACAGGTTCATTGTGATACAAATTGGAAGGTGATAGGTATAATAAAAAGAATAGGCATTCAGGCTCAAAATCAGGATCAAGAGATATTATTCACACAGGGAAGGTCATTTAGGCTAAAAGTGGACTAATATCAACAATGGCCTATGATACTCTCCTAACCGCTATCCTACAACTAAGGCAAGACCAACTGGGCAAGTTCTGGATTTAACACACAATGGGAACTAGGTATCTCAATACACATGGCACAAAGGTACATGACAAGCTACTACCTATTCGATTTATGCAATTGTTTAGCAATGGTTATTATGTCACTAGTACTAATGCCATAATAAGATGCACATTGGTCACACATAAATGCATATCATACAGTTATAAAATAGACCATTGAAGAGGTGTTCAAAAATCAACAAAAACACATTAATTGCCTAAGGTACTTGTATTTATCCTAGTCAACTATAACATTTTATAACAAATCACAATACGCCTAAATATGCCGACTCTACTAGGAAAAAGACTCCGAGGAAAAGAGGCACGACTACGAAAACTTCAAGAGAACATCAACAGCCACAAGTATCCCCACCCTCAACTTAAATCATGCAATGTCCCCAATGCGTCAAACCAAAACAAGAGAGTTAGAAACATACCTATGGAACCATAGGTGCAAATATCTGATATCAATCACATAATATGAATACAAACAAAAAAATACCTTGGGTTTTCTCCCAAGCAGTGGCTGATTTAATGTTGCGGAATGACTAGGTTATCTTGACTACTCAAAATTCATCAAGATACCTTAAAAGTGTTTCATCCTTTATCCCTCCACTTAGACGATTTGAATCATCGGCCCATCTTTTGATCTATACATCTTTAGGTGCTTTGGGAAAATGTGAGAGCATGATAAGGAAAGTTCTATCACGCCAGTTTGAAGACTTGAACCACTTGCTCAATTTTGTATCAAACTTTTGTGTATGGTCATTTGGAAATAGTGAGAATCTTAAAAATCTATTAAATGGACATCAATCTTTATGATTTTTGGCCTTCAAGATTAGGGTTGTATTATACCCTTTCGAAAAGACAAACTCCAAAATGTAGGAATTTTCCTCCTCATTTCCAAAATTCATCATTTGCTTGGGTGATTCGACTTTCATCACATCCACCAAGAATAATGTTGAAAAGTGATTCGAGTGAGGTCTTTTCCCTAATTTTGGAGTTGCATCCTTCTCGACTTCTTCTCCCCAAATTGGGCTAGAGTCTTTATAAGAGATTGGCTTGATTTCTTCTTTTGCCTCTAGCACTATTTCCTCAATCTTGGAATCATCTCTCATGGATGGTTCGGTTGGTTAGAAAATCATCGAGGGTTGCTCATCATCAAGACCAACATCAAGATAGGATTCTTGCTCCTCATCTTCACACTCTTCCATTATTTTAAATGATTCCATAGACAAGATATCATTTAAACATAATATAAAAGAATGCTTTGAATGATTGACCTCTATATCCATCTGCTCATGAATGATTGGCTTCATGTCTTGACGCATAGCACATACGATATCATATGTTTCTTTCTAGAGATCCAACATTCATTGAAAAAAAAATTCAATGCCACTCTTTCTGATGCTTCGTTCTTCTTTTTCTTGAACATAAGACCTATCAAACCTATAAGAAGAACTAGAATTTGGGTTAGCACAATAGGGGAGGGGGCATTTGGACAATCACTCCAATGTCCATCTTGACCACCACATAAAGAACAATCATACACCCAGTAAGAGGGAGATGGTTCACACATCTCTATCCGAGGGGCATATCTACAATCTTTCCAAATGTGAGGTCCATCACAATATGGACATAGATAATCAAGATAAGATTTCCAACCACCAAGATCATGTTCACTCCATGATGCCATAGTAATAAGTAAACTAAAATAAAAATCTACCTAACACAAGAAATAAAAGAAAACTAAAAACTAATATTTACAAGTTTGAATTCAAGCAAGTAGGCTAATATTCCAAACCAACTCAATACGCCAAATTGTACTCCGGCAACGACGCTATTTTTGATTGCGCTCAACTTACACGTAATTTAGTGCAAGGTGGTCGTCGTCAATATATTTACCCAAATTTAGAGTCGGGGTCGCATCCATGAGGAACAATGTTAGTGGCGATTAAACTACTTTAAAACTATAGCTACAAGTTAGATTTAAACAAATGTTGCAAGAAGATAAAATGGGGGGTTTTATCAATCAAACAATAATTAAAATTTCGACTTGCTTCAGAGCTCCAAACTAAAATTTCAATGGTTCAAATCAGTGATAGAGAGGAACTAGAGTTGTGATCACTATGATTATTAATCCCCATTAAATAATAACTATAGTATTGGGTTCTCATGACTTGTGGGAAACACTAAATTATCAGTTTCGACAGTCTATCTAAGTGTTTCTCAACCTGCCTAGATGTTGAACTCCTCAATTCTCTTGAATGTAGGAAATCATTCTATTCATACTGATTTTATCTCAAGTTGATCAATCTTGTTAAAGAATTAATCATTAGATGGGATCTTACCCTTTCCAAATCCTTGTTGATAATTCGCTACCTTTAGTTTATTTCTCAGTTCGAGCAAATCAATATAAGGCGGGATTTATTGTTTGCAACCAATAAATAACAATCATAATAATGGAATTATCAAGATGTCCCCACAATCACTCAAACCCTAACCACATATTAAATCCATGGGAGAATAATCATAGATCTCATAACCCTAGTTGTGGGTTTTAGTTCCACATGAGAAAGAAAGAGATAGCAACAATTATAATCATCATTCAAAGTAATTAAAATTAAAAAAGATGAATTCTGAAGTTGATTCTCTTCTAAGTTCAAGAGAAAATTTCCACAACCAAATCAAAGAGTTGAAAATTGAATTCTAAGTTTTGAGCCCCAAAAAGAGGTGTATTTTCCTTTTGAATAAGTTCAAGATGTTCCGCCCCCTTTTTTCATTAGAAAACCCTAATATATCCTTTAAATACTTTATCCTAATTATGGAAAAAAATCATAGATCACAGTATCTTCTTAGATAGGCGACGACATATATGACGGCTTATTAGGAGTTTGACGACTTATCAGGAATGTCGTCAGCTCCTCTTCACTTTTGACAATCTCTGTCTTAGGTTGATGATGAGACGTGATGGCTTATCAGACATGTGATGACTTATCAAAATTGTCATCGCTTCTACACTTCAAATCCCATTCCCTGCCTTAGCCTAATGACGATCCAGACGACTTATCACACTTCTGATGGCCTATCACAGATATCGTCACAAATTTCAGCTGAAGCTCATTCTCTGTCTAAGGCTGACGGCAAGTCTGATAGCTTATCACATGGCTGACAACTTATCAGACAAGTTGTCAGCTATACTTACTTTCTCTATTGTTGGTTCTCTTGCATCTTGACTTTTACTGCAATATCAAAGATAAAACAATCAAAAACAACAAAAGTTGCTTAAAACTTTGCAATTATTCTCAGTTAAAACCTCAAATGTGTTAGCATCTGCTCACACATCAGTACCTCACTTTAATGAGTTCAAACATTACATTAAATAAGGTATTTGGTTAAATGATAAAGATGGATAATAATCAAATTTAATATTTTTTGAGTATGTAAAGATGGAGAATTTATTTATTAAATCTAATCTTTACCAAAAATATTTTAAAAAATCAATCGACATTCATCTACCATCTGTAAATTGCAACAAAATAATATAATGATAAAAATATCAAAATAATACAATTAAATCTAATCTTTATGTACAAATATTTTCTCAAAGTCATCTGACACTCATATACTATCTACAAAAAATAAAACAATAATACGATAATAGAGATATCAAAATAATACAACTAAACCTAAATTTTACATAAAAAATTTCTCAAAGACGCCCTACATTTATCTATCACCTATAAACTGCAACAAAATAATACGATAAAAGTGATATCAAAACAATAAAATTAAACTTAAATTTTCACACAAAAATTTCTCAAACTCGATCGAGATTCATCTACGAACTGTAAACTATCACAAAATAACAAATTAATAGAGATATTACGATAATATAATTAAACCTAACCTTTACCAAAAAAATTTTTCAAAGCCGACCCATATTCATCTAGAATCTGTAAATTTAAAATAAAATAATAAGATAATAAAAATATCAGAACAATACAATTACACCTAACTTTTACAAAAAAAAATTCTTCAAAGTCAACCGATATTCATCTACGACCTGTAAACTATAAATATATATATAGTGATCACAAAGCTTCGATTTTAATCCATTTAATTCTTGTCTAAGCAAAAATTTAGACCCTAAAGAATGATTTTTAATGAAAATAAAGAAGATATATATATACACACATGTTGAATTCTATTATGCTGACAAATACAGTGAAGAAGTTGAGGGTTAGAAAATCAAGTATCCACCAATCCAGAAATGCAATCGAATCAAATTAGATGAGCATCATTCATATTCTCCCAATAGGTAAATGGTTTGTTCCCAAGTTTAACATAAATCTAAATATTTATAGAAGTATTTACTTAATAGAGTCCTATTTTAGTAGTATTTTTCTAATTGAACAGTACAAAGAAAAAAATTAATTAACTCTCCTACCATATATTTTAAAAGTCCCTTATATTTTAGGAAGTCTAGTAGAAACGAAAATATTGATTAATTCTCCTACAATGTATTTTAGGAGTCCCATATATTTTAGGAAGTCTAGTTAATATAATAAAAAAATTAAATAATAAATTAAAAAAATAGTGAAAAGATAATTTTGTTTAAAGAAGAGTCTTTTAATGAAGGGTAAAAAGTTCAAATCACTTTTCTAAGGGCCTTCACATTTTTAATATGTTATATAGATTATAGATATTGATATAGATCATAAATATAGATAGATAAAGGAAGCACATGTGCATGAGATAAGAAAAGAGATAATCATTCCGTTTAAAAAGAATGACCTATTTTTTATAGTTTGTTTAAAAAAGAAGTATTCTTTTTTTTTTGGCAATACTTTAATTACAACCTCCAAATGATAATGTTTAACACCACAAAATTAAAATACTTTTTGATGAATATGATGTCACTTTAAGTTAAGAATACAAAATTTAAATCTTATTTTATTATTTTAAAATTTCATGTCAAGTAAAAAAAGTAATTCTCTTTAAAACGGAGCACGTATTAGAGGACATATTAATTACCATAAGGTGAAACGAAAGAACACCCTGAAACAGAGAGGAAACAATAAAGAGAGAGAAGGAAAAGATGGGATGATCCCTCATTCTTTTCATCTCTTCAAATGAAAATAGCTCACAACAATGAGAAACGTTGATGGAGGAGTAAGAGTAATAGATAGCAAATTAATATTAATGGACCTATAACAACCAGGAAGCAGAGTGGCAAAAGAAAAAATATGAATAACTTTGCATCTTCTAAGTCTCTGCTTTTCACATGCAATGTAAAAGCAAGTGGAATAGCTAATAAAGACAGGTACTAGTCAAGCTTTTCCAATAGAAAGGCACAGTATATTTAGGGAGTTACTTTGGTAAGTGGGATAAGAAAAATAATGTTAGCATAGAATTTGAGATTAACTTTATCTTATTATGTAATGAGTTATTAACTAATCTCAGGACTATTTTATCCCACCATTTATACTAAAATGGTGGAATTACTATCTATTTGAAGGGTGGAATAAAGTGAGAATTTTATTAAGCGCTATAGTTTAGATCTATGTTATGTAGCTTAGCGGTAGTTTTGATAATTACATAAAATAGCTCACTTTTATTTCACTATTTCAAATATTGGGTATCAGGTATAAAAGTTATGTTTGAGAACATGTATCTATGATACAATTCTGATGGAAATAATTGTATCATTTATTTTTTCATAAGCGAATGAAAAAGATTATTGATAAAATGTTTCAATCATTGTATCACCCCTAAAATAAATACATAAATATGATTTTTTATAATATTTTTTTAAATGAAAATCGGGCATAGACCCATTTATAAAAAATAAAATAGTTTGACAAACCAGGCCCAAAAGTGTCCTGGCCACTGAAAATGGATTAGCTATTGATATTTCATTTCCTAAATACCACACAAATTAGGAAAGTGAAGAGTCAAGAATTCAAGCCGCTATCTTCTCCAAGTTTAAGCTTGAGCTTGCTGCGATTCCATGGTCTATTGGTCCACGACTGCTCTTCTTTAATCTGCTCTAAGCTAAGTTCATTATTCCTTTAGTCAAGTTATTTCTTGTTTCTCTTACTCGGATTGATGAGTTGAAGTTCTAATAAAGTTGATACCACCATCAAATCCGAGCTTCAGAACTTAAAACCATTATCTATGAGCATATCTTTGTATCTTGAACCAGGTATTTTGCTTCAGAAAAGTGTATTTCAACCTCCAATACCCGTATTTAGATATGACCCATTTCACTTCAACCTCTAACCATGTGTAGGTACTCCTATCTGCAGAATTTGTTTAGCATAATGGTAATTTATGTACTTGTTGATTTTCATTTTTCCTTTCTATATGTGTATACACATATCACTTGTTCAAGAAAATCTGACTTCAATCTATAAGCTTAGCTGCTTTCTGCCCTTCTCCAAATGTATGTTGTCCATGCTTTTCTAATTTAATTATACTTTTCCTTATGGTGGTACTTCTAAAATATTACTGAATTGATATTTGCTTGCAACCACAAAATCTAGGTTAGTAAAAAAGTTAGCAAGAGCATTACCTTTCTGAAGGGAATGTACTAATCTTAATGAGATAAGTACCATTGGATTTTTGATAGTCTATTTCCATAGCCATACTCCATTGGATATCCTAAGTCTACTGAATTATTTGAACTAAGCTCCAGGAATCAGATTACTAAGAAACTTCTTGATAGCTATAGCCGCTGCCACAAAATTGGTTGTTTCCTAAAATCATCTCTCCTTTAGCCACCACCAGGTCTCTTTCTTTATCCCTTATACAAACGGATTGACTTTGATCCCAAATTTCTCCTTAAAGACCCATCAATGTAAGATTTTAACAATTGATGGTGAGGGTACGAGGGGCCATACAATCAGGAGTTGGGACCCTAAACCGGGCCTGAACTATATATAAAGGGTAAGTTCCATTCACATTGTCCTCAAGTGGGACAGAAGAGTTTTCAAGAGCATCAGATATTCAAAGAGACATGATTTAAGATGCAAAACAAAAATGGAATTGGAGGAGTTTTCAAGACCTTAGACTTTATAGACCAAAAATAGATCACAAGAATATGTAGCCATCTCACCAACTTGAAGATAGAGGTTACTTCATACCCTTTAAGAACATCAACAGTGTTAGGACAACTCTTCCTAGATACCTCCAAGTTAAATCTGAGTTTTATAATCTTAGAAATAGAGTCATTTATTTCCAAGCTTACCTTTCTCTCCTGATAAGAACCACCATACAGTATAGTGTTTCTTCTTTTCTAATTGAGCCAAAGATTATTGTTAGGGATCACCTAAAAGACATCTTTTTCTCTTGAATTACCATGTTTATCTCTCCATATTCTCATAATTTGCATCAAATTTAGCCTTTGGTCTATGATACTTGCAGCAACATAATAAGGATTATAGATTGTTTCTGCAACCTTCCCTCTTAAAAATAAGTGTTCAATTGTCTCTCTTATTAGAGAAGGACAACATCCACAATTTATAGAGCAATTAGGATCCCACTAATTTATGATAGTTGCAACTGGGAGTTTCCTAACCAAATTTTTCATGTAAGGAAAGAGAATCTGAAAGAGATATCTTTACACCATATAGCCTAAAAATTTCATTATTATTTTCTCTTTATTTAACATTTCCCATACACTCCTAATAGTAAATTTTCCATTGGTAGTCTTTGTCTACCAAGGTTTATCCCTTCTATTCTCAAATTTGATTTGGCTACTGTATGATCTAACATGTTCAACTACATATTTTAGAATAGGCTCTTGCATGTATTCATAGTCCCATCCATCACCATTAATAATTCCCTAGTATCATTCAATGAGTGAAAAGTTTTAACACTTGAAGAATAAAGATATAAAGGGCCAGTGTTAGTCAAATTATCAAACTATGTTACAAATTTTCCACTCTTAGGATCCCACCAAATGAATTTTTATAATTTTTTGTTATTTTCCAGCATTAATTTCCATACTTTGGAGCCTCCTTTTTATTAGACCAATTCTAGATTCTTGCAGTATTTGTTCCATATATAATTAGACTACAAATTGATTTGTGTCCTAAACCTCTACCATAATTTAGCATATATAGCCTGAGAGACATCATAAATAGATCTAAAACCTAAACTTCATTCCCCTTTAGGTAAGCATACCTTATCCTAGGCTGACCAATGCTTACTTCTACCCTCATCTTTGTTGCTCCAGAAAAACTTAGCAAACATCCTATGTAACTCCTTAATGACACATTTTAGGGGAACAATTATAGATAAAACATAGATGGGACACTCTATAAAACACTCTTTACTAACACTTCATTCCCAGCATAAGACAATAATCTCGCCATCTAAGTTTGAAGCTTACCTTTCACTCAGTTAATCATCTCTACAAAGTGTTCTTTATTTTTTTATGGGATATTGGAAAACTAAGATACAGTAGAGGAAAGACCCTTTGCTTATCCCAATTATATGCTCCATTTGTTACACTACCTTTCTTGCAGAATTTTAATGCATATATAAACAACCCATCTTTATTCATCTTCTATCCATATTTTTGCAACACCTGCATTATTTTTCTCAATAGAATAATCATTAGAGAAGGTAACGATTATGGTATCATTTACATATGCCAGATGATTGAGATTAGGGATCCATTTAGGCATTCCATATACTACATATAGAGGATCATCAAATAAATGATTGAAAGCCCTTGTCAAAACCTCAAGAGGCAATATAAATAGAGTAAAAGACAACGGATCTCCTTGTTTTATCCCTCTAGTAGAATTACAAAAATCCAACATGTTGACCATTCAACAACACTAAGTAGTAATTATTACATATCAACCTCTAAACCAAATCTGTTACCCTACTAAGAAATCCCATTTTTTAATACCTTCATCAAGAAAAAACTAAGATACCTTGTCATATGCTTTTTTAGCCATATCTAACTTCAATACCATATTAGTAGGTTTTCATCTTTTACTAATATATAAGTCCAGTTCTTGTGCCAATAACACATTTTCTTTGATGATTCTTCTTTTTACAAATCTTGATTGATTTTGAGAAATCAATCTAGGAAGCAAGTCTTCCATCCTATCATGCATAATTTTTGAGAGAATTTTGTTCACAATAGTACTCAAACTAATAGATCTCAAATTTTAGAAAGATTTTACATTATCTTTCTTAGGAATGAGCACTAAATTAGTATGAGTGATAGATTTTGGTAAAGTATTTCCTACATAGTAATTCATCACCATACTCATAATATGAGGTGTAATAATATCCCAAAAAGATTGTTAGAATAAACCAGACATACCATCACAACCATAAAAACTATCCCCATTTAAGCTAAATAGAGTTATCTTTATCTTAGATTCATCAAGAATAGCTTCTAACAATGTATTTCCCTCCCCTGTCACTAATTTTGAACATATCTTAACAGTAAGAAATTATTGCTAATCCTTTCTTGAGAGAATTATTTCTGGTAAAAGTTAATTTCCTCTTAAGCAATTTCATGTTCACATTCTAACTAACTACCCTTCTTATTCTGGATTCTACTGCTCTTTAGTTTATTCCTTCTATATTTTACTAGATTATGAAAGAATCTAGTATTTCTGTCCCTACTCTTAAACCATTCCAATCTAGTCTTTTGTTTCTAATATCTCTCTTCAAGGTGTAAATATTTGTAATATTCTACCTTAGCCTTCTACATCACTTTTCTATTCTCTTGAGATGGAGAATCTTTAAATAATTTCTCTATAATCGTTGTTGTTTTCTCTCTAATAATCAACTTCTGAAAAATGTCTCCATACATATCTTTGCTCTACAAATAAATTTTAACTTGCTCAATATTTATTTTAAAATCCAATAAATTATTTTGTAAAAATTCAACATCCTAATTCATTCTAACAACATTCTTGAAATTCTCATGTTCTGTCCAAAATTTCAAGAATCTAAAAGGCTTGATAGCATAGGCAACCCTGTCACTACAACTTAGTAAAAGAGATGCATGTTCAGAACCATCTCTAGCAAGATATTCAGCTTCAAAGATAGGGAATAAACCCATTAAATCCCCATTGGCCAAAATTCTATCCATTCTCTCAAATATACAATCATCTCCAGCTCTTTTATTCTACCATGTAAATAGACTACCCCTATGTTGAATTTGAAATAATTCATTAGAATCAATACTAGATTAAAAATCTTCTACATCTGAGCAAACCATAGTGAAACACCCTAGATTTTTGGCCCTTGAAAAATTCTTGATCTTTGGGCTCACTGCCTTTGTCACGACTCATGGTGATAAGTCATGAGATGTTGATACAGGTCATAAGACCCTATTCGTAATCAAATCAGAAACTTAGTGGAAAAGGTTTGCTGAGACTATGAGTTTCTCACAATGAGCCATTAGGATATGTTATGAGTCATAGGTTCAAATCGTAGGATGTCCAGTGTTTAATTCATTTAGGTTTTATGTTGCTCATGATAAGACCTTACGAGTCGTAAAATCTCTTTACAATTTTTTTGGTGAAGTCGTAAGGTGGGCATTGTTAGGGGGTCCTAATCACTATCTTAGTTACGACTTGTGGTCATGAGTCATAAGGTGTGGGTATGAGTCAAGGGGTTGACTCATAGCCATAGGTGGGTTTTTTTCCATATTCTAAGTTGAGGGCACTCTGGACATTTTCCACTTTAACCCCTTGGATTCCACGATTTAAAGCCTCCCTTGGGACTTTATTATTGCCTTATTGCTAACAAAACACTCCCAAATTCTCTCTCAAAATCTCTGTTGAAGTTAAGGCTAGGGTTTGAAAGAAAATGGTCATCTAGGGTTCAAAGGGTACTTTCTTCTCCAAATTTCTTGGTATCCTAGGCATGTTTCTCTTCCCTCATTGTTAATTTTGCAAAAACATGTGATTGAAGTGTTGTTCATAAGGTTATTATTTTGGTTTTGGAAACAAAGGTTGAGGGTTTTGAATGTTATGTATTGAACAATGTTTCCCATGGTTTATAAATATATATATGATTTTCATGCTTTTAATATGGTTTTGAACTTGTGGGTGCATGGGTATGGTGAATGAACTAGGGAATTTTGACTTTTGCAAACTTGTGACTTTTAAAGTGGTTATAAACCTAACCCCATAATGTGAAATTGGTTTTAGTTATGAGAACTGTGGAAATTTTTAAAATTGAACTAGTCTTGAAGTATTGCATGATGTCAAGGAGTATTTTAAATACAATGGTATGATTTAATAAACAAAGGTAGTTGGTGTTCCCCAATGCGTATTAATAAACAAAGGGAGTTGTTCTTCCCAAGTTAATAGACGTTGTTTTGAGATGATATGTTACTTGTCAAGTGTAGTTGGTATGAAGATACCAATAATATATGCCTATATATGTATCATGGTTCACTGAATGAGAATGTTTGACAACTATTTTAATTGGGCTGTAATAAGGGTTGTGTAGCTGAGTTGTGAAAGTGGAGGTCCGAGTGACCAATACTGGAAACTGCATTTTCCAAATCTAGGGTCAAAGTAACTAGAGAGGTTCGAGTCCCCCTTATTATTACTTCATGATTAGGGAGGTTTGAGTCCCTCGTAAATCCTTATATGATCAGGTGCTTAAGTTACCTTGGTATATGTTGGAGGGTTTGAGTTCCTCATGTGCATATATATGAGATTATTCTTCGGTTCATATGACTACATGCATTGGGGCCTGACCAGGGTGTAAGAAACATATGCCATATAGCCCGTGGGGTACTATTATAGATAGTTGAGCTACACAATCCAGGATAATGTTTTGAAAAACATATTAATCTTGTTCCCTATCCCAGCACATGACATATATATCTATGTATTTGCATTTGACTCTTTGCACAGGCTTTTAAATGATTTTAACTATTGATTATATCATTATGTTCTCCTTATCCCCTAGTTTTATGCTAGAATTCACCCTTCTAAAAATCTCCGGACGTTGTATCCCTACGCTATGTATGAACTGGCCATACTTCTACCTTTTTTGCAGTTTGACTAGGATTCGGGATTAACTTTAGTCACAATTTTGTTTTATCTCTTTGAACCTAACTCTTGGGATATCCACTCTGCTAGTTAGAATACCCGTCATAATGCCTAAAATTATAATGATCCTATATGTTAATTTCTACTTTTCCTTACTTTGCATTATTTAAATCTTTTCTATAGCTGCCAAAAGTTATTTATGACTTGCTAGATTGACTGTTCTATTAGCGAGAAATCCATTTGGATTTTAGAGTCAATCCCTTATTTCAAAGTCTTCGCTGGTAAAAACTAGCTATTAGGCATAAACATTAGGTTAACAACCTCATATACCAATTCTAATAGTTCCATCAGCACCAAAACATTGATTTTAGGCTAGGAGAACCTTTGGTTCGGGTCTCAAGTCTTCCAGACTCATTTTAGGCTACTAGCCAAAATTTGATAAAGGTGGTCCTTGGGTGTAGGGCTCACATTTAATCAAAATGACTCTGGATTAAAATTTTGATGGTATCATTGAATTTTGAATGTCGGATTTGATATAGTAGCATAGTTTGTTTGTATTCGCCAAATTCTAAATAAATTTCAAAGGGTCGATAGGAACTTGGCAAAGTCCAAGTTTCGCTAGTGTATGGACTCAACTGGTGTATCTGCTAAAATAGACAGACCACTTTAGCAGCCAAGTAGATTCTTTAGTGGAACCATTAGTACTATAATGGGTGTCTCTTGAGCGACATTTTCTTTGTTTTAGCGGAGACTGACCCAGACCAGGTATCACTTTAGTGGTACTATGCTATTTTAGTTGTGGCTGCTTAAGAGGCACCTGGAAGGGCATTAAATTCATCCCTTTATCTAATTTTTTCTTATTTCTCACAAGTCTTAAGAGCCATAAAGGCCGAGAGAGTGTGGAAAGTTGAGAGAATGATCTTTGGGGGATAATGGGGTGTTGGTGAGCTCAAAATATTTAGTTTCTTGTTGTAATCCTTGTAAGTTTTCGTCTAATTCTTGGGTTAATTCTCTAATTTAGTCATAAATCCTTAGATTCTTGTTGGGTTGATTTTTCTATTGTTTGAGCTCAGAATTTACCCATTCTTGAGGGTGGATGATCCTTGAGCATAGAGGGACATGTTGATGGTTTCAAAATTGTGATTCCGCAATCATGCACCACATGAGATTTTGATCTGATTTTGGATCCAAAGCATAAAAATGCAATATGGTCATCATTATTCTCATAGTAATACGTAAATCACTATTTTAATAGTATGGCTTAATGCGGAGGCTTTTCAAAAGGGAAAATCACAAATTTAGCTGACTTTATCATGCTTTTTTTGGCGTCTAGGTAGGCTAGGCTTATTCTTCCTTTAGATTGAGCTTAATTATAGCACTGATATAATATTATGCTAGTTTTGGATTGAGAAATTAGGAATTGATGGTATATTTAGCAAATTTAGACTACTTACCTGGTTTGAGAATTGTGATTAGACATATTTGACCAAGCTACATGTTCTTTGGGTCAAATAGCTACCTTAGGACGCAGTGAGGCTTATATGACACCTTGTTGTAGAATTTGGAGTCCTTCTAGTATGGGGTAGAAAGTGCCTTAGAATGATCTTTCAGAGTTAGAAGTGGGCATTTGCAGCTCACATTAGTCCAAGACTACTACTAGCTCCTAGAAGATTCAATAGGATTTTATACTTTTATCATATTTATATTCTTGATCTCGGGAGGATTTAGGTATATTATGACTAATCTAGACATGTACTTGGAAGATTTTAAGGCTGGTTTAAATACAACAAATTATAATATAAAGGTTGATTCAAGTCTAGGAAATTATGATATAAAGATCGATTTTAGTTTTACATTGATGATGAAATCATTTCCGGTTCAACACCGACATTCATGACATTATTTCCAGTTTAAGTATGGTATGTACAAGGTTGTTTATGATTGTTATGGAACCGGTTTGAGTCTTGGTACGTAAAAAATAGGAAAATCCTTGGTTATGATTTTGAGATATGGATAGTTGGTATAAATACTGTTATTACTTCTCCTTAACTGCATCCATCGGGCTTACAGGGGTCCGCATTGGGTTATATATTTTTGCATGTTCTAGGCTTATAGGGGCCAGTTATACTATAAATAGTTATGTCTCTTTATTATTGTCATTAATTTGGTTGTTTACATTCAGTATTTGGAGCATTATTTTATGTTCGCCCTTTTTTCTAACTTAGATTATTAACTTGCATTTTATTATATTTATATTATATTTTATCTCAGTTGGCAGATGATTTCTACTGAGTACCTATGGCTTTGTTATGCATACTATTGTTTTGTTCCTCTTTTTGGTGCAGATCTGAGTACTAGCTGCCGTCGTTGATGCTACGTTACGATCTATTAGAGTATGGAGATAGGGGGATCTCTTGGAGCTGGATTTAACTTTTTCTCTATCTTCCAATGGAGATAGGGGGAGCTCTTGGAGATGGATTTAACTTTCTCTCCATATTCCATTTTGGATGGTTTTTCATTTCGAGACTATTGTATATTTGACATTTATAGTACTCTTATTTTTTTGCTAGAGACTCCTATACCAACCTTATTAGGTTGTGGGAGATTATTACTCCTTTTATTATTTCTTTTTTGTTATGCTATTATTGGTATATTTATTCCTTTCAAGCTAATTACTTGCATATTTCTGGCATTATGCCAGTTTCCACCAATTAGCCCATTACTTATAGTTCGTGGCTATAGTTTGACTTACCTATTGGTGGGATAAAATAGTTCCGATTTATGTCGCCCAAAACTAACCTCTAAAGAAGTATGCTCTAGTCGATTTCAAATATAGTAACCCAAACCCGGTTGGGGTCGAATCCACAGGTAATACATGGAATTATATCTCGAACTTGATAAAATCATGGGAAGATTGAAAAAGAAAATAGGGGGATTTGGAATTCACAGTAACACATAATTGAACTTGAGCGCTTGGGATTGTAAACAGTACAAGATGAACACTAGGAATATGTTCCCCCTAGCTTCTAACTCTGTAAGATTCTCGTGTTCAACTTACCTATCCCACTACTCTGGCACGCGTAACCGAGGAGGCCCGGGAGAACCAGCTCATAACCTTATACTTCCCATGCATACCTCTATGACAACCCAAAATTAAGAAAGAATCATGTCTCATAAAAAAGGAAATAATCACCTGTATAAGCTCGAGCACACATATATATGTATATACAATACATGGCCGTTGGATCCATCACGTCTATTAACAAAACACCACCTTGACTGTACATTAGGTCTATAAAGCCTCTAGACAATACACAGAGTTTAACTAAGGTCGGGACACACCCTACCATATAACTAACTTCTATACAATACCAAAAGTGACTGGCTATGACACGGAAAGCCCCGAAGCAAACTAGAGCTCACCAAAAGCAGCTGGATATCCTGGCTCCTTCTTGTGCGGTGTATGAGCTGAGGTACCTGTGCCTGCAACATGAAATGCAGGTCCACCATGGGGGACGTCAGTACCAAATATGTACTAAGTATGTAAAGCTGTAGATAATCACATATGATATAGGAGCTCAATAGAAATAAAAACAAGTGAATAAATCGTAATAGGAGTGGGCCGCACTTACTAGAACTTGTGACAACCTATACATTGTATTTATTCAATCACTTTACCTTCGTTCTTATCATCTTTGTAATCATTACTGTACTATACTGTGACTATTAGGCTACTTCCAGTACATATCAACTGGGATCGACCCATGATAGGCATATGCCCCTGGTATACCACCCATAAACACATAAATAGGGATTGACCCATTATAGGATTATGCCCCTGGGATACCACCCTATAAGAACGAACTTCCATAACTTAGTTCAATTAATCTTTGATATTGTTATTTCGGTCGCCACCGCATTTTTGATACTTTGAAACAATGATACATCAATAAGAGACATATAAATAGACCAGCAATGCAATAACAATGAAGTAAGAACTCATTGGCACATCAATGAAGTTTTTTGGAGTCATCAATGCCATAACAATGAAGTAGGAACTTATTGGTATATCAATGAAACGTTTTGGAGTCATTAATAGCACATGGATCTTGTTTGAGTAACCGGATACCTACTGACATTCATTAGTGCAATAAACATGTAAGATTTGAAAAACAAGTAAGTATTGGAATGTCTTGACATCTTGTAGGATGGAAACAAGTTCATTGGTAACGTAGGACATCATACAAAACCATTATGGATCACATGTTATTGAATAGCTTTGGAAACTTTCTTAATAGAACAATTGTTCACTTTCATGCCAAAGATATGGTATAGAGTATGCTTTACATACCTTACTTTCAATCTTCAATACTAGTCCCAAATGGACTTCCCGTCTTTTCCGATTAGTTATCTACAATGAACATATATAGCAATCTAGTATTAGTGACCAAACATCACAATTCACTTATTTGAATTCACCAAACTAGTGGTTAAGTAGTAAGCCTTAATTACACCATAAAGGGTGTCACTTTAACCCTCTTATACTCCAATTACATTCACCTGCCATGCATATTCATACGACATCCTCCAATATCAAGTTTGGATTCATTTATCCTTCCAACAAATCCATTAAACCAAATTGAGACATAGACATAAATAATCATCAATTCAATAGCATATCACCATATCCACCTTCCATAACTCAATTACCATATCCACCTTCAACAATTCAATACAACCAAACCATGCAAAATAGTTCATAACCCTATTTTCATCACCTTTCAATAACAACCAATACATATAATCCTCTATCAAATATATATATATATGGAAAATAACAAAGGCAAACAATATTCATAGCTTAGAATTAACCTCTTGATTATGCAATCCTATTTACACAAATAATAGGTGTCGTTCGAAGCTCTCAAGATGACAAACGCAATTATCGGATTACTATGGAATTTCTACGGTTGAATCAAAAGTAATTAAAAGGTCAAATTTGGCTAGGGTTTGTTCTTTCTCAATGATTGATGATGAAAATGAGTTTTTGAACTCATATACATGTATATATACACTTATTCCCATCCATAATATAATAGGAAATGACCAAAATGCTTTTAAAATTTAAATAATGTCAAATCTGTCCTTTGGTGAACTGTTTTGATAAGCTAAAGTAGATCGACCATAACTCTTTGCTCCGATATCGAATTTGGGTGAAATTGGTATAGTTGGAAGGATAATTCAAAGGAATTTCATTTCATATAAACTAGGCCACCCAGTTCATCCTATACAAGGAGTTATGGTCGTTTGAAGTTGACCCTAAAAATCTGTTTTGATAGGCTGAAGTAAAACGAATATAACTCCTTTCTCAGATGTTGGATTTGGATGAAACCAATTGCATTGTAAAGAAGACTCAAATATATTTCTTTTCATAGGTTGCAGATCTCCCATTTCATTATATTAAGGGAGTTATGATCATTCAAAGTTGACCTAAAAATTCGGCTGGCTCAGTAGTGTGTGCGCAGGAAATTTTCCTGCACATTTACTATTCCCAAATATCCCGGCCACCATTTTATTATTTCAAACATGCTTGATTATATCCGAAACCTATCCTTTTTTGGAAATATTTATATCATTGGAAATCTTATTCAATAACCTTCGGATGGAACCATCGACGGGAAAATTCCGGTATAAATAAAATAAAAAATTAATTCCATATAAATAAGACCAATACACGTACTTGAATATGCCAATACACGTACTTGAATATGGGGTGTTACATCTTTCCCCCCTTTAGGACATTCATCCTCAAATTTTTGCATAGTTATTCAACCGAAACAAGTTCAAGTCCATCATTAACATTCACATCATCACATAAATACTATGCATATATAAGAAAAAACTTGTTAATGTTCTAACTCCATTTCTTGAACTTCCTCTTCATCTTTGAACAAATGAGGGTGCTTAGATTTCATTGCTTCCTCAGTTTTCCATGTAATCTCTTCCCTTTGACGATTTCTCCAACGTACTTTCACAGATGCTATCTCTTTATTTCTCATCTTCTTAACTTGGCGATCTAGAATAGCAATAGGCACTTCCTCATAGGTAAGATCTTCTGCAACTTGCACATCCTCAGTAGAAGTGATATGTGATGGATCTATTATGTACTTTCGAAGTATTTACACATGAAATACCGGATGTACTGATGAGAGCTCTTGGGGTAGCTCTAATTCATATGCAACTTGTCTAAACCTTCGAGTGATCTTATACGGGCCTATATAACATGGAATAAACTTCTCTTTCTTGCCAAATATCATTACCCCTTTTATTGGTGATACCTTCAAAAATACCCAATCACCTATAGAAAACTCTTGTCATCTCTTTCTTCTATCCGCATATAACTTGTGTCGACTTTAGGCTATTTTCAGTCGTTGCTGAATTACTTTAACCTTCTCTATGGCTTGCTAAACAAGATCCAGTCCGAACAAAAGAGTTTCACCAACTTCGAGCCATCCTATTGATGATCTACACTTCTTTCTATATAAAACTTCATATGGTTCCATTTTGATACTTGAATGATAGCTATTATTGTAGGCAAACTCAGTAAGAGGTAAATGGTCATCCCAGTTGCCCTTAAAATCTATTACACAAGCTCGTAGCATATCTTCAAGTGTTTGGATGGTACGTTCTGCTTTTCCATCTGTTTGAGGGTGAAAAGCTATACTCAACTTTATTTGTGTTCCCAAACACCTCTGAAAAGACTTCCAAAAGTTTGCGATAAATTGGGTTCCCCAATCTGATATAATAGAGATTGGCACTCCATGTAATCGGACTATCTCTTTAATGTATAGCTTCGCATACTCTTCAACTGTGTAAGTGGTCCTAACTTGTAGGAAATGTGCGGATTTGGTAAGCCTAGCAACAATCACCCATATAGAATCAAACTTTTGGGATGGACGAGGCAAACCAATAATGAAATCCATGTTGATCATGTCCCACTTCCAACTTGTAAGATCAATGCATTGCATATAACCTCCGGGTTTTTGGTGCTCAACTTTAACTCTTTGACAATTTGGACATTCAGCTACAAATTCTACAATGCTCTTCTTCATGTCATTCCACCAATACATATCTTTCAAATATTGATATATTTTGGTTGATCCTGGATGAATGGAATATCTTGAACAATATGCCTCTGTCATAATCTTCTTTCTTAGCCCGTCTACATCCGGCACACACAATCGGTTTTGGCACTGAAGTACTCCTTCTCGTGTAAGCTCAAATGCCTTAGTCGTACCACATTGTAAATTCTCCTTAAGCTGTAACAAAATTGGATCTACATATTGCTTCTATTTCACTTAGTTACTAATGAAGATTCTGCTGCATTATATTCAATAATCCCCTCATCTGGAGTTTCAAGAAGGCGAACCCCCAAATTAGCTAGTTGGTGGAGATCTTTAATCATCCCTCTCTTTTCTATAGTTGGTGCCATAGTCTTCCGACTTAATGCATCTGCCACCATATTTGCTTTCCCCGGATGATACAAGATATCAATGTCATAGACTTTTAATAATTCAAGCCATCTACGCTACCTCAAATTTAGGTCCTCTGATTAAAGATATACAAAAAACTCTTATGGTCAGTTTATATGTCAACATAAATCCCGTACAGGTAGTTATGCCATATCTTTAAGGCAAATATAACCGCTACTAGCTCCAGATCATGTGTTGGATAATTTTTCTCTTGTGGCCGCAATTGTCTCGAGGCATATACTATGAATTTACCATGTTGCATCAATACACACCCTAAGCCAATTCTTGAAGCATAACAATACAATGCATACCTCTCCGTGCGTTCTGGAAGCACTAATATGGGTGAGAAGTCAACTTATTCTTCAGATCTTGGAAACTTCTTTTGCATGCATCAGTCCATTGAAACTTGGATGCTTTGTGTGTTAGCTTGGTTAAAGGTGCAGAAATTGAAGAAAAAACTTCAACAATCCTTTTGTAATAACCTGCCAACCCAAGGAAATTACGAACCTTCATAGGGATTATAGGTCTTGGACAATTATTCACGGCTTCTATCTTTTGAGTATCAACCTTTATTCCTTCATCAGATATAATATGAGCAAATAATGCCATAAATTTTAACCAAAACTCACATTTAGAGAACTTTGCATATAGCTTATGATCACAAAGAATCTACAACACCTGCCATAAGTGATTGGCATGGTCCTCATTTGATCTCGAATAAACCAGAATATCATCTATATAAAAATTATCACAAACACATCCAAGAAGATCTTGAACACCCTATTCATCAAATCTATAAAAGTTGCAGGTGCATTAGTTAGCCCAAAGGACATGAGTAGGAACTCGTAATGATCGTACCATGTTTGAATAGCTGTCATGGGTATGTCATTCTCTTTGACCCTCATTTTGTGGTACCCAGACCTTAAATCAATCTTCAAAAAACACGTGGCGCCTTGCAACTGATCTAAGTCATCAATTCTTGGAAAGAGATATTTGTTCTTAATAATCACCTTATTCAATTATCTATAGTCAATACAAATTCTTAATGAGCCATTCTTCTTATGCATAAATAACACTAGTGCACCCCAAGGGGATACACTAGGCCTTATGAATCTTTTTTCTAGCAAGTCTTTCAATTGCTCTTTCAACTCCCGTAATTCTGCCGGGGCCATTCTATATGGAGAAATTGAGATTGGTTGGGTGCCTGGTATTACATCAATACAAAACTCTACTTCTCGTTCAGGAGGCAAATCTGGAAGATCTTCAAGAAATACATCAGAATATTCATTTACCACTGGAACAACGTGAAGAGTTGGTGGCTCCGCTTTTGTATCCCTTACTCTAACTAAATGATATATGTATCCCTTGGAAATCATTCTTCTTGCCTTAAAATAAGAAATAAATCTACCTTTTAGCACGAGAATTTCACCTTTCCATTCAAGAACTGATTCATTTGGAAAATGGAAATATACCTTTTTCGTGCAGCAATCAATTGTGGCATAAAAGGATGCCAACTAGTCCATACCCATTATAAAATCAAAATCTACGATTTCTAACTCCACACGATCAGCCATTATATCACGACCACAAACTGTTACTATGCAGTTTCGGTAAACCCTTCTAGCTATAATAGATTCCCCAACCGGTGTGGACACTTCAAATGTCTTAACTAAAAGTTCGGGTATTCTTTCGAACTTTCCATCAACCAATGGAGTAACATAAGATAATGTAGAACTGGGATTAATTAAGGCATATAAATAGAATGAAAAGATAGACAACGTACCCGTAATCATATCTGGGGAAGCCTCTAAATTCTGTCGATCTGCTAGAGCATACGTATGATTTTGAGCTCCGCTAGAACTCATGGCTCCTCTATTACCTCTAACATAACCCATTGGTTGTGCACCCCTTGCTGAATAAGGCATCGATGATGATGATACAACAAATGACCCCATAGGTCGTGCCATACCCCCTATACTCCTTTGTGGGCATTCTCTCATCATATGCCCCGACATACCGCACCAAAAGCAAAGCATTGGTCCCCAGCGGACATGCACCTAAATGATACCTTCCATATTTATTGTATGGCTCTCGAGGAGGCCTCGATTGTCTCATATTCCCCTGCCCTTTGTACCCCACTATTCGCGAACTCTGACTCTCACTTCTATGCCCAAATTGATTTCCTATGGACCCTTGGAACTGTGGTGGTGCACTAGCTGCAGAATAAGAGGATAATGGCCTAGGTGGTCTAGCAGAAAATTATGGTCTGAACCCTCCTTGGGATGCCATGAATTGCCCTGCATATCTGGCCCTCTTGGAATATCCTCTCTCTAATTCCAATTTTCTTCTCCTCTACCGCTGATCTTCTATTTTCTATGCAAAATCATGGATCCTCGCTATGTCCATATCTTTGTTCAAACTGGCAATAGTACAATCTCTAACCTGATATGGATCCAGCCTATCCATATATTGATGAACTCTGTCATCCATAGTAGCTACAATATTAGGAGCATATCTCGGTAAGGAATTAAATCAGAGACTATACTCCCTCACGCTCATATTCCCCTGACGATGATTTAAAAACTGATTTGCACGGGCCTGAGAAAACTCGAATGGAAGATAATGATCAAGAAATGCCTCTTTGAACTCTTTCGAAGTAGCTGGGGGTTAATCAATACCCCTAGATCGTTTCCAGTCCTTGTACCAATATATAGCCTTCACTTTAAATCTATACGCCGCTAACTTCACTGTCTCTCTACCCGTTACATGCATAACATCTAAGGCCCTTTGTATTTGATAAATAAAGTCCTGTGGTTCCTCGTTAAGATCTGATCCAGTAAAAGTGGGAGGACCCATCTTAAGAAATTCCTATGTTTGAAGGCTAGCCGACCTATCTGTACCACTAGGACCCGTGGTAGGAATGACTTACCCTTGAGCTTACCCAGCAACTATACGAGTTAAAATTTGTACTGCATTTCTAAGATCTTGATCAACTACATTAATAGGTGGCTCTGGGGATATATTTCTCCTCCCCCTTATTTCTTCTGGAGTGGAAGAAGTTTCTGATGCATGCTCAGCTAGAGACTCACTTTGATTAGCTGGTATAGTGGGTGACTTTCTAGTCCCCTCTTCGACAGCCACATCTACTTGCTTACTGATATTCTTGCTTCTGGTAACTGGCTTCATTACTATAATCAGAGAAATAAACGGATTTAGTGGTCAGCTATGACGTCATATACAATATAGGCTCTATCCTACGATCTAAGACATGAAGAAAAGAAACAATTCCTAAATGTCCATAGCCTCCTATTTATAGATGCGGTGCAAAACACACCGATAAACAAAACTCTACGTAGACACGGCTTTGTAGACTCACTAGGACGAACTTCTCTAATACCACTTTTGTCACGCCACAAATTTTATTGGGGCGTACTGGCACCCGTAACCGAGGAGGCTCGGGAGAATCAGCTCATAACCTTATACTTCCCATGCATACCTCTATGAAAACCCTAAATTCGGACAACATCATGTCATATATAAATAGAAATAATCACCTGTATAAGCTCGAGCACATATATATATGTATATACAATACTTGGCTGTTGAAGCCATTACATCAATTAACAAAACACCACCTTGACTGTACATTAGGTCTACAAAGCCTCTAGACAATACACAGAGTTTAACTAAGGTCGGGACACACCCCGTCATATAACTAACTTTTATACAATACCAAAAGTGATTGGATATGTCACGGAAAGCCCCGAAGCAAACTGGAGCTCACCAAAAGCAGCTAGATATCCTAGCTCCTACTTGTGCGGTGTATGAGCTGAGGTACCTGTGCCTATAGCATGAAATGCAGGTCCCCCGTGGGGGACGTCAGTACAAAATATGTACGGAGTATGTAAAGCTGTAGATAATCACATATGATATAGGAGCTCAATAGAAATTAGAAACAAGTGAATAAATCGTAATAGGAGTGAACCACACTTACTAGAACTTGTGACAACCTGTACATTGTATTTATTCAATCACTTTACCTTCGTTCTTATCATCTTTGTAATCATTACTTTACTATACTGTGACCATTAGGTTGCCTCCAGTACATATCAACTGGGATCGACCCATGATAGGCTTATGCCCTTGGATACCACCCTTAAACACATAAATAGGGATCGACCCATGATAGGCTTATGACCCTAAGATACCACTCGATAAGAAAGAACTTTCATCAGTTAGCTCAATTAATCTCTGAGATTGTTATTTCGGTCTCCACCGCATTTTTGATACTTTGAAACAATGATACATCAATAAGAGACATATAAATCAACCATCAATGCAATAACAATGATGTAAGAATTCATTGGCTCATCAATGAAGTATTTTGGAGTCATCAATGCCATAACAATGAAGTAGGAACTTATTGGTATATCAAGGAAACATTTTGGAGACATTAATAGCACATGGATCTTGTTTGAGTAACCAAATACCTTCTGACATTCATTAGTGCAATAAACATGTAAGATTTGGAAAACAAGTAAGTATTGGAATGTCTTGACATCTTGTAGGGTGGAGACAAGTTCATTGGTAACGTAGGACATCATACAAAACCATTATGGATCACATGTTATTGAATAACTTGGGAAAATTTCTTAATAGAACAATTGTTCACTTTCATGCCAAAGATATGGTATAGAGTATACTTTACATACCTGACTGTTAACCTTCAATACTAGTCCCAAATGGACTTTCCGTCTTTTCCAATTACTTATCTACATTGAACATATATAGCAATCTAGTATTAGCGACCAAACGTCAGAATTCAATTATTTGAATTCACCAAACTAGTGGTTAAGTAGTAAGCCTTAATTACACCATAAAGGGTGTCACTTTAACCCTCTTATACTCCAATTACATTCACATGCCATGCATATTCTTACAACATCCTCCAATATCAAGTTTGGATTCATTTATCCTTCCAACCAATCCATTAAACCAAATTGAGACATAGACATAAATAATCATCACTTTAATAGTATATCACCATATCCACCTTCCATAACTCAATTACCATATCCACCTTCCACAATTCAATACAACCAAACCATGCAAAATAGTCCATAACCCTATTTTCATCACCTTTTAATAACAACCAATACATATAATCCTCTATCACACATATACATATGAAAAAGAACAAAGGCAAACAATATTCATACCTTAGAATTCATCTCTTGATTATGAAATCCTATTTGCACAAATAATAGGTGCCGTTCGAAGCTCTCGAGATGACAAACGCAGTTATCGGATTACTTTTGAATTTCTACGGTTGAATCAAAAGTAATTTAAAGGTCAAATTTGGCTAGGGTTTGTTCTTTCTCAATGATTTATGATGAAAATGAGTTTTTGAACTCATATACATGTATATATACACATATTCCCGTCCATCATATAATTGAAAATGACCAAAATGCCTTTAAAATTTAAATAATGTCAAATCTGTCCTTTGGTGGACTATTTTGATAAGCTAAAGTAGATCGACCATAACCCCTTGCTACGATATCATATTTGGGTGAAATTGGTATAGTCTGAAGGATAATTCAAAGGGATTTCATTTCATATAAACTAGGCCACCCAGTTCGTCCTATACAAGAAGTTATCGTCGTTTGAAGTTGACCCTAAAAATCTGTTTTGATAGGCTAAAGTAAAACGAATATAACTCCTTTCTCAAACGTTGGATTTGGATGAAACCAATTGCATTGGAAAGAAGACTCAAAGATCTTTCTTTTAATAGGTTGCATCTCTACTAGTTCATTATATAAAGGGAGTTATGATCATTCGAAGTTGACACAAAAATTTGGCTGGCCTCAGTAGTTTGTGTGCAGGAAATTTTTCTGCACATGTACTATTCCCAAATATCCCGGCCACCATTTTATTGTTACGAACGTGCTCGATTATATCCGAAACCTATCCTTTTTTGAAAATCTTTATATCATTGGAAAGCCTATTCAATAACCTTCGCATGGAACCATCGACGGGCAAATTCTGGTATAAATAAAATAAAAAAACTAATTCCATATAAATAAGACCAATACACGTACTTGAATACGCCAATACACGTACTTAAATAAAGGGTGTTGTAATTTATGTCTCAGGGCATCACTTTACTATGCCTTATCCTTGACCCAGTACAACTATCACCTTTTGGGTCTCAAGTTGATTAGACGAGGGTTGATAGCCCTGTATCACTATTGTATACTCCTTTTCCCAATCTTGAATCCCTTGTGAGGATGCTCACGAATACAAGAAATTTCCAAGATTCCACAGTATCTTCGGGTACAATTAAATCCCAAAAAGGAAATCACAATACACGTTGCCACAACAAAATAGATAAATCTCCCACTTCTCTTACATTTTTAATATGGCAAGGTTCCCACATTCCTAGTCAAGGAAATTAGCCGCTCATGCTTATTAAAACATCCATGGAAGTCAATGAAGAAGACATGTATTTGATTGCACAATAATGAAAGAGTAAAATAAAAAATCTCCAATTGAATATGAAACCAAAACCCAAGAACAAAAATATCCAGTATCACGAAGTTAATGTATGAGAAAAAATATCAAAAGTACGTAACCTAATAAAAGCATAACCCAAGGGTATTTATAGTATCTCAAAAGAACAAAGGAAACCTAATTAAAATAAAATTGGAAAACTTTTTCGGTAGTGGTTATGCCTATGAAAATGAGTCATTAGGTCTAGTTATGGCTCATTTCCTGTTGTCATATCTCTCTTTAGGATTCGGTGGCTATGACTTGTAGTGTCACCATACGAGTCGTATTCTACTAATTGTTATCACTACAATAGATTTTCACCTTCAGTGCTTTTGAATTTGTCTTCCCTACGACTCCCCACCACGAGTCGTAGTCACTTCTTATAACTCGTGGTCTTCACTCGTTACCACTGAAGCATCAATCGTCAGGACTTCATACAACGTTCTCAGTATGGCTTCTTACTAAGAGCCTTATTCAAATCTTATGACTCATAGTATTCTATGACTTCACTTTTAGAACTTAGCTTTGCTCTCTTTTATTGCTAAAGTTGCACACCACGACTTATAGTCACTTTTTATGAGTTGTGGTCCGTCTTTACTTAGCTTCTTCAGTCCATCCTTTGCTATTGGTATCCTCACAAGTCTGGCTATGAGTAATAAGGTGACTTAATGACTCGTAGATTGATCAGTACTTCAAATTTTCAGAACTTTCTTTTCTCCTTTTTAGTCTAACACTACTTCCAATGTAGTTTACCTGCAAAACACATAAAGCACACATCATATCTGATGAAACGACCCAAGTCAATGCATATTTTCACCGCTTTAAGCATCGAATGTTCTATTTTTCCATGGCACATTAACACCTTCAACCTAGATTATTTGTATATCCTCAGGAAAAAGTACAAAACAAAAACACAAATGATGTTTAATCGGAAAGATCTTAAGATACCATAGGTCGTCGACTACTCAATGTTTTCTCAAAACCTGTTACCCCCTCCTAGTTTTAACTTTTTTCAAACTCAACTGTGTATTGATTAGGTACAACAATGAGACACACAGGAATTAGGTGATGGCATTACATTAGTAACAAATAATTGGGGTTAAATAGAGTACACTACCAGGACAGATAAGCAATCTAACAATACAACCCATGCACCCTTACAGTCACGAAAGACCCTGTGACTCAATTTGATCAACATATTCATACAAGGATGGTCATGAGATGCTCAAACTGACAAAGAAGTTCTAATCGGTGCACCATAATGCCATAGGCTTGCCCATATGTTCTTTACCTGAGTTTTTGGACAATCTGGTTTATATCACTACAGGACTTTTATTAGGATTGTAACCATAGTCTTGGGGTTGGAATGGTATATCTGAGGATTTTTAGTGACTTAGCCTGCTTGGCACTATGCTTTCGTTGGGGTCTATTGTTTTACCAACTTATTATTTAGTCCACCCTTTTTTCTCCCTTTTTAATTCTTTTAATGCTTATTTAGGCTGGTTGTGGTTTATTTTATTCATTCTTTTTCTTCTTTTGAAATTTTTATTTATTTATTCTTTTTGAATTTCTTTTTATTTTATTTTCTTTTTCATTTTGACTACCATACCCAACCCTACTAATTTTTTCCTGTCTACACCCTTTTTTCATACCTGCTTTATACTATGCACCCCTATAATAGCCACCCTTAACTTAGGTAACTTTCTTGAGTTGAGGTGCACAGTGTCCAAGGAGAATTAGGGCCAAAACAGGTTCATTATAGTTTAAGCAGGAAGCTGAATCAGTGTAAACAAAAAATAGGTCTATTAAGGCTCAACATCGAGATCAAGGGATTTCTAATTTATTTGGTTGGGAAATTTAGGATAAATTGGTCTTAATCACAGAAAATGTCCTATAATAATCTCCTAACAAACTATCCTACAACCTAGGAAAGAGCAACCGGTCTAGTTATAGATTCTATACACTCCGGGAACTAGGAAACACCTTACACACATATTATATAGGATTAGTTTTATAGTCACTACCTATCTAATTCATGCAGTTGTTCACCACAGTTATTACGTCCCTAATTCTAATGACATTACTAGATTCAAAGAAGTCATATGAATACCAGATCACACGATTATCAAAAGTGTAAGAGAGGTACCATTTTTTCAAACAATTTCAATAAATTTAGCATAATCATACAAGAATTATCTACTATATTAGATACAAAGATTCTTCCCAACTAAACATTATACAAAATAGAAAAACAAAATAAAACATGCTAGTTCCACATTTAAATTACAGTCGATGAGAGAAGGAACATGACAACAACATCCCTCGGTGGCAATGTGGTACACCCTCGCCCCTAACCAAGTACCTATGCACTATTCTTAGTGCATCTAGAAATATAAAACAATAGGGAAAATACATACCTGGGCACCCTAGGTGTTAGATCAAGAAGGATCAGTAGGTGGGACCTCAGACCTGGCCTCAATCTCAAAATCAGAAATCCCAATAGTAGTTAAGACGCTCTCAAAAATAGTAGAACCAGTCCTGTCCATTGCACTCAATGGTTTCTCTAGTGAAGGGGTTGTACTTTTGCTCAACTCAGCAGTATTAGTATAGTTAGAAATACTATTCCCTGTCTCTATTTCTTGGACCCTCATCTGTAGGTCCCTCTTACTTTGAATAATCTCCACTCTCACCACCTCCACATAACCTTTATCAGTTCTTATTATCTTTATCTTCTTACTTTTTTTCTTTCCTTATCATAAGCTGCGAGGGTCAAGTCTGTAACAACCCAAATATTATCAACCTCCTCTTCTTCTTGGGTATTCTAAATAATAGCCATCGAGAGGATAAACCTATCAAGTAAACCATCCACTAACTTTTACAGCGTATCTAGCTTAACCTTTACACCTGCTAAGTCTAGGGCCTGAATACCATTAAGTTGCCGACTAATATGCTACTCCAACCCATCAAACATTGCCTGTATCGACCTTATTTCTTCCTTAATCCTTGTGTCAACCCATGGTTTCACTCTATTTTCAATCAACCTCATGTTTATCTCCACTATACTTAGCCTCTTCTGTACCTCTGAAAAATAACTGCGGCACTAATACATAGTCGACTGAAATAGACCTGGATGTGGATGGTCGATGTGCTATAGTGAATGACAGAGGCTGAGTCTAGGATATAGTTGTTGCATCAGAGGCTGACTCTCGTATCTATACATATCTATGTCAAGAGATAAGGGAAATCCATAATCATATTCTTACTCATCTCCTTATTTCTGATCTCTTGAGAGAGTTATTTGGCCACATTAATCGCGTATCCAGCCATAATTCCCGTCAATGGGGCTTCTTTGTCTGGACTTACAACATTATCCCCCAAGGTGGGACTCAACCTATGCCTAATAAGAGTCTACCAATCCTTAGACTAAAATTTTAGACTACCCTTTATAATCTGTGATGATACACCCATAACTCCAGCACCTATATAACGTCCTCCCAATCCAAGGAAATGATCTCGGCCATCCACCAAAATTGAATAAGCCTATCTTCTAAACCTATTCGTTTCACCTTTACTTTCTTCATCTCTTCTACTCAAAAATCTCTCTCTACAGTGTTAGCTGAAAGTACTAACTCTAGCCCATGTAGTACTTGGGAGATCATCTGAGCTGAGATGTTCACTAGAACACCTTGAATCACAAAATCTAATAATGGGTCTACACCTTTCCACAATCGCCCCTGTGGGTTCAGCCTTTTCAGCTCCATCTAATATGAAGCATAGAATTCGTGTACCAAAGCTTCAATGTACTACCTAGGTCTTCTAGTCATCCACTTAAAACTTGTATTCTCTAAACCGGGTATCAAATAAAGGCATCTCAAACATTCCTATGGTGGTCGATTTTCTCTTCAGGTAATTGCCTCTCTGGGGTTCTCCGTTGGTAGGGTTTATGGCAATATCTTGTTGTATGGGGACCACATTTTAGGGTACCCCCACCATTCAATGAGGGGAACTAGATCATCCTTAATGGAAAGTGGAGTGGTATACTTGTGGTTATGGTATTTCTTTGACTAGACTGTCATTCTCCTCACTGCTACCTTCTCCCTCTGATTCAGACCCTTGTTCATTATTGTTTTTATTCTCATCGTCACCCTAATTTTTCTCTTTTTATTCTTGGAGACTGATTCTTCTCACTATTTTCTTCTTCTTTATCACCATCATCAGCATCGTTCTCATCAGAGAATGATGGTGAATGGGGTAGTGAGGTGGTAGGGCTTTTCATTCTTTGTGTAGACCTAGGATGTGTTTCCTCCTCCACAGTTTCTTTCACCCCTCGAGGTCGCTTCTCTATTGGCTCTACCTACCCCACCATTGGATATTCCTCGAGTTCATTTCTTGATTCTTCAGTGTCCTCATTTCTGAGATGAAGAGTGGATTATGGGGAAGATTTCTTTTGGGTTTTCTTCTTTAGAGTTAGCTTCTTTGTAGCATCAATTTTTAGAGCCATTTTACCTATTAATACAACACCCATTAGTTAATCCTAATAAAAGAAAGTAAAATTAAGAAAATTTGGTATTAGTGTGGCAAGATCTGGTCATACTATAACTCAAGGTATGAGTTGTTACCTCTAGTTATGACTCATAGTGAGACTCGTAAGGTGGAAAGATGCCTAATCAGTATTCACTAGTTTGGCAACGAGTCCCCCTAACGAGTCATAATGTTAGACTACGGCTGGTTACCAACACTCGTTATCTAACAAGAAATACTTTCCTAATGCAATACCATTTCTAGTCATTACAGCTCCTGACTACGAGTAGTATAGTATGACTACGACTCATCTCAACGAGTCGTAATGCAAACAAAACCCACACTCTTCTAATCAACCATGTTTCCAGTGGTCACGAGTCACGTAATGACTCTTTAGGTAACACTACGAGACATAATGGGTCCTATAGCCACTGCAACATACTTGTTTAGTGGGTTTGGTTCTTGATATATCTTCCCAACATAACACTATGCATTAGAACAAATCATCACCAACTCCTACTTTATCCCTAATCATCAATTTATAGCACAAAATCCATGATTACTCCCATTATCATTACATTACAAAATTATCAAGAATAGGGATCAACTCATTTTATGAATAAATATTTCACTCAAGAAACCCAAGCAATTCACACATGGAAGAATCAACTAAAAATCTTGACACAAAAATAATTACATGATTTCTTGCGTTAGATTCTTTAAATGCTTAACTTTTTGATTTTGTGCCCTAATTTTTGAGATTTTCGACCTTGGGAGCTTGTACTTAGAAGACTTATAGAGTAAGGGATGAATTTTGAGTGTTGTTGTGCTGGGTTAATTGATGAAAGAAATGGAGGGAGTCGTGATTATTGAATGATCGGAATACTAATCATTTGGTCCTTTTGTTTTAATTAAACCATGTGACTTGGACTAGATTGACCCACTAGGCCCGCTTTGTCGGACCTTGTTATGAGTCTACTTAACAACTCGTAACTAGTGCTTAGGGTTGTAGACTCCCTTCATGAGGACTGGAACCTTACCTGAGTCTCCAGTCATCACGACTCAAGGTAATGAGTCATAGTCACTGACTACGACTCGTTGTGCGAGTCGTAATGACTCCAAAAACCAAATACCTATGATATGTTTAAGTTCCAGATCCGTGCGACTCGGATGACGAGTCATAAAATCTAACTAAGACTCATTAAGTAATTTGTGAGTCCTGGAACCAATTTTTTTTTCTACAATCTCCAGCCCTGGACATAGAACAAACAAGTTACCCTATAATCAAATAAGTACAAAACATGGGTTTCCTCCCACTTAGTGCTTGATTTAACATCGTAGCATGACGTGGCTAGGTTGGATACTCAGACTTCATCAACCAGTCACATGGGTTTCCTCCCATGTACCGCCCAATTTAATGTTATGGCACAACTTAGTTGCCTTGGTTACTCATACATCACCAAGGCTCAAATAATGAACCACTTTTACTTCCTCAGTGCTACCCATATAGGGCTTGACCCTTTGCCCATTCACTTTGAAAAGGGCTCACCATCTCACTTTAATTCAATAGCGCTCTATGAGAACACCCTCATCACAGTGAATGACCCATACAACCTAAAATTCAACTTTCCTAGAAATAAGCAAAGTCTTAAATTATACAGCAACACCTGATCACCGGGCTCAAATACTCTTTTCTCAAATTTTTATTCATGATACAACTTTATCTTCACCTTATATAAAGCATAACTCTAATAAGACCTGATTTAAATTCATCCAACTCATTCACTTTGCTCATCCTTAGCTTCGCTGCATCATGCCACTCAAAATTCAGATTTTTTAGCACCCATAGTGCCTTGTGCTCAAGTTCAACATGCAAGAGACACGAGTTACCATTCCCAAGATAGTAAAGAGAGTCATCTATGTGTATATTATAAATTGATCGATAGGACCACAACGCATCATCCAACTTTCTAGACCAATCGGTCCTATTGGCATTCATAGTTTTTGCCACTATGGACTTGATCTGTCTATTGGAGACCTCAACTTATCCACTTGTCCAAGGGTGATAAGGTGTTTCCACTTTATACTTTACTCCATCACTAATTATTGCATGCGGAGTACCAAATCAAGAAAAAATGTGTTTCTTCAGAAATGTAATGACACTTCTACCTTCATTGTTAGGGATAACTATTTATTCAACCTATTTGGACATAGTCAACCACAACCAGAATATATTTCATACTATAGGATCTCACTAATAGCCCCATTAATTCAATCACCCATATATCAAATAGTTCTAACTCCAGAATGAGTGTCATGGGGAGTTCATGGCATCGTATGAAATTACGTTAACGGTGGAATTGGTCACATGATAGTGAAAAGTCATGATCATCCTTGTATATTGTAGGCTAGTAGTACCCCAATTGAGATATTTTATGGGTTGTGTGGGTTTCTCCATGGTGACTCTCGACTGGTGAAGCAAAACAAGTTTCAAGAATATTCATCATCTCCACCTCCAGAATGCATTTATGAATAATTCCATCGAGACAAATCTTTAATAAATAAGGCTAATCATAGAAAAACTTCCTTAACTCATGCATAAATCTCTTTCTCTGCTGGAAGGACAAGTCTTCTGGGACAAGATCACTTGCCAAGTAATTGGCAAAATCAGCAAACTAGGGAATTACGTTGGTGATGCTACTAAAATCTATTTTTCTTGAAAAGTATCATTGATTTCAATTATATCCCCTACTTTCTGCGTTGCTTCTTTCTCAAGTCTGGACAAGTGGTCTGCAACTTGATTTTTTGTGCCTTTCCAGTCCTTCACCTTAAAATCAAACTCTTATAGTAAGAGAACACAATGAATCAATCTTGGCTTTGTATCTTTCTTCTCCATTAGGTATCTTAATGTCGCATGGTCCGTTTGAACAATAACCTTAGTTCCAATCAAATAGGACCAAAATTTCTTAAAGGCAAAAACTACTGAGTTCTTGCTCGATAGCAGTATAGTTCTTTTGAGTAGGGTTTAATGCCTTACTATTATAGTGCATAGGGTGAAGTATATTTTTTCTCCATTGGACTAGGACAGCACCTAAAGACACACTACTTGCATCATATATGATCTCAAATGGCAAGGGACAGTCGGGGGACACTATAATAAGGGTGGACACCAAACACTCCTTCAAGTACTCATAAGCCTTCAAACATACCTTATCAAAATCAAACTTCACTTCTTTCTCAAGAAGCTTGCTTAGAGGGTTTTCAGTCTCTAAGAAATCCTTGATGAAACGCCTGTAAAAGCCAACATGGCCTAAGAAACTTTGAGTACCCTTTACCAAGACTGGTGGTGGCAGCTTCTCAATTACTTTAATTTTTGCCTTATCCACCTCTATCCCCTTTTTGAGATCTTGTGCCTAACAATAATTCCTTTATTCACCATGAAAAGGCACTTCTCCCAGTTTAGCACCAAATTACATTTCTTACATCTACGAAGAACATTGGCCAAATGGATCAGACAATCATCAAAACAATCACAAACTATAAAAAAATCTTCCATAAATACCTCAATGGTGTCTTCCACCATATCTGATAATATTGGCATCATGCATTTCTAAAAAGTGGCGGGAGCATTGCACAACCCAAATAACATTCTTTTGGATGCAAAACTCCCTTAAGGGTAGGTAAAGGTCATTTTTTCTAGGCCTTCGGGTGCAATTGTGATCTAATTATAGATTGAATACCTATTAAGAAAATAATAGCAACCCCATACTACTAACTTGTCCAACATCTAATCCAAGAACGACATCGGAAAATAGTCCTTCTGAGTCTATGTATTTATCTTTCTGTAGTCCATGCATACTCTCTAATTTGTGACTGGTCTCATTTGCACAAGCTCATTTTTTTTTATCAATTGGCACATTAGTAATTTTGGCTTTCTTTGGGGTACATTGAATAGGACTAACCCACTTGTTATCCACAATGGGGTAAACTACACCAGCGTCCAACCACTTGATGGTTTCTTTCTTTACCGCCTCCAACATATGAGGATTTAGCTAGCTTTGATACTCAATACTAGGAATATAGTCCGGTTCAAGAAAGATCTTGTGAGTACAAATGCCAGGCGAGGTACCCATAATATCTATAATGGACTACCATGTAGCTATATTGAACCTCTAAAACACTAACAACAATGACTCTACCTTAGTCTCAATTAGATCAACTGCAATAATCACTGGTAAGGTGTTGTTGGCCTCTAAAAATGCATAACACAAATAAGAAGAGAGGGCCTTCAACTCTAAGATTAGTGTTTTCTTAATAGACGGTCGAGAGGAAGGAAGGGTTATATTTTTCAGATCCAAATCAAGATTTTTTAGAGTATAAGTGTAAGAATCTCTCCCATACAGAGCGTACACCATCACGTCATATTTCTCAATTCCATCACCATAAAAGTTCATAATCATCGCTGCTAATGCTTCAATACCTAGTCTCTCCTCAAATGGAATAGACACTGCATCAACCTTGTCATCAATGGCATCTATCACAAACACTACCCCTATATTATAAAGCTACTTCATTAAGTGGCCCACATTAAAGATCACTTGCTTATCATTGAGTTTGAACCATATTTGTCCTAATTCTATGTCAACCAATGCCCTACTCTTAGCAAGAAAGGGTCTTTCTATGATGATAGGGACTTGGAAGTCCATCTTATAATCAACAATCATGAAATTAGGTGAAAATATGAAGGATGACACTTTCCCCAACTCATCACAATAAATACTAATAGACTTCTTAATGGTCTTATCTACTATTAATAATCTCAATATTTGTTTGGTTACCCCCAAACCTAGCTGCTTAAACACAACCAGCAGTACAAAATTAATACTGGATCCCAAATTATATTAAGCCCGAGCGAAGTTGAAGGACCCAATAGTAAATAGAATTGTGAAGGTCTAAGGTCCTTATTTTTTTCTACCAATTATCTAGAAGAAATAGCACTGTAATGATGCATATTATCAGTGGTATCATAGCTCACCGCTTATTTTCTAGTGACCAGATCTTTGATGATTTTTGCATAACCAAGCATCTGCTCTAATGCCTCTATATGAGAAATATTGATAGACAGCTCCTTCAACATGAACAGGAACTTTTGATATTTAACTTTTTCTTTATTTTTTAGTCTCTAAGGAAAAGGTGGGGGAGGCCTTAAAATAATCTTCACAACTGGCTCATCAACCTTCCTCTTTCCTTTATCCTTATCCCTAGTATGTTTAACACCTATTGATTTTTCAGATCCTACTACAAATTTCTTAGCAATATCAATCTCATCACCATCATTCCTTGGCTCTTCTATAGAAGGCATGGGAGTATCTATGGTGGTTTTACCACTCCAAGTGGTAATAGCATGACAATGACTATCATTTTTTAGATTTTTCACTATATTATTGGAGAAGAGTGTCAGGATGCCTTTGATTCAATGTGGAAAACATTTATCTAAACTAGTACTCTAGTTGTTTTATTGTGGTAGCATTTGACTTAACTTTTGAATTCAAACCAGAAATGTCTGCCTTAATCTTCTTAAGATAACTTTCCTAACTTTCTTGGCCTTTCACAAGCTTCAACAATATTTTATCCATTCTTGACTTAGTATCTCAGCTACGTAGTGGAATATATTTGTCACTCCTCTCTTTATAGTCATATTTACACCTCCAATTACCATATCTCTCTGTTTCTATCTTGATACCTGTCACTATAATAGTTCTGACCTTAGTTTCCTTGTCTTTTTCTAAAAAACCTTTCACTTCTCAATCCAGATACTTTGCTTTCTCATCCTTATCAGACTTATAAGACGTGGAAACAAACCTTTGTGGTCCTACTGTATTCATATTTTCAGAATTCATATCTACAAATTACTTCGTAAGAAACCCAATATCCATTCTGAGCTATGCAACTTTTTATACTATCGAATATCACTAACTCTGTAGTTACTAGCAGCCCTAATAGAATATGTACCAGCACCTCGATCAGCTACTTAAGTATTACATCCTTGTTTAGTGACAGAGATCTCATCTAGCATTTACTTAGCTATATCCCAATAAAGATGCATAAGTGCACCTCTAGAAACTGTGTCAGCCACCACCCTAGAACTTATATTCAGGGATCTGTAGAATATCTCCAGGAACCTTGTGATTAGGTACCATTCTTAACTTATTTTGGAACCAAAACCATAATTCATACTTGGACTCTGCAAGTAACTACCAAAATAATAAATATCATCTTTTAGCTTTAGCATCCTAGTGGGAGTAAAGAACCAATTAAAAAATTATCTATACAACTTGTTCCAACTATAGTTGTACTGGAAATTTTTGCCAGCAATACAGTGTAAAACTAACAAACTTGTTCCAAATCATGATTAATAACTTAACACCGTATTCCCCGTCAATGGCACTAAAATTTAATGTTGCCCAAAACTAACCTCTCAAAAAAGTATATGACGAACGATGTCAAATATAATAACCCTAACTAGGTTGGGTACAAATCCACAGGAAATGTAGGGAATTATATCTCAAACTTGATGAAATCATGGGTAGTACAGAAAAGTAAATTGGGGGATTTGGAAGACACAGTAAGACGTAACCAAATCTGACTGCGACAGATTGTAAAAAATAGAAGATGAACACTAGGACTATGTTCCTACAAGATTTTAACTTTGTAATATTCTCATTTTCAACTCACCTATCCCACTACTCTAAGTGTAAATGTAAGACCTCGCAAAATCCTAAGCTTAACTTAGTCTTTTAAGCTTGCTAAGGGGTCTCAGAGATAGAAAATTTCTAGCTAAGTATTCATTACTCTGAGCTGGTAGTGATGTGTATTTAAGATATGGAAAGCCAGGACATAGGGTCAGATAGTGTCCTTGGTTGGGTTCTTAGAGTCAGCACAACCTTCCCCCAGCTCAATCCGATCGCCCGAATCAGTAGGATGCTACATCTAGTGCCATCAGTGGGAAGCACCCAAACAGAATCTATGTAATTCAGTCTAGATAGGATCAGGAGATTTCTCCTAATGTGGTCACTGGTATGTTATAAGTTTATCATTTACATGTTTATGCGTTGCTAGACCCATGAGCTTCTTTGTTCTTTGTTATTTCTTATATAGATATTGACTTCTAAGTCAGTTCTGAAATCCTAGAAGAGTCTTTCTCAATCTCTACCCTAGTAGGTAAATATAACATAGCCCGGCATGTATACAGGAACCTCCTGTTTATGGTATCTCAAAAAGTTACTTCAGCATACTTAGTCGAATTAGAGATGACTGATTTTGATGTCAGTCTCGGCATGGATTGTCTTTATTCCTTCTATGCCTCAGTCAACTGCAGAAATAAAAATGTCCAATTTTAGTTTCCAAATTAACCCATCCATGAGTGAAGGGATAGTACTTCAGCACTTAGGGGTCATCTTATTTCTTACCTAAGGGCAAGAAAAATGATATATAAAGGATGTTTCTACCATCTCGTTCAAGTTTAGGAATCTAGTTTATAACCTCCTAATCTTGAATTAGTGTCATTAGCATGTGAATTCCCAGATCTATTGCTCGAAGATCTCTCCAAAATCCCTCCTGAAAGGGAAATCAACTTTGGAATAGACCTTTTTCTAGATACTCAGCCCATATCTATACCTCCATAGAGAATGACACCTGCATATCTTAGAGAATTAAAAGAACAGTTAAATGATCTCCTAGATAAGGGATTCATCAAACCTAGTGTGTCCCTATGGGGTGCCCCAATTTTATTCAGGCATAAGAAAGACAGTTCTCTCAGAATGTCTATTGATTAACAACAGCTAAATAATGTCATGGTCAAGATCAAGTATCCATTTCCTAGAATTAATGGCTTGTTTGACCAACTTTAGGGTACCAGTTACTTTTCTAAGATAGACCTCAGATTAGGCTATCATTAGGTCATACTCAGAGAATGTGACATCCCAAAAACTGCCTTCAGAACTCAGTATGGTCACTTTAAATTCTTAGCCATGTTCTTTGGTCTTACCAATGCCCCTGCAACCTTCATAGACTTGATAAACCATTTGTTCAAGTAGTACTTGGAGATGTTCATCACAGTCTTCATAGATGACATTCTTTTCTACTCCCTCAGTGAGCTTGATCATGCAGACCATCTCAGAATAGTGTTGTAGACTCTTAAAAACCATCAGCTATTCACCAAATCCAGTAAGTGAAAATTTTGTCTAAGGTCAGTAGCCTTGCTTGGCCATATCGTTTCTAGTGATGGCATTAGAGTTGATCCCCAAAATACCGAAGTAGTAAGAAAATAGCCTAGACCCATCTCTCCATCAGATATTAGAAGTTTCTTGGGATTAGCTCGCTATTACCAATGGTTTGTTGAGGGATTTTCATCTATTGTATCCCCTATGTCGAGTCAAAAGAAAGTCAAATTCTAGTGGTCAGATTTTTGTGAAAAGAGTTTTCAAGAGTTGAAGACTCGACTCACTACAGTTCTAATTTTAACCCTACCAAATGGTTCAGATAGATTTATGGTATATTGTGATGCCTCTCGAGTTGGTTTAGGGTATGTTTTGATGTAGAGAGGTAAGGTCATAGCCTACACCTCTAGACATCTTAAGCCTCATGAAAAGAACTATCCTACTTATGATCTTGAGTTAGCTGCAGTAGTGTTTGCCTCAAAGATTTGGAGGAACTTTTTGTATGGGGTGCACGTTTATGTGTTCATTGACCATAAGAGCCTGTAGTATGTATTCTCTCAGAAATACCTAAACCTTCATCAGAGAAGGTGGTTGGATTTGTTAAAAGATTATGATATGAGTGTCATGTATCATCCGGGTAAAGCCAATGTAGTGGATGATGCTCTTAGTAGGATGTCTATTGGTGGAGTGGGATGAAGATAGATATTACAGAATTTGTGGCTAAGTTTTTAACATGTCAGTAGGTTAATATTGAGCATCAGAAGCCAAGTGAGTGCATGTAGGAGTTTAGTATTCCTACCTACAAATGGAAAGAAGTGAACATAGACTTTGTGATGGGTTTTCTTCATACTCGTCCTCAGCATAATTTAGTTTGGGTCATTATAGATAGGATGACCTAATCAGCTCATTTCCTACCAGACGATACCTTTTATTTAGTCAAGTATTATGCTAAACTCTATATCAGGGAGCTGGTCAGATTGCACGGTGTTCTACTATCCATTTTCTAAGATAAAAGTGCCCAGTTCACCTCTTATTTTTGGAAGGCATTCCAAAAGGGTTTTAGTACCCGAGTTCACCTCGGTACAGCCTTTCATCTACAAATAGATGGTCAAGCAGAAAGGACCACTCAAACTTTAGAAGATATGTTGTGATCTTGTACGATAGACTTTAAAGGTAGTTCAGATGACCATTTACCTTTAATTGAATTTTCATATAAAAACAGATATCATTCTAGCATTTAGATGGCTTCGTTTGAGACTCTTTATGAAAGGAGGTGTAGATCTCCCATTGGTTGGTTTGAAGTGGGTGATACCACAGTGGTAGGTCATTACTTGGTATTTGATACCTTAGAGAAAGTTTAGTTGATTAGGGAAAGGCTTAAGATAGCTCAGAGCCAATAGAAACCATACGCAGATGTACGCAGAAAGGATCTTAAGTTTGAGATTGATGATTTTGTGTATTTGACAATCTCTCCTATGAAATAAGTAAAGAGGTTTGAAAAAAAAAAGGAAACTCAGTCCCCGATATGTCGGTCCTTACCAAATTCTCAGCAGTTTTAGAAAGGTAGTTTACGATATTGCGTTGCCTTCAGACTTAGCTTCAGTGCATCCAATGTTCCATGTCTCCTTGCTTAAGAAATGCATAGGTGACCCAGAAGTCGTAGTCCCTATAGAGGGCATAGATATTTAGAACAACCTCTCTTATGAAGAGATACCAGTCAAAATTCTTGATTATCAGATTCACAAACTAAGGAACAAAGAAGTCCCTCTAGTCAAAGTTCTTTGGCGGGGTCAGTCTGTTAAGGGAGCTACTTGGGAAGCAGAGGCAAACATGCAGACCAAGTATCCTCAACTCTTCTCTGCAAATTCAGACTCATCTTAAGGTAATAGTTTTCCTTTGAATTTACTCAATCTCATGTTCAGATATAGCTACCAACTTGGTATCAATTAACATTGCATACTCACTCATGTAATCACGTATTATTTCATTCATGTACTCATGCATCAGACATGCATGTCCAGTATATGAACTCAGCTTATCAGTAATCCTAGTCATGCATTCATGAATCATATTCAGCTATACACTAATGAATCATATATGCATGTTCAAAATGATAATTAAATATATCAGTAATTTCAATCATGAAATCATATGTCAGTTGTGCATGTCTAGTATCTAAATCTAGTCTACCAATATTCTTAGTTTAATCAGTCTTATTCAAGTAAATGTTCCCAAGGGGGAGATATTTTAAGACTCCGCAAAATCCTAAGCACAACTTAGTCTTTTAAGCTAGGTAAGGGGTCCCAAACTTAGAAACATTCTAGCTAAGTATTCAAACTTAGTATTATTTTGGACTTCATAAGGTGACAACTCTATTTCACGACTCTTATGCCCTTAAAATGTCAATTTTTAGGTTGATTCAAGATCAGTAATGTCAGTAGGTGTTCCTGGATGAGTTTTTATTTTTTGAACATCATTTGAACCACATTTGGGAATTCAAAATAGTTAATCGACGCGATCTCGGTGCGGTGCGTCGACCATCACATCGATTAATATTTTTCTTTGGATCCCAGTGGCAATTTCCATTAACCAATTCAAACTTGACATGGCTCATTGGCCATAGCATTGATACCAATGATGCAGCGCGTTGGTCTACGCATCGACAATCCAGTTTTTAGTAATTAAAAATCCACGTCCTCAGGGGTATTAAGGTTGTTTCCCCATCCCTATTCATCTCTAAAACACGATATTCAACTCTTATTGAGCAAAATATACTTACTTTCTCTCTAATTACTCAAGAACAAGAACTCTAAATGATTTAATTTCAAATCCAAGGCTCAAGGTTTCACCGTTTTTCTTCAAGAATTTAGCAACCAAGGTATGTCAAGTGTTCATTGAAGGGTTCCTTCAACCCTTGGATTCCAAGAAACTCTTTTAAACTTCAAGTAGCTTGATTTCATACTTTATATGATTTGGATTCAAGTTTATTCATGATTATAATGTTGATTGGATTTCTATTCCATGATTAAGTGCAAGATTTTTGTAAGAACAACTATTATGTATGTAGTATCATGTGAATTAATTTTAAATATTTAAAATTGTGAGCTCATATGTTGATTAGTACTATGTGCATATACAATGCCTTCCAAGTATTTGATGAGTTGTTCATGAGAATTAAATAATGAAATTATATCATGTTATCATGTATTTAAGTTCATGTCATGCAAGTGTTTGCTAGAATGTACCAATGAAGAAATGATGATCAAGTAGTTATTTATCATGTTTCAAGATTGTGCCATGTCTTACAATTTATACTATCGAGTCCTGGGGGTATTTAATACGTGACAATTTAGTTGATTACCTAGAGCCATGATCAGTATCAAGATAGTATCATTCATGTCACGATTAGTAGTACTCTTAGTCAGTTACAGAACTCATGAAAAACTTAGTTGCCTCAGGATCAGTCTAGTCTAATTTAGTATTTAGTTTAAGCCTTAGTAAATTCAACCAGTTAACAGAATTCAGTGGTATTTCATCTGTCAACAGAACTCAGTAAACCTAATTCAATTCAATTAAATCGTATAATCAGTAACAGTTCAATCAAGCCTATTATGAACTAGAAATCAGTTCAGTGTCTATTCAGCTATGAGTTGGATTCAGCACCGAGTCAACACAAGGATGGGGGCATTCCTGCTAGCAGAGGGTTTGAACCATAGTAGCAATCCCTGTATTACAAAACTATATAGCTATCATAGGTTGAGATATCCTCCTATTATATTAGGGTTGATACATCTCGTATAAGTTTTCCTACCAGCGAGGGTTGACAAAAGAGCTTCCTGTCAGAGAGGGTTAACTCACAATTGTCTTTACTCATGGTAAGGTACTGACATCCTTCTAACTGGGGTTACACGTTGGACCCTAATCTATTAAGAAAGGGATATGTCGGTTAGATAATTACCTCCCATAGTCTAAAATTTAGTTCCAGTCTCACAATAGAACTCAATTCAGTTCTATAGATTTAGGACTATCAGATATAGTCACTTATTTCAGTACGGAACTCAGTATAGTTCCAAAGGATCAAGACTGTCAGCTACATTCCCTTAATAATCAGCTATACAGTATTAGTAAACTCAAATATCAGTAAATCAGTAATTCAAAACTCAATATCCAGTGTTATAACGACCTCAGATTATAGTATACGTATTCATAAATGTTCTCTTATTCAGTTATATTCATGTCATTCAGTCAATATTATTCATGCATATGAACCCATGCATTTTAGCCTACCTTTGCATACTAGTACATACAAAGTACTGACGAATACCTTTCTTTTGTAAGGTTTAGACGCACGGGCTCCCGATCATACTTAGTAGTTTAGAATTCTACTGACAAAGTTAGTGGTGAGTCTTATTAATTTGAGGACATGATGATTATTTTAGTAGTTTATCTTATTTTAGTAGTTCGGAGTTAGTTGGGAACTTATCCCATCAACTTCATATCTCAGATGTTTAAAGGCTTTTTTTGATTAGAGTATTTTCAGACAGATGTATCAGATTTGTTATTTGTTATACCATATTTAGTTTTATTACAGTATTAAAAATTATGGCATATTTTCTACCTAATTTCTGCATACTACAGTATTATTATTTAGTTATTGCAGTAGGTACCAGTCATGGGTTAGCTTGTGTTTCTTTGGAATTATGAGCACTGTGTAGCATCTGAGGTTCAGACTTGAGGCATTACAAACTTGGTATTAGATCCTAAGGATCAACAGAGTCCAAGGAAGTCTGAAAGCCGCGTTTAGTAGAGTTTTGTGCAGGGGTGTGTAGCACGCCACACTTATGGATAGAAGGCTACGATATGGTTTTGAAAAATTTTCCATTTTTTTAGTGCTTATATCATGCGAGTGGGTATGAACTCCAGTTAAAATCCCTTTATAATCTAATTTACTCTATCATTTATAGAATATGCCTCTAAAGAGGACTATGGGAAGAGGAACAGAAGACCAACCAGAACCCCAACCTATCCATCCAGATCCTCTGGACGAACATGTCTCTCACATAGAGTTTAGAGCAACTTTCACCATCCTACGTCATTCTATGGCAGCCCAGAATAAATCTTCATGTACTATTCTGGCCAACCCAGTAGCCAATACTACTGCTGCCAGGATTTCACCCTAAGGAACCCTCCATCTTTTACTGGGTCTAAATTAGATTAAGACCTTCAAGAATTTCTTAATCAGGTGCATAAAGTTACAGGTATTATGGGAGTGACAACTGTTGACAGCACTGAGTTGGCCGCATATCATTATATAATGTGGCAGACTCATGGCTTAAACATTGGAAACTAGAAAGGGGCGCTGATGCAGGGCCCATAGAATAGGAAGAGTTTGTTATTGCTTTTCTAGATAGGTTCTTCCAGCTAGAGTTGAGGAAAATGAAGGTTTTGGAGTTTATAAATCTGAAGCAAAGCAACATTATGGTACAAGATTATTCTCTTAAGTTTACTTAATTAGGACGAGACGCTCCTTATGTGGTTGCAGATAGCAGATCTAAGATGAGTAAGATTGTGTCTGGCGTGTCCAACAGTGTGGTTAAGCAGTGTAGGACCATAATGTTATTTAAGGAGATGGACATATCTAGGATCATGGTCCATACTCAGCAGATAGAGGAAGCTAAGAATAAAAAGAAGGAGAGGGAGAACAAGAAAGTGAGAACAGTTAGTTTCAACTTCACTCAGTCTAAGTAAAAAGGTGGGAATCATTCTTAGTTCTGCCCGAAATCCTCATTTTTAGCTCCATCCTCAACCAGTGATTCTGTGCCAAAATTTAAAGACGATAACAAAGGTAAGGTGTTAGGCCCTAAACCCCAGGGTAGTGTCTGCTGTGCCCGAAAAAATCCCCTTTGTCAAAAGTATGGTAGAAACCACCAGGGTATCTGTAGAGCTGGCAGTGATGTGTATTTTGGATATGGTAAGCCAGGACACATGGTCAGATGTGTCGTTGGTTGCTTTCTCAGAGTTAGCATAACTATCTCCCATCTCAGTCCGGTCTCCCAAATCAGTAGGGTGCCTCATCTAGTGCCACCAGTAGGCAGTGCCCAAATAGACTCTATGGACTTTAGTCCCAACATGATCAAGATATTTCTCCTGATGTGGTCACTAGTTCGTTACAAATTTATTATTTACATGTTTATGCTTTGCTAGAACCAGGAGCTTCTTTGTCCTTTGTTACTTCTTATATAGCTATTGACTTCGGAGTCAGTCCTAAAATCCTAACAGATCCTTTCTCAATCTCTACCCAAGTAGGTAAATCTATCATAGCCCGATGGGAATACAGGAACTGCCCGATTATGGTATCTCAGAAAGTCATTTCAATAGACTTAGTAAAATTAGAGATGATCGATTTTGATGGAATTCTCAACATGGATTTGATTCATTCCTTCTATGCCTCAGTCGACTGCAGAAATAAAATTATCCAGTTTCTGTTTTTGAATGAACCCATCCTTGAGTTGAGGGATAGTACTTCAGTACTTAGGGGTCTGCTTGTTGTTTACCTAAGGGCTAGAAAAATGATATCTAAGGGATGTGTCTACCATCTCATTCGAGTCTAGGACTCTAGTTCAGAACCCCCTAATCTTGAATCAGTGTCAGTTGCATGTGAATTCCCAGATATGTTTCTCGAAGATCTCCCCAGAGTTCCTCTCAAAAGGGAAATCAACTTTGGAATAGACCTTTTTTCAGATACTCAGCCAATATCTATCCTGCCATACAGAATGGAACCTACAAAACTCAAAGAATTAAAAGAATAGTTAAAGGGTCTCCGAGATAAGGGATTTATCAGACCTAGTATGTCCCCATGGGGTGCCCTAGTTTTATTTATGCATAAGAAAGATAGTTCTCTCAGAATGTGTATTGATTATCGTCAGCTAAAAAGAGTCACGATCTAGAACAAGTATCCACTTCCCAAAATTGATAACTTTTTTGACCAACTTCAGGGCAACGTTTACTTTTCTAAGATTGTCCTCAGATCAGGCTATCATCTGATCTGATTAACAGAATGTGACATCCTGAAAACTGCCTTCAGAATACGGTATGGTCACTTCAAATTCTTAGTCATGTCTTTTGATCTTACAAATGCCCCTACAGGCTTCATGGACTTGATGAACCATGTGTTTAAGTCGTACTCAGACACGCTCGTCATAGTCTTCATAGATGACATTCTTGTCTATTCCCGCAGTGAGTATGATTATGAAGACCATCTCAGAATAGTATTACAGGCTCTCAGAAACCATCAGTTATTCGCCAAATTAAGTAAGTGCAAATTTTGGCTAAGGTCACTAGCCTTCCTTGGCCATATCATTTCTAGTGATGGCATTAAAGTTGATCTCTAAAAAACCAAAGAAGTAAGAAATTAGCCTAGACCCATCTCTTCATCAGATATCAGGAGTTTCTTGGGCTTGGCCGGCTATTACTGATAGTTTATTGAGGAATTTTTATCTATTGCATCCCTTATGTCCAGATTGATTCAAAAAATGTTAAATTCCAGTGGTCAGATTCTTGTGAAAAGAGTTTTCTGGATTTGAAGACTCGATCACTACAATTCCAATTTTAACCCTACCAGATGGTTTAGATGGGTTTGTAGTATATTGTGATGCCTCCAAAGTCAGTTTAGGTTGTGTTTTAATGTAGAGAGGTAAGATTATAGCCTACGCCTCTAGATAGATTAAGCCCTATGAAAAAAACTATCCAAATTATGATCTTGAGTTAGCAGCAGTAGTGTCTGCCTTAAAGATTTGGAGTCACTATTTGTATGGGGTGAACATGTATGTGTTCACTGACCATAAGAGCCTGTACTATGTGTTCTCTCAGAAAGACCTAAACCTCCATCAAAGAAGGTGGTCGGAGTTGTTGAAGGATTATGACATGAGTGTCCTGTATCATTCGGGTAAAGCCAATGTAGTGGTTGATGCTCTTAGTAGGATGTCTATTAGTGGATTAGGTTGAAGAGAGATATTGCAGAGTTTTTGGATAAGTGCTCAATATGTTATAAGGTTAAGATCAAGCATCAGAAACCAAGTGGGTCCATGCAGGAGTTCAGTATTCCCACATGGAAATAGAAAAAAGTGAACATGGACTTTATGATGGGTTTGCCTTATACTCATCGTCAGCATTATTCAGTTTGGGTCATTATAGTCAGGATAACCAGATCAGCTTATTTTATACCAGTCCATACCTCTTATTCCATTAAGGATTATGCCAAACAATATATCAAGGATTTGGTCAGATTCCACGGTGTTCCACTGTCCATTATCTCAGATAAAGGTACCCAGTTTACCTTTCATTTTTGGAAGGCATTCCAAAAGGGTCATGGAACTCGAGTTAACCTTAGTACAACTTTTCATCCTTAGATAGATGGTCAAGTAGAAAGAACTATTCAGACTTTAGAAGATATGCTACAAGCGTGTGCGATCGACTTTAAAGGTAGTGAAGATTACCACTTGCCTTTGATTGAATTCCCATATAACAACAACTATTATTCCAATATTTAGATGGCTTCATTTGATGCTCTTTATGGGAGAATGTGTAGATCTCACATTTGATTGTTTAAAGTGGGTGAGGCCGCAGTGGTAGGGCCTAACTTGATATTTGATACCTTAGAAAAAGTTCAGTTGATCCAAGAAAGGCTTAAGATAGCTCAGAGCCGAAAACAATCATATGCATATCTATGCATAAAGCATCTTAAGTTTAACATTGGTGATTTTGTGTATTTTAAAATTCTCCTATGAAAGGAGTGATGAGGTTTGGCAAAAAGGGGAAACTCAATCCCTAATATATCGGTCTTTACCGAATTCTCAGCCATTTTGAAGAGGTAGCTTATGATCTTGAGTAACCTTCAGACTTAGCTTCAGTGTATCAAGTGTTCCATGTCTCATTGCTTAAGAAATGCATAGATGACCAAACAGTCATAGTCCCTATAGAGGGCATAGATATTAAGAACAACCTCTCTCATGAAGAGATCTCATTCAAAATTCTAGATTATCAAATTCACAGACTGACAAACAAAGAAGTCCATCTAGTCAAAGTTGTTTGGCAGAATTAGTCCGTTGAGGGAGCAAATTATAAAGCAGAGGCAGACAGGCGGACCAAGTATCCTTATCTCTTCTTCGCAAATTCAGACTCAACCCAAGGTAAAAGTTTTCTTTTGAATTTACTTAGTCTCATGTTAAGATATACCTACCAACTTGGTATCAATTAATGTTGCATACTCAGTCATACATTCACGAATCAGTTCAGTCATGTACTCATGCATCAGATATGCATTTCCAGTATATGAACTCATCTTAACAGTAAACTTAGTAATTCATTCATGAATTATGTTAAGCTATACACATATGAATTAGATATGAATGTCCAGTATGATAATTTAATATATTAGTAATTTCAGTCATGAAATCATTTTTCAATTGTGCATGTCCAGTGTCTAAATCCAGTCTATAAATATTCTCAAATTAATCAACCTCATTCGAGGACGAATGCTCCCAAGGGGGAGATATTGTAAGACCCTGCAAAATACTAAGCTCACTTTTAAGCTTGCTAAGGGGTCCCAGACTTAGAAATATTCTAGCTAAGTATTCAGACTTTGTATTATTTTGGCCTTCATAAGTTGGAAACTCTATTTCACTACTCTTATGACCATAAAATGTCAATCTTTAGGTTGATTCATGATCAAGAATGTTAGTAGGTGTTTTCGGACGAGTTTTATATTTTTTGGACCTCGTTGGACCCCGTTTAGGAATGCAAAATAGTGAATCGACGCTATCATGTCGATCAATATTTTTCCTAGGCTTTCAGTGGCAATTTCCAGTGAACAAACATAGAATCGATGCGACGCATTATTTATCATGTCTATGCCGATGACACAATGTGTCGGTCTGTGCATCGACAGTCCAATTTTTAGTAATTCAAAAGCCACGTCTTTGGGGGTATTTGGCTCTTTTCCCCACCACTATTTAGACCTTAAACATCAGATTCAGCTCTTATTGAGCAAAATATATATAATTTCTCTCAAATTTCTCAAGAACATGAACCCTAGGTGATTTAATTTCAAAGCCAAGGCTCAAGGTTTCACCATTTTTCTTCAAGAATTAAGCAACCAAGGTATGTCAAGTATTCATCCAAGGGTTCTTTCCACTTTTGGAGTCTAAGAAACTCTTTTAAACTTCAAGTAGCTTGATTTCATGCTTTCCATGATTTGGATTCAACTGTATCTGTAATTATAATGTTGATTGGATTTTTATTCCATGATTAAGTGCAAGATTTATGTAATAATAACTATTATGTATGTAACATCATGTGAATTCATGTTAAAGCCTTAAAATTGTGATGCTCATATGTTGATTAGTACTATGTGTATATACAATGCCTTCCAAGTGTTTGATAAGTTGTTCATAAGAATTAAATAATGAAATTATATCATGTTAGCATGTATTCAAGTTCATGTCATGCAAGTGTTTTCTAGAAGTCCCAATGAAGGAATGATGGTGAAGTAGTTAGTTATCATATTTCAATATTTTGCCATGTCTTATAATTTATGCTATACAGTTCTAGGGGTATTTAATACCCGACAATTTAGCTAATTACCTAGAGACATGGTTAGTCTCAAGATAGTATAAATCTGCCACAATCAGTAGTACTCTCAGTCACATTAAAAAATTAGTAGACTCAGTATCAGTCCAGTCCAGTTCAGTATCAATTCAAGCCTCAGTAAATTCAACCAGTTAAGAGAATTCTGTGGTATTCTATCAGTCAATAGAACTCAGTGAACCCAGTTTAGTTCAGTTAAATAGTATAATCAGTAATGGTTTATTTAAGCCTAGTATGAACTAGAAATCAGTTCAGTGTCTATTCAGTTGTGAGTAGGTGATAACGCTCAAACTACAACTCTCGTAAGAGTGTAAGCGGTCGTTGTCAAATATAGAACCCAACTGGATTGGGTGTCGAATCCCACAGGGAATACTTGGTCACTAAGTAAGAAAATATTATTAGACTTTTGGTGAAAGTTTTGTAAAAAGGGGGGGGATTGTAGCATGAATTTAAGAGTATTAAAATAGTAACGTATGAACGGAAAATAGAAGAGTAACACGGATTGCTTGGTTGGTTTTGATCAATGAGAATTGAGAGTTAGGGTTATGTCTACCTTATGAGTTATATGTATCTATTGACTATGAGTTATGCGGAATTCAGACATGCATGCGCTTATATAGAATCGTATTCTATGGTAAATCCAGGCGTCTTTCGACCATCAAGGATTATCTCACTTTAACTCTTTCAAGCTTAAAGCATATCTGATGGTACAGATTCTCCAAGAGGTTAATCTAGTTATGGCACTAACTTTTTAATAGGGGTTGGTGCCCTATTACCTTGACATTATCTCTTTTCCGGACATGTAACTTTTCTTTCGAACAAGTTAATGCTATACTGGCGTATTCTATATGTTTGCAACAACAAGAATTTAGATTAAGACGAAGAGAATAATGACATAAGCAGCATACGTGTCAGGAATTTACAAACTCATAGCAATAGATAGTGTCTCATAAGGCTTCCATAACCCCAACAGAGAAGTTTAGCTACTCATGAGTGCAACGGAAATCACAATAGACATTATTATCATACCAAAATAAGAGTCTAACGTGAAGTATGCTTTGGTAGCGCTTGTGGCGTGAATTACTTGCAAGTAGAGTTTCTCTTGTTGTGAAAATTTAGAAGTCGATGAAGAGAAAGTACTAATAATTAATTTAAAGAGAATGAATTGAAAGTGTTGAATGAATAATAAAAAGTAATTGATTGAAGAAGTATGAAGTCTGAAAAACTTCAGCAAAATAGGGTATTTATAATACCTATCTCCTATTCCTACTAGGCTACTGCGTACTTATCCAAATCCTAATAAGTTACTGCATCATTATCCTAATCCTACTAAATTACTGCTGATCTCCAAAGTCTTTGGAAATGCTGTTTTTGCCCGGGACAGGTTTTCCATGCATCACTTTTAGTCCCTAGGCGTTCAAGCTTTGCTTTCCTTCTTTCATAAAGCTTCCTTTGGCGTCAAGTTATCCATAAAATGCTGAAATCTTCTTCATTTATACCTGAAAACTTGCTAATCACTTTTGTTAGCTCACTTACAGGAAAGAGGACTAAAAGTGCATGAATTATATATTTTGTCCTCAAAACTTAGCTAAAATATAGGTAAATTAAGGTACTTTAGGTGTGTAAATACGCCTATCATCAACACCCCACACTTAAAGCTTTGTTCTCCCTCGAACAAAATATCATGTCCTTCTAAACATCTACTTAGGGTTTCGTAGTAACAGCACAAAATATTCATCCAGACAGGCATAACAATTATTAACAAAGAGTAGTTTTCTAATCACTACTAGAAACAATTTAACCTCTAATATAGACTCGTGATGGTGGTTAATTCGTATTCAAAAGTTAAGGAAGAAAGAATCATACACAACTACCCAAAACTCATCAACCATGTGTGTCTCACAATCTATCACCCATACTCACTCACAAGTATTCCATTTTTTGAAACATGGGTATAAGATTTTCCTTGCTCTCACTCTCACAAAGAATTCATATGTTTCAACTGCTGACCATAGGCTTGCCCTTAGTGTAATGCTCTACTAGTATCAGAATGCTAAGATTAGGATCAAATAGGTCTTTTACAGGTTGTAATGTAGGCTAAAGGATGGGTAGGACTATTTTGGCCAAAAATAGTGACTATGTTCCTAAGCGCTTTAATACATCACATTATGCCATTAACACTTTCTTTTAATCAACCCTGCTACCTTTCTTTCATCTATCACCCCTTTTCACCTATTTTGCCATTCAAACATAACTATCTTTTCTATTTCTTTTTCTTTTCTTATTTTTTTTATACCACACCTCTATGATAGACACTCTTTTTTCTTAACAAATTCAAGTACCAATACCTTCTAAGGCATCACTCTCACCCAATTTCCTCTTATTTTGTCACATGTCTTTACCATTTAAAGCACTTAGGATTTTGGATCAAATTATGGTCTTGAAAAAAAATGGATTAGGCTTACATATGAGGCTGTCAAAGGAAATGGATAAAGGCTCAAAGGGGTTTAACTAGGATAATGTCCATGGGTAGATAAAAAGAAGGTAAACAATAATAGGCTGCCAAAGAAATGCCTAAATCATCTCCTAAACTCACACTCTTTATTTCTCTTTACATACACACCGGGCAAGTTCTAGCAGCAGCCACAAACACAGAATATACTATTGCCTCTCACACACAAGGCACATGGTCGACTTTATTGGGAGAAGTATAGACTCTTGACCCAACAGATGAAGGAATTAAACCAAACAACTATCACACAGTGAGTCACACTTGGAGCCTAAACGTCTCAACAGTAATGATTTTATCACAGACTCTTGTCATAATACAATGCCGCCTATCGGAACCATTTTATGCATCAAAATCTAAAAAAAATCTACGACTAATTAAAAAAAAACATAAATAAATATAAATAAGAAAATGCAGGTAAGGAAGTATAGCATACAAATACCAGCACCCCACACTTAGACGGGACACACTGTCCTCAGTGGAAAATAAATAAGAAGAACCTGGTTAGTCAGACTCATCCTCTATGTCTAGGGTCATACCCCCTGCATCGGAATCATCATCAGAGTCTTCATCCTCAGAGTTTCCTCAAATTGTACCCCACTTGATTCCAAAAATGTGTCGAGGTATTTGTAGCGAGGAGGATTCAGCTTGCTCTTTTCTTCCTCTTTTCTTACCTTTCTGTGAGGTGGGCGCTTTTTGTTTTCCATGTCGTCCTTTTGAGGCCATTCTACCTGAGATCCTAATAGAGTCATGTTAGCTTCATCTCGGTAGATACAATCAACAAACAATCGGTAGTGGCACCACCCCACACTTAGTTTGTTGGCACAAACTAGTTAAGTTAACTTTGTCAATTACTCAAACTTCATCGATATATGTTTAGGTGGTACGTTTCAATAATATAATCAGTGCATTCATACTTTTCTTGTCATCTTAACTATTGCCAAGATTTCTTGTCATCTTAACTATCCTTTTTGATTCTATTTCATGAAATCTTGGCAATACTTTCATATTTGGATTGATGTATCTTTTGAGCAAGACTACTACATAGAGATTGAATCAGGTTATAGCATTTAGAAATAATCACAACATTGTATGTTTGTAGTCAACCATGATTCTCATCTTGATGAACAAGTCATTCCAATATGTAAGCTTTCTAGTTACAAGATTATGCAATTTCCTTGTCCATGTCAATTCCGCAAAAGTATGACAGTGTATAAGAATTAAATACAAGTTGGAAAAAATTCAAGAGTATCATTACGTATCCTTTCACTTACTTAGTTGTATCACAACAAATCAACCACATTCAAATCACCAATACTACTTCAAGATTTAACAATTTATCATAGGCGTTGTAGTGTAGTACTTACGGAATATAAAAGAAGAGCAACGAAGTACTTACTTTGTTGATGGCCTCGGAAGATGTTCTTGCAAAGTAAAAGAGCAAAAAGGAAATTTTTTGAGAGAATTTGGAGCGGTAGGCGGTGCCTAGGTTGAAGTTGCAATGCAATTTTGAGTTAAGAATAAGGTTCTATTTATAAGACAAACTTGGGTCGGGTTTTGACCCATTTGGAATCGGATTTGGAGACCAAAAGTGACCATAGGCGGCGCCTAATGCTTTGCCTATGCTTGGCATAGGCGGGTCCTTTTGCAAAGCATTGTTAAGCATAGGCGGCATATATGCCATGGCATATGAGATTCAGAGACAAAAGGCTTTTTCATAGGCGGCGCCTATGCTATGGCACTCTAGAATCCGAGAGCTTAGGACATAGCATAGGCATTGCCTTGTTCATGGCCTAGATTTACATAGGCCTTGCCTTGTTCTTGGCCTAGATTTACATAAGCAATGCCTAACCCATAGACTTTTGCTTCTTCATTCCTAACTTACCACCTTAAACATGCAATACTTCCAAATCAAAATTTGAAACCAATCTCCTCCTTTACACCTCTTGCACCTATATTTACTCAAAGACAACAAAAACGATTAGAACGATGGGTTGCCTCCCATCTAGCGCCTTATTTTTGGTCGTGGCTCGACAAAATCCTAGAAAAACAAAAACAACAAAAACAATTAAAAATGATGGGTTGCCTCCCATCAAGCACTTTATTTATTATCGCGGCACGACATAGCTATCTCGATTACTTAGACATCATCGAGATAGATAGTGGATTGTTTTCTGAATGTATTCAGACGACAATGAGGCTTACTTGTAGGTATGCAATCTTCTTCGAGATGACCCTTGTGCATACATATCCCAGGTGGGATACCAATTATATCATCAATTGTCCAACCCATAACTCTCTTGTATCTCTTCAAAGCAGAGATGAGAGCCTCTATGTGCTGTTCTCTTAAATCATCCGCCACACTCACAGGAAGTGTATCTCCACTTCCCAAGAATGCATACCTTAGATAATTGGGGAGCTTTTTCGATTCAAGCACTAGGGCTCTTCAATGGAAGTCTTTGCTATTGGTGAGGGTTGATTCTTAAGATCAAAGTTCGGCTGCTTAGGAGTATGAGAATAGGACCCTATTTCTGTTAGAGCACACATAGTTTCTTCATGTTCATGAGCCTCCTCACCCTAAAAATTCAGCAACTCATCCGATAGTGACTCATCAGTAAGCTGCATTTCTATAGATAATTCTTTGTCATCCTTATAATTAACTTCAGCTACAGAGAACACATCCATATCTTTGGGATGCTTCATTGCTTTGCATACATCAAAACGGACCACTTCGTCATTCAACCGAAATAAAAGCTCATTAGCTCTCATGTCAATAAGCACACTTCCAGTTGCGAGGAAAGGGCATCCCAAGATTATGGGAACTTCAGAATCCACCTCGCAATCCAAAATAACAAAGTCTACACGAAATATGAAGGTGGAAACCTTCACCAACACATCATTTAAGATACCAACAGGTCGTTTTATCGACCTATCTGCTATCACGAGCCGCTTATTGGTTGGTGTAGGGTCGCCCAACCCCAACGTTCTGTTGACGGATAGTGGCATCAAATTGATGCTTGCTCCCAAATCGCACAATGCCTTATCAAAATTCATAGATCCAACCATGCAAGGAATAGTGAAAGCACCAGTGTCTGCCTTTTTCTGTACTAAGGACCTTGTGGCAATTGTACTGCAATGATGAACAATATCTGTCAACTCACCACTTGTTGCCCGATTCTTTGTTAAAAGATCCTTCATAAATTTTGCGTAGCCAGGCATCTTTTCTAGTGCCTCAACCAATGGAACATTAATGGTCAGCTGTTTTAACATTGACATGAATTTATTGAACTTGGTATCATCAGCTCTCTTTTTTAATCTTTGAGGAAAAGGTGGTGGTAGAAGGGGAATAGTTTTCTCCACGACTTTCTTTTCATATTGTTTCGGATTAGCAATCTTTTTGGGCTGTGGATGTTGAGGGGTGATGTCTTTGACGTCTTCTTCAGCTTCTTCGGTGGCTGCTGCATTATTTGTGGTATCGTCGGCCACTTGCTTGCTTTGGGATGAATTTTCCAGCACGTTACCACTCCTGGTAGTAATGGCCATGCATGTTCCATCGTTCTTTAGGTTTTGCACTGTCTCGCTAAGTAAGGTGCCAACTTTTCTTTGATTTAATGTAGCTAAAATTTGACTCAATTGTTGCTCCAGCTGTCTTATTGCAGTAGAATGTGAGTCAACCAATTGCTTCATTGAGGACAAATCATTTATTACCTCAGTTACTCCCGTGCTGGTTGCCTCCACTCCTTTCAACAGCTTAGCCATCATATCTTCCATGGGCATATTTCCAGAACCAGATATAGTGGTGTCACGTCTTCCTAGAGGAATATACACGCCACTTCTGTCTATCTTGTTCTTCCAACTACCTTGATCATGATCCTTATTTCCAGAATTATCATAATAGTTCCGACCTTGGTTTCCTTGGGCATTGCCTCGGAAACCCCCCTGATTGTGTACGTAGTTGGCTTCTTCTTCAGAATCAGATTCCTCTCTTCCTTTTGACGCAACTTCTTTGACTTTTTCGGTCTTCCCTGATAATAGATTCTTTATAAGAAGATCCATCTGTGTTTTCATGTGCTCCATATCCTGATAACGTTCTTCTTCTCTTCTCCTTTGTTCTGCACTCATGCCAATAAACAAAGTGGGGCTTGCTACCTCAGAATCCCTGGTATGCCAAGCTTTACTTTGCTTTGTCAACCGGTCTAGCATGTCACTCTCCTGAACAAAGATGAGGTCCATAAATGATCCTCCATCTGCATTATCCACCACTGGTTTAGTTACTGAATTCAAGGATCTATATAGTATCTCCATCAAGTGGACATTGGTCATGTGATGGTTTGGGCACCTCATAAGCTTCTTCTTGAATCTCTCCCATGTTTCATGGAGGGCTTCAATTGGAAACTGACGAAAATTGCTGATTTCATCTCTCAATTGTGCTCTCTTGGATGGCGGAAAGAATCTTTTTAGGAAAGCATCTTTCAATTGCCTCCAATTAGTGATAGAATTAGGAGTCAGCCCATTCAACCATAGAGTTGCTTCCCCAGATAGAGACAGTGGAAATAAGCACAGCCGAATTGCATTCTGCCCAACGCCTGGATTGTCGAATGACTTCCATGTAGAGATAAAGTTGATCAGATGCATATTTGTATCATCACCTGCAAGTCCACCAAATAAACCCTTTAGCTGCAACAACTGAATGATGGTGCTTGTAATATTGAACTTGGATCCAGGTGCCAAGGGCGGAGGAATAATAGCTCCTGTGGCACCAGCTTCATCCAGGTCGTCATCATCATCATCAAAGGGAATCTGCATAGCTCGGTGTTCAGGCCGAAATCTTGTTTGACAATCTCTTCTGTTTGCTGGTGTCGCCACCTCATCATCACGCCTAGGGTTTAGTAGCTCATCATCATCTAAGTCCTCATCATCAGGATCTGCTACTCGCCCAGGGTTACCGATATTCTGTTGATGTACTTGGGCAGCGGCCAATGCAGCTAGTCTAGCCTGCTCCTGTTGAGCATCCCTTCTCTCAATGTCACGTTGCGCCTCCATTCTGCCAATACGATGTGGTTCAGGATTTATGGGTAATAATGGTTGTCCCGAACTTCGAGTATGGGGCATGCACTAAACAAAAATCTGCAGTAAACAAAAACAACAACTAAAAGTAAAGTACGAGAATCTTTGACCAAAGGGTCTAGTAATTATCACAAACTTAGTTGACAACCGTATTCCCCGGCAACGGCACCAAAATTTGATAACGCTCAAACTACAGCTCTCATAAGAGTGTAAGCGGTCGTTGTCAAATATAGAACCCAACTGGGTTGGGTGTCGAATCCCACAAGGAATAATTGGTCACTAAGTAAGCAAAGATTATTAGACTTTTGGTGAAAGTTTCGTAAAAAAAGGGGGGGGGGGGATTGTAGCATGAATTTAAGAGTATCAAAATAGTAACGTAAGAACGGAAAATAGAAGAGTAAAATGGATTTCTTAATTGGTTTTGATCAATGAGAATTGAGAGTTAGAGTTATGTCCACCTTATGAGTTATACGTATCTATTGACTATGAGTTATGCGAAATTCAGACATGCATGCGCTTATAGAGAATCATATTCTATGGTAAATCCAAGCGTCTTTCAACCATTAAGGATTATCTCACTTTAAATCTTCCGAGATTAAAGCGTATCTGATGGTATAGATTCTCCAGGAGGTTAATCCAGTTATGGCACTAACTTTTTAATAGGGGTTTTGCCCTATTACCTTGACATTATCTCTTTTCCAGACATGTAACTTTTCTTTCGAACAAGTTAATGCTATACTGGCGTATTCTATATTTTTGCAACCACAAGAATTTAGATTAAGATGAAGAGAATAATGATATAAGCAACATGTCAAGAATTCACAAACTCATAGCAATATATAGTGTCTCATAAGGCTTCCATAACCCCAACAAAGAAGTTTAGCTACTCATGAGCGCAACGGAAATCACAATAGACATTATTATCATACCAAAATAAGAGTCTAACGTGAAGTATGCTTTGGTAGTGCTTGTGGCGTGAATTCCTTGCAAGTAGCGTTTCTCTTGTTGTGAAAATTTAGAAGTCGATGAAGAGAAAGTACTAAGAATTAATTTAAAGAGAATGAATTGAAAGTGTTGAATGAATAATAAAAAGTAATTGATTGAAGAAGTATAAAGTCTGAAAATCTTCAGCAAAATAGGGTATTTATAATACCCATCTCCTATTCCTACTAGGCTACTGCGTACTTATCCTAATCCTAATAAGTTATTGCATCATTATCCTAATCCTACTAAGTTACTGCTGATCCCCAAAGTCTTTGGAAATGCTGTTTTTGCCCGGGACAGGTTTTCCATGCGTCACTTTTAGTCCCTAGGCATCCAAGCTCTGCTTTCCTTCTTTCGTGAAGCTTCATTTGGCGTCAAGTTATCCATAAAATGCTGAAATATTCATCATTTATACCTGAAAACTTGCTAATCACGTTTGTTAGCTCACTTATAGGAAAGAGGACTAAAAGTGCATGAATTATGTATTTTGTCCTCAAACTTAGCTAAAATATGGGTAAATTAAGGTACTTTAGGCATGTAAATACGCCTATCATCAGTAGGATTCAGCACCGAGTTAACACAGGGATGGGGGAATTCCTGCTAGTAGAGGGTTTGACCCTTAGTATCAATACTTGCATTATAGAACTACGTAGCCAGCGTAGGTTGAGATGTCCTCCTACGATATTAGGGTTGATACATCTCATACGAGTTTCCCTTCCAGCGAGGGTTGTGAAAGAGCTTTCTATCAGAGAGGGTTAACTCATAATTGTTTTTACTCATGGCACGGTACTGACACTCTTCTGACTGGGGTTACAGGTTAGACCCCAATCTATTTATAAAGGGGCATATCGATTAGATGATTACCTTCCACAGTCTCAGATTTAGTTCAAGTCTCAGAATAGAACTTAATTCAGTTCTATAAATTCAAGACTGTTAGATATAGTCACTCAGTTCAATACAGAACTCAGTATAGTTCCATAGGATCAAGACTATAATCTATAGTCCCTCAGTTATCAACTGCACAGTATCAATAAACTCAGATATTTGTAAATCAATAATTCAGAACTCAGTATCCAGTATTATAACGACCTCAAATTACAACATACGTATTCATCTATGTACTCCCATTTAGTTATATTCATGTCATTTAGTCAATATTTTTCATGCATATGAACCTATGCATTTCATCCTACCTCACTTTGCATACCAGTACATTCAAAGTATTACTGCATACCTTTCTTTTGAGCTATGATATTTTATATCATTACTTCAGAAGTGTGGGCTCTCGATAATACTTAGCATCTCAAATATTCAACTGAAAGAGTTAGTGGTGAGTCCTCTTAGTTTGAGTACATGATGATTATTTCAGTAGTTTAGCTTATTTGAATAGTTCAGAGTTAGCTGGGGACTTTTCCTATCAAATTCATATGTCAAACAGTTTAGAGACTTTTTCATACTAGAGTATTTTCAGACAAATGTATTAGATTTGGTATTTGTTATACCATATTTAATTTTATTAAATTATTGAACCTTATGGCATGTTTTCTGCCTAATTTTTGCATACTATAGTATTATTATTCTGTTATTGCAGAAGGTACCAGTCATGGGTTAGCTTGTGGTCCATCGAGATTATGAGCGTCATGTAGCGTCCAGGGTATAGACTAGGGGCATTACAGTAAAGTCTGACAAGTTATGTATTATTAACCGTCTTGTAAATGCATTGATAAATCTCACCCTTTACCTTTTGAGTCTCAGGGCATCACTTTACTATCCCTTCTCCTTGAACCAGTACAACTATCACATTTTGAGTCTCAAGTTGATTAGACAAGGGTTGATACCTCGAATCACTATCGTAATCTATTTTCCCCGATCTCGAACTCCCTTGTAAGGATGCTCTAGATTACAGAAAATTCCCAAACTTCTGTGGTAGCTTAGGGTATAACTAATGTAAGGGAAATCACAAGACATGCATCTATAGCAAAATAGATGAATCTCTTACTTCTTTTATATTGTTAATCAGCCAGAGTTCCCACAACCCTAGTTAAGGAAATTAATCGCTCATGCTTATGCAATAATCCATAGAAGTCAATAAAGAATACATGTATTTTATTGCATAATAATGGAAGAGTAAAATCCAAAATCTCCAATTGAATATAAAACCAAAAACCCTAGAACATCAGCCATTATGTCTCATGAAATCAGATTGTGACAAATCGGTATTAGAGCTAGGTATACCAGTATTGTTGGTACAAGAGCATATCTCTAGTAGAGTCCCGCAGATCAGAATGATAACATCTACTTATTATATTCAGAAGGCTATGATACACTATTAGGATATCTTCACTTTCTTCCATTATTTTATGCTAAGAGTCTGTGTTGGTTTCTAAGATTCATTTAGTTTCACTCTTTCACAGATAGCTAGGATGTGTGCTATGTTGCAATAGGCAAGGAATTTAAGTTCATAATTAGGGATATTATCGAAGGATGTGGATGACCTAAAGGTTGGGGATGACGAAAGATGTGGACCCAACTGTAGAAAAGGATAGGGAGCCTTCACCAGACCGTATTCTAGCTCCTATAGGATACACCAAAGATTACTCCACCCCTAATTGTGGGCCATGGTGTGGCCCAAACTCTAATGAGTCTTATATCTTTATCACTGTTTAGAGATTCTTTGGTTTAACTTTTTGGATTGGTTGGTAGTGCATCGTCTAATGGTGTTTAGTCTTAGGATCAGAGTGGTACCAAGGTAGGGGCACAACCTATAGCTACAACTCATAGAGTTTTGATCCCTCCAACACCGATAGTTTCTCAGTCGGTAGTCGCCCAGCCTACTATATCTTTTGAGTAGTAGAAAATATTGGGTAGATCCATGAGTGTAATGACTCTCTAGGTTATTTTCTATATTTTAACTCATTTTTGTTGATTAGAGATTTCTTATAGCTTTCCCAAGTCATTTATGACTTACTATAACTGATAATTTGATAAAAAATTCATTTGATTTTTAGGGAGAATTTCATATTTTGAAGTCTTTGCTGGTTCAAATTAGCTATAGGGAAAAACATCAGTCAGACAACCTTGTATTTAATATCTAATTATTCCAACAGTTCTAAAACATTCATTTTAGGCTAGATGGATCCTTGGTCTGGGTCATAAGTCTTTCTAACTCATTTCGACCTATTGCCAGATATTAAGAAAAATGAAAAATAGATATGTAACCCATTTTTTGTTGAAATGACCTTGAATGGAAATTTTGGTAGCACTGTTAAGTTTGAAACATTAAATTTAATAGGCTAACATAGTTCATTTAAGTCTTCGGGATTTTGAATGAATTTTAAGGGAATGGCAGAGACCAAGTCTCAGTTGGTACTGGTGCATCACATTCGTGACCAGCCAACTGCTTAAGCTACCTGGATTTGCCCACTGGTATCACGTAAGAAAGACTTCTATCGCATAAGCAAATGCCACTTAACCGATGCAAAGGTCGCTTACCCGACACCTACTGAGGTTGCTAGTGTTACAAAAGCAACACTTGGTCACTTAAGCGATGTTTACAAAAGTGCCCAGTGTCTGCTTAAACGACACCTGTATACCTGGGGAGCCTATAAAAACCCTACTTAGCCATATTTCTCCCATTTTTCATCCATTCTCAAGAATATAGATACCTAAAAAGTGTGGAAACTTGGGAGAATCATTAGTGGATGACTTTGGGAAAATTGTGGACTTAGATTATGCGTTTCTTCTTTGAATTAGTGGTAACCTTCTATTAATTTCTTGATTTAATCCTTCATCTTTTTTTGAAATACCTAAAATATTTGTGGGTTAATTGTAGCACCATTAAATCTTGAAATTCACATATTTTTTAGGGTAAATGCTCCTCAAGCATAGAGGGATGTTTGTTGGTTTCAAAAGTGCGATTTTGTAAAAGGGCCTTACATGGCATTTTTATGTAATGTTCAAATCGAAGAACAATAGTACAATATGGGTATCATTATTCTCATATTGATGATTATAATGTGATTTTGGTAGTGTGTCACCTTGCGTAAGCTTCTTAGAATGGGAAATCATTGAGTTAGCAGATTCTTCAAGCTTTTCTTCAGCATCCATGTAGGCTAGGTTTTCCTTCTTCATAGATTGAACTATTTTAGTATTATTATGATATTATGCCAGATATGAGATGTGATTAGGTTTTGGAAGCATGATTGATAATATTTGGATTATTGACTATTTAGGCTATCCTGAAATCATAAATTATGTGTAATTAATTTAGTTTCTCATGGTTTAGGTAGAATCGCTATCTTAGGGATGATTATGAATTATTTCACATCTTTAAATGGATGTAGATACTTATCCTAGAATGGGGTAAAATTTGCCTTAAAATGGATTTTAGGGATTAGAAATGGGCCCCTCCGATCCACCTTAGACCAAGACTTGTGTTAGCTTTTGTAGACTTCTATATCCTTGATATACACTCTAAAATAAATATTTTAGGTATTTGAAAAGATCAGATACTTAATTGTTATGTTGGTTTGGTATGTGGGAGTTAGTGCTAATTCCAAGCAAACTCTAATGGTTTATTACTATTGAGTTTTGATTCAAGTTCGATGATTGATGATAATATTGATGTTATGAGTTCCAATTCAATTCTAGTGATTGATGATGATATTGATAATATAATTTTTTATTCAAGTCCAATAAATGATACTATAATATTAATGTTATTGATTTTCTATTTGAGTCCAACATTGAGTGTTTATTTATGATATGATACGATATGGGTGGTTTCATAGTTATAGCTGAAATTTGATAATTTATGGATCTTTAATTATTTACTTTTCTTTGACTGCACCCTTCAGGCTTATAGAGGCTCGCATTGGGTTATTTACCTTTACGCACTTATTGACTTATGGGGGTTAGTTTTATACTTATAATGGTGTGATTTTTATGTTACTATTTCAAATTTATTTATTTATTTATTTATGCATAGAAGTTTTGGAGCTTACCTCCAGGTTTTCCTTTTTACCTTTACTTAACTTATTTATCTTGTATTTATCATATTTATCTCATGATTTTGCTCAGTCGATCGATGATGCCTACTGAGTACCCTTGGTTTTGGTACTCACACTACACTTCTGTACATTTTTGGTGCAAATCTAAGTACGGGTAGCTGTTGTTGATGGGACGCATGTGCTGAGCAGATTTTAGATATAGGGTAACCTTTTAGAGTTAGAGTTGTCTCTCTTTTCTTCTATTATGTATGTCTAGTATTTCTTTCTCCAAGACAGATTGTATTTGACTATTTCAGTACTTATGCTCCTTTTTTAGTAGCTTATGTACTAAGACCGTCACCTTAGGCATTCCTGGCATACCCCTAATTTTGTGGCAGGGAGTTATTAGTTGTGAATTGACAAGGACTATTTCTTAAATTAAGGCTAAGAGACTTATTTTGAGGATTTTCAAGTCTTATCTTGCATATATTCATGAAGTTAGTATCTAGAGTCCATTACTTGACTCAATTTCTATAGTTCATGAGTTTCCTGATGTTTTCCCTATCGATCTAGTCGGTCTTCCTCCTATACGCAATATTGAGTTTGTTATTGATCTTGAGTAGGCACCCAACCAACTTCTATGGAACCTTATCATATGGCTCCTGGAGAGCTTAAAAAGCTAAATTCTCAGCTTCAGGATCTTCTTGGTAAGGTTTTTATTAGACCAAATATGTCTCGTTGGAGAGCTCATGTATTGCTCTTGAACAATAAGGATGGTTTCATGTGTATATATGTTGATTACAAATATCTTAATAAGGTGAAGGTGAAGAACTGGTATCCTATGCCTCACATTGATGATTTCCTTGACCAGCTTCAGGGTATAATGGTGTTTTCTAAGACTCACTTGAGGTCTGATTATATTCAGTTGAGAATTCGGGCTGAGGATATACCAAGGGCAGCCTTTTGGACCTATAATGGTCATTTTGAGTTTCTAGTAATGTCTGTTGGGTTGGCTAACACCGCAGTCGCATTTATGGATTTGATTAACTACGTGTTCATACCTTATTTGGATTACTTTGTTATTGAATTCGTTAATGACATCCTTGTATATTTGAGGAGTAGAGAGGAGCATATGCAGTATTTGAGGATTGTGCTCCAAATTTTGAGAGATCATAGGCTTTTTACCAAATTCTCTAAGTTTGAGTTTTGGCTTGAGTCAGTGACATTACTTGGGCATGTGGTGTCTAAGGATAGGATTATGGTAAACCCAGTAAAGATTGAGGATATTCGTTATTGGGTCCAACCTGCATCTCCATCTGAGATTCGTAGCTTCATTGGGTTGGTCAGTTACTATAGATAGTTTGTTAAGAGTTTTGCTACTATATTAGTGCCAATGACCATATTTTTTACTTTGGCTCCTATTTTCACTCTTCTTATTGAGGGTAAGGGATTTTTTGTGTATTATGATGCATCTAGTATTGGTTTAGGTCATGTGTTGATGTGCAGGGTTGAGTTCTTCTTATACATCAAGGTAGCTAAAGGTGCATGAGTATAACTACCCCACTCAAGATTTGGAGTTGGCGGCGGTAATTTTAGCGCTTAAGATTTGGAGACACTATTATGAGCTGGAGCTACCATAGCTTATGGCTATAGCAATGGGAGGGCCCCAACAAAGAGAAAAGTCATTAAGCTATACCTTTCCTTGAACCAGACCTTGTGTTTTCCCTATTATTATTAGTCCAGTGTGAAACTAAGAAAGAGAGAAGTGCCAAAGGCAGCATATAAGCAAACGGGTAGGCTTGTACGCCTTATTTGAGACTACTAAGGTAGGCAGTGGACTAAAATAAGGTCATATTTTTATTACAGCCAAGGAAAGAATGGTACGAATGGTGTTTAGCAACCTGGTCGTGGGGGAAAATCCCCAGCCCATACATGCATTAAGCGACGAAGACCAATTAAATTGCAAAATCTAAGCTACCAACCATCTCTCCTCTTTGATCTTATTATCCCCCTTGTAATCTGATCGGATCTCAGACACGCGAGAGCCCAGCCCAAGAGGAATGGATGGTTCCCTGGCGCTTCATGGCATGTATTGTGAGATTTTCATGAATCATATTTTTTCAAGATCTTATGATTCGTACAAAACTTAATTCTAGGCAGTGTAGATAGATAGAGTTGCGTAAGTATTATGACATCTCTATTTTATATCATCTGGGCAAGGTAAATATGGTAGCGGATGCCTTGCGTCAGAAGACAGTGAGTATGGATACTTTGTCTTGTGTTTTTGTTTTTCCAAGGCCATTGGCATGGGACTTTCAGTCCTTAGCTAACTTGATCGTGTAACTTTATATTTCAAACCTCGGTAGAATTTTTGTAAGTGGTGAGGCAAGGTCTTTAATGTTTCAATAGATTTAGAGTAATTAGTGTGAGGATATAATACTTTTCATCATTTGTGATCAGGTGTTGAGTGGTGAGTACAGGAGGGATACCATAGATTCTGAGCGAGTATTGGGATTTGATAGTCGTATTTGTGTTCTAAGGGTTGATGACTTAATTCAGTCGACTTTGCATAAGGCTTGCATCTCTTGATATTCTATTTACCCGGGTATAGCGAATATGTATGGGGATTTAAGGAAGCAATATTCATGAAGTGGTATGAAGAGATATATGGAATACTCTGTAGTTCATTTCCTTTGTTGTCAAAAGGTGAAGGTCGATCATCAGAGGCTTGGTGGATTGATTCAGAGGTTGCTTATTCCCCAGTGGAAGTAGGAACCGATTACCATGGACTTTGTTAGTGGTTTTCCTCGCACCTCCAATGGTTCCAATGGTATTGGGTCATTGTGGATTAGTTAACTAAGTTGGCATATTTTATTTTTATTCAGATGTCCTTAGTTCCAAGAGGTTGGCCAGCATCTATATTCATGAGATAGTTCATTTGCATGGTACTGGGGTTCAGTGTTCACTTATAGCTTTGGGAGATCTTTTTTGGAGGAATTAGTTACTCAGATGGATCTTAGTAAAGCCTTTCATCCTTAGACAGATGGGTAGTCAGAGTTGATTATTCAGGTTCTCCAGGATATGCTCTGAGCATGTTTTATGGATTTTGGAGGTCAAGGGAGTATTACTTGGCATTTATAGAGTTTGCATATAATAATAGCTATTATTAGAATAATAAGATAGCACCTTCTGAGGCTTTGTATGGTAGGTGATGTCGTTCTCTGGTGGGGTGGTTTGAGACCTTTAAGGTTAGACCCCATGGTACTAACTTGCTTCAGGAGTCATTGGATAGGGTAAGGGTGATTCATGATAGGTTGAGGGCGGATCAAAATAGGCATAACGCTTATATAGATCATAGACTTCAAACATTGATATTTGGAATTGGTGATTGGGTATTTCTCTATGTATCACCTATAAAAGGTGTGATGAGGTTCGGGAGGAAAGATAAGCTCAGCCCCAGATATATTGGACCCTTTGAGATTCTTTGCATAGTTAATGAGGTGTCTTATGAGTTAGCCTTACCCTCAGAGTTTTTTGTTGTCCATTTGTTTTTCCATGTTTTTATGTTGCAGCAATACATTCCTGATCCAACTTATGTACTTAGATGGGACTCAGTCCAGTTGGATGAGCGATTGACCTTCGAGGAGGAACTAGTACTCATATTGGATAATGATGTTAGACGATTGCACTCCAGAGATATTCCTGTAGGTAAGGTTTAGTAGAGTCACCCGGCCAGTAGAGGAGGCTACTTTGGAGATTGAGAGTGAGATTCAGACCTAGTATCCTCACCTATTCGAGGCTTCGGGTACATCCTAATCCTTTATATCCACGTATGAAAGTTTTTTTAGTAGTGGATATTATAATGACCCTCTAGGTCATTTTCTATATTTTTATTCATTTTCACCATTTATAGCTTTCCTATAGTTGTCCCAAGTCATTCATGACTTGCTGGAACTGACAGTTAGGTTATCGGGCAGTTTATTTTGTTTTTTGTACCAATTTCATATATTAAAGTCTGTGTAAGTTCAAATTGGCTACCGGGCATGAACTTCATTCAAAAAACCTGGTATACCAATTCTGACAGTTCTAACAACTCAAGAATGTCAATTTTACGATGGATGGACCCTTGGTTTGGGTCCCGATACTCCAGGACTCATTTTGGGCTATTGGCTAGAAGTTAACAAAAATGGCAAGTGGGTGTGGGTCTATAATACCCCGAGACTCTAACCAATAGTGCAACTATGACTAAAGCTTATGAGAAGTAAATTATAGTGCTTTGGTTGTTTTATGATCAAGGGTGATGTGTATTAATGCCTCAAAGATGTCCTAGCGATTAGGTGAATCAACACATTCCTTACCGATTGAATTCTTGGGAAGGATATTTCCATATTCAATTTCAAATGAGAATATCTCTTGTTATACTATGAATTATTGAGATAATGATCTACCAAAAGATATATAATTGAATTAGCTGTTCAAGGATATCAATTTCACCCAAATTCGGTATCGGAGCCAAGAGTTATGCCCATTTTACTCCAGCATGTCAGGTTGGAAAACTGAGTGACGACATTTCGTGATAAGCTATCACAAGTGTAACGACTTATCACCAATGTCATCAGCCTTAGGTAGATTTCCACCCCTCGTGATGACATTTTGTGATAAGTTGTCACAAGTGTGACAGCTTATCACCAATGTCATCAACCTTAAGTAAAAAATCATAAAATCCACCCTTTTGTGATGACATTTCGTGACGACTTGTCACAAGTGTGACGGCTTGTCACGGATGTCGTCAGCTATTTTTTTCAGAAATTAAAGTATGTTTTTGCAAGGGTATTTTAATATTTTCTCATCTTTTGTAGGCCCCTATATATATGAGAATTCCTAGCTAAACCCTAATTTCTTCATTCTATCTTCCAATGCTCTTAAGAAATATATCTAGGATTTTTATTTAAGGACATTAATCTTCAAAAAATTATCCATAAATCCTCAAGATCCCTTCAAGAATCAAATTCCTCATAGTGTGGGCTTTGAGAATCATTTATTACAAGTGCGGATAGAGTCTCAAGCAGTAGAATTCATCCAATTTCAAAGATTAAGGTATGTGGGGTTTTGAACAACAGCAATCCTTTCGTTCTTCTGCCTAAAGCTTTGATTTCTATCATGGATTTATGTGATTTTACTAGTGGATTTATACCCAAATTACTTCATCATGAGATTATGAGAATATAAATTGTTCAAGCTTTGTTATACATGATTATTTTTCTATTCCCAAGTTATGACTTGATATTTAATATTGTGAATTTCATATTTCTACCATGAGTTGATATTTGAAGTGCTTACAATATATGTGTCAAGCTTTAAGCTTCCTTATGACAAACTGGATTATTGAGTATATTGATTCATGAGATTGAGTTGTTACAATGAGTCTTGATATTTCCTCAAAGTTATTGATATTGTCATGATTTATTGAATTGATACAATTTGATATTGATAAAGATTGATTTAATTTGAGTTGAGTTAGGAATCCATAAATTGATTATGATTTGATAAATGAGAAAAAGATTTGATTTGGTCTTCATAATAGACTCTTGTGATGTTTGTGGTGGATTTCCTAACGCATTCTGAGCTTGTGTCTGGGAGTAGTATTTAGCAACGAGTGAAAAATATGGTGTTTCCCCTAAACTATATGCCACCGTAAGATTGATATTGATAATTGTGGGCCAGAGGCCGAATATGAGATTGTGATCACTAAATTTAGGTTATACTGCCTGGCAAGAGTACGACACTCCCGCCAATGTGGGTTTCTCTCCTTAGAAGGGCGAAACGTTGGACTCCATGTATCTCACATGGTTTATGTCGGTTATAAAAACCTCCCATGTCCATAAGAATTGAGTTTTTTGAATTACTGAGTCACTTCGAGTCTTAAGTTGAAGAGTTTAGTTATTTATGATGATTTTTGAGGTTTTTATCGTATGATTTATTTACTATGAGATCATGAAAAGTATGTTTCAATCTAACTCAAGCCAAGTGAGACATCATTGTACATATGCATATTTTCATGAAATTGATAATAATATTTACATTGTTGCATGCACCCTCACATACTCAGTACATTCCAAAGTGCTGACCCAAATATTTTGCTATGTGCTACATTTTCTCGTAATGTAGGTTCAAGTACTCAGCCGCAGTCCCGTTAGCAATTTTCGATTGCCTCAACTACGTTCCCTCAGTGGTGAGTCCTCATGGTTCGAGGACCGTTTCTATATTTTTGGTGATATCGTTCTGTTGTTATTGCTTTCAGTACTATCTGAGTTAGTTGGGGGTTTGTCCCAATGGCTCCTTGATTTTGATGTATAGAGGCTTTGTCAGACTAGAGGGTGGGTATGTATAGATATTCAATATATTTTGGTTTTACAGTCTAGTATTCTCCATTATTTCTCTTGAACCTGATGTGGTATATCTCTTCATTGTGTATGACTATTGTCGAATTGAATTCCTTGAGGTAGTGTCTGGCTCTGAGGGTTAGCTTGGAGCTATGTGTATCCCTAAGCACGATGTGGCATCTCGGGATTAAATTTTGAGGCATTACAGGGTCCCACTTTTTATCGAAACAACCTCGGATGAAAATTTTAACAACTCCATTGAGTCAAGAACGTTGAATTTGATAGGTTAACATAGTTCATTTACGTATACGAGATTTTGGATGAATCCTATAGGGTTGGTAGAGACTATTATAGAGCATCGCACTCGTGACCAGCCGGTCACTTAAGCAATCTGGCTTGTCCCACTGTAATCGTGTAAGCGAGGCTTCTATCGCATAATAAAATTCCACTTAAGTGGTGATAGGGTCTCTTACATGACAGCTGCTGAGGTTGCTAGTGTTGCGAAAATGACAACTAGTAGCTTAAACGACCCGGTGTCCACTTAAGAGACACTTGTACACCTGAGAAGCCTATACAAAAGCCCCACTTAGCCTGATTTCTCCCATATTTCATCCATTCTCAAGAAAATAGAACCTTAAAAAGTGTGGAAACTTGGGAGAATATTTGGTGGGTGACTTGAAGCATTTGTGGACTTAGATTATGCGTTTCTTCTTAAAATTCATAGTAAACTTCCATAAATTTCTTTATTTAATCCTTCACCTTTTTCTAAAATCCCTAAAATATTGGTGGGTTAATTATAGCACCATTATATCTCAAAATTCACCCATTTTTAAGGATATATGCTCCTTAAGCATAGAGGGACGTTGTGTTGGTTTTGAAAGTGTGATTTTCCAAATAGGCCCTATATGGAATTTTTATATAATTTTGGACTCGAAGCACAATAGTGAACTATAGGTATCAGTGTTGTCATTTTGATGAGTGAATTGTGATTTTTTTTTTGCGGGGCACCTTGCGAAAGCTTCTTGGAATGGGAAATTGTTGGTTTAGCAGATTTTTTGGGATTTTCTTCGGCGTCAATGTTGGCTAGGTTTACTCTCTTTATAGATTGAGGTATTTTGTAGTATGATTATGATATTATGCTATATATGGGATGCTATTAGGTGTTAGAGGTATGATTGACAATATTTGGATTAGTTGCATTGTTTAGGCTATCTTGAAATTGTAAATTATGCGTAATTGTCTTAGTTGCTCATAAGTTTAGGTAGAATTTCAATCTTAGGGATAATTGTTTCTTATTTAACATCTATAAATGGATTTATATACCTAATCCTAGTTCGAGGTAGAATTTTCCTTAAAAAAATGAATTTTGGCGATTAAAACTGGGCCCTTTCGGCCACCTTAGGCCAAGACTTATGTTAGCTTTTGTAGAATTTTATATAATTTTTATACACTAAGAAATGCTTATTTTGGGACTTTGAAGTGATTAGATACTTAATTGTTATGTTGGTTTGGTATGTGGGAGTTGGTGTTAATTCCAAGCAAAATTTGGTGGTTTATTGATATTAAGTTCTAGTTCAAGTCCGGCAATTGATGATGATATTGATGATATGAGTTTTAGTTCAAGTCCGGCGATTGATGATGATATTGATGATGTGATTTTCATTTTAAATCTGACAAATGATGTTATTATGTTGATGCTATTGAGTTTCGGCTCGAGTTCGACATTGAGATTTTATTTATGATATGATATGGTATGAATGGTTTCATGGTTTCATGGTTTCATGGTTATAGCTGACATTTGGTAATTTGTGGTTCTTTGGTTATTAACTTTCCTTTGATTTCACCCTCTATGATTATGGGGGACCACATTGGGTTATTTATCATTCCATACTTATTGACTTATTGTCACGACCCAAACAAGGGATCGGTTGTAATAGGTATCTCCAGTTCATCACGGAGCAGAGACCACCCCCTTTGCCTAACCCAACTGAACCAAATACACCAACAGCGGATGAATTCCGAACATATAACAAGATATCATAATCAATAACTTAAAGAAAATCTAATAATGTCAACAACCACTATCCAATAACCAATAACCAATAACAAATAACCAATGCCCTAAGTCCACAGTAATCCACAAAGCCTCTAACAAATCGAATATCAATAAAAAGTTGGGACATGCCCCCGACCATAACCAAAAATAAGTCCAAAGAAGAGTATATGACATAATGAAACCCAACATGAAATAAGGGTCTTTCGAATTATGGAAGCTCACTACTTCAAGTCAACTCTCAATCAATGCAGAAGTGAACTAATCACTGTGCAGAAAAACCAATAGTGTCTCGGTGTCCTGAATCACGTGGGGATACATCATCCGAAAATGGTTAGTGAGTTGAGCTCTAGCATGTAAATCAGGGGTAAGGGAATAAAATATAAAACCATGATCAACAGTTAAAAATCAATCAAAATCCAATGCACACCATCATAATCATATACATAATTGTATATATCATCTCGGGTAGGGAACAAGGCTTAGTATGCATTTTAAAATTTTAGCCTAGACTGGATAGTTTGACCATCCTAAAACCAACCCATGGTCTATATGAGTCCAGTTGTAACCCCCTAGTTGGGCCCCTAGTGTGTGTTAACCGCACGAACCAAAAAATCATAAAAGGTAGGGGAATCCTCGTACCCTATGCCAACTATGATAGAAATATATATAATGCAACATAAGCACACATTTATCTAGACCAACCCTCATGTCGGCAAATGTGAGTTCCTAATATCAGTTCTTTGAGACTCACACCTTTACGGCTAGCTACACAACCCTTTTTTAATCCCAATTAAAACATTTAGCACATAACCCATCCATTAGTTCAAGGAGACGGTTATTAAGGCATCATCAATTGGTATCGTCATACCAACTATAGCCTGCAAGAAAATGTCATTAATCTTTCACTTGGGGGAATCCTTCTACCCCTAAGACTCCACTATTAAAATCAACATGGGGGATTCCTTGTACCCTATAAGATTTTCAAAATCATTCTTATCCTCTTGGGGAAATCCTTGTACCCCCACAAGGTTTTCAAATTCATTCTTAACCATTTATCCATTTATGCAATAAATTAGTTTTAAAGAAATAGGCCAAGAAAATTGATAATTCACATTCCAAACCAATGATGCGAGTGGGTTGAGGTTCTCATCAATTTCAATACCAAAATCCAATTATTTTGAGGAATCCTTACACCCCTAGTTCCATTGTTTAAGAATTTGGGAATCCTTGTACCCCTAATTTCAATCCCATACCCATGCACACCCAATAGGTGTACAAATCAACAATTCAAGTGTAATCATTCCATAAGAATCATGGGAAAAACATTTAAACAAATTACATCAAAACCCTCAACACATCATTCTAAACCCAACATCAAAACCACATGAATATTAAGCCAATTCATTCAATAATTAAAACACAAGTTTAGGGAGGGAAATACATGTCTTAATCAATGAAATTTGGAGAATAAATCACCCTTAAGTTCCTTGATGACCAATTTGTTGAAACCCTAACCTAGTCTTGGAGTGGGGAATTTGAGAGAGTAAAGAGAGTGTTTGATATGTTAAAGTATTAAAAATAACCCCTATCTGGTAATTATTCCTCTAATAAAATGCCCACCCGTAACCGCTTAGTTAAAAGCTATGAATTTACTACCCAATCGTTATGGGTCACCCTACGACTCGTAACGACTATCTATGAGTCAGTCCCTTGACTCATACTCAAGGCAGTGGCATTAGACATATAAACTGTTGACCCAAAGACTTATATCCAATGGCTCTTAATGACCTTACGACTCGTAGGGTACAAGTCGTAGGCAATAAAGATTCCATTTGGGGTAACACACTTTTCACCCTTCGATTTCACCATATGACTCATACCGAGTCCTTACGACTTATTGAGTTTAGTTGTGATCAAGGCAAAAATATTTGGGCATCATACTAGTTTGGTTACAGATGGGACTATACGACTCGTATATTGTCTTTATGACTCTTAAACCCAGTACGTAATTACCAAAGTAACATGGAAACCACCTATTGTTCAGGATATGATTTGGGTCATACAACCCATAATCACATCTTACGACTCGTAAGGTGAGTCGTAGGTTAGGAAGTAAGTTTAAAAACATAGAATTTTTCTAGGGACAAGAACCTGGGTGTTACACTTATGAGGTCCAATTTAGTAGTTATAATGGTGTGATCTTTATGTTACTATTCTAGATTATTTATTTATGTACAATAGTATTAGAACTGATTTCTAGGTTTTCTCTTTTACCTTGACTTAGCTTATTTATCTCATATTTTATCATATTTATATCATGATTTATCTCAGTCGATCGATGATACCTACCGATTACGTGTACTTTGGTACTCATACTATACTTTGATACCTTTTGGTGTAGATTTGAGTACTAGTATCTGCGGCTAATAAAATGTTCGTGCTAAGTTGATTCCGTAGATAGAGAGAGATCTCAAAGTTAGAGTTTTCCTGTTTCCTTATATTATCTATGTCTATTATTTCATTATCCGAGATGGATTGTATTTGACTATTTAGTACTTATGCCTTTTTATTGTAGATCTTGTACCAATACTACTAGATTGTAGGATGGTTGTTTATGCTTTATCAATGTTTTGGACTATATTTATTGCCTTGTTATTATTACAAGCCTTAAATTATGTACTTTCAGCTTTTAGGCCATTTTTTCCACCAAATTAGCCAATTTCTTATGGCTCCGGTATATGGTTTGACTTATCTACTGGTGGAATAAAGTAGGTACCATCATGACTATTAAATTAGGCCGTCACATTGAGATTGAATCCACCTGTATTTTCTGGGGCAATGGGCAAGGATGTATTTGAGTTCCTGATTACTTGTGAGGATAGACTTCATAAGTATGGCCTAATTGAGACTTGTGAGGTCAACTACATGATGATAGGCGATATTACGCGCCTATATCAATATATTTTGCCCATATTTGTGCCATGTTTTGAGAACAAAGTATATATTTCATGCACCTTTAGTCCTTTTTCCTATAAATGAGCTAACGAATATGATTAGTAAAGTTTCAGGTATAAATGATGCAAAATACAGCATTTTATGGCTTACTTGACGCAAAAGAAAGCTCACGAAGAAAGGAAAGGGAGTTTACACGCCTAAGGACCAAAACTGCTGCATGGAAAATCTGTCCCGGGCTAAAACAACATTTCTGAAGACTTTGGGGACTTACAGACACATAGCTGGATTTGGACAATGATACATTAACCTAGTACAATTGGGTTATGTATTTCATTAGTTTATTTGGATTATGATAATGTTACATTAACCTAGTACATTTGGGTTAAGTATTCCATTAGCCTAGTAGGATTTGGTTATTTATTTCATTAGCTTAGTAGGAGTAGGATATGGGTATTATAGATACCCTATCATGCTAGAGATTTTTATATATTCCTCCCTTAGTGGAGAGAATACATTCCTCCCTTAGTGGAGAGAATTAATTCCTCAATTAATGCATTCACCATTCACCATTAATCTTCTTCCATCCCTCTCTTCTTCCACCACAACACTTCTAATCAACTCTTCTAATCTTTCCATTAATTCTATTCATATATTCCACAACAAGAGAATCGTTACTTGCTAAGGAATCACGCCTCACGCCTATCACTTGATCTACACGCCATTACTCAATATTGTGATATAATAACAATGTCAATCGTGATCTCCTTCGCATTCATGGGTAACTAAACCTCTCTGTTGGGGTTATGGAAGTCGAATGAGATACTATCTATTGCTGTGAGTTTGTGAGTTCGTGACACGTATATTGCTTATATCATTATTCTCTTCATCTTAATCTACATTCTTTGCGGTTGCAAACGCAGGAATACGCCAGTCTAACATTTAACTTGTTCGAGAGAAAGGTTATTTGTCTGGAAAAGAGATAATGTCAAGGTAGTAGGACACCCTTTCCTATTAAAAAGCTAGTGACGTAACTGGACTAACCTCTTGGAGAAGTCGTACCGTTAGACACGCTTTAAGCTCGAGAGAGTTAAAGTGAAATAGTCCTTGTTTAGGTCGAGAGACGCTTGGATTTACCATAGAATACAATTCTCTATAAGCACATGCATGTCACAATTCTACGCACTCATAGTCAATAGAGACGTATACCTCAGAAGGTGGACATAACCCCAACGCTTCAATTCTCATTGTTTACAACCTACGTAACAATCTCTCTCTTTACTTTATTATTTTTATCTTTTGTTTACATTACTTGCACAACAAGAAACCCCCCTTCTTACGAGACTTGCTCCAAAAGTTTAGTAATTTTGCTTACTTGTTGGCCAAGCTATTCCCTGTGGGATCGACACCCAACCCAGGTTGGGTTCAATATTTGCTAACGACCGCTTTACAGTCCTACGAGAGTTGTAGATTGAGCGTTATCAAAAATTGGCGCCGTTGCCGGGGAATACGAGTGTCAATTAAGTTTGTGATAATTACTAGACCCTTTGGTCAAAGATTCTCGTACTTTTACTTTTAGTTGTTGTTTTTATTTTTTTTAGGTTTGTTCAGTGAATCAATGGATACACAACGTGAAATTGAAAGGATAACTGCTCAAGAGCATCAACAGAATATTGAAACCGTAGGCGAGCAACAAATCCAGACGATGAGAATCTGGGCGATGAAGAGCTACTAAACCCACGGCATACTGCGGAGATAGCGGCGCCCATGCAGAGGAGAGATCGTCAAACGCGATTGAGACCTGATCGCCGAGCTGTGCAGATTCCTTTTGATGACGATGATGAGGATTTGGATAAATCTGGTGCCACAGGAGCCATAATTCCACCACCATTAGCGCCCGGAGCCAAGTTCAACATCACAAGCACCATGATTCAGTTATTGCAACTCAAGGGATTATTTGGTGGACTAGCAGGCAATGATCCGAATATGCATCTCATCAACTTTATTTCTACATGCAAGTCGTTTGACAATCCTGGTGTTGGTTAGAATGCAATTCGATTACATCTATCTCCATTGTCTCTGTCTGGGGAGGCAACACTATGGTTGAATGGGCTGACTCCTGACTCTATTACAAATTGGAGGCAATTGAGAGACGCTTTCCTAGAAAGATTCTTTCCACCATCCAAGAGGGCGCAATTGAGAGATGAAATCAGCAACTTTCGTCAGCTTCCTACTGAAGCTCTTCATGAAACATGGGAGAGGTTCAAGACAAAGCTAGCGAGGTGCCCAAACCATCACATGACCAATGTTCACCTAATGGAGATCTTGTATAGAGCCTTGAATTCAATAACTAAACCAGTGGTGGATAATGCAGCTGAAGGATCTTTCATGGACCTCACCTTTGGTCAAGCAAGCAATATGCTAGATCGTATGACGAAACAAAGTAGAGCTTGGCATACCAAGGATTCTGAGGTAGCAAGCCCCACTTTATCTATTGGCATGTTTGCAGACCAAAGAAGAAGAGAAGAAGAACGTGATCAAGATATGGCGCATTTGAAAACACAAATGGATCTTCTTACAAAGCATTTATTATCAGGGAAGACCGAAAAAGTGAAAGCTATTGTGTCAAAAGGAAGAGACGAATCTGATTCGGAAGATGAGGCCAACTACTTAAACAATCAGGGGGGTTTCCGCGGGAATGCCCAAGGAAACCAAGGTCGGAACTATTATGATAAATCTGGAAACAAGGACCAAGGTAGTTGGAAGAACAAGAATTAAAAGAGTGGTTTGTACGTTCCCCCTGGTAGACGTGACACCACCACATCTACTTCTGGAAGTATGAAAGACATAATGGCTAAATTATTGAAAGGAGTGGAAGCAACGAGCGCGGGAGTAACAGAGGTAATTAATGATTTGTGCTCCATGAAACAATTAGTTGATTCACATTCCACTTCTATCAAGCAAATAGAGAAGCAATTGAGCCAACTTTCAGCAGCACTCAATCAAAGAAAGGCCAGCACTTTACCTAGCAATACTGTGCCAAACCCAAGGAATAAAGGGTCATGCATGGCCATCACTACCATAAGTGGTAAGGTGCGGGAAACTTCAGCAAAAGGCAAGTAAGTGGTTGACGAAGTTGCGGACATGAATGAAAACACAAAAGGAAAAGATGCCGCAGCACCCACTCCTGACTCAAGGACGCCACATCCAGCACTGTGCAACCTGAAAAAGTGGAAAAATAGAAGCAAGAGGAGAAGAAAACCGTAGAAACAACACTTCCATACCCACCACCACCTTTTCCCCAAAGATTAAAGAAGGTGGCGGATGACACAAAGTTCAGCAAATTCATGAATATGTTGAAGCAGCTGACCATTAATGTTCCATTGGTGGAGGCACCTAAACAAATGCCTGGGTATGCAAAATTTATGAAAGACCTGTTGACAAAGAAGCGGGCAGCAAATTATGAGTTAGCGGATAATGTTCATCATTGTAGTGCAACCGCTACAAGGTCGTTAGTTCAAAAGAAGGCAGATCCTGGAGCATTCACTATTCCTTGCACAATTGGATCGTTGGATTTTACCAAGGCATTGTGCGATCTTGGTGCTAGCATCAATTTGATGCCACTATCCATCTACAAGATGTTGGGGCTAGGCGATCTTACACCATCCAATATGAGGCTCGTGATGGCTGATAGGTCGGTAAAAAGACCTGTGGGTATCTTGAATGATGTGTTGGTGAAGGTTTCTTCATTCATCTTTCCTGCAGACTTCATTATTTTGGATTGTAAGGAGGATTCTGAAGTTCCCATAATCCTGGGACGTCTTTTCCTTGCAACCGAAAGTGTGCTTATTGACATGAAAGATAATGAGCTTTTGTTTCGAATTAATGACGAAGTAGTACGGTTTGATATATGCAAAGCCATGAAGCAGCCCAGCGATACGAATGAGTTATCTGTAGCTGATGTTCATCAAGAGGATATGAAAGCATTATCTATAGAGAAACAGCCTACTGTTGAGCCATTGTCTGCTGCGCCACTGAATGTTGAGCATGAGGATAATGAAGATTATGAAGAACTTATGGGTGATCTAACAGAAATAGAGTCTTATACTCCTAAGAAACCGGATTGTGATCTCAAGAATCAACCAACAGCGAAGACTCCCATTGACGAGCCACCAATGCTAGAATCGCAAGAGCTCCCCGATTATCTAAGGTATGTGTTCTTGGAAAGTAGAAATATACTTCCAGAGAGTGCAGATGATTTAAGTGAACAGCATGTAGAGGCTCTCATCTCTGCTCTGAAGAGATACAAGAGAGCTATGGGGTGGACTATTGATGATATAATTGGTGAATCTCCGGAAAAATATATGAGCCAGCTCGAAAAAGATCGCATGCCCACAGGTAAGCCTCATTGTCGTCTAAATCCTTTCAGAAAATGATCCATCACTTACCTCGACGAAGTGTGAGTACTCGAGGTAACTATGTCGAGCCACGACAATAAATAAGGCGCTAGATGGGAGGCAACCCATCATTTTATTGTTTTATCATTTTATCGTTTTATCGTTTCATCGTTTTTCTTTCGTCGTAGTACTTGATAAATGAAAATCCAAAAATAAGAGTCGTCCCACGACCAAAACTAAGGCACTTGGTGGGAGGCAACCCATCATACTAATCGTTTTCATTTGTTTTGAGCAAAAATAGGTGCAAGAAGTATTCAACGAGGAGATTGATTTCAATAGACGATTTGGACGCATTGTATGGTAAAGTTGGTAAGTTAGGAATGGTGATGCATAAGGCTATGGATTGAGCATTTCTCACACCAAAATAGGCATCAAGAAAGGCTAGGCCTTGGTAAAACTAGGCCACGAACGATGCACAACCTATCCTATAGCCTAAGGTCTCGGAATCTAGTGTGCTATACACTATGCGCCGCCTATTCCTAGGTATGCTTTTGACTATGCGCCGCCTATGCTATGGCATTTGGTCTCAGTATCTCATATGCCATAGACTATGTGGCGCATATGTCTACAAATGCCATAGACTATGCGGCGCATATGTCCCATTATGCTATAGACAATGCGCCGCATATGTCATGACTATTCCAAGCATTATGCGCCGCATATGTAGCATTTTTGTCTCCAAAACCAATTGTAAATGGGTCATAACCCAACCCATTATCTTTCTATATAAAGGGGACTTAGTCTTGAAACGTAACCACACTAAAAATTAACCTAAAGGCACCGCATTCCCTCTCCAAATCATCTCAAAAGTTTTTCTTGCTCTTCGAAATCACAAAACCATCTCCAAAAAGCTTCAAGCAAGTAAGTACTCTCTTATTCTTCATCTATTTCTCGTAAGTACTACGTTGCTATGTCTATCATGAATTGCTACATCTTGAAAGATTATTGGTGATATTCATGTGTTTGGATTATTGATGCAAAATCATGTGAGTGAATGTATACGTTAGAATCATCTTGACTTGTTTCCGACTTGAATTTGGTTTTAATAGCATTGTTATACTATTTGCGGAATTGCTATAATCTTGAACATTGTTTAAGATTGCTACTTGGATACTTACATGTTAGGCTATCCCGTTCATCGGGATAAGACTTATAGTGCCTACCGACATAGGAGGTTGTGATTGTTGAAAGAATAACTATTCCATGTGGTTACCCCTATGTAGTATTGTTGTTATATCTAACATGAAAGTAGTCCAATGTCTGCAAGTAAGTGATGCATTGCTGATTTTCTTGTCAGAATACAGCTCCTAAAAACGTATGTCGACGAAATCTGAGTAATCGACCACTTTTATTTCACTAATTTGTGTCAACGAAACTAAGTATGGGGTGGTACCCCTACTGCTTCTTTATAGATTGTATCCATTGATATGATGCTAACATGACTCTATTGAGATCTCAGGTACAATGGCACCAAAAGACAAGGCAAAGATAAGGCTACCACTTCACAAAAAGGCAAGAAAAGAGGCCAAAAAGAGCAAGGAGAACCCTCCTCGATGCAAACACCTCGACTCACTCTTGGAATTAAGTGGGATACTTATGAAAACACCTAAGGATGACGACTCTGATGATGATTCCGATGCAAGGGGTATGACCCCAGACATAGAGAATGAGTTCGACTAACCAGGTTCTTCGTATTTACTTTTCAGTGAGGATAGTGTCCCATTTAAGTGTGGGGTGGCGGTATTGCATGCTATAATTCTCTATTTGCATCTATGTTTGTTTACTTTGTTTTTGTTTGTGTTTCGTTTTTAAGTTTTTTTAGTAGTAAAATTTTTTTAGCTTCGCATGAAATTATTCTAATAGGCAGCATGAGATTATAACAAGAGTTTGTGCTAACATCATGACTATTGAGACGTTTAGGCTCTAGTTGTGACTCATTATGTGATATTGTGTGGTTCGATTCCTTCACTTGTTGGGTCGAGAGTCTATATTACTTCCAATCAAGTTGACCATGTGCCTTGTGTGTGTGAGATAAGAGTATATTCTATGTTTGTGGCTGATGCTAGAACTTGCCCGGTATGTATGCAAAGCGAAAATAAGGAGTGTGAGTTTAGGAGATGATTTAGGAATTTCTTTGGCAACCTATACATGTTTATCTTTGTCTTACCTACCCATGGACATCATCCTAGTTAAACCCTTTTGAGCCTTTAGCCTGTTTCTTTGACAACCGCAAATGTAAGCCTAATCCACATTTTTTCAAGACCATAATTTGATCCAAATTCCTAAGTGCTTTAAAGTGAAAAAGTCATGTGACAACATAAGAGGAAATTGGGTGAGTATGATGCTTTAAATTGTAATGGTGCTTGAATGTGTTATGAGAAAGAAAGTGCTAGCATAAGATGTATGTTGTGAAAAGAAAAAGGAAAAGAAAACTGAAAAGTGAGTTGTGCTTAAAAGTGAAAAACAAAAGAGGAGAACAAGGGTGGAAGAATAAAAGAAAGAAAGGTTGAAAGAAAAAAATGTCAATGATACAATGTGATGTATTAAAGTGATTAGGAACTTAGTCACTATTTCTGGCCAAAATAGTCCTACCCGTCCCTTAGCCTACATTACAACCATCAGAAGACCTATTTGATCCTAATCTTAGCATTCTGACATTTAGTGGAGTATTACACTAAGGGCAAGCCTATGGTCATCAGTTGTTGCATACGAATTCTTTGTGAGAGCGAGAGCAAGGATATTTTGATACCCATGTTTGAAAAATATGCTATACTTGTGAGTGACTATGGGTAATATATTGTGAGACACACATGGTTGATGAGTTTTGGATAGTTGTGTATGATTCTTTGTGCCTTGACTTTTGAATATGAGTTAACCACAATCACGAGTCTATGCTAGAGGTTAAATGGTTTCTACTAATGATCGGAAAACTACTCTTTGTTGATAATTGTTGTGCTTGTCTTGACGAATGTTTTGTGTTGTTGCTGTGAAACCCTAAGTTGATGTTTAGAGGGACATGATATTTTGTTCGAGGACGAACAAAGCTTAAAGTGTGGGGTGTTGATGATAGGCGATATTACGCGCCTATATCAATATATTTTGCCCATATTTGTGCCATGTTTTGAGAACAAAGTATATATTTAATGCACTTTTAGTCCTTTTTCCTATAAATGAGCTAACGAATATGATTAGTAAAGTTTTAGGTATAAATGATGAAAAATACAGCATTTTATGGCTTACTTGACGCAAAAGAAATCTCACAAAGAAAGGAAAGGGAGTTTACAAGCCTAAGGACCAAAACTGCTGCATGGAAAATCTGTCCCGGGCTAAAACAGCATTTTTGAAGACTTTGGGGACTTACAGACACATAGCTGGATTTGGACAATGATACATTAACCTAGTACAATTGGGTTATGTATTTCATTAGTTTATTTGGATTATGATAATGTTACATTAACCTAGTACATTTGGGTTAAGTATTCCATTAGCCTAGTAGGATTTGGTTATTTATTTCATTAGCTTAGTAGGAGTAGGATATGGGTATTATAAATATCCTATCATGCTAGAGATTTTTATACATTCCTCCCTTAGTGGAGAGAATACATTCCTCCCTTAGTGGAGAGAATTAATTCCTCAATTAATACATTCATCATTCACCATTAATCTTCTTCCATCCCTCTCTTCTTCCACCACAACACTTCTAATCAACTCTTCTAATCTTTCCATTAATTCTATTCATCTATTCCACAACAAGAGAATCGTTACTTGCTAAGGTATCACGCCTCACGCCTATTACTTGATCTACACGCCATTACTCAATATTGTGATATAATAACAATGTCAATCGTGATCTCCTTCACATTCATGGGTAACTAAACCTCTCTGTTGGGGTTATGGAAGCCGAATGAGATACTATCTATTGCTGTGAGTTTGTGAGTTCGTGACATGTATATTGCTTATATCATTATTCTCTTCATCTTAATCTACATTCTTTGCGGTTGCAAACGCAGGAATACGCCAGTCTAACATTTAACTTGTTCGAGAGAAAGGTAATTTGTCTGGAAAAGAGATAATGTCAAGGTAGTAGGACACCCTTTCCTATTAAAAAGCTAGTGCCGTAACTGGACTAACCTCTTGGAGAATTTGTACCGTTAGACATGCTTTAAGCTCGAGAGAGTTAAAGTGAAATAGTCCTTGTTTAGGTCGAGAGACGCTTGGATTTACCATAGAATACAATTCTCTATAAGCGCATGCATGTCACAATTCTACGCACTCATAGCCAATAGAGATGTATACCTCAGAAGGTGGACATAACCCCAATGCTTCAATTCTCATTGTTTACAACCTACGTAATAATCTCTCTCTTTACTTTATTATTTTCATCTTTTGTTTACATTACTTGCACGACAAGAATCCCCCCTTCTTACTAGACTTGCACCAAAAGTTTTGTAATTTTGCTTACTTGTTGGCCAAGCTATTCCCTGTGGGATCGACACCCAACCCAGGTTGGGTTCTATATTTGCTAACGACCGCTTTACACTCCTACGAGAGCTGTAGATTGAGCGTTATCACTACACTACCACCAGTTTGATTCGATAGCTCGATATTCATGGAGAGGTTATCTTGATTCTACGCCAGCTGGATCTCCCCCATTTACATGGACTCAATTTTTCAAGAATTTCTTAGAGAAGTACATGCCTTGTAGCCTTAGAGAGTGCCTTAAAGATCAGTTCTCAATATTGGAGCAGGGTTTTATGACAATTTTGGAGTAAAAGTCTCTATTTTATTAGTAGGTTAGGCATGCTACATCTATCTAGTTGATCGAGTATGAGAAAATGTGGTGTTTTATTGAGGAGTGAGATTCCCTCTATTCATGGCCTCACAGAGTTTGTTTGCCACTAATAGATCTTTTATTATGGTTTTTTATCATGCCCAGATCATTGAGGAGATGTATTGTGAGGCCCAAGGGGATAGAGATAAGAGGTCTCATTATTAGGGTATTTTAGTTTGAGTCAAAGTTTTTCACAATTCAGACATAGAGGTTCTCAGGGTAGGTACCTTCCACGCCAGACTACCAGCATCAAGGTCAGTCTAGTAGGCTATTTCAAGTCATATTTTAGCTTACTAGTAAGGGTCAGTCTAGCTAGCCAGAGTAGTGCTTTTCCTTAGAGAGAGGTATTGACATGACCCGAACCGAGGCCTGATCATAATGGGCATCCCAAGTCCAACCAGAACTGGGGACCACCCCCATTACCCAACCCACCAATCCAAACGCATACCTTGAGTCGGAGGAATTCCGATCATATAATAAGATTGCGTAAATTTACCAATCCAGACTCTGGGATATATCTATAACCGTGACCAACTAAAGCAAGTCTACCCATCCAGTACTCAATAAATAACCATACCAAAACCAAAACAATAACCAAGTTCCTACCTATAACATAACATAAAAGGATGGGACAATCATAAATTCAGTCAAACGGTATCATCCCCAATACTAATGCCAATGTAATGCGGACACCAATGCTGACACTGCTCATTCCAATCCATATTAGTTACACAAAGCCTCTAACCGAAACAATAACAATATCTAGTTAGGACATGCTCCCAACCATAGACAAAATCAATGTATATGAATGACCAAAGTATGTAAAGACATCCATGATATGAACTGGAGCCTTTCAAATTATGGAAGCTCACCACTGTAATCCAATGGAAGATCCCGAATCCAATTACTAAGAAAAAGTGTAGAATGGATGGTTCCTGCACTGCGTAGGGATACAGCCATCTGAAGGTGGGATAGCGGGTGAATTCTAGTAAGTACTCAGGATAAGAAAAAACTAATGCCAAACTTTACAATCGAGTAAACCAAGCATATACATTCAAACCCATACATAATATGTATGTAACCATGATAGGAAGAGGAAATTGGGTTTAGCATGCATTTAAAACCATTAACCTGGGAATGTGTAGCTTAACCGTTGTAAAACCACCCACAGGCTATAGGTGTCCAATGTAACCCCCTGAATGGGCCCTGATAGGTGTAACCGGAAGAATCGGAGATACCACAGGAGTAGGAGATTCTCAAGTACCCTTCACTCTCCATGATAAATATATACAATTGTAACTTAAGGGATTCCCATGTACCCCACATGGTCATCATGACCAAATCCTCATGATGGAAAACATGAGTTTCCAGTGTCCGTCCATTGGACTCACGCCTTCACGGTTAGCTATCGCACCCCATCATTATTGCCCAATTAAAACCATTACCACATAACCAAGACCACCATTATATTTTTAATTAATCAAGGCTATAAGTAGTGGTATCGTCATACCAACTATGGCTTGCAAGCAATATCCTTAGCCAACTTTTTAAAGAAGAAGGGATTCCCATGTACCCATAAATTACATTATTAAGTTGACTTGGGAATCTCATGTACCCCACAAATGATCATTGTTAAGTTTACTTGGGGGATTCCCCTGTACCCTACAAGGCTTTCAATTAGACCAACCATAACCACCACGACCTTACCATTTTAACCATTTATACTATTTAGGATTCCATTACCAAGCTATACCATGCAATAGTTCCATTAAAACTCCAAAAATATAGTTAAAACATTTCTCATAGGCATTTTATCAAAGATATTGGGGGCGTAGTGTTACCAATGCAAAAACCAAGTACAAATTAACCATTCCCATGCAACCAAATGTCCAAACCACCATTAAAGTATGTAAATCCATAATTAAAACATTGGAAAACCACAACTAAGCATTTATAACCAAAACCCCCAACATATATTTGAAAACCCAAGCCATACAAAAATTATGCCATGAAAACAATTAATAAAACACGACTTTAGTTAGAACTAACAGTAAGGGAGAAGTATGTTGCCTTTGATTAAGAAGAAGACGAGAAGAAATCACTCCTATGAGCCTCAATTGACCACCTTGAAGGAAACCCTATCTTTTTCTTAACCCAAGAGCCTTGAGAAATTTTAAGAGAGTTTAGAGTTTTTAATTAATTACAAATAGGTTAATGAAGCCCTAAAAGGTGTTTTAAGTCATGGTGTCCAAAGGAATTATAAGGGGAAATATCCAGATTACCCCAACTTAAACTGTATTAATTACCTTCAGGAGCATACGACTACCACTCTCATTCGTACCCTAGGGTATGAGTGGTACCCACCACTCGTACCCCAAGAAGAATCTCAACCCCCATACTAACTAACTTACGACTCCAAAGTCCTACTCATACCCAATCATATGATTGGCACCCATAAACCGTACCTTAGACAAAATCAAGAGGGTTTGATACTGTCCAACATACCAATTGGATTTTACCATTCGTACCCTACCACAAAACCCATGGTGAGTCACTCATACTCAGATCCAAGCTAAGTTACTAAGTTTCAAATTAAGTGAAGGAAAACCGAACCTATGACCCGTCACCCACTATACAACTTATACCCACCTAAGTTGTACTCATCCCAGAAACCAATCCAAGCCACCAACCAACACTGGTTAACATACGTCCAAGACCATACCAACCATAACCTATCATCGACGAGTACACCCTAGTCGTATGAGGTCCAGAAACTAGAAATCTAAGAAATTTTCTAAGGTTCCAAAACCCAAGGTGTTTCAGTATCCCCCCACTAGAATCATTCATCCCTGAATGAAAGAAAACAAAGATGCAGGGGAATTAACCTTAGTTTAACCAATTCTGAAAATAAAAATACGATTAAGAACACATACCTCCCATACGAATATCTAAAGCCAAAAACAAATGTGGATACTTGGACTTTATGTTCTATTCCGGTTCCTAAGTAGCTTCTTCCACCTTGTAGTTCCACCATATAACCTTAATCAAAGCTACATACTTGGTTCAAATGAACCTGTCAATCCAAGATCTCAGCCAGGATCTCTTCATAAGATTATGAATCTAATATACTCAATCTTCCAAAAGAAACAACCGATGAAGGATCACCTATACAATTTTTCAACATGGAGACATGGAAAACTGGATGAATGGAGCTCAAACTAGAAGGCAACTCTAATTCATACGCCATATACCAAGCCTCTGCAAAACTACATAAGGACCAATATATTAGGTACTGAGCTTCCCCTTTTTCCCAAACCACATTACTTCTTTTATGGGAGACACCTTTAGGAAAACCCTATCCCCAACCTCAAACTCCAAATCCCTATGCCTTACATCTGCCTAGGACTTTTGGCAACTTAGAGTAGCCTTAAGCCTATCCCAAATCACCTTTACCTTATCCATAGACTGATAAACCAAATCTGGGCCAAACATATCTGCCTCACCAACCACGACAACCTAATAGGATATCTACACCTCCTACCATACAAAACCTTAAAAGAGTCCATCCCAATGCAAGAATAATAGTTATTGTTGTAAGCAAACTCTATAAGAGGTAGATGCTTAGCCTAATTACCACCATAATTAATCACACATGCATGAACCATATCTTCCAATGTTTGAATAGTCCTTTCTACTTGCCCATCCATCTGCGGATGAAAAGTAGTACTCAGACTAACCTTGGTACCCAACCCCTTCTAAAATGACTGCTAAAAGTGAGATAAAAACTGCATACCATGATCAGATATAATTGAAATAGGTACTCTGATCAACTCTACATTCTCATAAAGATACAAACTTGCATAATCCTTAGCCAAAAAATTAGCCCTCACTGGCAAGAAGTGAGCTGACTTTTTCATCCTATCCATGATTACCCAAACCAAATCAAATTGGTTCTAAGATCGAGGAAGCTCGGTAACAAAATCTATGTTGAGTACCTCTCATTTCCATTCCATCAATGTAATGTCTTGATCCAAGCCTCCAGGCCTCATACGCTCAAGTTTCACTTGTCGACACACTAAACACTTGGCCATAAAATTAGCAACATCCTGCTTTATACCATTCCACCAATATATCTCCTTGAGATCATGACACATTTTCATTTAATCAGGATATAAAACATACTGTGATTCATGCACCTCAGCTAATACACTTTCTCGCAACCCATCAATGACAGGAGTACATAACCGCCCTTTGTACCTCAAGGTACCATCACTATTAATTTTAAATACCATTACCTTTTGTCCACCTACATCACCCTTGATTTTTATCAAGGTAGGATCAACTATTTGCTTCTCCTTGATCTCTGCACCAAGAGATGACTGAACTACTTCCTGTACCAACACACTACCATTCTCGAAGTCTAAAAGACAAACTCTAAGATTAGCTAAGTGGTGAATATCCTGCACCAACTGCTACATCTCCTTATACACATGAGATAAACTCTCTATGGAAAACCTACTAAGAGCATCAGCAATAACATTAGCCTTACCTAGATGATAGTGAAGACTCATTTCATAATCCTTTAGAAGCTCAAGCCATCTCCTCTACCTGAGTTTAAGCACCTTCTAAGTTAACACATACTGCAGACTCTAATTATCAGAGAAGATGTCCTCGTGCACTCTATACAAATAGTGTTGCTAGATTTTCAACGCAAATACCACAGCTAAAAACTCCAGATCATAAGTAGGATAGTTCTTCTCATTCACTTTCAACTGCCTAGAAGCGTAGGCAATTACCTTACCATACTGCATCAGAATGCAACTAAGTCCCACTCGAGGTGTATCATAATAAACCACAAACCCCTCATTGCTTTTAGGAAATGTAAAAATTAGAGTTGAAGTTCTTATCCTTCATCTTCTCAAAACTACCCTCACAAGCATCTGACCAAGAGAACTTTACCTTCTTCTCAGTCAACTTGGTCAATAAGGCACCTATCATCGAGAAACTATCCACAAACCTCCTATAATACCTAGCTAAACCTAAGAAGCTCCAAAAGTTAGTTAAAGTCCTGGGTCTAGGACACTTCTTAGCTATCGCCACCTTTTGTGGATTCACCATGATCCCCTTACTATAAATAATATGACCCAAAAAAGTAACAGCATTCAACCAAAACTCATATTTAGAGAGTTTGGCATACAATTGCTGCTCTTTTAAGGTCTGCAATACCACATGGGGGTGATAAGCATGATCCACCTCACTTTTAAAATATACCAGGATGTCGTCAATGAACACAATGACAAAAAAATCTAAAAACTCATAGAATACCCTAATTATCAAATCCATAAATACCATATGAGAAGTGGTCAAACTAAATAACATAACCAAGAACTCAAAATGCCCATACCGAGTATAGAAAGTTGTCTTAGGGATATCCACCTCCCGAATCTTAAGATGATAATACTTAGATCGGATATCAATCTTACAAAAGAATTTGGCACCTTGCAACTAATCAAATAAGTTATCTATTCTTGGAAGAGGATACTTGTTTTTAACTTTCACATTATTCAACTTTCGATAGTAAATACACATCTGAAGGGAACCATCCTTATTATGCATGAATAACACCAGTGTACCCCATAGAGATACACTAGGATGGATAAAACCCTTGTCCAAAAGATCCTTAAGTTGCTCCTTAACTTCCCTCAACTTAGTCAGAGCCATTCTATAAGGAGAAATAAATAATTGACGAATGTTCGGGACCAAATCAATCCTAAACTCAATTCCCTATTCAAAGGAACACCAGGAAGATCATCTAAAAAGAACTCAGGAAGCTTATTCACTATTGAAACCAAATGCAAAGAAGGACCTTTTGAATTAAGAGTCTTTAACCCAGACCAAATGATAGAGACACCCTTTAGAAATCAACTTCCAAGATCTAAGATATGATATAAACTTCCCCTTAGGAGATAAGGAACCACCCTCTCATTCAATAACTAGTTCACCAGGGAACTTAAAGACAACTTTTTAGGTCTGACAATCTAAGGACACATAGCATATGTGTAACTAATCCATCCCTAGAATGACATCAAAATCCACCATATCTAATTCATACAAATCCACCAAAGTATCCTTACTACCAATAGATACCACACAACTCCTATAGACTCATTTAGTAAACATAGAGTCATCTACTAAGGTAGAAATTGAAAAATAATCTAAAATAACCTCAGTATCAAAACCAAAATACACAACCATAAATGGGGTCACATAAGAGAGACTAGACCTCAAATCAAGTAGATATTAAAAATCCTAATAATGGAGTTGTAACGTACCAGTCACGAAATCAGGTGATGCCTTAGACTTTTGTCAGGTAGTGAGAGCATAAAACAAATTTTGTCCTATACCAGTACCAGAAGCAAAAGCAAATGCAGAAGCAGCACCCTTTGGTGAAGGAGCAGGTGAGGAGGCAACCCAAACCTTATTCACTGCCAAAGAAACCTTACCAACCATATAATTTTTAAGCATATTTTCTTGCTTACCATATTTAAAGGACCTGTCCCTTCCCTCATCACAGAAACCCTAATGTAATCGACCATAAAACCTACAAAGAAGACATAATAAAGCCAACTGTGCCCCACTTTCTTAAGATTGGGCACCCTGTGCCCTAAAGTTATCGCCACCCTACTGATGTTTATCACTCAACTGCTTTGGATAAAGAGCACTAGTTATGGAGTAGGAACCAAAACTCCCCCACTTCTTATTTTGCCATTTACCACCATCTTGACCACTTTGCTATTGACCACCATCTCTTACCCTACCTTTAACCTATCTCAACCTACTTCATCTTTTCCTTCTCTACCTATTGCATATGAATAACTAACCTATAAATATCCATGTTCTTGATAAATAAAGTAGTCTTGGTTTCAAGGATCAAATCCTAAAATATTCCTAAAGTGAACTTTCTCATCCTGGTCCTCATATCAAACACCAATTCTGAAGCATACCTAGACAGCTGGTGAAATTTAAAGCATACTCCTTAATCGATATCTTTCCCTGTTTTAGATTAACAAACTCCTCTACTTTTGCTTCACTTAAATCCTAAGGAAAGAAGCAATCTAGAAATACATTGGATGAAGTCTCCTACAAAAATGATTCCTCAATATCACCCCTTGCCCTATCCCATTCCTCATGCCATTGGTATGTCAAATCTTTGAGCTGATAAGCTATAAACTCCACTAATTCTACATTTATGGAATGAATAATCCTGATAATATTTTTTATCTTATCTATAAAACCCTGAGGATCCTTCTCTACCTTAATGCTAGTAAAAGTTAGAGAAATCATCTTTATGAACTGGCTAACCCCTGTGGCCTCAGAGAATGGATAGAAAATTCACCAAGCTTAACCTAAAATGCCACCAAGTGAGCAATTATATAGATTAATTAATGAAACTTTAAATTCATCATGTCTGCTTGAGTAGGACTAGAAAAAACCTGTGGAACTCCAAAAATATCAAGAACTGGACCCCTAGATTGAGTATGGATCCCCTGAGTAGATTATGTCCCATTAACATCATCCCTATTTGGGACAAAGAAGTTTTTATAGAGTTTAGATTATCGAGGCATGATCTGAAAAGCAAACAAATAGAATTAGAGAAAATTCTAGAGCTCGAACCCCAAGCTTGAAATTAGAACATAAAGAAAAGCCATATTTCCTAAATACCTCATCACTTATCCCTTATGATTGCGGTGTGATATACACCTTTAAAAGAGACTCTACTCGATACGGCTTTGTGGACTCCCAATTGACCATGAACCTAAAGCTCTGTTACCAACTTGACATGACCCAAACCATGGCCTTGTTGTAATAGGCATCCCAAGTCCAACCAGCACTGGGGAGCACCCCTATACCCCATCATATGACTAGTAGCCCCTAGTCATATGATGTCCAAAAACCTAAAATCCAAGAAATTTTCTAAGGTCCTAAAAACCATGATTTTTTAGGTATATTCTGTGTGAGGTTGTTATTTTAGGTTAGCTAAATCTTTTAGATACAGTGCAGCACTTGGGCCATGTTATTAGTGTGGGGGCATTCATCCATTTCTCTAGAAAGTATCCCCGATGTATGGTAGTAATACCTATAACATAGAGTGTTATGTTGATTAGGTTATAGCTACCCCTAGATAGAGGTATCATATAGGGAATTGAGGTGGTCCTTTGTGTTCCTATAAAGGTCCTTAGACAGGTACAGTAGGTGATCGGTCAGGCACCTAGCTAGGTGACTGGTGAGGTTATTTATATATTATAACCTGTAGACTATAAGTAGAGTCTTCGGATATTGTTATATAGGTACTATCTCAGTGTTCCATCTATTATGTTTTGCTTTATCTAATTTAAGGTCCAATTATTCTTATGTGTTTCCTTATTATGAACCACGCTTAGAGTTATGGGATATTTTTTCTATTCTATTATGTGTATCTACTCCTTTGGGTGATTCTTTTGTAGTGGATTGGGTTTAAAGTTAATGTATTATGACTATTTTAGTGTTTGATACTCAGGTTTATTTTATTGTATTAGATATAGTGGACATTGATGTGATTCTAGGCTTAGACTGGTTATCCCTTTACCATGTGATCTTGTATTATTTTGCCAAGATCGTTACCGTAACCATGTCTGACATAACCCTATTTAAGTGGCAGTGATCTTTTAGTCACATACCAATGGGGATTATTTCTTTTGTGCAATCTAGGAGACTTATTTTGAGGGGTTGTGAGTCATATCTTACTTTTATTTATAATGTTAGCATGGAGAGTCCTTCACTTGACTTTATTCCTATAGTCTGTGATTTTCTTGATATTTTTTCTACTGATATACCTAGTCTTCCTATTGAGCGTAATATTGAGTTAATTATTAATCTTGAATTGGGCATCCGACCTATTTCTATGGAACCTTACCATATGGAACCTACCAAGCTTAAATATCTAAATTCTCAGCTTTAGCATCTCTTAGGTAAGGGTTTCATTAGGCCGAGTAGGTTATCTTAGGATACTCTTATCTTGATCATGAAAAAAAAGGATGGTTCCTTGCATATGTGTATTGATTACAAGAAGCTGAATAAGGTGACAGTGGAAGAATAGGTATTCTATCCCTCGTATTGATGACTTATTTGACTAGTTTTAGAGGCGACAGTGTTCTCTAAGATTGACTTGAGATTTGGCTATATTTAGTTAAGGATTTGGGTAGAGGAAATCCCAAAGACAAACTTCATAACATGATATGCCCATTATGAGTTCCTAGTGATATATTTTGGGTTGACTAATGGCCAACTGCCTTCATGGATTTGATGAATCACATTTTCAAACCTTATTTGGAGTCCATTGTGATTGTGTTCATAAATGACATTCTTGTGTATTTGAGAAGAAGGAAGGATTCAATATTTAAGTATTGTGCTCCAGCCTTTGAGAGATCATTGGTTTTTTGCCAAATTCTCAAAGTACGAGTTCTAGCTCGAGTCTACTACATTCCTAGGACATGTGGTGTCTAAGGATGGGATTATGACAGACTTAGTAAAGATTGACTCTATCCATATTGGATTGGACCTATATCTCTATATGAAGTTTTTAGCCTTATTAGTTTGCCGAGTTGCTATAGGCAGCTCATTGAGGGTCTTTTTACTATTGCACCACTAATGACCAGATTAACCTTAAGGAGGTTTCTTTTTAATGGTCTAAGAAGTGTGCGTTGATTTATTAGAAACTCAAGGGTTTTCTTACCTCAGCTCCTATATAGGATCCTCTTATTGAGAGTGAAGAGTTTACCATATAATGTGATACTTCTATCATTGGATTGGTTTGCATGTTTATGTAGCAAGGCTGAGTTATTACTTAAGTTTCAAGGTAACTGAAGTTACATAGGTGCAAATATTCCACTCGTGATTTAGAGTTGGTGGTGGTAGTTTTTATGAATAAAATTTTGAGAAGTTATTTGTATCGTATGAATTGTGAGATTTAAACTGATCATCATAGTCTTTAGATCTTATGACTTAGAGGGAGATAAATTCTATGCAGGTAGATGGTAGAGTTACTGAGGGGTTATGACATCTATATTCTATACTATCCAGCTAAGGTGGATGTAGTGGTAGAGTTTCTGTTTTAGTTTCTAAGAGGTCATTGGAATGGGAATTCCAGTCCTTATCCAACTTGATAGTTTACTTGACATCTATAACTCCAGGAGGATCCTTGCTAGTGTTGAGGCTAGGTCTACATTATTTAAGCAGATTCAATTCATTAGTTCAAGGATGGAGGCTTTTATCTCATCAATGATTAGGTGCTAGGTGGTCAATCTAGGAGGGCTACCATATATTCTGAGGGTATTTAGAGATATGATGGCCACATTTTTATTTCAAGGATTGGAGACTTAATTTATTTTATATTGCATAAGGCTCATCACTTTAGATACTCTATTCACCCTGCGACATCTATGATATATAGGGATTTCAGGAAGCACTACTAGTGGAGCAGCATAAAGAAAAATGTGGAGGACTTTATAACTTATTGCCTATGTTGTCATCACGTGAAAGACGAGCAATAGAGGCCTACTTCCTGATTCAGAGATTACCTATTCTCCAGTAAAGTGGGAGAAGATCACCATACACTTTGTTAGCAGGTTGTCTTGCACCTCTTGTGGTACCGATGATATTTAGGTCATTACAAATCGATTAACAAATCTGCACATTTCCTTCCTATTTAGATGTCCTTCAATGTTTAAAGGTTAGACCATAGCTAGTTTGTGAGATAGTTTGCATTTCTAGAGTGCCTATATCTATTATTTTAGACAGAGGCTTGGTATTCACCTCCAGATTCTGGATGGCTTTTTAGGAGGAGTTGGATACTCAGGTGGATATTAGCAAAACTTTTCACCCTCAGACTAATTGGCAGTCGAAGCAGACTATCCAGATTCCCAAGGATATGCTCCTAGCTTATTTCTTAAACATTGGAGGTTAGTCGGAGCAACACTTGACATTAGTAAAGATTGCATTTAATAAGAGTTACCATTCGAGTATTGAGATGGCACTATTGAGGCACTTTATGGTAGATGTTTTTTATTGCCTATATGATAATTCAATTTCTCCAAGGTTAGGTCACGTGGTACTGACTTGCTTTGAAGGTATTTGGATAGAGTTAGGGTGATTCAGGAAAGGCTGAGGGTAGCTCAACGTAGGCCAAAGTCTTATGCAGATTGTAGTGTTTGTGCCATGAAGTTTGGTATTGGAGACTGAATATTTCTTTGAGATCGCCCATAAAGTGTGTGATGAAATTTGGAGAAAAGGCAAGCTCAGGCCCAGATATATTTGACCATTTGAGATACTTCACACAGTTGGAGAGTTAGCCTTGCCCCCAGATTTTATAGTTGTTCATATAGGTTTTCATGTTTCTATGTTGTGGTGTTATATCCCTTATTAGTCATATGTACCTTGGTGGGACTTGGTTTAGTTGGGTGAGAGGTCGACCTTTGTGTTGGAACCAGTTTATATTTTAAGTAGGGTTGTCGGGTGATTATACTCTAGGGAGATTCCAGTAATTAAGGTTTAGTGGAGACACCACCCAGTAGAAGAGGCTATTTAGGAGTTCAAGAGCTAGATGCAGACCCAGTATCCTCACCTATTTGATCCTTCAGGTACATTCTAACCCTTTACTTTTGCAGATAAAATTCATTTTACTAGTGACCCTCCAGGTTGTTTTTTTTATTTTCTACTCTTTTTAATTATTTAGGTCTTTACTATTGCTTCCCCAAGTCAATTATGACTTGCTGGAGCTGATAGTTCAATATCAAGCAATTCATTTTATTTTTAGAGACAATTCTCTATTTTGAAGTTTTGGCTGGTAAATATAACTATTAGGAGTAAACTTTAGGTTAAAAACATCATATGCAAATTCTAATGGCTCCATCAACTCTAGACTATAGATTTTAGGCAAGGTGGCCTTTGGTTTGTGTCCCACGGCATGTGAATTTATTTTGGGCTACAGGCCAAAATTTGGTTTATGTGGCCCTTGGGCATGGCCCCACTTTCATCAAAATAATTCCATATGGAAATTTTGATGGTACCATTGAGTCCAAAATATTGAATTTTATAGGGTAGTATAATTCATTTGCATTCAAACAATTTAGAATGAATTTTGAAGGGCCAGTGGAAACTTGGCAAAGTCCAAGTTCAGTTGGTGCATGGAGTCACCTGATGCATCTACTAAAAAAGACCTTTGGTCGCTTTAGCGGAGGCCACTTTAGTGTCCAAGTGATCTCTTTAGTGTCCAAGGCTGGTCCCACCTTAGTTTCTTTAGCAAAATCCTTATCGCTAAAGCAGGTGTCATTTAAGCGATACCTTGTCTACTTTAGCAGAGAGTGACCCACTCTAGGTACCGCATAAGCCATTAAGTTACCACTTAAGCGGCACTTGGGAGGGAAATAAGCTCAGTCTTTTACTCAATTTTCTCCCATTTCTTATAACTCTCAAGATTTATAAAGGCCTAGAGAGTGTGGAAAGCTGGGAGAGTGATCTTTAGGTGATCAGGGGGTGTTGGTAAGCTCGAATATTTATTTTCTCATTGTAATCCTTGTAAGTTTCCTTCTAATCCTTAGATTAATTCTCTAATTTAGTCATAAACCCCTAGATTATTGTTGGGTTGATTTTTGTATCATTTGAGCTCTGAATTTACCCATTCTTGAGGGTAGATGATTCTTTATCATAAAGGACATGTTGATTATTTCAAAAATGTCATTCCACAAGCGGGCCCTACATGAAATTTTGACTTGATTTTGTATCCAAAGAAAAAAATACAATATGGGTGTCATTATTCTTGTATTAATATGTAGATCATTATTTTGATAGTGTGGCATCATGCAGAAGCTTCTTGAAAGAAGAAATCGCCAATTTAGTAGACTTTATCAGGCTTTCTTTAGTGTTTAGGTAGGTTAGGATTACGCTTTCTTAAATTGAGCTTAATTATAGTATAAGTATATTGTTATACTAGTTTTGGATTGGGAAATTAGGACTTGATGGTATATTTAGCAAATTTAGACTACTTAGTTTGTTAGCGAATTGTGATTAGTCTTATTTGACCTAGCTACCTGTTCCTTAAGTCAAATAGCTACCTTAGGATGCAATGAGGCTTATTTAGCACCTTGTAGTAGAGTATGGAATCCTTGGTCTAGTTCAGGGTAGAAAATGCCTTAGAATGAACTTTCAGGTTAGGAGTGGGCTCCTCTGACCTACCTTAGTCCAAGACTACTACTAGCTCCTAGTATATTCAATAGGCTTTTATACGTCATCTTATTTATGTTCTTAAACCTGGGAAGGATTTAGGTATAGTATAACTCAATTTAGTCATGTACTTGGGAGATTTTAAGGAATTTTCAAGTCTGAGAAATAATGATATAAAGATCGGTTTTAAGTCCGGCAAATTATGATATAAATATTGATTCAAGTACGGCATCAATGATGATATTACTTCGGGTTCAAGTCTGGCATTCATGACATTATTGTGGACTTAAGTCTAGTATATGAGTGGTTATTTATGATGGTTATGGAACCAGTTTAAGTCTGTTACTTACAGTATGGGAAGATCCACAGTTATGATTTTGAGTCATGGATAGTTGTTATAATTACTATTATTACTTCTTCTTGATTGCATCCACTTGGCTTAGGGGTCCGTGTTGGGTTATTTATTTTCATTGTGTCTTTTGGACTTTTGGCAATCACTTATGCTAGAAATATCTATGTTCTCTTTCTTACTATTATTATTATTATTAATTCAGTTGTTTACTTTTGGTATTTTGAGCATTATTTCAGGTTTTCCCTTTTTCCCTGACTTATCTTATTATATCGCACTTTATTGTATTTATATTATAATTTAGTATTGTCGGTCGATGATGACTACTGTGTACCTGTGGCTTTGGTACTAATACTATGCATTTGTACTCCTTTCTAGTCCAAATCCAAGTACTAGTTGCCGCTATTGGCGTTGTGTCAATATCGGTTAGAGTTCGGAGATAGGTAAGCTCTTGGAGTTTGAGTTGACTTTATCTCCATCTTTTATTTTGTCTGGTCTTTCATTCTGAGACTATTGTATATTTCATAATTATAGTACTCTTATTCTTTTGCTAGAGGCTCTTGTACCGACCTTACGTGGTTGTGGGATATTTTACTCCTTTCATTATTTATCTTCTGTTATGCTATTATTATAATATTTATGCCTAGTAAGGTAATTACTTGCATGTTTTTGGTATTTATGCCACTTTCCACCAATTAGCATATTACTTGTAGTTTTGGACTACGGTTTGGCTTACCTATTAGTGGAATAATGTAGGTGTTATCATGTCTCATGAAATTAGGTCCTGACATAAACCTACTTTATTTGATGATCTCTTAAATTTTTCTCTAATTAGGACTTTTGTATGTGGATCCAATACATTATATTTTGACTTCACATAGTCAATCATGATAATTCGATAAGATATTTTTGCTAGCAATATTAAGTCTATGCCTTATGTGATGAGATTCTCCATTATACATTGTGCTCCCTTCCATAACTATTGAATCTTGTCTATCACAGTTTATGCGCCAAATATTTGAGCCAAAAAAGATAGCTTCCATGAAACTCCAAAGTTATTCAACTTCTTCATCGGTCTTATCTAAAGCGATAAATTCTAATTTCATCATAGAGCGAGCGATACATGTATATTTAGATAATTTCCAAGAGATTGCTCCTCCACCAAGATTAAATATATATACACTTATGGGTTTTACTTTATTCAAGTCGGTGATCCAATTTACATCACTATGTCCTGCCATTACTGCTAGATATTTGTTATAATGGAAAGCTTATTTTTAGTCTGTTTTAGATATCCTAAAACTCTTTTCATAGTCATCCAATGAGTTTAACTGGGATTACTTGTGAAATGACTCAATTTACTAACACAACATGCTATATCTAGTCGCCTTCAATTTATGATATACATCAAAATTTTCAACACTTTGTATAGTACAATTGTGAATCGCTTTCACCTTCATTCTTTTAAAGTGCAAAGGTTACATCTAGTTATGTCTTAGCAATATTGAAATCTAAATACTTAAACTTGTTAAGAACCTTTTCAATTAATGAGACTATGATAATGTTAAACCTTATGGAGTTCAATAAATTCTTATCCCTAAGATTACATCAGCAACTTTAAGGTCTTTCATATCGAATTTTCTAGGTAGCATTCACTTAGTGGCATTTATGTCAGAAATGTATCTACTAATAATCAATATGTTATCAACATATAAACAAATAAAACTTTGTGATTTGGAGTGTCCTTAATGTAAATATATTTGTCAAACTCATTAATCTTAAATTCGTTTGTCAATAGCATTTGGTCAAACTTTGTATATCACTGTTTGGGTTTTTTTTTTAGTCCACAAAGTGACTTACCAAATTTACACACTTTTTCTCTTTACCAGTAACCACAAATGCTCGGGTTGTTCCATGTAAATTTCTTTCTCTAATTCTCTATTTAATAAAGTTGTTTTCACATTCATTTGATGAATTTCAAGACCATAAACTGCTATTAGTACAACCAACATTTTAATGCATGTAATCCTTTTTACTAGCAAGTATGTATCAAAATAATCAAGGCCTTTTTTGTCTAAAAGCCTTTAACGACTAGTCTTGCCATGTATTTATCAATAGTTTCATTAGTTTTTATTTTTCTTTTGAAGATCCATTTTGAACCTAAAATTTTATCTCTTTGAGGAATATCAACCAACACCCAAGTACGATTGTTCAAGATTCAATCAATCCCAATATTTATGAACTCTTCCTAAAAGAATGAGTCTGCAAAAGACATGGCTTCTTTGAATTTTTAGGGATCATTTTCGAGAAGTGTTACAAAATCTATTATGAAGAAAGTAGATGTCCTTTGACATTTACTACAACTTGGATTCTATTTATTAAGTACATTCTCCTTTGATTCTTTTAGAGGTCATTTAGATCGTTCACTAGACTACTTATACTTAATTTTATACGGATAAATATATTCAAATAACACAACATTATTTGATTTAAGTATTGTTTTTTCATGAATATCTAGATGGTTGGATTTGTAAACCAAAAATGAACATGCTTTACTGTTTGTAGCATATCTAATGAAAACATAGTCAGCAGTCTTAATCCTATTTTTACCCTTTTACATATAGGAATTTTGAATTTGGCTAGACATCCCCACACTTTGATATATTTCAAGTTGGGTTTTGTTTCTCTCTATTTCTCATATGGAATATATTATGTCTTTTTATGGACACTCTATTGAGTATTCAGTTTGTTGTAAGGATAGTTTACCCTAACATATTTACAAGTAAGGCATTCATCATTTCCTTGAATGTTTGATTTTTTTCTTTTCATAGTTCTATTAGATAGAGGTGAGTTAGGAGCAACAATTTATGGATAATTTTATTTTTCAAACATATCTCTACTAAGAAAAATTCTTACTCTTCATTCCAATTACTTCTTAGCATTTTTATCTTTTTATCCAAATGATTTTTAACTTCGGTTTTATATTGCCTAAATGCTTCTATCATTTCATACTTATTGTTCAACAACTAAACATAACAATATCTATAGCAATCCTCAATAAAAGTTATGAAATAATTTTTCCCACCGCGAGATGGTGTTGACTTTATATAACAAATAATTGTACAAATCAATTTTAAGGAATGAGAATTCTTTTCAATATATTTATAGAGACGCTTAGCATACTTAGATTCAACACTTGTTTGAAATTGTGATTTATTGCATTCAAAGTTAGGTAAAATTTTAAATCAATCAGTATTCACAAGGTTTTGTAATTGGCATGCCCTAAATGACCATGCAACAAATCATTAGACTCAAGCAAGTAAGAAGAAGCCTCAATTTTATTCATTTTAATAGTCATTGCATCACGCTTGAAAATGCCCTCGTTAAGGTAATCTTTTACTATATACATATCATTCTCTTATATTATAACTTTCTCCAATACTAAGGCACACTTAAACTCATTTTTAACGAGAAGTGTTGAAGATACTAAGTTCTTCCTAATAGTAGGACCATGGAGAATTTTGTTGATAGTCAATACCTTGTAGGAAGTCATTATTAGGAATATCTTTCCACTTTCTTCAACCTTGGTTGTTGTATTATTTCTCATGAATATCACTTCTTTAGAATCAGTAGTACCATAAGTAGAAAAAGCTTTTTTGACAACACAAACATGTCAAGTGGCTCCTTAATGAAACCCCCATTTATTTAGATTTCCAACTAGGTTTCATTCATTGAGCATCGCACACATATTTTGAATATTTTTAGTTTCTCCCACCATGCTTATCTATATTTTTTCTAATTCTTTTTCAAAAATTGATAATTTAGAGACTTATGACCAACTTTACTTTAATTGTCGCACTCGTCTTTGAACCTTATCTTGTTTTGACCTTTATCTTGTTCAAAAGACCGCTTCCTCTTATTATTATTTATAGCATCATCCTTAGAAATATTTGAACCCATTTCTCATGCAACTTATTCTCCTCTTCAATATTTAGAGAATCATAAGATCTTCCATAACGGAAAATCAATTTTCAGGCATTCTTTCTTTAGGAACATGAGGATATCCTTTTGTGAACATTTATCTTACAAGTACGGTCAAACAAAAGAATATCATTTGTTGCCAATTCTTTGAAGTTCACATCAGAAAATTTATCGAGTTTCTCTATCGATACCATTGCCGGAGTAACATTTGAACAAAATGATAATACAATATTATATGTCATTGGAACAACACCATTCACAACCAAATTAGTTTGTTGTTTAGTTTTATTCATCATTTGTCTGTCAATCTTTGACAAATAATTTAGTATTTTAGAATACTAAAAATAAAGACTTAATCTTTATACAACTTGTTTCGAGTCAATGATGAAATATTTATGTTCTTTCACTCACCAACCGAATGAACATCGAATTCTGATTAAGTTTTTATATATTTTTAAATCATAATAACATTTAAATAGAGTAAAAAATCAAATTGTTTTAATCTCCTGAAATTAAAATAAAGAGAGTTTAATGAATTAGTAAAGTTTTCATATTCTTCAAATCGAATACACACTTTGATTTCTCAGAGAAGTTTTATATTATTCCAACTAAAGGAGTAGAAAATCAAAATATTTTCATCTCCAAAAAATCAAACATAGTACATAGTAAACAAGCACTTATTAATTTTCTTTAGGTTGTTATATTTTATTAAGTAAAATATGTATTCAATATTATGAAATTCAGCAATAAGTTCAAACTAAAGTATGAACAACCAAGTTTGAACTAAAGTATGAATAACAAAATTAAGTTCTAATTATATATTCACAAATATGAACTTCAACAGTAAGTTCAAACTAACTTATGAACCAAAAAAAAAAAAAAAGTTCAAACTATTTCAAGAAAATATTAAACCAAACTTTGAAAGAGATGAAAATAGAAGAATCAAGTCCACTGAACTCACGGTGTGTCTTTAAGGATATTATTCCCCTCAAGTACCAAAGATTATGGAACATATCCTCAGGATAAACTAATTCACTTGAGTTGAATAATAACGGTACCTCAAATTCTACCAAACAACAAACTCACTCAATGGTAGCAAATCATACTTGAGTTTTGTTAAGAAAGAGGAAGTTTTAACTTCAAAATTTCATTCCAATATCAAAGAAAAAATTAGATATTATAGCCAAAAGGTGTTGCTTCAGAAAAGAATCAATGATTTTGTTGCGATCCAAATCAAAACCCTGGTTGTGATGGCCATCCCAGACCAATGGAGGACTGTGATGACCCTTTAGTAGTTTATCACAAGCATAGTCATAAATAAAGTGAGGAATTAGGCCCACAAATATAAAGTGAAATAACATAAATGATTCAAAATTCCAAGTCTTAAAATGTAAAATAAAAATATTTGACTAACTCAGTCTAAGAGGCCTCTCACTAAATGAGTGAATATCCTATTTTAGGACATGTCCACGACAAATACCATAAAACGAAAACAACCCAAGTATAATTAAAAGAAATAAACATATCCCTACGAAAGATGGATGGTTCATCACTTGCTAGTTTCAGTCTCGAGTGAAATTCTAATGCTAAATTGAGGTGCGGGGATGAGCTTCGGAACCTATTTATGAAAGGATGTAGCATTCGGAGCTGGTTAGTACAATGAGTATTAGAATGCAACCCAAGGGAAGACGGAACCAATGCAGTTTATAAAAAAGTTTATAGAAGTCGTATCATAAGCTCATGATAAAAATATTGAGAAATATGTGACTTAAAGCAAGAAAAAAAGATATCACTTGAAAACCATTAATTCTGAACTATGTTGTATACACCGATATTAAAGAACCAACACGTTATATTAGTCTAGTCCATACCCAAATGTCGGGGCCCCATTCTATGTTAGACACATGAATTAGGGTAATCATCATTTGTCCATCATATTATTAACATAACTGCATACCTCTATGTGAAGCAGGCATACAACAGTCATTTATTTTTTAGGACAAGACTTCTCCATGTCAGAAAACACAGTTTCAGTCATTGGTAACGAGGAATAAACCTTCTCGGTGAAACTATACACTTATTTTTATGCCCAATTAAAATATTTTTCACCATATTTATCATGGAGTCTTTCATTAAAGCATTCATATTTTGGCATCGTCCTACCAAGACTTGTAAGTCACCTATATCATGTTAGACCATTATCATTAAACATTTTGACTCCCAATCCCTACCTTTAGAAATCATGCACAGAATCATAACGAATTTTCCATAATAATTTCAAATCATTTGAATATACACTATCTTCAATGATATAAAGGACAGGAAAAAAACATGGATATTTCTTATACAATTCAAAGCTTGTAAGAGACTTGAAAATCATGACTTAAACATTCATCCATTTAACATTCAGTATTAAGACATAAAGATTCTTTATATTAAAATAGGGATTTTAGCCTCAAAACCCCATTTAAAGTTTTAATCATCCATTCATAAAGAAGAGGAATTTTATAGCAAGAATTTCAAAACAAAATTCACAAACCTAGCTTCAAGCCATCAAAAAAAATAAATGAATTATAATTAAATTCACAATTTATAAAAGTATTTGAAGAATGGTGTGTTAAACATGCCTTTTGGATGGAAACAATTTAAGAAAGCTTGAATTTGAGCCTTGAATCTTTAACCCGAGGTGTTTTTTATTCTTAGAATGTTTTGGGGGAGAAGGAATGAATTCTAATCGTATTCCTCTTGAAAATAATGGTAAATGATTGTTTAAAAGGTGTTTTAACTATGTAAGGTTCAGATCATATAAGAAAAATGACCAGAATGCCCCTAAGTTGACCTAAAAAAATTCTCAAAATTAGGTTCTAATGACTTGGTTCACGGGTTATGGAATTTTTCATAGTCCATGAACCTGAGTCGTGGAAAATAGATGGATTTTTGTAACTCTCAGATTGGGTCCATGACTTGGTCTGCGAGTTGTGGTACCTGTTCACAATTTGTGAACCCAACTCATGAAAAATAGAAAAAATTTCCATAAATGATGGAAGCTTTCACTAATTGTGAATCAGAACCATGGAAACCTAAAAGCCAAATTTAAAAAAAAATTATACAAAATTAGGTGCACAAATGTTCTAAAATTTGGGATGTTACAATATCCCCACCGCCCCACCCCCCACCCCCACCCCCAGGTTCATTCATCCTCGAATGATGGCTAGGGAAATGATGAAACTCCCAGACACAAAATAAAGGTTGAAATCTTACATACAGTAAGAGACCTCTCATGACACATTAATCAACGGATTAGGAAAGAGTCACAAGACTTTTAAGTTTTATATAGGCACATGTACTAACACATGAATATGAGAAGATTAAGAATGAAATAGAATTGGTACCTCCAACAATATCATCTGACGACGTGAACAGAGAAGGATATCTAGCATTCATGTCTTCCCCTGATTCCTAAGTGTCCTCGTCTACTTTGATTGTTCCACAACACCTTTACCTAAGCGATTTCTTTGGTCCCTAACTTTCAAACTTGATGATTCAAATTTTAATTAGGAAATTCCTCATAGGACAAAGAATCTTCCATACTAATATCCTCTATGGGGACTATAAGAGAATAGTCACCCACACACTTTTTGAGACTAAAAACTTGAAACACAGGATAAACCATTGCCAAACTCAAAGGAAAATCCAACTTATAAGAAATATTCCCAAACTTTCTTAAAATTTGATATGGACCAATGTAACGAGGCTAAGCTTACCTTTCTTTTCAAACCTTATTACTCCCTTCAGAGGAGATACTTTTAGGAACATCCAATCATCAATTTTGAACTCCAACACTCTTCGCCACACATCGGCATAGGACTCTTGATGACTTTGAGTAGTCTTAATACTATTACAAATAACTTTAACTTTCTCCATCACTTGGTGCACAAGTTGAAGTCTTAAAATTCTAGCTTCACTCACCTCATACCACACAATAGGTGACCTACATCTCTTTCCATAAAGAACCTTGAATGATGACATCTCTATGCTAAAGTGATAACTATTACTGTAGCAAAACTCAATAAGAGAAAAATGATCCACCCAACTATTTTTAAAGTCAATAACACAGTCTGTTATCATATCCTCCAAAGTCTAAATAATGTGTTCCACTTTCCTATCAGTTTGAGGTGGGAAGTAGTTCAAAGTTTCACCTGAGTACCCAAACCTTTTGGAAAAGCCTTCTAAATCTGAGAAGTAAATTATGTACCTCTATTAGAGATTATGGATATAGGATCCCCATGCAATCTAATAATCTCCTGAATGTACAACTTTGCATACTCCTCTCCTGATGAAGTCATCATTACAAGCAAAAAGTAAGCAGACTTGATCATCCTGTCAATAGTGACCCAAATAAAATCACATTGGTTGTATGAACATGGGAGATTAGTGATGAACTATATATTTATGATCTCCCATTTCCATAGAGGAATAATTATGTCTTGCAACATAACACCAGGCCTGAAACTTCAACCTTAACTTGTTGACAATTGGAGCACTTGGCCACAAAATTTGTGATATACCTCTTTATATTATTCCACCAATATAGTTCTTATAAATTATGATACATTTTAGTAGCACCAGTATGAATGATATTCCTAAAAACATGAACCTCGATCAGAATTCTCTTTTTTAAATTATCAACATTTAGCACAACATTTAGCACACATAATTTTCCTTGGTACCTCAGTATGCCATCCTTCCCAACCTCAACAGTTAAGACCTTCTGTTGGACAATATCCTCCTTAATCTGCATAAGTATGGGATCATTAATTTGCTTTTATTTTACCTCAACACCCAAAGAAGACTCAGTCATTTCATGAATGACCACTCCTCCATTCTCGGAGACCAAAAGTTGGACTACTAAATTAGTAAGCCAGTGAATATTCACTAATTCTCTATTCTCCTCTTTTACATGCAAAAGGTTGCTTGTAGATAACCTGCTAAGAGCATCAACAACCAAGTTAGCCTTACCTAGGTGATAATGCAAACTCATATCATAATCCTTCAATAGTTCAAGCTATCCCCTTTGCCTCAGGTTCAACACCTTCTTAGTAAACATATTATAGACTCTTGTTATTAGAGTAAATGTCAATACACACTTTATATAAATAATGACGCCAAATATTAGGTGCAAAAACCACTGTTACTAGATCAAGATCATAGGTTGGATAGTTTTTCTCATGGTCCTTAAGTTTCCTAGAAGCATAGCCATAAATTTGCCATGCTGCATAAGAACACAACTAAGTCCCACTCGAGATGCATCACAATATACTATGAATCCCTTAGTACCCTCAAGTAGAGTCAAAATAGAAGCAGATGGAATTCGATCTTTTAAATTCTCAAAACTTCCCTCACAAGTATCGAACCACTGGAACTTTACTTTTTTTTGAGTCAACTTAGTTAATGGTACAACTATAGAAGATAAACTTTCAATGAACCTCCCATAGTAACCTGCCAAACCTACGAAACTCCTAATATTAGTTGGAGTTATGGGTCTAGGCCACTTTTTTACCACCTCAATATCTTAAGGATCCATCTTAATCCTTTCACTCAAAACAATATGACCGATAAAAGCCATGGAGTTTAACTAGAACTTATACTTAGAGAATTTAGCATATAATTCTTGATCTTTTAGGGATTGAAGAACAATTTGAAGGTGATTGGCATAATACTCCTCACACTATGAGTAAATCAAGATGTCATCAATGAACACTATAACAATAAGTCTAAAAATGGATTAAACACCCTATTTGTAAAATCCATAAAGACTGTGGGGTTGTTAGTTAAACCAAAGGACATAACCAAAAATTTGGGGTTGTTAGTTAAACCAAAGGACATAACCAAAAATTCAAAATGACCATATTGGGTTTGAACTTCTCTAACATTTGACTGATGGTAACCCAAATGAAGATCCATCTTAAAGAAATATTTGGCACCCTAAAGCTAGTGAAAAGGGCCATCAATTCTAACAAAAGGATACTTGTTTCACTGTGAACTTATTAAGATGACGATAATCTATGTACATACAAAGGGACTCTTCTTTGTTTTGCACGAAGTGTACTGGAGCACCCTAAGAAGAGACACTAGGATGGATAAAACTCTTATCAAGGTGGTCTTTTAATTATTCTTTCAATTTTTTTAGCTCCATAAGATTCATTTGATATGGTGGAATAGAAATCAGTCTGGTAAATGACAAGAGGTCAATCCCAAAGTCTATCTACCTATCAGGAGGAATTTTGGGAAGGTCATCATAAAAGAATTTAGGGAACTCATTAACTACCAAAATAGACTATAATGAGAAACTTTTAGCACTAGAATATTTGAACAAAACTAAATGGTACAAATAACCCTTAGATATCAATTTTTGAGCTCTAAGATTAGAAATGAATCTTTCTTTTGGTGCCAAAGAACTACCCTCCCATTCTTTGACTAGTTTATTAGGAAAATAAAAAGTGACATTTATGGTTCTACAGTCCAAGGTAGCATAATAAGAGTGGAGCTAATCCATCCCCAAAATAACATCAATGTCTATAATGTCAAGCTATACCAGATCCAACATAGTATCTTGATGAAAAATAGATGCAATACAATTTTTTTATACCCGTATAGAAATAATGGACTCATCAACAGAGGTAGAAACTGAGAGAGGTTCAGGAATATTTTTGGGACCAAAACCAAAATTCACAGCCACATAAAGGGTCACATAAGATATAGTGAAATTGAGGCCAAATAGAATATACATATCATGTGAGAAGATCTATAACATACCTGTAACAACATCTAGTGAGGCCTCTAAATTCTAATTAGTAGATAGGGCATATAGAGGGTTGCAAACCCTGTCTATATTAGAAGTAGTACCCTTCTCAACTAGGGCCAAAGAAGTAGTAGCTTAGACTTTATTTCCCCCAAAAGTACTTCGCCATGGGTCACTCCTAATAATAATGACCAATCTAACAAAAATTATAACATATACTCTTATTCAAGTGACAAAATCGATGATGAAGTTTTCTACAAATGCATCATGGGGGATAAGACGGTGCCAACTATACCACACTGGCCTGAGACTAAGTACCCTACATCCTGGGGCCATTATTAGGCTAGAACTACTAATCACCTAATAGCTTAGTGCACTTGATAATGATTGATGATTAACCTAAGATTTCTTTTTGGACCATTATCTGCCCCTTTACCACTATACTACTAGCTTACATCCTGATCTGCTCACCCATCCTTTTTGTTCTGCCTCTTCTCTACCTCTGTCTATTTATTCTTTCATCCTCTACATGTTGCATATAAACCATCAATCTAGATATATCCATGTCATGAGTCAGTATGGAACTCTTATATTCTAGCACTAAGTTGTTAGTGAGACCAAAAGCAAACTTTCTCATCCGAGCCCTCATACCAGATACCAACTCTAGAGAAGAATAATACAAATGATTAAAATTTAGAGAATACTCTTTAAAACTTATCTTCCCCAACTTTAGATTTACAAAATCCTTAGCCTGATCCTTCCTCAATTCCTGAAGAAAAATGTGATCAAGGAAGGCATAAATTTTTTCCCAAATATCATGTTCAACGTCCTCACCTATGATTTTCTTCTACTCATCATACCACTAATAAGCTACCTCTTTTATCTTGTAGACTTCAAACTCCATCCATTTGGTATCACCCTTAAAATGTTTTTCGTTTTTTCCATAAACTCTTGGGGATCTTCCTCAGTCTTGGACCTGTGAAAGTCAATGGGTTTAGCTATATAAACTGGCCAACCTGAGTGGAATCCAATGAAATTGCAATAGTACAAATACTACTTGAATAAAGAGACTAAGGTGATACAATCTAAGCAAGTATATGGATTGTTTTTCTAAACTCGATATTAGAAACTTTGCCTTTAGAGGACTGGGTATAGGTGGTGTCGGTACTAGGATCCCAGGATAACTATTTGAGGAAGTTGGAACCCCTAGTAGGAGCAGTGGAGTCAAAAGTTTGGTCTTCATTTTATGTTTGCATCCCATGGGTAGGATGGATCTCATCAGCATTTGCTCCAGTGGGGGCGAAGGCTCCAGCTGAAACACTTTGGTTATTAGTTTTTCTTGGAATCATGATCTAAAACATAGGAAATACTTATGATTTCAAAGAATTCACTTAAAACTAAACTCTATATCCCTAACTATAACATAAAGAAAGGAAAACATTCTTAAACGTCTTGTAGCGTCCATTTTATAAGTGTTGAGCGCTACACACCCATATAAAGAACTTTACTTAACACGGATTAGTAAATAACCTAAGACCTTGAACAGTGCTCTGATACCAAGTTTGGCACAACCTAAGTCGAGACCCTAGTCATGATGGGCAGCCTAAACTAATGATGTCTTGTGATGACCCCTAAGCATTTCATCATAAGAATAGTCATAAACAAAGTGTGGAATTAGGCTCATAATATATTATGTACAATAATAGAAATTATTCAAAATTCCAAGTCTTAAAACATGAAATAAAAATATTAGACTAACTCTATCTATGAAGCCTCTAACTAAATGAGTCAATATCCTATGTCGTACATGGCCCCAACAAATACCATAAAATTGAAATAACCCAAGTCTAACTGAAAGAAATAAACACAGTCCTCCAAACTATGGATGGCCCAACACTTGTTAGTTGTGATATCGAGTGAAATCCTTATGTTTAATCAGATCACAGGTATAAGTTTCAAAACCTATATCATGAAAGAATGTAGCATTTGAGGATAGTCAGTACAATGAGTACTATCATGCAACACAAGGAAAGATGGAACCAATGTAATTTATAAAACTGTTTATAAAATTCTTATCATAAGCTCAATAATAAAAATAACAAGAAATAAGTGAGTTAAAGCATTAAAAAAGTAATCACATGGAAACTTATAATTCTGAACTACATAGTCTACACCGTCATTAAGTAATCTACAGGCTATATGGTCTAGTCCAAACTCAACTGGGAGGGCCCCATTCATGTTAGCTGCATGAACTATGGTAATCATTATTAGGACATTGTACCATTAACATAGCTACATACCTCTACGTGAAGCAAGCATACATGGGTCAACTATTTTTCAGGACATGACCTTCCCACATCGGCAAATGCGATTTTAGGTATTGGTCACAAGGACTACATCTCCTCAGTGAAACTACACACTTCTATTTCAGACCAATTGATATATTTTTTGTCATATTTATCATGGACTCTTTCATTAAGGCTTTCATATTTTGGTATAGTTATACCCAAGTCTTCCAAGTCACCCATATCATGCCAAACCATTATTGATAAATGTTTTGACTCCCAATCCCCACATTTAAAAATCATGCAAAAAATCATAATTGAATATTCTAAAATAATTTAAAACCATTTTCATAACATATTATCTTCAGTGATATAGAGGATGGGTAAAACATCAATGTTCTTTATGAAATTCAAAGCTTGTAAGAGATTTGAAAATCATGACTTAAACATTCATCTAACATTAAATTTAACATATAATGATTTGCTATATTCAAATAGTAATTTTTGTCTCAAAAACCCTAATTAAAGATTTAATCACCCATTCATAAAAAAGATTAATGTTATGGCAAACTTTTCAAAATAAAATCATCAAACCTAGCTTCAATCTATCAACCAAAAAAATATACATGAATGATATTTAAATTCAAACTTTATAAAAGTATTTAAAGAAGGAAGTGTTCAATATGCCTTTTGGAGGGAAATAAAAGCCTTGAATCTTAAACCCTAGGTGTTAATTTTTTCTTAAAATATTTTGGGGGTAGGAAAGGTTTCCAATTATATTACTCTGGAAAATAATGGTAACTAATTTTCAAAAGGTGTTTAAAGTGTGTAAGGGTTGGATCTTATAAAAAAATGACCAAAATTCTCATAAGTTAACCCAAGAAAAAAATTTCTCAGAATCAAGATTTCATGACTTGGTCCATGTGTCGTGGAAGCTTACATGATCTGTGAACTTGAGTAGTAGAAATTAGATAGATATTTGAAACTCTCAAGATTAGGTCCACAACTTGTTCTATGAGTCCTGAACCTGTTAAATAGATGAATGTTTAAGGCATGATTTCCATACCTCTTACAAGCTTTGAATTGAAAAGTTGCATTATTTTGGACTGACTGACCCATCTGTGGACCAATTTGTGAGACCATATGGACATTTTCTCTAGTAAATCCATCCACAAACTAAAATAGATACTTAAGAGATGATCTGTGAAGCCATCTATGGAAGAAAATGCCTATTTGAGGTAGCAGATCACTCAATGCATTTTCAAACAGTGATATGAAGGATCACATTACTTTAATTTGCATCAGAAATACATCCATAAATAGGAAAAAGATATTAAATTAGATTTTTGGATTAAATAACCATTGATGACAATCATTGATTATTTTAGGGTGTTTTATGTTTGTCATTACTAACCCCCATGATTTAGAGTAGGGAATTTGCATCATTGTCGGGGAATATAGTTATGGATTGATTGATTGATATTGTTAATGTTGTTAGTTTTATTTGTTGATTTTTGTATTCTACTATTTCTAGGGCACACATCAGGGCATGCCAATACTCAAAGTCAAAAAAATCCCCAAATTTTATTTGATCCTATGCTTGAATGGACATTACAACAAAATCATAAGATGGAAAGTGGAGAAGAGTTTGAACAAGAAGCCTAGAATGAAGGGTTTCAAGATGATCCAACTATATTGAATTGGTTACTTCTGCATAGTGTTAGAAAAAATTCCAAACAAACCACTGCTCTGTTAGTGGCCTAGGAAAATATTAGTTCAACAATTACCCATTGAGAATATATTAAGGAGAAAAGATCTAGATAAGATGAAGAATATCGATCAGCACTGTACAAAGATAGAATCAGGAAAAACAGAGTTCAAAAACCCATTCTATTATACTTTCTATTTTATGATGATCTAGAAGAAGATTTGGGATAGTTGAATCATTTTATATAGGTTCTATTATTTTCGTAGAGTTTCCCTGAGAAATAAAATTTGACATTACAAGTCTAAGGATCCAGTTACTGAATTTGAAGGGAGTGGTTGCTGGTTTGCCTACTGATGATACAAACATTCACCTTATGAAATTTATGGGGATTGGCACTTCATACAATCTACTTGGGGTGAGTTAGGATGTTGTATGAATAAGGTTGTTCCCATTCTCTCTCATAGGAAAAACAACTTTATGGTAAGAAGAGTTGCCTTGTGGGTCCATTACCACTTGGAACTAGTTAAGGACATAATTCTTAGATTGATATTCCCTCCCTTTAGAATTATGTGATTGAATGATGATATTTATAATTTCAAGCAGTTAGAGGCATTGTAGGTTCAAGAAAAAACTGATGAATATTCCAAACTACTGAATTGCCGGGAGAAACTTGTTGGATATATTCTCTAATGCCCTGAATTCAAACAAAAATGTTTTAGATAATACTATCACAGATGAAGCATGCATAAGTCTCCATTAGGAGCAAGCCATTGAAATCTTAGATCGAATCACTAAACCTACCAATGGGTGGCATACTCAGGAGGAGGATAGTTTAGTCGGTACTTATGCTATTTTTATTTCCAGTGAGCAGAGTGCCTTAGATGAGATAGTGGCTCAAGAGGTAGCATAACTAAAGACAGAGATAGATTTCCTTACTAATAAATTTGTAGCTATGGGAGTATGGAAGGTGAATGCACTGGTTTCACATTATAAATCTTGTAGACTTGATGAGTTTGATTCTAGGGAGAAAGCAAAGTACTGGGATAAAGATTTGGTGATTTTTTAAGCCAATGGACAACGACATAACCAAGAAACTTGGAACTCAAAGTAAGGGAATAAATGTCAGAAGTACTATAAAGATAGGTATAGGGAAAGGAGAAGAGAGTGTGATAGTGATTGGAGGAGAAAGTATGATTACAAAGAGAAGAGTGCTTTTTATGTTCCACCAAATAACCATGATGTTGAGTCTAGAAGTTCAAGAATGGAAGCATTTCTTGCTAATCTTGTTAAGGGTTCAGAGATAAAGAGATTTGCCTCAAGAAAATTAAGGAAGTCAAAAGAGTTGCCTTACGAAAATTAAGGAAGACATATTGAGATTGAGCTAGAAAGTAGAATCGCATGCTTTAACATTTAAGCATCTTAATAAATTGTTGGGAAGATGTTAGCTATATTGAATTTCAATCGGGAACTCTTTCTAGCCATACCATGTAGAATCTAAAGAATGACAGTCACTTCCTAGCTATCACCACTCGGAGTGGTAAGGCTACTATTGATCCACCTATGCCTATGGTTGATAAAGTGAGAAATGATACTATGGATGTTGATAATCCACCTAAAATTAAAACAAATAAATTGGTGACTAGTGGTAAGATGTAATAAAAATTAATGGGTGAAGAGAAACAAACTGATAGTGATGAATGTAAGGGTAAGGAGGTGACACCAATATTGAGGCCCATTCCTCAGCCGCCTCCACCTCTTCCTTAAAGGTTAAAGAAGAAAGATAAAGAAAGGAAATATCAAAAATTTATGTCGATGTTGAAGAAATTATTGGTGAATATCTATCTTATGGAAGCATTGGAAAAGATGTAAAGTTATTCAAAATTCATGAAGGATTTAGTGACTAAAAAACAGACAGTGACTTTTAATCCTACTGGTAATACCCACCACTATAGTTTTATTTCTCTGCATTCTTTGGTTGAGAAGAAGAAGGATGCCGAAGCTTTCATTATTTCTCATACTATATGGTCCTTCAATTTTGAATGAGCATTATGTGATTTGGGAGCCAGTATTAATTTGATATTGCTAGTTGTATACAAGTAGTTGGGGTTGGGATCTCCTAATACTACCTCTATGAGATTATTGATGGTCGATCGCATTGTGAAGAAGCTAGTTGGTATATGTGTGATTTTCTGGTAAAGGTGGCTAATTTCATATTTCTAGTTAACTTTGGGATTCACAATTATGAGGTTGTTTTTTACATTTGTATCATCTTTGGAAGGCCGCTCCTAACCGTGGGTAAGGAATTTATTTACATAGAGATAAGACAAATGAAATTCAGGCTTAATGATAAACATGTCAGTTTTAATGTATGTTAATCGATGAAACAATGAAAAGACAAGCGAGTAGTGTTGTAACGCTCCAAATCTGGTACCCAGAATGTTACACGGTACTCATGACCCCAAAGAACCACAAGCTAACCCATAACTGATATTTTTACCTGTATACTACATACATATTGTAAAATCTAGAAACACGAACTAAAAGGCCATAAGGTTCAAAATTGTAACATAAGATCTGATAAATCATAACATATGGATGGGGTATGAAAAACCCAAAACAAAATAGAAATAAGCTATCTGAACATATTGTAGTCTAAAAAGCCTCTAAATATGACTGTCTGAATAAGGAGTTTATGGGATATATCTCCAACTAACACCAACTAATAAAATAATTAACGAGCTAATAAAATGATGATTGTGTCCTCGAAAGATGAGGACTCATTTCTAACTCTGACTGTTGAGATTGGAATCTACTGATGATCTAGAACTCGTGTCTCTAAACCTATGGTATAGGACACCATGGCGCAAATGTATCAGTACTTTGAATGTACTGGTATTCATGTGAGGTACGCTGAATGCATGAGGTTCATATTAAAGAACAAATATAATAACAGATTGACTATCATAAGCATGAAAGTACATGTATGAGACATAAAAACTGACACTGATATTGTGATAACATGATTATTGAATCTGAATACTGATAACATGACATACTAATAACTGATATAACTGATAACATGAGTTACTGTATCTGACAGTCCTGAATCTGATGGAACTAGCTTAGTTCCCTACTGTATATGAGTTGATTATATCTGACAGTCCTAAAATCTGAAGAACTATCTTAGTTCTTGACTGATATTAATACTAAAACTATGGGAAGTAGTCATCTAACCGACATGCCCCAAATATGCTATAATAGCTGAACTGGGGTCCAATATGTACCCAGATTAGAAGGGTGTCAATACCTCACCACTGGTAAGGACAACTTGTGAGTAATCCTAATATAATAGGTACTCTAGTGAGAATGGTGGGAACCCTCATATAGTAGACTAAGAGACCTTATCTACCCTCATATAGCAGGTTATGATGTCTTAACCTATGCTGGCTACATAGTTCTGGAATACAAGGATTTCTTCTAAGTGAGTTTCCAACCTTGGGTTCACTCGGTGCTAATTTCTACTCCTATCTGAATTGACACTGAACATGATTTACTAAAATGAACATGAGCTGAATTACTGAATTCCGTTGACTGATGAAATACTACTGATATCTGACAAATGACTGAGTTTATGAGATCATGGAGATTTCCTCAGTTATGAGACTGTCTAAAGTCTAAGGATTCACAGCTTAACTAAGAGTATCATGAAAACATGACATGGCTCTAGGCACACAACTAATGTTTCGGATAAAAGTACCCCCAGTACTTGATAGAAGGAAACTGACAAAGCATGAATTGCTTGAATACACAATAATCACTAGTTCGATGATCCGTCGGCCTTACCGTTACACCTGGGCGGTTTTTACTGCCTTCTGTATTTTGGCCATTACTTTCTCCTTCGATGTCAAATTTTGATGGAATTGGTATCGTTGGAAAGATAATTCAATTTTCACATGACGAAAAGTGAAAATATTAAAAATACCACATGTACAAAAGTGAATTTATCTTTCAAAGAAAGCTTCTAACATTCTTGAGATGATTTCAAGCTAGGAAAAGTACGGGGTATTACAATATCTCCCCTTTGAGAACATTCATCCTTGAATGAGACTGAGTGAGGGGTAAGAATAACTAACGTACATACTGAAAATGAATACTGAAGCATAATCTCATGACTGACATGACCAACAAGATGAACATATAATACTGAACAAGCATATCCGATACACGTGTAACTGATTTATGAGTGCATGACTGAGTGTTCTGAAGAACTATGTTTCTCATAATGAGAATACATGTCTAATGCATAATTACATAACCGAACTGATACATGGGTTCATGACTGAATATGCAATGGTACTTGATACAATGTTTATAATGGGAACATGGGCATGAAGCTGCATATCAAGTTTGTGCTGAACACTGAACATGAAACTGAGTAACCTTAAAGAGAACTGTTACCTTGAGCTTGATCTGAGTTGGCGAAGAAGAGGTGAGGATACTTGGTATGCATGTCTGCCTATGATTTCCAAGTAGCTCCCTCGATGGACAGATTTTTCCAAAGAACCTTAAATAGAGGGACTTCTTTGTTCCTCAATCTACGAGTCTGATAGTCTAAGATTTCAACTGGAATCTCTTCATAAGAAAGAGTGTTCTGAACATCAATGATATAAATAGGGCCTAAAACTGATGGGTCACCTATGCACTTCTTTAGCAAAGAGACAAGAAATACTCGATTAACTAAGGCTAGATCTAAAGGCAATTCAAGATCATAGGGTACCTTGCCAAAACGACTGAGAATCTTGAAGGGACCAACATATCGAGGATTGAGCTTTCCCTTCTTGCCGAATCTCTTCACTCCTTTCATAGGAGAGATCTTTATATAGACATAATCACCAATCTCAAACTCGAGATCTTTTCTACGAACATCTTCATAATACTTCTGTCGGCTCTGAGCAGCTTCGAGTCTTTCTCTAATCAACTGAACTTTTTCAAAGGCATCGAATACCAAGTGAGGACCTATGACTGAGGCCTCACTAAATTTGAACCAACCAATTAGATATATATATATCTTACCATAGAGAGCTTTGAATGGAGCCATCTGAATACTAGAATGATAGTTATTATTGTATACAAACTCAATCAAAAGTAAGTGGTCATCCCAACTTCCCTTGAAATCGATTGCACACGCCCTTAGCATATCTTCTAACATCTGAATGGTCCTTTGTACTTGACCATTTGTCTGAGAATGAAAGGTTGTACTAAGATAAACTTGGGTCCCAAGACCCTTTTAGAATGATTTCCAGAAATGAGAGGTGAACTAGGTACCTCTATCTGAGATAATGGACAATGAAACACCGTGCAATCTGAACAACTCCTTGATGTAGAGTTTGGCATAATCCTCAGCTGAATATGAGGTATGAACTGGAAGGAAATGTGCTAATTTGGTAATTCTATCTACAATGACCCAGACTAAATCATGGTGATGATGAGTTCGAGGCAATCCCATCACGAAGTCCATGTTAACAACTTCCCATTTTCAAGTAGGAATAATGAACTCCTGCATGGACCCACTAGGCTTCTGATGCTCTATCTTAACCTGCTGACATATAAAGCACTTAGCCATAAACTCTATAATATCTCTCTTCATCCCACTCTACCAATAGATTTCCCATAAGTTGCGGTACATCTTTGTGGCCCCTGGATGAATAGAGTATCCGCACTATGCGCTTCTGTAAGAATTTGTTACCTTAAGTCATCTACACCTGGAACACAAAGACGACCTTGACAATGAAGGACACCATATACCCCTTGGAGAATACATCTACTTTCTGATCCTGGAATAACTCTTTCAACTTGAAAAGGTTGGGATCTTTATCTTGCTTTTCTTTTACCTTAAAAATTAGAGATAATTCTAAACTACTCAGAACCCATACATCTCCCTTTTCTGTATTGACTAAGCAAATGCCTAGTCTGGTAAGCTGTGGACTTCCTGAGCTAACTTTTCTTACTGTCCTCAACATGAGAAACACTACCCGTGGATTGTCTACAGAGAGCATCAGCCACTATGTTAGCCTTACTTGGATGATAAAGGACACTCATGTCATAATCTTTCAAGAGCTCTAACCACCTTCTCTGACGAAGATTGAGATCTTTCTGAGAAAAGACATACTAAAGAATTTTATGATCTAAGAAGACATCTACATGAACTTTGTGGAGATAATGCCTCCAAATCTTTAAGGCAAAGACTACGGCTGTTAACTCAAGATCATGAGTAGTATAATTCTTCTCATGGGGCTTAAGTTGTATGGAGGTGTAGGCTATGACCTTACCATGATGCATGAGGACATAACTTAAACCCATTCTGGATACATCACAATACACTACAAATCTATCTGAACCATCTGGTAATGCTAGAACTGGAGCTGAGGTAATTTGAGTCTTCAACTCCTGAAAACTCTTCTTACAAAGATCTGACCACTGGAACTTAACTTTCTTCTGAGTCAATCTGGACATAGGGGATATAATAGAAGAAAATCCCTTAACAAACTACCTATAATAGCCAGCCAAATCCAAGAAACTCCTAATATCTGCTAGAGAGACAGGGCGAGGCCTGTTTCATACTGCTTCAGTCTTTTGAGGATCTACTCTAATGCCATCACCGGAAATGATATGACCAAGAAATGCTACTGACCTTAGACAAAATTCACACTTACTAAATTTGGCAAATAGCTAATGATCTTTGAGTGTCTAAAGTACTGTTTTGAGATGGTCTACAAGATCTCGCTCACTATGTGAATAGACCAGAATATAATCTATAAAAACTATGACGAGCATGTCCAAGTACTTCTTGAACACACAGTTCATCAAGTCCATGAAAGTGGTTGGGGTACTGGTAAGACCAAATGACATAACTAAGAATTTGAAGTGACTATACCGAGTACGGAAAGCTATTTTCAAAATGTCACATTCTCTGACTCTGATCTGATGATAGTTAGATCTGAGGTCTATCTTGGAGAAATAGCTAGCACCCTGAAGTTGGTCAAATAAGTCATTGATTCTAGGAAGAGGATACTTGTTCTTGACTATAACTTTATTGAGCTGACAGTAATCAATATATATTCTGAGAGAACCATCTTTCTTCCACACAAATAAGATGGTGCATCCCACAGGGAAATGCTAGGTTTGATGAATCCCTTATCAAAGAGAACCTTCAACTGCACTTTTAATTCTTTGAGTTCTGCTAGTTCCATTCTATATGGAAGAATAGAGACAGGCTGAGCATCCAAAGGAAGATCAATACCAAAGACTATTTCCCTTTTAAGAGAAATTCCTGGAAGATCTTCGGGAAAAATATCAGAATGTTCATTTACAACTGGAACTAATTCAAGGCTGGGAGTTTCGAAACTAGTGTCTTTAACTCAAATAAGATGATAAACACATCCTTTAGATATCATTTTTTGTGCTCGAAGGTAGGAAACAAGCTGATCTCTAAATGCTGAAGTACTACCTTTCCACTCAAGGACGGGTTCATTCAGAAATTAAAACTAGACTATTCTATTTTTGTAGTCGACTGTGGCATAGAAGGAATAAAACAAATATATGCTGAGAATAACATCAAAATTAGTCATCTCTAATTCAACTAAGTCTGCTGAAGTGAACCGGGCATTTCCTATATACCCACCGAGCTATGATGGTTTTACCCTCTGGGGTAGAGACTGAAAAGGGCTCTGCTAGAATTTTGGGATTGACTCCAAAATCAACTACTACATAAGGAGTGACAAAAGACAAAGAATCTCCTGGATCTAGCAAAGCGTAAACATGCATATGAAAGATCTGTAATGTACTGGTAACTACATCAGGAGAATTTTCCTGATCTTATCAAGACTGCAGAGCATAGAGACGATTTGCCACTAGTAGCACAGGATATGGTACCCTGATAATTTAGGCTACTGGACTGAGCTGAGAAGCAATTCTATTGACCCTAAGGACCTGGTTGAGGACAGTATCTGACTTTATGGCCTACCTTACCTCATTCGAAATAAATACCACTTCCATCTCTGTAAATACCCTGATGGTGCTTGCCATAAGTCTGGCAAAGAGGATTGGTGCGGACACTGCTAACACTACCCATGATCTTAAAGCCTGGCGCTCTATCTTTCTCACCCACTTTAAACTTAGGAACTGGAGCACTAGCTGAAGAAGGAGCTAGAACTGATGACTTAGGATGAAACTAAGAATGGTTTACTCCTTTTTACTTCGGCTGAGTAAAGTTGAAACTACCTATCTTCGCCCTTTTATTTTGTTTCTCCCTCATATTAATCTTTTGCTTCTCTATCTTCTAAGTATGAGTCATAAGCCTGGCTAAAGTCATGTCACTATTCAGTATGGTGGATCTACACTCATTAACCATGCTATCATTTACCCCTGAAATGAACTTACTGATAACGCTCAAACTACAGCTCTCGTAAGAGTGTAAGCGGTCGTTGTCAAATATAGAACCCAATTGGGTTGGGTGTCGAATCCCACAAAGAATACTTGGTCACTAAGTAAGCAACGATTATTATACTTTTGGTGAAAGTTTCGTAAAAAGGGGGGATTTTGAAGCGTGAATTTAAGAGCATCAAAATAGTAACGTAGGAACGAAAAATAGAAGAGTAAAACGGATTGCTTGGTTGGTTTTGATCAATGGGAATTGGAAGTTGGGGTTATGTCCACCTTATGAGTTATACGTCTCTATTGGCTATGAGTTATGCGGAATTCAGACATGCATGTACTTATAGAGAATTGTATTCTATGGTAAATCCAGGTGTCTTTCGACCATCAAGGACTATTTCACTTTAACTCTTTTGAGCTTAAAGCATATCTAATGGTACAAATTCTCCAAGAGGTTAATCCAGTTACGGCACTAACTTTTTAACAGGGGTTAGTGCCCTATTACCTTGACATTATCTCTTTTCCAGACATGTAACTTTTCTTTCGAACAAGTTAATGCTATACTGGCGTATTCTATATGTTGGCAACCACAAAAATTTTCATTAAGATGAAGAGTATAACGATATAAGCAGCATACGTGTCAAGAATTCACAATCTCATAGCAATAGATAGTTTCTCATAAGGCTTCCATAACCCCAACAGAGAAGTTTAGCTACTCATAAGTGCAATGGAAATCACAAGAGTCATTGTCATCCTACCAATATAAGGATAGAACGTGTAGTATATGTTGGTAGGGCTTGTGGCGTGATTTCATGTCAAAGTAGTGTTTATCTTGTTGTGAAAATTAAAAGTCAAACAGATGAAGAGAAAGTAAATAAGAATTAATTGAAAGCAAATTGTTTAGAGTTGTAGATGAATGAATTAGAATGTGAATGATGAGAATAATGAGAATAATCAGAATGAGTAAAAGCTTCAGCAAAATAGGGTATTTATAATACCCAACTCCTATTCCTACTAGGCTACTGCATACTTATCATAATCCTAATAAATTACTGCAGCATTATCCTAATCCTAATAAGTTACGGCTGATCCCCAAAGTCTTGAGAAATGTTGTTTTGGTCGGGGACAAGTTTCCCATGCGTCACTTTTAGTCCTAGGCGTCCAAGCTCTGCTCTCCTTCTTTGGTGAAGCTTCCTTTGGTGTCAAGTTATCCATAAAATTCTGAAATGTTCATCATTTATACCTAAAAACTTGCTAATCACGTTTGTTAGCTCACTTACAAGAAAGAGGACTAAAAGTGCATGAATTATATATTTTGTCCTCAAAACTTAGCTAAAATATGGGTAAATTATAGCACTTTTGGCGTGTAAATACACCTATCATCAACACCCCACACATAAAGCTTTGTTCGTCCTCGAACAAAATATCATGTCCTTCTCAACATCCACTTAAGGTTTTACAGTAATAACACAAAATATTCATCAACACAAGCATAGCAATTACGAACAAAGAGTAGTTTTCTGATCGCTTCTAGAAACAATTCAACCTATAATATAGACTCGTGATGATGGTTAATTCGTATTCAAAAGTTAAGGCACACAGATTCATACACAACTACCCAAAACTCATCAACCATGTGTGTCTCACAATATATCACCCATAATCACTCACCAGTATTGTATATATTTCAAACATAGGTATAAGATTATCCTTGCTCTCACTCTCACAAAGAATTCATATGCTGCAACTGATGACCATAGGCTTGCCCTTAGTGTAATGCTCTACTAATATCAGAATGCTAAGCTTAGGATCAAATAGGTCTTTTATAGGTTGTAACGTAGTATAAGGGACAGGTAGGACTATTTTGGCCAGAAATAGTGACTATGTTCCTAAGCGCTTTAATACATCACATTATGCCATTAAAACATTCGTTCAAACAACCTTTCTACTTTCTTTTAATCTACCGCCCCTTCTCACCTCTTTTGTTATTCAATTTTAAACAGAACTAACTTTTTACTTTTCTTTTCATTTTTCTTTTTATTTTTTTTATAACACACTTCTATGATAGCCACTCTTTTTCATAACTAATTCAAGCATCAATACACTCTAAGGCATCACTCTTACCCAATTTCCTATTATTTTGTCACATGACTTTACAATTTAAAGCACTTAGGAATTTGGATCAAATTATGGTCTTGAAAAAAATGGATTAGGCTTACATATGAGGCTGTCAAAGAAAATAGGCTAAAGGCTCAAAGGGGGTTATCTAGGATGATGTCCATGGGTAGGTAAAATGAAGGTAAACAATCACAGGTTGCCAAAGAAATGCCTAAATCATCTCCTAAACTTACACTCTTTATTTCGCTTTACATACACACCAGGCAAGTTGTAGCATCAGACACAGAATATACTATCACCTCACACACACAAGGCACATGGTCAACTTTATTGGGAGTAGTATGGACTCTTGACCAAACAGATGAAGGAATTGAACCACATAATGAGTCACATTTAGAGCCTAAACATCTCAATAGTATTGATTTTATCACAGACTCTTGTCACAATACCATGCTGCCTATCAGAATAATTTTATGCAAAGTTTTTAACAAAAAAAAAATTTTTGACTACTAAAAAAAATAAAACAAATAAACAAATAAACATAAATAAGCAAAACACACATAAATAAGCAAATGCAGATAAAGAAGTATAGCATACAAATACAAGCACCCCATACTTAGATGGGACACACTGCCCTCAGTGGAAAATAAATAAGAAGAACTTGGTTAGTCGGACTCCTCCTCTATGTCTGGGGTCATACCCCCTGCGTCGGAATCATCATTAGAGTCCTCATCCTCAAAAGTTCCTCATAAGTACCCCACTTGATTCCATGAGTGCGTCGAGGTATTTGCAGCACGGAGGATTCAGCTTGCTCTTTTCTTCCTCTTTTCTTACCTTTCTGTGTGGTGGGTGCTTTTTTATTTCCTTGTCGTCCTTTTTGTGCCATTCTACCTGAGATCTCAATAAAGTCATGTTAGCTTCATCTCGAAAGATTCAATCGACAAACAGACAATAGTGGCACTACCCCATACTTAATTTATTGATACACACTAATTAAGTGAATGATGTCGATTACTCAGACTTCATCGACATACATTTAGGTGATATGTTCCACCAATATGTTCAGCACAGTCATACTTTCATGTCCTCTTAACATTATGCAATCTTGACATTGCTTTCGTGTTTGGACTAATGCATCTTTTGAACAAAACTACTACATAGATATCATATCAATTTATGGCATAGAAATAACCACAACATCGCATGTTTGTAGTCACCCATGATTTTCATCTCAATGAACAAGTCATTTCAACATATAATCTTTCAAGTTACAAGATTATGCAATTATCTTGATCATGTCGATTTCGCAAAAGTATGACAGTGTATCAAAATCAAATACAAGTTGGAAACAAGTCAAGAGCATCCATACATATTCTTTCACTCACTTAGTTGTATCAACCACATTCAAATCACCAACACTACTTCACAATTTAACAACTTATTATAGGCGTAATATTGTAATACTTATGTAATATAAAAGAAGAGCAAAGAAGTACTTACTTGGTTGATGGCCTCGGAAGATGTTCTTGCAAAGTTAAAAGAGCAAAAATAAAAGTTTTAAGAGTTTTGGGAGGCAAAGGCGGCGCCTATGCTATGGCATTGTAGATTCAGAGAGCAAAGGCAATGGCATAGGCGGCGCCTTTAGCTTTGCCTAGTTGAGCAGAAGGCCATAGCATAGGCCATGCCTAATGCTTTGCCTAGTTGAGCAGAAGGCTTTTGCATAGGCGGCGCCTATGCTATGGCATTGTTGAGCATAGGAGGCGCCTATGTTATGGCACTCTAGAATCCGAGAGCTTATGCCATAGCATAGGCCATGCCTTGTTCGTGGCCTAGATTTACATAGGTCTTGCCTTGTTCTTTGCCTATATTTTCATAGGCAATGCCTAACCCATAGCGTTTTGCTTCTTCATTCCTAACTTAACACCTTCTACATGTAATACTTCCAAATCAAAATTTGAAACCAATCTCCTCCTTTACACCACTTGCACCTATATTTACTCAAAAACATCAAAAACGATTAGAACAATGGGTTGCCTCCCATCAAGAGCCTTAGTTTTGGTCATGGCTTGACAAAACCCTAAGAAAACAAAAACAACAAAAACAAATAAAAATGATGGGTCTCACCAAGCACTTGATATATTGTCGCGGCACGACATAGCTATCTCGATTACTTAGACTTCATCGAGATAGATGGGGCATCATTTTCTGAATGGATTCAGATAACGCTGATGCTTACTTGTAGGAATGCAATCTTCATTGATATGACTCTTGTGAATACATATCCCAGGAGGGATACCAATTATATCATCAATAGTCCAACCCATAGCTCTCTTGTATCTCTTCAGAGCAGAGATGAGAGTCTCTACGTGCTATACACTTAAATCATCCGCCATACTCACAGGAAGTGTATTTCCACTTCCCAAGAATGCATACCTTAGATAATTGGGGAGCTCTTTAGATTCTAGCACTGGGGGCTCTTCAATGAGCACCAAAATTTGATAACGCTCAAACTACAGCTTTCGTAAAAGTGTAAGCGGTCGCTGTCAAATATAGAACCCAACTGGGTTGGGTGTCGAATCCCACAGAGAATACTTGGTCAATAAGTAAGCAACGATTATTAGACTTTTGGTGAAAGTTTCGTAAAAAGGGGGGATTTTGTAGCGTGAATTTAAGAGTATCAAAATAGTAACATAGGAACGGAAAATAGAAGAGTAAAACGGATTGCTTGGTTGGTTTTGATCAATGGGAATTAGAAGTTGGGGTTATGTCCACCTTATGAGTTATACGTCTCTATTGGCTATGAGTTATGCGGAATTCAGACATGCATGTGCTTATAGAGAATTGTATTCTATGGTAAATCCAGGCGTCTTTTGACTATCAAGGACTATTTCACTTTAACTCTTTTGAGCTTAAAGCGTATCTAATGGTACAAATTCTCCAAGAGGTTAATCCAGTTACGACACTAACTTTTTAACAGGGGTTGGTGCCCTATTACCTTGACATTATCTCTTTTCCAGACATGTAACTTTTTTTTCGAACAAGTTAATGCTATACTGGCGTATTCTATATGTTTGCAACCACAAGAATTGCATTAAGATGAAGAGAATAATGATATAAGAAGCATACGTGTCAAGAATTCACAATCTCATAGGAATAGATAGTAACTCATAAGGCTTCCATAACCCCAACAGAGAAGTTTAGCTACTCATGAATGCAATGGAAATCACAAGAGTCATTGTCATCCTACCAATGTAGTATATGGTTGTAGGGCTTGTGGCATGATTTTCTATCAAAGTAATGTTTCTCTTGTTGTGAAAAATAAAAGTCGAATAGATGAAGAGAAAGTAAATAAGAATTAATTGAAAGCAAATTGTTTAGAGTTGTAGATGAACGAATTAGAATGTGAATGATGAGAATAATGAGAATAATCAGAATGAATAAACGCTTCAGCAAAATAGGGTATTTATAATACCCATATCCTATTCCTACTAGGCTACTGTGTACTTATCCTAATCCTAATAAATTACTGCATCATTATCCTAATCCTAATAAGTTACTATTGATCCCCAAAGTCTTGAGAAATGTTGTTTTGGCCCGGGACAGTTTTCTCATGTGTCACTTTTAGTCCTAGGCATCCAAGCTCTGCTCTCCTTCTTTTGTGAAGCTTCCTTTGGCGTCAAGTTATCCATAAAATCCTGAAATCTTCATCATTTATACCTGAAAACTTGCTAATCACGTTTGTTAGCTCACTTACAGGAAAAAGGACTAAAAGTTCATGAATTATATATTCTGTCCTCAAAACTTAGCTAAAATATGGGTAAATTATAGCACTTTAGGCGTGTAAATACGTCTATCATCACTTACTCATCCTTGCCCTGCTATTTGTAACTACATAAGGGGTATGTCTACCTAATTGAGTAAACTTAAGAGAATACTATTTCACTGTCACATTGCCCTGCCTGAGGTTGATGAATTCTAACACCTTAGCTTCCCTAATTTCTAGGTGAAAGAATCTATCGAGGAAAGCAGACGCAAACTCCTCCCAATTAACTGGCCCTTCATTATCTGCCATTTTTTACTTCCGCTGCTTTAATCAAGTGTGATCAATATCCTACAACTGATGTGTAGCTAGCTTAGTACTCTCAACAGTAGTCACCCCCATGATGTTTGTCACCTTCTGTACCTGATCTAGGAATTCCTGAGGGTCTTCGTCTGTCTTAGACCTAAGAAAGGATGAAGGATTCATTCAAGTGAAGTATTGAATCCTGGCTATAGCTGAATTGGCAACTGGGTAAGCTGGAATGACAGCTGGTCATTCATTCTAAGAAGCAACTAAGTTAGCAAGAGTAGTGAATGCAGCTCGAAACTCTGCATGAGAAACATGTTTTCCCAAAGGTTCTTCGAGCTGAGGGTCTGGGTTATTCCCATTTCTTCTTTTAGGAGGCATGTTTTGCAGAAGAAAGGGAGAAACAAATTAGAATGAGAGATTGACATAAGATTATGCTCACTGGTATGACATGAATACTGAACGAGGGGAAACCATTTCTAAAATATCTTATAGCCTCCTGTATATAAATGTGGCGCACAACACACCCATGTTCAAGACTCTACTAGATGTGGCTTTCAGACTTCCTAGGACTCTATTGAACCTTAGGCTATGATACCAGGTTTATAACACCCCAAATCTAGTAGTCGGAACATTACACGATACTCATGACCTTAAAGGACCACAAGCTAACCCATGACTGATATTTGTACCTATATACTGCATACACACTGTATAATGCAGAAACATGAAATGAAAGTCCATGAGGTTCAAAAATGTAATATAAGATCTGATAAATCATAACATATAGATAGGGAATGAAATACCTAAAAAAAAACTTAAATAAGCTATCTGAACATACTGTAGTCTGAAAAACCTCTAAACATGACTGTCTAAATAAGGAGTTTATGGGACATGTCCCCAACTAACTCCAACTAATAAACTAATTAAAGAGTTAATAAAATGATGATCGTGTCCTCAAAAGATGATGACTCACTTCTAACTCTGACTACTGAGACTGGAATCTACTGATGTTCTAGAACTCGTGTCTCTGAACCTATGGTATAGGACACCATAGCGCAAATACATCAACACTTTGAATGTACTGGTATGTATCTGAGGTAAGCTGAATGCATGGGGTTTATACACATGAATAAATATAATAGCAGACTAACTAGTATAAGCATGAGAGTACATGCATGAGACATAAAAACCGACACTAATACTGTGATAACATGATTACTAAATCTGAATACTGATAACATGAAATACTGATAACTGACATTCCTAAATCTAATGGAACTAGCTGAGTTCCGTACTGTATCTGAGTTGACAGTATCTAACAGTCACAAAATTTGAAGAACTATCTGAGTTCTTGACTGATACTAATACTGAAACTATGGGAAGTTGTCATCTAACCAAAATTGCCCAAACATGATATAATAGCTGAGCTGGGATCCAATCTGTACCCTAATTAAAATGGTTTCATTACCACACCACTAGTAAGGACAACGTGTAAGTAACCCTAATGTAATAGGTAGCTCTAGTGAGAATGGTGGTAACCCTCATATAACAAGATAAGCCACCTCATCTACCCTTATATAGTAGGATATAATGTCTCAACCTATGTTATCTACATAGTTTTGGAATGTAAGGATTGCTTCTAAGAATTACACCCTCATATAACAGGTGAGTTCTCTTCCTTGGGTTCACTCGGTGCTAATTTATACTCCCATCAAAATAGACATTGAACATAATTTACTGAATTGAACATGAACTGAGTTACTGAATTTTGTTAACTGATGAAATACTACTGATATCTAACAACTGACTGAGTTCATGAGATCATGGAGATTTCTTGAGCAATAAGACTATTTGAAGTCTAAGGATTCATAGCTTGACTAAGAGTATCGTGAAAACATGACATGGCTCTAGGTACATAACTAATGTTTTGGGTACAAGTACCCCCCAGACTTGATAGAAGGAAGCTGACAAAGCATGACTGGCTTGATACATACATGGAAATTTCATTGAAACATTCTTGTTAGGCACTTTTTCTTCATTTAGGAATTAAATCAAACATATTGTAGGCATGGTACATGTAAAAATCATTGTACAATAATGAAATATCATAGTGACATTCTAATTTCATCATTCAAGGGTTTAATCATAGGTTTGCATGAATCAATATCTATGATAATTAAACCCACATAGAAATTATCACCCAACATAGAGTAGAATTCAATTTCACATTTATTAACATGAACAAGAATATCCCAATCATTAAATCATAAATAAAATCCATAACTTGAAGTTGGAAAAGGGATTCTTGTACTTCATGGACGAAAAGAGTCCATGAATAAACACTATGCATACCTGGGTTATGATTCTTGATGTTCTTGAACTTGAAGAATTGGAAATCCCTTAGTTCTTAAAGAAGATTAGATTTTTTTCTTGGATATTAATGTTAGAGAGAAACCCTACAATTGAGTGTGAAGTAATAATAAACCAAATGGCTGAAATCAGATATAATTGGGTATAAATATAGGTGGGTGGTAAATGACCAAAATACCCTCTTAATAATGGCTTTAACTTACTGAATTGGGACCTTTGATGGTCCGTCGCTAGAAGATACAGCCCATTGTTTTGATCAACGGTCCGTCGCAAGTTCGATGGTCCGTCAACCTGTTTGTCGCACCTTATCCAAAAGGTGGCCTCACTGTTTCCCTTGCAATGGTCATGGCTGACGGTCATGGTTGACGGTCGTGGTCGAAGGTCATGGGCGACATTCCATCGCTAGTCCAATGGTCCGTTGGCCTCATCATCACACCTAGGCAGTTTTTACTACCTTCTTTATTTTGGCCATAACTTTCTCCTCCAATGTCGGATTTTGATGATATTGGTATCGTTGCAGAGCTAATTAAATTTCCCATATGAAAAAAGTGAAAATCTTAAAAATACCACATGTACAAAAGTGGATTCATCTTTCAAAAAAAGCTTTTAACATTCTTGAGATGATTTCAAGCTAGGAAAAGTACGGGGTATTACATGTGTCTGTGATAGATACCATAGAAAAAAATAATTTGATTCACCCATTAAGGAGAAACATGTTATCAGTTTACTAGAATCAATGATCATGAATTTTGACAGCGACTATATTAATGAGTATGATTATATGGTGGGCATATTTGTTGGCAGAGGTTTCTATACTTATGTACCAAATAAGTTATATTTTGATTTTACGAATAGGGCTACCCTGCCAGCTCAATCATCCATTGAGGAGCCATCGGTTTTTGAACTAAAGGCCCTTCCTTCTCACTTGTGTTATGCAATATTGGGGGCCAACAATACTTTGTTAGTTATTGATGTTGGGTGTATTTATGCACTCTAGTGTTACTATTATATCTTATTTACCCTTGTTTTGAGAATAATTCATGTTTTTTGTGTGTTAATATGATATAAACAAGCATATAAGTGTCTAAATACGTGATTTACTAACATTAAATATAAGATAGAATGATTTGCTATATTCAAATAGCAATTTTTGTCTCAAAAGCCCTAATTAAAGATTTAATCACCCATTCATAAAGAAGATGAATGTTATAGCAAGCTTTTCAAAATAAAATCCTCAACCCTAACTTCAAACTATTAACCAAAAAAATATACATGAAAGATATTTAAATTCAAACTTTATAAAAGTATTTGAAGGAGGAAGTGTTCAATATGTCTTTTGGATGGAAATAAAAGCCTTGAATCTTAAACCCTAGGTGTTAATTTTTTCTTAAAATATTTTGGGGGGGAGAAAAGGTTTCCAATTATATTACTCTTGAAAATAATGGTAACTGATTTTCAAAAGGTGTTTGAAATGTGTAAGGGTTGGATCTTATAAAGAAAATGACCAAAATGGCCCTAAGTTAACCCAAGAAAATATTTATCAGAATCAAGTTTTCACGACTTGGTCCACGGGTCGTGGAACCTTACACGATCTGTGGACTCGAGTCGTGGAAATTAGATGGATATTTGCAACTCTCAAGATCAATTCCACGACATGTTCTATGAGTCCTGGAACGTGTTAAATATATGAATGTTTAAGTCATGATTTTTATGCCTCTTACAAGATTTGAATTGAAAAGTTGCATTATTTTGGACTAACTAACCCATCAGCGGACCGATATGTGGGAACATATGGACATTTTCTCTAGTCAATCATTCCACAAACCAAAATTGGTACTTAAGAGATGATCTGTGGAGCCATCTATGGGAGAAGATGTCCATTTGAGGTAGCAAATCACTCAATAGATTTTCAGATAGTGATATGAAGGACCACATTCCTTCAATTTGCATCAAAAATACATCCATAAATGGGGAAAAGATTTCAAATTAGATTTTTAGATTAAATAACAATTGATGACAATCATTGATTATTTTAGGGTATTTTATGTTTATCATTACTAAACCTCATGATTGAGAGTAGGGAATTTGCATCATTGTCGGGGAATACAGATATGGATTGATTGATTAAGATTGTTAAAGTTGTTAGTTTTATTTGTTGATTTTTGTATTCTACTATTTCTAGGGCACACGTCAGTGCATGCTAGTACTCGAAGTCAAGAAAATCCCCTAATTTTATTTGATCCTGAGCTTGAACACACCTTACAACAAAATCATAAGATGGAAAGTGGAGAACAGTTTGAACAAGAAGCCTATAATGAAGGGTTTCATGATGATCCAACTACATTGAATCGGCTACTACCACATAGTATTAGATAAACTTCCAAACAAACCACTGCTTAGTTAGTGGCTGAAGAAAATATTAAGTCGACAATTACCCATTGAGAAGATATTAAGAAGAAAATATATAGACAAGAGAAAGAATATCGATCACCACTATACAGAGATAGAATCAGGACAAAAAAAGTTCAATAACCCATTCTATCATACTTTCGATTTTATGATGATCTAGAAGAAGATTTGGGATAGTTGAATAAATTTATATAGGTTCTATTATTTTTGTAGAGTTTCCTCAAGAAACAAAATTTGACATTACAAGTCTAAGGATCTAGTTACTGAATTTGAAGGGAGTGTATGCTGCTTTGCCTACTGATGATGCAAACATTCACCTTATGAACTTTATGGGGATTTGAACTGCATATAATCTACTTGGGGTGAGTTAGGATGTTGTATGAATAAGTTTGTTCCCATTCACTCTCATAGGAAAAGAAACTTTATGGTAAGAAGAGTTGCCTTGTGGGTCCATTACCACATGGAACTAGTTAAGGACATAATTCTTAGATTGATATTCCTGCCCTTTAGAATGATGTGATTGAATGATGATATTTATAATTTCAAGAAGTTACAGGCATTGTAGGTTCAAGAAGAAACTGATGAATATTCCAAACTGCTGAATCACCGAGAGAAACTTTTTGGATATATTCTCTAATGCCCTAAATTCAAACACAAAGGTTTTAGCTAATACTATCACAGATAAAGCATGCATAAGTCTCCATTAGGAGCATGCTATTGAAATCTTAGATCGAATCACTAAAACTACCAAAGGATGGCATACTCAGGAAGAGGATAGTTTTGTCGGTACTTATGCTAATTTTGCTTCCAGAGAATAGAGTGCCTTAGATGAGATAGTGGCTCAAGAGGTAGCATAACTAAAGACTGACATAGATTTCCCTAATAATAAATTTGTAGCTATGGGAGTATGGAAGGTGAATGCACTGGTTTCACATGGTAAATCTTGTAGACATGATGAGTTTGATTCTGGGGAGAAAGCAAAGTATTGGGATAGAGATATGGTGAGTTTTTAAGACAATGGACAACGACATAACCAAGACACTTGGTACTCAGAGTAAAGGAATAAAGGTCAAAAGTACTATGAAGATAGGTGTAGGTAAAAGTGTAGAGAGCATGATGGTGATTAGAGGAGAATGGATGATTACAAAGAGAAGAGTAGTCTTTATGTTCCACCAAAGAACCATGATGTTGAGTCCCAAAGTTCAAGAATAGAAGCATTTCTTGCTAAGATTATTAAGTCTTCAGAGATTAAGAGATTTGCCTCAAGGAAATTAAGGCAGTCAAAAGAGTTGCCTTACAGAAATTAAGGAAGACATATTGAGATTGAGCTAGAATGTAGAATCGCATGCCACAATATTTAAGCATCTTGAGAAATAGTTGGGAAAATTTTAGCTACATTGAATATCAATCGAGAATTCTTTCTAGCCATACCATTTTGAATCCAAAGAATGAGAGTCACTTCCTAGCTATCACCACTCAAAGTGGTAAGGCTACTATTGATCCACCTATGCCTATGGTTGATGAGGTGAGAAATGATACTATAGATGTTTATAATTTAGCTAAAATTAAAATTAAGAAGTTGGTGACTAGTGGTAAGGTGTAACAAAAATCAACGGGTGAAGAGAAACAAATTGATAGTGATAAATGCAAGGGTAAGGAGGTCACACCAGTATTGAAGCCTATTCCTCAACCTCCTTCACCTTTTCTTTTAAGGTTAAAGAAGAAAGGTAAAGAAGGGAAATATCAAAAATTTATGTTGATGTTGAATGAATTATCTATGAATATCCCTCTTATGGAAGCATTGAAGAAGATGTCTAGTTATGCAAAATTCATGAAAGATTTAGTGACTAAGAAGAAGGCAGTGAGTTTTGAGCCTACTGGTAATATCCACCACTATAGTGTTATTTCTTCATAATCTTTGGTTGAGAAGAAGAAGGATGATGAATCTTTCTTTATTTCTTGTTCTATTGGGTCCTTCAATTTTTCACGAGCATTATATGATTTGGGAGACAGCATTAATTTGAAGTTACTAGTTGTATACAAGTAGTTGGGATTGGGATTTCCTAAGATGACCTCTATGAGATTATTGATGGTTGATCATACGGTGAAGAAGCTAGTTAGTATATGTGTGATTTATTGGTAAAGGTGGTTTCTTTCATATTTACAGCTAACATTGTTTTTCACGATTATGAGGTTGTTTTTTATGTATGTATCATCTTAGGAAAGCCCTTCCTAGCCATGGGTAAGGAATTGGTTTACGTGGAGATAAGACAGATGAAATTCAGGCTTAATGATAAACATATCAGTTTTAATATATGACAATTGATGAAGTAATCAAAAGACATGCGAATAGTGTTGTAACGCCCCAAATCTGGTACCCAGAACATTACACGGTGCTCATAACCCCGAAGGACCACAAACTAACCCATGACTGATATCTGTACTTTTCTACTGCATACAATACTGTATAATGTGGAAACATGAACTAAAAGGCCATAAGGTTCAAAATTGTAATATAAGATCTAATAAATCAGAACATATGGATGGGGTATGAAATACCCAAAACAAAACTAAAACAAGCTATCTAAACATACTATAGTCTGAAAAGGCTCTAAACATGACTGTCTAAATAAGGATTTGATGGGACATGTCCCCAACTAACTCCAACTAATAAACAAATTAACAAGCTAATAAAATGATGATCGTGTCCTCAAAAGATGAGGGCTCACTTCTAACTCTGACTGCTGAGATTGGAATCTACTAATGCTCTGGAACTCGTGTTTCTGAACCTATGCTATAGGACACCATAGCTCTAATGCGTCAGTACTTTGAATATATTGGTATGCATATAAGGTAAGCTGAATGCATGGTTTTAATATGAAAGAACAAATATAATAACAGATTGACTATCATGAGCATGAGAGTACATGAATGAGACATAAAAACTGACATTGATAACATGTTTACTGAATCTGAATACTGATAACATGACATACCAATAACTGATATAACCATAACATGATTGACTGTATTTGACAATCCTGAATCTAGTTGAACTATCTGAATTTTGTACTGTATCTGAGTTGACTGTATCTAGTGTTACTATTCTAGCTTATTTACCCTTGTTTTGAGAACAATTCATATTCTCTGTTTGGTAATATGATATAAACAAGCATATAAGTGTCTAAATACGTGATTATGATGGTTCAAAGTATTTTCAAACAAGTCTGTACTTAATTGAGTTATTTAAAGTTTAATTGAGAAAACTAGTTTGACTAGCTTGACCTAGTTGAGTGTCTAGATGGCTTCATTTGATTCTAATGTGTTTAAGGAGGTCCTAATGGTTTTAATGTGTAATTATAAGTAGAATAACTTGTTTGTAATGGGCAATTTCAATTTAATTAAGTCAAGAGTAGGAACAAAAAGTTGAAGATCGTGGGAACTAGCCTAATTTTAGTTCTTGTTTTGATTCATCGTTGAGGATATTGTGTTTTTTATCTTAAATTTTTGGTTTTTGATTATGTAGCAAGCTTTGTGAGCTGAATATGGTGATGAAATGGTGATAAAGGTCTATAAATTCATTGGGAATATACTACAAAAGGCAAGGGAAAAATATAAGACGTTCAACACTTAGAATAAATTCTGGAGGCTAATTCCAGTGAGCTGACACGATCTCAATGCATCACATCTCTTCTCCCATCAAAGCCATAAATACGACGCGTCACTCTCACCAACTTGATGATCAACGCGACTCACCACTGAGAACAAGCACGGCAAAAAAGGAATTCTACCTACACAGATTAGGCCTACATCTTATAATATAAATATAGTATACTACCTACGTGGATAGGTGTGAAGGGAATCGTTGGATCATAGCACCATTTTTTTAATCCTACACGGGTAGGTAGTGTTCCATTTTAAGTATATTAAATTGTCCTATTCCTAGAAAGTTTAGGTATTGTTCCACTATATATATATATGACATTGGATAATTCTTGGACAAAATTTGGACATATTTGGAGATAAAAGAGGAGGCTGCTGTACTCTGTAGGTTTTATAAATTTTTTACTTATCTTTTAATTATATCATAATATGTATTCAATTATTTGGATTATGACTATGAATATTATCAGCTAAACTCCCTCTTTCCAGGGTTAAAACCAAGAACAAGAGTACTATTGTTTCGGATTAAATTTGTTTAATTTTGCTTATCATTATTGGTTGTTTGTTTATTATTGATTTAATTATTTGATGGATTGATTACCTAAAAAATATATCTATTTTCACCCTTGTGATCTCGGGAGAGGGAATAGGGAGATAGAATATGGGAATAAACAAAGTTATGGTTTTTATTCTTTTATGAAATAAAGAATTGAACTTAGCATCTAGGAAAGGGATGTACTTAGATACCTTACTATATTCACACATAGGATGATATCTTTAATAACTCAATTGGATTATTGTATTCCCACTCAATGATGTAGTTTTAATGTCCAAATTAGGTAAATGGTTAGAGGTCGGGAGGCCATGATCATGCAAATAACCCTACGAATCAACAACCAAGATAAGCAAGTTAACGAATGAAGTTCAATAACATAGTATGATTGTTCAAAGTGCTTAAATTCCGGGCTTTACTCCATTTATTATCTCAAGTACTTTTAATTTACGAATTGTTTACTTTTCTATAGTTTAAAAATTCCAAACTTTCTTTTTAGTTACTCTTGCACTAAATTAATCTAAACTATGAACTAGAATTGAATCGTTGTTAAAACAAGTCCCTGTGGCATTGATAACTCGGCTTTCTTGAAGTCCACTTTACTACTTGGTAGACCACGTACACTTGCGTGTGCTCTTGGGTGCTGTCAAGTTTTTTGCGCCATTGTTGGGGACTTGTAATTTGGCAACTATTTTAATTTTAGTTCTACTTTTAGATTATTTGATGTTTTCACGCTTGGTCCTAGTTTTGTACTTCCAGGAAATAGGTTTCAAAGTAGTAACCTGCAACGGATTAGGACTTGGTTGAACTAAGTTACGAACCTAGAGAAACTTTTTTATCAATGCAGGAGAGAAGCAAACTGTCTCTCTCAAATTCCATAAATTGCAGAAGACTAAGAGAATCCTGCCATCATGGCTGATGAACAAGCAGCCCGCAGGATAGTCAGAGAAGTGCCAATCCCACTTCCAACCAATTTGACCTCGCCATTTCAGAAGCTAGCAGATGGAGAAAATTTCAAGATTAAACAAAATATGATACAACTTCTGATTAGCAGCATACAATTTACAGAGCTTTCACATAAAGATCCATAGGTCCACTTGAAGAATTTTCTAGAAATCATTGATACATTCATTCCTACGGGGTGAATGTATACTATGTTAGGATGACCTTGTTCCCCTTTTCAATAATTGGGGAAGCAAAAAAGTGATTAATGTGGAACCAAAAAACTCAATCACCTCATGGGATGACATAGCTAGAAAATTCCTTATTCAGTTTTTCCCGTCTGGTAATACTATGAGACTTCACAATGAGATAGTGTGATTTAAATAGAAGCCACACAAGAATCTCTATCATGCTTGGAAGTGCTTCAAGGAACTTCTTCGAGACTAAACACATCATTAACATTCAAATGAGGTACTTGATCATACATTTGTCGAGGCTCTTGATCACAATAAGAAAATTTTACTAGATTCAGCTGTAGGTGGTCAAGTTCTTGAGGTAACATATGATAAGCTGTACACTTTATTGAATTGTATAGCTCAAGGAAATCCATAGTGGCATGGTGATTCTAAGAGTACCACAAAGAAAATTACAATTGTATTGGAGGTGGACCAATTCACAGCATTATCAACTCATGTTTCTGCATTACAAATTTTCATAAACACTCAGTTTAGCAGCTTGAAGTTGGGAGCTACACAGCCTACAGCTACCATCATTTCAATCCAACAAGCTGCAGGTTGGTGTGATATTTGCGGTAATAATGGTCATTCTGCGACCATGTGTGCTTCAAATTCGAAATCAATAATGTATATGGGCAATGCTCAAAGGCCAAATTATGGTAATGCCTACAACATAAAGTGGCATACTCAGCCTTGGAACACTCAACAATAGCAAATTTAGCAACCATAGGCATAAGGAAATCAGTCAACTAGCAACTTATAAGAGATGATGAAGCAGGTTCTAGCTAATCAAACACAGTTGGTTGCAGACATAAAAAATCAGCAAGCATCCCATAGAAGCTTACATTTCCATTTGGCGCAATTACAACAAGCATTAAATACTAGGCCTCAAGTTGGTCTGTACGAAGATATAGAAAATCCAAAACAAATTTTGGAAATCACTTTGAAGAGTGGTAAAAAGCTTCATGGAGAACCTCCAAAGGTAACTAAGGAGGTAGATGTTGAGGTGGTGACCCAACAGGTATCCAAAAAAGTTACTGATAATTTAAGAAAGTTTGAGTACTTACAAACTAAAGTTACTAAAGACGTGAATAAGATGTTGTCACTTTCTTTTCCTCAGAGGCAAATAAAAGTGAAGGAGGATGCAATGTTTAAGAAGTTCTTTGACACGTTCAGAGAGCTTCACATTAAATTACCTTTGTTAGATATTTTGTAGGGTATTCCCAAGTACGCTAAGTACTTGAGGGATGTGGTTGAGAACATGGTAAAGTTGCAGAATATGGAAACGGTAGCACTAATTAAAGAGTGTAGTGCTGTGTGAAACAAAAGATGCCAAAAAAGCTCAAGGACCTTGGGAAGTTTACTCTCCCCATACAAATTGGAAATAATGAGGTAGTTCAGGTACTTAGTTATTTAGGGGTGAGTATCAACTTGATGCCCCTATCTCTGTTCAAGACATTAGGTTTAGGTGAGCCTAGACGATGCACTGTGCATCTATAGCTGGTAGATAGGTTCATTTCCTATCCAAAAGGAATCATTGAGGATGTCCTAATTAAGGTTGGTAAATTTGTTATTCCTGTTGACTTTACTATTCTATATTTTTAGGAAGACGAACAGACATCAATCATCTTGGGGTGTCCATTCTTAGCAACCCAAGAAGCGTTGATTAATGTTAGAGAAGGCACGCTTACAATGAGGTTAGAGAATGAAAAGGCAGTATTTAAAGTTTACAAAGAGCTCAACATAATGTCCAAATATACAGAATCATGTATGATCAATGTTATTGAGTGTGATAAGTGTGGGATAGGTAGTTCGCCAGAGGCCTCTTTTGACACCCTCATTAAGCAGAAAAAGCCTCTAATATTTCAACCTGACATGATATAAGTTGATGAGCCTAGAAAGGCTAATGTTGCTGAATAATATGCTATTCTTGATAATTCACACCCAAGAGGGGTGAAAAGAATAAGAAGATGGATACCAAATGTGAGAAAAAAAAGAATGACTAAGTCGTTAGTTGGGTTGTGTCGTGACACTAAATCGGGCACTTCTTTGGAAGCAACCCAAGTTAAGTAGGCATGTTTTCTTTTTCCTTTTTATTTTTTATTTCATGTAGTTTTTTTAATTGAGTCGCAGGGTAATAGAAAGTCTGAATATAGGAACCTGAGTTAAGGAGCATGGCAAAATTGAGTGTGGGGTCCCACTAACCTTCTTAATGTGTAAAGATACTACTAGCTAGGCCTAGAGTCCTCAGAGAGTATTTCTATCTCTTACTTTTAAGTTCACTATGGGGATAAAGTAGATTTTTAAGTGTTGTGTGGGGAAATTCCTAATTTTTTGGTCAATTTTAAAAAAATATGAAAGATATTTTTGTCGGTGCTATTTTTGATTGCATAGTGCAAGCATTTTATTTGGTAAAAGCATGTTGAATGACTAAATTCCTATTTTTAAGACTCTTAGGCTCTTGTTTTTTACCCTTGCTCTTGTTGGCTTATATTTGAATTCATGCTATTAGTTGGTTAAGAGTCTATGATGATCCTATGTGAGTTGAGAATGTGTCATGTGTGATGTTAGTTTTTGTACATTCCTTGTTGCATGTGATGCCTAGAACTTCCCTGGTGTGTGTGAAAATCAAAATAAAGAATGTGGGTTAATGAGATTACTTAGGCATTTCTTTGATAGACTTGTTTTATACCTTCTTTTTGACCTACCATTTTGCATAATTGTAGTCAGCCCCATTAAGCCTTTAGATTTTTCTTTGGCAGCCTCATAAGTAGACTTATCCTTTCTTTGATAGACCTTGATTTGATCCAAAGATCCTAGCCACTTTAATGAAAAATTAATAGAGTAAGGAGTTTGAGAAATAAGAGGAAAAACGTGAAATTGAAGCCCCTAAGAGAGTTATTGGTGTTTAAAAAAAAGTTTTTATGTATTGTGGTGGGGGTTGAGTAATGAAAAAGAATAAAAATTTGTTCAAATTGAATGAATTGTGCATAAAATCCTCCCACCATAGTGTATGTAAATGATCTTAAAAGAGATGGGGAAAAAAAGATATGGGTAGTTAAAAATGGTGTAAATTGGTTGTTGGAGATTGGTTATAAATGTATAATGTATTTTATTAAAGTACTTAGAGAAATTAGTCACTATTTCAAAATAGTTTCTACCCATCCCTTAGCCTACATTACGACTCAAAAAAGACCTATTTGATCCTAAGTTTCATCATTCTGATATTATTGGATAACTACACTAAGGGAAAGTCTATGGTTCATTAGTGTCACTAGTGAATTCTTTGTGAAAATGAGCGTAATTCAATTCTTGTACCCATCATACAATAAATTGTATTTATGGAAATGATTAGGGGTAACTCTCTTATTGTGAGGTAACATGTTTGATGCATGTGTGTGATTTGTGTGATATCCTTTATTTAGCAATAATTATGAGTTTTCCAACTAGGTGAGCCAATTCTTGAGGCTAGGATGTTTTATAATAGTAATCGTGAGCTTTCAATTGTGTATATAACAAGCTTAGTTTAGAAACTTGCATTCTGTGTAGTTATTGTTGTACTAGCTTGAGTGTCTTGCATGTCGTATAAGTTTAGAGTATCCTTAACTTATAAAGCTTAGAGTTAATATTTGTTCAAGGATGAACAAGGCTTTAAGCATGGGGTGGAGATGTTGGGTGTATTTATGCACTCTAGTTTTACTATTCTTGCTTATTTACCCTTTTTTTAGAATAATTCATGTTCTTTATGTGTTAATATGATATAAACAACCATATAAGTGTCTAAGTATGTGATTACGATGGTTCAAAGTGTTTTCAAACAAGTCTGTACTTAATTGAGTCATTTAGAGTTTAATGGAGAAAACTAGTTTGACTAGCTTGAGCTAGTTGTGTGTCTAGATGGCTTCATTTGATTCTGTGTTTAAGGAGTTCCTAATGGTTTTAATGTGTAATTATAAGTGGAATAACTTGTTTGTAATGGGAAGAGTTCAATTTAATTAAGTCAAGAGTCGGAACAAAAAGTTGAAGATCGTGGGAACTATCCTAATTTTAGATCTTGTTTTGATTCATCGTTGAGGATATTTTTTTTTTATCTTAAATTTGTGGTGTGTGATTATGTAGGAAGCTTTGTGAGCTGAATATGGTGATAATATGATGATAAAAAGGCTAGAAATTCATTGGGAATACACTACAAAGAGCAAGGGAAAAAGATAAGACGTTCAACACTTAGAATAAATTTTAGAGGCTAATTCCAGTGAGCTGACGCGATCTCAATGTGTCGCATGTCACCCTCACCAACTCGATGATCAAAGCGCCGCACCACTGAGAACAAGCACAGCAACAAGGGAATTCTACCTACACTAATTAGGCCAACATTTTATACTATAAATATTGTATACTGCCTACGTGGATAGGTATGAAGGGAATATTTGGATCATAGTACCAATTTTTTAATCCTACACGGGTAGGTAGTATTCCACTTTAAGTATATTACATTTTCCTATTCCTAGAAAGGTTAGGTATTGATCCACTATATATATATATATATATATATATATGAGATTGGACAATTCTTGGACACCGTTTGGACGTACTTGGAGATAAAAGAGAAGGTTGCTGCACTCTGCAGATTTTATAATTTTTTTATTTAGCTATTAATTTTATCATAACAGGTATTCAATTATTTGGATCATGATGATGAATATTATCGACTACATGCCCTCGTTCCGGGGTTAAAGCCAAGAACATGAGTACTATTGTTTTGGATTAAATTTATTTAATTTTGCTTATCATTATTGGTGGTTTGTTTATTCTTGATTTAATTATTTGATGGATTGATTACCTAAAAAATATATCTATTGTCAGTCACCCTTGTGATCTCGGGAGAGGGAATAGGGATATAGAACATGAGAATAAACAAAGTTTGGGTTTTTATTCTTTTATGAAATAGAGAATTGAACTTGCATCTAGGACAAGGATGTACCTAGATGTATTACTTGATTCACACATAGGATGATTGCTTTAATAACTTAATTGGATTATTGCATCCCCGCTCAACGATGTAGTTTTAATTTCCAAATTAGGTAAATGGTTAGAGGTCAGGAGACTATGATCATGCAAATAATCCTAAAAATCAACAATAAAGATAATAAAGCTAATGAATGGAGTTCAATAACATAGTATGATTGTTCAAAGTGCTTAAACCCTGGGCTTTACTCCATTGATTGTCTCAAGTACTTTTAATTTACGCATTGTTTGCTTTTCTATAGTTTTCAAATTCCAAAATCTCTTTTTGGTTACTCTTGCACTAAATTAATTTAAACTGTGAACTAGAATTGAATCGTTGTTGAAACAATTCCCTGTGGGATCAATAACTCAGCGTCTTGAAGGCCACTTTACTACTTGGTAGACCACGTATACTTGCATGTGCGCTTGGGCGCTGTCTGTTATCATTGAAATATAATTGTTGGATACATAGGTTAAGGCATTTATTTCAGTATTGTGCAGATTTAAACAGGCTATTATTTTGACTATTGCCTATATTGCTGGGATTCCACTCAAAATCTGCACTCACATGATTCATCTTGAATCAGAGTAAGTGCCTAGCATTGACCATCAATATTTTTTGAATCCACGTATCAAGAGGTGGTGAAGAAGCAGATTATCAAGTGATGAGATGTAGTCATGGTTTACCCTATTGTCAATAGTAAATGGGTGAGCCTAGTTCAATGTGTGCCGAAGAAGGGTGATATAATTATAGTCCCCAATGAGGTTAACGAGTATTTCCTATTAGGCCAGACACGGGATGGAGATTTTGCATGGATTATCTGTAGTTATATACTTGGACGCAGAAGGATCAATTTCCTTTGTCATTCATGGACCAGACGTGGGACCATCTTATAGGTAGAGGATGGTATTGTTTTCTTGATGGTTATTCTGGGTATAGTTAGATTTTTACTGCCCCCAAGGACAAATAAAAGACCACTTTCATGTGTATATGGTTTGTTAACATTTAAGAGGATGCCTTTTGGTCTTTGTAATGCTCCCACCACTTTAAAGCATTACATGATGTCTATTTTTTTTTATATTGTGGGGGATACTATCGAGGTCTTCATGGATGATTTTTCTTTTGTGGGTGACACATTTCATAACTGTTTGGATCAGTTGGATAATGCACTGTAAATATGTGAGGAATGCAACCGAGTTATGAACTGGGAGAAATGTCATTTCATGGTAAAAAAGGGAATCGTTCTTGGGCACAAAATTTTAAAAAAAGGGATAGAGGTCGACAAGGCTAAAATTGAGGTGATTGAAAAGTTGCCTCCACTGATTTTTCTTAAATGTATTAGGAGTTTCTTGGCTCATTCAGGTTTTTATAGGAAGTTCATCAAGGACTTATCTAAGATTGAAAATCCATCATGCAAGTTGTTAGAAAAGGAGGTGAAATTTATTTTTAATGATGCTTGTCTCAAGGATTTTGAGTGCCTTAAAGAGAGGTTGATCTCATCTCCTATTATTGTGTCTCCTAATAGGACCTTTTTATTAGAGGTGATGTGTCACGCTAGTTGTATGTACCTAGGAGTTGTCCTAGGCCAAAGATGCGAGAAGATACTTTATAACATTTATTATTCCAGAAAAGCACTCAATCTCGCATAGAAAAATTACACGGTTATTAAACAGGAATTACTTGTGGTTGTGTTTGCTTTTGAAAAGTTCTAATACTATTTGATTGGTACCAAATTCATTGTGCACACTGATCATGCTTCTCTTAGGTACCTTATGGCAAAAAAGGATGCTAAGTCTAGATTGATAAGATAGGTACTATTGCTATAAGAGTTTGACTTTAAGGTTAAGGATTAAAAGGGCATAAAAAATTAGGTTCCAAACCATCTATCCACCTAGAAGAGGAGGCGATGCTGAAACTATGGGATGATCTTGAGATTGAAGATACTTTTCTAGATGATCACGTCTTGGCAGCATCACAAGACTTAATCCCTTGGTTTACTGACTTTGCCAACTATTTGGCAAGTGACCTCATTCCAAAAGTCTTGTCATTTCAGTATCAAAAATGGTTTATGCATGACGTACAAAAGTTTTTTTTTGGGTGTATGTGGATAGTATGATTCAATGGTGTATTCCCAAAGTTTAGATGATGAGTAATTTGGAGGCTTGTTATTTGTCTCCAATTGAGGGTCACTATAAAGGTACTTGTATGGCCCATAATATTTTTCAATGTAGTTATTATTGGTCGATGATCTATAAAGATGTGCATGACTATGCTTGGGCTTATGATCAATGCAAAAGACAAGGCAATGTCTTATGGAATAATGAGCTCTCTACAACACCTAATTTTGAGCTTGAGTTATTTTATGTGTGGGGTATTGACTTCATGGGTCCATTCATGAGTTCACATGGCATGAAATACATCTTGGTGGCAGTTGACTATATGTCTAAGTAGGTGGAAGTAGTTGCGCTTCCTAATAATGAAGATCAAAGTATCATAGAATTTTTGAAAAAAAAAATATTTTCCCTGGATTTAGTATTCCATGAGCTATCATTACTAATGGTGGGTCCCATTTTTGCAATCATCTATTTAAATCCCTACTTGAGAAATGTGGACTGAAATGTAAGGAGGCAACACCTTACTATCCTGACACAATTGGGCAAGTTGAGGTCCCCAACTGAGAGATCAAGTCCATTTTAGCGAAGACTGTGAATGCCAATTGGTTGACTAGTCGAGAAAGTTAGATGATGCACTTTGGGCCTACTGGAAATCATACAAAACTCCCATAGGTGGCTCAACTTATCATCTTATGTATCACAAGAAATGCCACTTGTTGATTGAACTTGAGCATAAGGAACTATGGGCGTTGAAGAAGCTAAACATTGAGTGGAGTGATGCTGCACATTTGAGATTAGATAAGATGAATGAGTTAGAAGAGTTCCACCTCCGTAATTGTGAAAGTTCAGCCTTGTATAAGAAGAAGATAAAATTGTACAATGACAAGCAAATTGAGAAGAAGGTATTCCAACACGGTGATGTGGTCTTGTTGTATAATTCAAGACTTCGCTTGTTTCCTAGTAAGGTGAATTCTACGTGTTCGGGACCATTCACCTTGGTTAGGGTATTTTTTTATGGTGCAATTAAGCTACAACGAGATGGGGATACCTTTTTCAAGATGAACCAAATCATGTAAAGAATTATATGGTAAGCATGGAGGAGTTGAAAATGTGTGAAATGTTAGCCTTGGAAAAGTTTGAGTAGCCAAGGGAGCTGAGTCGTTCTCCGACGTTATAGAAGGCACTACATGGTAGGCAACCCATGGGCTTGCTTGTGAATTCTGAGAATCAAACATAGCCACGTCTTGCCACAATGTTAAATCAAGCGCTGCTTGAAAGGAAATCCAAGGTTTTAGTGTACACTTTGTTTTTGTTTCTGGATAGGCAGTATGGAGAATTACCTAGAGAATGGTAAAAATTGCAAAATTTCAAACAAGTCCAGGTAATTAGACATACAACTCAACTGACGAGTCGTAAGTCTAATCCATGACTTGTAATTTGAGTCATGGGAATCAGAAGAAAAAATTTGAGTCTTTGAACTTCCAACTATGCCTCTACCTACAACCCCATAGGTATAACATATGACCCATAGGTTGGGCCATAAGAATCAAACCTGAATCCCTGAAGTCATAGAGGCTTTGTCTAAATCATAAGACCCTACCTATGACCCCGCACATACAACCTATGTCCAGTAAATTGGGTTGTAGGTAGCCTCTTAACATGGGCCAAAAATATAATAAAAATATGGATTAGGCCCACGGTACCCAATTCAAACCAGTCATCCCTTTGTATTTAAAACCCTAGACCTCATTCTTTCCCCCTACTTTTCACTTATAAAACAATTCAAACTTTTCCAATTTATAACCCCACAACTCTTCTACTTCCCACTCACTTTATTGTGCAATCCAAGGCCTAAAATTTGTGATAATAAAGTGTTTATTTCTACTTCTCAGATATTCTCACTCGAGGTAAGGTTCTTCATGTTACAAGTTTGATTTTTACATAGATTTTGTTTAATAAAACCTGTGATCTCACTAAAAGTGGAATAGAACTTGATTAACTCAAATAATTCTGAAAATACCTATGAAAATTGAATTAATGCATGTTATGGTGATCAAAATTAGTTTGTAAATTAGGAATCATTATCTGATTTGGATGGAAAATTTTGGGAAGGATTTGAAAAACCCTCTGAAGTGACTTATGTCCCTACCTACGACAAGTAAATTGAACGTAAAAGTCTTTGATTGGCTTTGCAGGAATCAGGGGAGAAGCCCTGAAAGATTTAGAGGTTTTTTCCACTACCTACGAGCCAACCTACACCTCGCGGGTACAACCTACAACTCCTAAATTGGGGTGTAGGTAGCCCTTGAGTTAGAGTCTCAATTTGCTTTTTGTTTACTGTTCCATTATGGTATTTCAATCACTGTCAACTCTTTTTATAGGTAATATGGCACCCAAAGAGTAACGCCCCAAAATCGTATCCCGAGACGTCACACGGTGCTTAAGGCTGCAAGTAGCCCTAAGCTAACCCTTTGAGCCTGTTACTACTTCTAACACTTGCTTTAGGATAAATAAGCTAAATAGTGATACTTTATTGGGTCAACTATAGTCCGAAATAACTGGAAATAATATCTGAATAGTAAAATACTAATAATCTAGAATACAACTTCAACTGACAGTCTTGTCTGACAAAGCCTCTACTACTCAAATTGGAGAGCCATTGGGAAGGCCCCCAACTGACTCACTATGACCTGAAAGTAAAACTCAAAACACCGTGAAAATGAGAAAGCTACAAATATAGGTCCTCGGACCATGAGAACTCACCAATTGTGGAATGTAGACAAAGGTATTCGAGAATCACGGTCACTGCTGAGGCTGAGCACCTGAACCTATGTTATGAGACAATGTAGGACACAGATGTATATATGGATTAGCACTTTGGGAATGTACTGAGTATATGGGAGTGTATGCATTTACATAAAACAATATCAATACTCTTTAATAAAATCATGCATGCAAATAGGAATGACTCACATGGCTTGAATAAGTCTAGAATATAGAACTCATGAATCATGAATGGTGAAGCATGTAACACAAATCTCGTGATTCATTATACTTAACTTTAAAATCTATAATCTTCTCTTATTCTCAGTACTTGAAGGCTAAAAGAAGCTTTAGACAATACTTTCAAACTTGGGCTTTTATCTTGTGGAAAGTAAGACTTCTTTAAAACTTAAGGACATAGAAGTTTTAGAAACTTTTAACACTTGGGAACTCTAGAACTCTTTTAGACTCAGGACACTTGGAACTTGGGAGTTTCTTCTAACTGACATAAATCATGTGAGATGACATGGAGTTCAACGTCTTGCCCACGTTGGGGTGATCTGCTCTACCCTTGCCATTGGAATAGAACCTTAACTTTAGTGATCCCTATCTCGGCCTCAGGCCCATAAATCTCAATCCTACAGTGGCACGTAGTTCTGGGGCATGAAACCTTGGAATCATACCCAACTCAGTGATAAATACTACTCCCATACTTAGCTCAGAACTTTTAGGATATCTACCTCAAAATAACTCAAGGGTCTATAATGAAGATCAAAATATATTCCTATTTGCTTTAAATCATAATCAAATGTGAATTCCTATCTTATCTTAGACCCAAGGGGTCAAATCTTTAACTAAACTCTAAAAATAGCTTAGGTATGGAGTACCCATGACCCAAACAGTCTTGAACAATAAATCTTAAAATAGGGGTCTATTGTCCAGAACAGTAAATCTCAAGTCAATATCTCAAAATTCATGCTTAATAATGCAATTACTTATAAGGTATCTTGAAATCTGTAAGTCTCATCAATAACCATAGAAACATATGCAAAATCATGTTATTTGACTTTCAATTCATGGTAAGTATCAAAACCTTGCAACTAATGATAATGGGTGAAAAACCCTAACTCAATTTCATGTAAAATCTCATAAATTGCAGAAAAAGGATTATCCTTGTTCAAACCCTACATACCTTAGATTGTGAAATTGGATGAACAAGCTTGCTTGGGACTCTTTCTGAAACTTTTGAGGGAGGTTTCTTGAAGCCTTTGACTTGGGAACTTTGAATCTTAACTCAATTTGCAGAAATTATGGTGAGTTCATGAATTTCTTAGAGAAGGAATTTGGGTTTGTTCTTAAGGAAGTAACCCTAGCTTTGAGATGCTTTTGGATGAACTAAAGTCATCTAGTTCGTTTGGGTATACTAAGATGTAAAAAGGGTGGAAAAAGACCAAAAAGTCCATTTTAAAAATGACTTAAAATCACTAAACAAAATATACGATGGTCCATCAATCCTGACTGTCACATTTGGACCAGATTTGGACTTTCTGCCCTGCCTGCGATGGCTGGGTCGATGGTTCATCGCTGGATCGATGGTCCATCGGCCTTACCATAGCACCTAAACATAATAAGGTCTCACTAACTCCTCTGCAACGGTTTGGGCGACGGTCTGTCGCTAGCTCAATGGTCCGTCGAACCTCTCCGTCGCACCAGGGCAGTTCAGACTGCTTTCTATAATTCAGCCATATCTTTCTCTTCTAATGTCAGATTTTGACAAAATTAGTATCATTGGAAATATAATTCAACTTCCTACATGACAAATAGTTATGGTTAGAAAAACTCTATATGATTTAAATACTAATCACTTTGAAAGTCATTCCTAAATGTTTTAGAGATAGAATAAGGCTTCACTTGATATGTTCTAAAGTCTCAGACTATGAGGGAACATTACGAGGTCTTATAATATCTTCTCCTTGGAAACATTCGTCCTCAAATATTGTTAGTTAGACTAAAAGTACAGAGAAATCAGGGAATGCACAGCTGAAACAATTCGCTAAATTGATTCTATATCTTTCTAAACTTTTGAATACTTTGGGAAGTGCAAGAGCTTACACAATAATAGATACATAGCTGAACTTTGATTGGAAAGGAACTGAATTGAGAAAGAATAATACCTTCATCTTGATATGAACTTTCGGAGAAAAGGTGTGGACACTTGGCTCGCATATCTGCTTCCACTTCTCAAGTAGCGCCCTCAACTGACTGATTACGCCACAAAAATTTGACCAAAGAAAATTATTTGTTCCTTAGTCTACGGATCTGGTAATCTAGGATCTTAACCAGAATCTCATCAAATGAAAGACTAGTCTGGATATCTGAGCTCTCTAAAGGATCTACTACAATGGAATGACTAATGTGTTTCTTAAGTATGGAGACATGAAAGATAGGATAAATATCTAACAACTCTGCGGGCAACACAACTTCATAGGGTACTTTCCCAACATGGCTCAAAACTCTATATGGTACAACATAACAGTGACTAAGCTTCCCTTTTTTTCCAAACCTTTTCACCCCTTTCATGGGTGAAATATTTAAGTACACCGAATCACACACCTCAAACTCAAGATCTCTTCTCCTCACATCGGCATTTGACTTTTGACGACTTTGAGCTATCCTTAACCTTTCCCTAATCAACTTAACTTTCTCCATAGCCTCAAACACTGCATCAGGCCCAATCATAGCAGCCTCACCTACTTCAAACCAACCTATGGGTAATCTACATCTTCTACCATACAAAGCCTTAAATGGTGCTATCTTGATGATAGCATGGTAAATATTGTTATAGTTAAACTCAATCAATGGTAAGTGCTTATCACAAATACCTTTGAAATCAAGGGCACATGCCCTCAACATATCTTCAAAAGTCTAGATGGTCCTCTTAGCCTAACCATATATCTGCGGATGAAAAGCGAAACTCAAATGAACTTGTGTACCAAGACCCTTCTGGAAATCTATCCAAAACTACGAAGTGAACTGAGTACCCCTATCCGAGATGGCGGACAAGGAAACTCCATGCAACCTGTCTAAAACCTAGATATACAATCTAGACTAATCCTCAGCTGTATAATATGTATGCATTGGCAGAAAATATGCAGACTTAGTCAACCTGTCTACAATAACCCAAATAGAATCATGATGACGATGCGAAATAGGTAAACTAGTCACGAAATCCATATTCACTTCTTCCCACTTCCAAGTGGATATACCAAACTCTTGCAACTTACTGCCAGGTCTTTGTTGGTCTACCTTAACCTGTTGGCATATTGCAAACTTTTCCACAAACCTTGCTATATCCTTCTTCATGCCACTCCACTATTAGATTTCTCGTAAGTCGTGGTACATCTTGGTAGCACTGGGATGAATGGAATACCGCACACCATGCACCTTAGTCATAATTCTCTGCCTTAATACATAATCTATTCTGACATCTCAACATGCCATCTCCCCCTTGGTAGAAAACCTCTACCTTTTGGTCCTTAACTGACTCCTTCCGTCTGATCAAACTAGCATCTAAGTCTTGTTTCTTCTTTACTTTTGAAACTAAAGAGGATTCGGAACTACTCTATACCAAAATATTCCCTTTAGCAGAATCAAGCAATATAACACCCAATCTAGCCAGATGGTGCACATCACGAGCTAACTCTTTCTTATCTTCCTCTACACGAGCCACACTACCCATAGACATCCTACTAAGGGCATGCGCCACTATATTGGCCTTGCCCGGGTGATATAACACACTCATATCATAATCTTTAACAACTCTAACCACCTCCTCTAAGGAAGATTCAACTCCCTCTAAGAAAATACATACTGCAAGCTTTTATGGTCCGTAAACACATCAACATGAACACCATACAGATAGTGTCTCCAAATTTACAAAGAAAAAACCACAGCAGCTAATTCAAGATCTTGGGTTGGGTAATTATTTTTATGTGTCTTCAACTGTCTAGAGGCATATGCTATAACCTTACCTTTCTGCATCAGCATACGACCCAAACCAACTCTAAAGGCATCACAGAACACCACAAAACCATCCGTACTATCAGGTAAGGTCAACACAGGGGCTGAAGTGAATTGAGTCTTCAACTCCTGAAAACTCTTCTCAAAGGAATCTGACCAAAGGAACTTGACTTTCTTTTGGGTCAATCGGGTCATGGGGAATGCAATAGAAGAGAAACCTTTAACAAGATGGCGATAGTATCCAGCTAGACCCAACAAACTCCTAATGTCAGAAGGAGAGATAGGTCTAGGCCAATTTCTTACAGCTTTTGTCTTTTGGGGATCGACACTAATACCTTCGGCTGAAATAATATGACCTAGAAAAGCTACAAACCTTAGCCAAAACTAACACTTATTGAATTTGGTGAACAACTGATGATCTCTAAGAGTCTGTAGGACAATTCTAAGATAATCTGCATGGTCATTCTTAGTACGGGAGTAAACAAGGATATCATCTATGAACACTATAACAAACATATCAAGATACTACTTGAACACACGATTCATGAGGTCCATGAAAGCCGCTGGAGCATTGGTTAGCACAAAAGACATGACTAGAAACTCAAAGTGACCATAACGGGTTCGGAAGGTTGTTTTTAGGATATCACACTCCCTTATTTTAAGTTTATGATAGCCGAATCTAAGGTATATCTTGGAGAAATAACTTGCACTTGCAACTGATCAAATAAGTCATCAATTCTCGAAAAAGGGTACTTATTCTTAGACCTTGTTAAGCTGACGATAGTCAATGCACATCGCAAAGAACCATCTTTCTTTCGCATAAATAGGATGGGTGTGCCCCCAAGAGAGACATTGGGCCTTATGAAACCTTTATCTTAAAGATCTTTGAGTTGTTCTTTCAACTTCTTAAGCTCTGCAGGTGCCATACAGTAGGGAAGAATAGAAATAGTGTCTTTAACTCTAACTAGGTGATAGATGCAACCTTTGGATATTAGCTTTTTGGCTTTGAGATAGGAGATAAAATGACTCTTGGGAGACACTGAACTCCCGGACTACTCAAAAACTGGTTCATCAGGAAACTAAAACTTGACCACATGGGTACGACAGTCTATAGATGCATAACAGGAATGAAACCAATTCACACCCAGAATAAGGTCAAAATCGAGTATGTCCAGCTCTATCAAATTAGCAAGTATGACTCTATGAAGAATAGTGATGAGACACTTTTTATACACTTACTTAGAAACAACTGACTCACCTACTAAAGTAGAAACTAGGAAAGGCTCAGGAATCTTCTCGGGACTCATTTCGAAATTCACAGCTACAAGTGGGTTCACATAAAAGAAACTTGACCCGGGATCCAACAACACATAAACATTAAAGTGAAATACACGGAGCATACCAGTAACAATATTGGGAGAATCCTGCTGCTTCTAGTGGGATAGTAAGGCATAGAATCTATTCTCTAAGAGGAAGTAACATCTCTAAAGGCCCAAAATAATATCCAAAAGGAATAGCATCTCTATAGGCTCAACATCATATCTAAGAGTAAGTAACATCTCTAAAGGCATATCATATCTAAGAGGAATATCATCCCTATAGGCCCAACATCATATCTAGAAGGAATATCATCTCTATAGGTCCAACATCCTATCTAAGAGGAATATCATCTCTATAGGCCCAACATCATATCTAAGAGAAAATGTCATGGACATTAGCCATTAAGCTATAATTAGGGGAAAGTCATCATAATTTACCAAGCCACAAAGTAACTTAGTCTAAAGGATCAATAGTCTCAACCATGCCTAACATCCACAACTAAGTTTACAAGGGATAACACAAGCCTTAGTCTAAGATGGGCCGGAAAAACCCACTTCTAATACTCAATTTCCATATTTAAACAATGTATACCCCAAATTAGGATAACGTATCTTGTTAAACTTCTAGATGTCAAGTAAGCTATAACCAAACCTAAGATAGGAACTTCGTCTAGAAACATGGGCATTTAAATCAACTCCACCTAAATTATTATTTCAAGATCACTACAATATCCTAAATAAGGTTAAATATACTAACCATACTTCTAATGCTAAACGTATATCACAAACCTAGCATTATATCAAATCCATTCTATGAATTAGCTCAATCTAGGGAGAAGGAAATAGGATTTTAAAAGAGTAATAAGCATTTCACCTTACGGGTCAAAACATTAATCTAGTCCTCGAACTTTAATAATCAAGATTTAGTCATTCTACCCATAATAAAACTTAACATTCACCTTTACTGTAATATATAACACGTGTCATCTTACGGTGAAGAATAGACAGATGTCTTCCTCAAAGCCGAACCACAAATCCCAAAAATGTTTACCAAAAACTCACCTTCATTTCACAAGTCCAAAAAGCCATTATACTATCATAATCTTAATCTACTCATTAATATGAAAATAATGATACCCATATTGCAGCATTATGCTTCGGATTCAAAAACAACACCAAAAACACCAAGTGAGTCTCGGTTTTGGAAATCATGTTTCCGAGGCCAACCCATGTAACGCCCGAAGACCTAGTCCCGAGATGTCACACAGTGCTCAAGACTACAAGTAGCCTTAAGCTAACCCTATCTGCCTTCTACTAAATCTGAATCTTATAATAATGGAATATAGATGTAAAATCATAGTAAAATACGGAAAACTGTCAGAGATAACTTATAATAATCTAAATATAATTTCTGAAAACTCAATACTAGAAATCTGAATCAAATCTAGCAGTTTGATAAGCCTCTACTACTATAATCTAGAAAGTCACTAGGACAAACCCCCAACTAACCCAAACTGTCAGAAATAAAATACTGAATCATGTAAACTATAAGCTACAAAATCTGAATGACTAAGTCCCCAAACTATGAGGACTCACCAACTGTCGAATGTGGATGGGGATGCTCGAACTACTTGCGTTGCAGATACTGAGCACCTAAACCTACATTATGAGATAATGTAGCACATAGACGTATATATGGATCAGTACTTTGAGGATGTACAAGTATATAGGGGTAAAATACATAAGTAAAACATCATCTCATCATGATAATTTGTAAAAAAATGCATGCTAAGTGTAAATGACTCACATATGCTGAAATACCTGAAAGAAAGACTAAAATCTATAATCATGAATAACAAATCATACTTTGTAAATCTAGTGAGTCATAACATTTAGTTTTGAAAGCTGTGCTAATTCTCTATCTTTAAATCATACTATCTGAGTGTAGAAAGGACCCACTTTTATATCTGGAATTTCAAAGCTGAAATTTCTAACTATTATCTTTCTGTAAAGAATAATCTAAATAAAATCGTGAGCTTTTACACTTAGTTTTCTAAAATATTTTTTGTTATTCTTTTCTGTTAGGGAGGTTCTTCTAACCGACATAAACTATGTGAGATAATATGGAATCCAACATCTTGTTCCTCTATGGAAAAGCCACACAATGGGGATAAGTGTCATACTCTTGTCAAGGAGTATAACCTGAGATAAGTGATCATATCTATAACTATCACCTATATTGGAATGGGAAATAATCTGAGTCTGTACATACATTGGCTAAGTAGTTCTAGCGAAGATAGGGTACGCTAATCCCATACTTCCCACTCGGTGCTAAATACTACTCCCTTTAAATCTGTAAGCTCATTCTATTGGAAATCCACTTTATAATCTAGTATAATGGTTCATTACGAAACCAAATATGCTTTTATTTTAGTCATTCGGTAAATAAAGTTAATCTGAATTCTGTAATCTATAATAAATCTGTAAAGTAGATTCCAAATCTTATTTGAGGATCGAAAGATCAAAGCTTTACTAAAAATTTGTAATTAATCTGATCATAAGATGCTTAAAGCATCATCTTACTTGAATTATCAACACATAAACTTGGGCTTAATAACACATGCATCAAGTTCATGTAAATACATCATAAAGTTCATGCTTGATAATGAAAATAATGATAATTCATCCCAAAATCTCGAAATTTCTACAATAGGCATGAAAATAGACATACAATTTATCTTCAAAATCTCTCAAAAACACATAATCTTGCATTAGCTATAATGGGCATGAACCCTTACTCAAATCTTAGGTATATTCATTCAAAATCATATGACTTTGCAATTAAAAGCTGGTTTTGGGCACAAGGATGGAAGAAGATCCTTGTTCATAAACCCCACATACTTTAATTGATGATTAGATGAAGAAACTTGAACTTTTGATTCCTATTTAAGTTCTTAAAGATGGATTTTTGATTTTCCTTCTTCAAGAATCCTCAATTTAGAACATTCTTGGAGAAACAATAGAGGAATTTGATTACTTGAAGGAGAAGATTTGGAGATCTAGACCTTGCTTTTGAGAGATAATGGATGAAAATAAGCATAAAATGCTTAGAATTGGCTTAATCTTATGTTTTGGATGGATTGGGGGCTTGGGAATTGAATAAAGAGCCTTTTTTAATTTTTTATCAGAACTGGAAAATCCCAACTTTGCATGCCACCCCGATGCGCCACTATCGCGGTGGCTCACTGGATTCTTAATAATTAGGAACTAAAAAATTACCGCAATATGGAGCTATCATGGTACTCTTTAGAAATTCCATTTAGTCCTTCATCGTGATGTGGTACCATTGCGTTAGCCTACTGGAAATGGACTACTGGGAAATTGGACCTCTCCGCGAAACAAGCTTGTCGTGGAGGTCTACTGGAAATTGACAAATGGGAAATAAGGTTTCTCCATGACGCGTGGCTATTGCAGAGGGCCACTAGAATTTGACGATTGGGAATTTACCCTTCGCCGCGATGCGGTAGTTACTCAAATGTCATACTACCTTACTAAAATTGCCCGAACTTCTTAACCAAGTATCAAATTTAGATAAAATTGGTATCGATTGAAAGCTTATTCAATTTCCCACACAAAAGAGGGTCGAAATCTAGAAAATTCCACATGTAATAAAATTTATTCACCTTTGAAGCTAACCTTGAATATTCTATGAGCGAAGTTAAGTTAGGAAAAGTATGGGTATAACAATATCTCCCCCTTGGGAACATTCATCCTCGAATGTGGAAAATTAAGCTGAGAATATTAAGGAATCTAAGGTTATAAACAATCATGCACAAGTGAAATAACTATATGACACAATCAAAAACATACTGGGATACTGAACTGATTTGTGAGTGCATGATTTTTACATGAAAATAGCTATATGGCTGAATTTGAGACTGGAAAAGAACTGAATGAAGGAAGACTATTACCTTCGGCTAAATCTGAGTTTATGGAGAAGAGATAAAGATACTTGGTACACATGACTTCTTTTGTTTCCCAAGTAGCACCCTTAACGGACTGATTTCACCACAGAATTTTGACCAAGGGAACTTCTTTGTTCCTTAGTCTACGGATCTAATGATTAAGGATCTCTACTGAAACTTTTTCGTAAGAAATGCTATTCTGAATATCTGTATTTTCTAGAGGAACTATAATAGCTGAATAGTCCATACACTTCTTCAACAAGGACACACAGAATACCGGATGAACTGAGGATAAATCTGCGGGTAGCTCAAGTTCGTACATCACCTTCCCAACATGAATCAAAATCCAGAAGGGACCTACATATTGAGGACTAAGCTTTCTTTTTTTTTCAAATCTCTTCACCCCTGGAAAATCTTTAGGAAAACATTAAGAAACTTATTGACTAAACTGTTAGAGTCTTAGACTTAGTATCTTTGACTCAAACTAGATGATAGGTACACCCTTTAGAAATCAACTTTCTGGCTTTAAGATAAGATATGAAATGACTCTTGGGAGACACTGAAGTACCTTTCCACTCAAAGACTAGCTCATCTGGAAACTGAAACTTTACCACTCAGGAGCGACAATCTATGGATGAATAACAGGAATAGATCTAATCCATGCCAATAATAAAATTAAAGTCAACCATATCTAACTCTATTCGATCTTCTAACATTATTTTATGAAGGACAGTGATAGGACATTTTAAATAGATTAGTTTGGCAACAACTAACTCACCTACTGGGATAGAAACCAAGAAGGGCATAGGGATCTTTTTAGGACTTATTTCAAAATTGACTGCAACTAATGGAGTCACATAAGAAAAACTCTAACAACACATAAACATCAATATGAAAGACACAAAGCATACTAGTAATAACACCTGGTGAATCCTCCTACTCCTGACGGGATGGTAAGGTATAAACCAATTCAGGCACTGACCATCATTGGTACTAGATAATGCACCTTGAGGAGGAATTGGGCTACCTAGAGGAGCTGGTGCACTAGTGTCCTGAGTCTGGGGATGAATATCTCTACTTTCCTGCTTAGTATTAGGAAACTCTAATTATATGACCCAACTTACCATAGCCATAACAACCCTTCTGTCCCAACATACACTTACCAGGATGATTCTTCCCATATTTAGCACATGGAGGATAACTGGGCCTTTCACTAACACTATTCTGAGATCTGGACATAAAGGACTTACCCCACTGCTCCTACCTAGCTTTGGGAGTGAGAGCACTAGTTGAAGATGGTGCTGGCATAGGTGAATGATTCTAAAACTGCGAATGATTTCCCCCTATAGACCTAGTCTAGCCATACTTAAACTGCCCAGTTCTAGCCTTCTTATTACTTTTCTCCCTTCTCTTCAACTTTTCTACCTCAATCTTCTAAGCATAAATCAACAATCTAGTAAGATCCATGTATCCAATAAGCATGGCAGTCCTACACTACTTGACTACCAAGATAGACATGCTAGTAACAAACTTACTCATACGTTCCCTAAGATTAGCCATCATATCTAAGGCATACTTAGACATCTGATTGAACTTAAGGCAGTACTTACTCCTTCACTTTCATCAAGCCCTACTTCAGGTTCATAAACTCCTTTATCTTAGATTTTCTCGTTTCACATGAAAATAACCTATCTAGAAAAGTATCTCAAAATACCTGCCAACTCATAGGAGCTACATTACCTCTACCATTTCTCCACATAACTACCCAATCATACGCTATATCCTTCAACCCATAGGATGCCAACTCTACACTCTCCTCCTCAGAAATATACATAATATGGGTGATCTTCTTTACCTCATCTAAATAAAGTTATGAGTCCTCACCTTCCTTCGACCCAAAAAACTTTGGTGGATTCATTCTTACAAAGTCTCTGATTCTGGCTGCTACTAAATCACCATTCTGCTAAAGTAGGAGTGTAGCCTGAGGATTGCCCTAAACATTGGCAATCACAGCTTATTCTAATACTTGAAAGGCAGCCCTAAACTTAGCATGGGATACATTCTAATTTAGAAGATCAGCAGGCTGGGGCGGCTGGTTTCTATTTCTGAGGGCATTGGCTCGACGAGGAGGCATATTTAATTATCATGTAAGAGCATGAGTTAAAAGTAGATAGAGATACTATAAGCATTATAGACCATGAAAGAAAGAGATGAATTTCTAAGAACATCCCATAGTCTCTTGCTCATAAATGTGGCGCGCTTCACACCCATGATCAAGATTCTATGTAACATGGCTTGTCTGACTCGCTAGGACTCCTATAAATCTTAGGATCTAATACCAAGTTTTTAACACCCCAAAACCTAGTATCGAGATACCACACAGTGCTCAAGACTATGAATAGCCTTAAGTTAACCATGTCTGCCTTTAACTAAATCTGAATCTCATAATAATGGAATATAGATATAAAATCATACTAAAATGCAGAAAATTACCTCAGATAGCTAAGAATAATCTGAATATAATGTCTGAAAACTCAATACTAAAAATCTAAATCAAATTTAGCAGTCTGACAAGCCTCTACTACTATTTTCTAAAGAGTTACTGGGACAAACCCCCAGCTAACTCGAACTGTCTAAAAATAAATACTGAATCATGTAAACTAATAAGCTACAAATCTGAATGACTAAGTCTTCGAACTATGAGGACCCACCAATTTTCGGATGCAGATGGGGATACTTGAACTACTCAATCTATTGATACTAAGCACCTAAATCTACATTATGAGATAATGTAGCACATAGACGTATATGTGGATCAGTACTTTGAGGATATACTGAGTATATAGGGGTGAAATGCATAAGTAAAATATCATCTCATCATAATAATTTGTAAAATAATACATACTAAATGTAAATGACTTACATAAGCTGGAATATCTAAAAGAAACTCTGAAATTAGTAATCATGAATAATAAATCATACTTTGTAAATCTAGAGAGTCATAATATTTAGTTGTAAAACTTGTGCTAAAACTCTGTCTTTAAATCATACTATCTAAGTGTAGAAAGGACTCACTTTGATATCTGGAATTTGAAAGATAAAATCTGTAACTATTATCTTTCTGTAAAGCATAATCTAAATAAAATTATGTGAGCTAATATGGAGTCTAACATCTTGTTTTCCTATGGGGAAAGCCTCACAATGGGGAGAGATGTCATACTCTTGCCAAGGAGTATACCCTGAGCTAAGTGATCACATCTGTAACTGTCACTCATATTATAATGGGAAATAATTTGAGTCTACACCTACGTTGGCTATGTAGTTCTATGGAAGATAGGGTAGCAAATCCCACACTTTCCACTCGGTTCTAAATACTACTCCCTTTAAATCTGTATGCTTATTCTGTTGGAAATCTACCTTAAAATCTAATCTAATGGTTCATTACAAAACCAATTATGCTTTTATTTGAGTTATTATGTAAATAAAGCTAATCTGAATTCTATAATCTGCAATAAATATGTAGAGTAGATTCCAAATCTTATCTGAGGGTCAAAAGATCAAAGCTTTACTAAAAATTTGTAATTAATCTGATCATAAGATGCTAAAGCATCATCTTTCTTAAAATAGAAACATATAAACTTGGGCTTAATAACACATTCATCAAGTTCATGTAAAGACGTCATAAATTTTATTTGAGTTCTTGGAGATTAGATGAAGAAACTTAAACTTCTGATTCCTATTTGAGTTCTTGAAGATGGATTCTTGATTTTCTTGCTTTGGGAGTCCTCAATTTAAAGCATTCTTGGAGAAACAATGGAGGAATTTGATTTCTTGGAGAAGCTTTGGAGCTCTCGGGCTTGCTTTGGAGAGAAAATGTATGAAAATAAGCATAAAGTGCTTAGAATTGGCTTAATCTTATGTTTTGGATGGATTGGGGGTTTGGGAATTAACTAAAGAGGCCTTTTTAATTTTTGATCAAAACTGGAAAATCCCAACTTTGCATGCCATCACGACACAGCACTATCGCGGTGGCTCACTAGATTCTTGACAATTAAGAACTGGAAAATTACAGCGATGCAGAGCTATCGTGGTACTCTATAAGAATTCCATTTAGGCCTTCATCGCGATGTGGTACCATCGCATTGGCCTACTGGAAATAAACAACTAGGAAATTGGACCTCTCTGCAATACGTAGCTATCACGGAGGGCCACTGGACTTTAATGATTGGGAATTTACCCTTCACTGTAGCACGGTGGTTGCTCAGATAGCATACTGCCTTACAAAAATTGTCCCAACTTCTTAATCGAGTGTCATATGAAAAGCTTATTCAATTTTCCACACAAAAAAGGGTCTAAACTAGAAATTCCACATGTAATAAAAGTTATTCACCTTTGAAGATAACCTTAAACATTTTAGGAGAAAAGTTAAGCTAGGATAAGTATGGGGTATTACTACCCAACATTCATACATAATCAGAGAATCATAACCATCAATAAATAGGTGAAAAATAAGCTAATTTGGGGCTAAAATTAGGCCCTCATACTATTTAGATATTTGGGTCAAGAACCAAGAAATTCATCAAGTAAATGATGAAATATTACCTTAGATCCAAAGATATTCGCAATAAAAGATGCTATTTAAGCTCCCAAGTCACTCCAAGGACTCAATTTGAAGTCTTCACACCCTTTTAAGGGTTTTACCTCTTAAGGTTGAGTAAAAAATTACCAAAATATGGCCTAAAGAGCCCTTTTTATACCTATACCAGGTACAGAGGTGTTGCTATCACAGTCCAAGGTATGTTATTACAATACTATAACACCCCGCATTTTTGAACTAGACTTTAAAGTGGCATTCTTACGAGTGTAAACTCTAATCCATGAATTGTTTTTGAATATATGTGTCATGATCTTTATCCTAGTGTGTGAAGTGATTTTGAGGTGAAAAATGTTCATGAGAATCACTTAGAACAAAGTTGAGCTAAGAGCATTTAATTCATAAAAAATTTAGTATTCGATTCTGCAAGGGTCTACTTTGAATGTATATAAATTTTTATATACGTAGATTTTTGCATCTCAAGAACCACCAAATTATAAATAATTGAGTAAACTTTCCAATGATACCGACTTTGCCTTAATCTGATACCCGAGCAAAAAGTTATAGACATTTTTTGTGAGAGGGGCAGTGAGAACGCGCGATATGCCTGCGGCACGCGCTCCATCGCCCGCCCCTATTTTACAGCTTTTGGTTACATATTTTTAAGGGCAAATGGGTCACTATCCCCCACCCAAATTCATCCATAACACATAATTAAATCCCCAAATAAGCATTAATTACCCCTTTATTCATAATTTCTCTCCAACAAAGCCTTCCTCTCTAAGAACAAACCCTAACCTCCTCCCAAGAACTTTAACTTCAAGTTACATTCTCTTCAAGATAAATAATAATTTAAGTTCTCTAGTCTAATAATTTTAAGAAAATTTTTCAAGATCATCTCCAAGGCTTTCAAAGTTAAGCTTTCTCCATCAAATCAAGCCTATTAAGGTGTGGGGTTATGAACAAAGGTATCCTTTCACCCTTGTGACCAAATTGCATGATTTTTAGATTTAACTTATTTTTTTCAAAGTAGGGTTCGTACCCAAGTTTCTATATTCTTGAAGTATGTGATTATCATGAGATTCAAAGCTTTAAGTATGTCAAGAAGTTCTTATGCTTATGTTTAAACTTATAAGATTCACATTATGGATGAGATTGCACACTACATTGACTTGATATTGTTGGAGTATTTAAAGATTTATATTGAGCATGAAGTTTTGTTGTGAATTTTCATAAGTTTAAAGCATAAATTTTAAGCCTTGAGTCTAAGTGTTGAGATTTCAAGAAGATTATGTTCTTAAGTTTTCCTTGATGAGTTTATATCAAGATTTAAAACAAGAATTGATATTTTGATCCTAAGATAAGATTGGAATCTATATTTGTTCATCTTAATTATGATTTAAAGAAATAAAAGCATAACTATTTTTCATTATATAAACCCTTATGCTATTTTAAGGTGAATTTCCTAAAGAATAAGCACATAAGTAATAAGGGAGTAGTATTTAGCACCGATTTGGGTATGATTCCAAGGTCGCATGCCCCATAACTATGAGCCATCATAGGTTTAAAATCCCAATACAGGTTAAGTATAGTGGTCACTTGAGTTAAGGTTCTATTCTGATGGCAAGAGTAGGACAGCTCTCCCCAACGTGGGTAAAACATTGGACTCCATGATAGCCCACATGGTTTATGTCGGTTAGAAGAAAATCTCTAAGAAATAATAAAAGTAAAACTTTTACAAACAAAGTGTTATGGCTCACAAAGATTGTCTTTATGCTTTGTTACTAATGTTTATTATTTCGCAGCTCTTATTTACTTAAGCCAAGGTGTCATTTACACTTAGCCTACATTCTTGAGAAGTTTATATGAGAATTGAGTTATTGTTTTACTTATGCATTCACCCCCACATGCTCAGTACATTCTAAAAGTACTGATCTACATATACGTTTATGTGCTACATTATCTTATAATATAGGTTCTGGTGCTCAGCTCCAACAGCATGATTGACTGCGAGTATCTCCACCTACATCTCAATGTTTGGTGAGTCCTCATGTAAGATCCCTCAAATTTCCCTTGTAGTTTGAACCTTGAGCGTGTTAAGTGAAATGTAATTTTGGACCTAAAAGATTGAGAAGAAACTTCCCAAGTGATTAGTGTTTCAATCTTGTTGAATTTTCCTGAAAATGACTTCCTATAGTGTAGAGAATTAAAATAGATTTCCAAAGATACCAATTTCATCCAAATCCGACATCGAGGTGGGAAATTATGGTCATTTTATCGAGAGTTTTTGGAACCGCCCAGGTGCGACAGATAGGTTGACGGACCTTCGAGTGTGCGACGGACTGTTTCCTGGACCATCACAACCAAGGAAATAACTCGCTTTTTTGGCACAAGTGCGACGGCCAGGATGACAGACCGTTAAGACTGCGATGGACTGTTGCTGAGACCGTCGCCACTGAGGTAGTGTGGCCTCATTCTGGCCAACGTGCGATGGATGATCCAACAAACCATTGAGTTTTTGATGGACCATCACAGAGACCATCACATCGAGGTAGTGTGTTCTTTTTCTGATCGACATGCAACGGATGATCTAACAGACCATCGCAATCCTAGTTCAGTATTTTTTAGTTATTTTTAAAAGGGACTCTTCGGTCTTTCCACTCTTTTATCAACCTGATATATTCCAAACGAAGAAAATGACTTCATTCATTATCCAAAACACAAGAGAGCTAGGGTTTCTTCCTCAAGATCAAATCTAAAAGCCTTCTCCAAGAAATCCAAGGACTCACCATAGATTCTACAAATTTAGTTGAGATTTAAGATCCCCAAGTTCAAGGGTTGCAAGAACCCTCTCTCAAGAGTAATACGAAGAGTTTGAAGCAAGCTTGTTCATTCAATTTCATAATCTAAGGTATGTGGGGTTTTGAACAAGGGTAATCCTTTCACCCTTGTGCCTAAAAGCTTATTTAAACTATAATTTTCTGCAATCTATGAGATTTTACATCATATTGAATTAGGTTTTTTAACCCATTTTTATTGATTGCAATATCTTGATGTTTTTCATGAATTAAAAGTCAAATAGCATGATTTTGCATGCTTTCTTAAGAAATTGAAACAGGGTTTATACCCTATGTTGTTACTCCTTGAGAATTTAAGAGTTTCAATATTCTAGAAATTGAAGTATATGAGTATGTTGATATTTTGAGACAAATTGTTGTAACTTCCAGATTTCTACATGAATTACGAATCTATATGCTATCTATTATGCATTATGATGAGTTATAACTTGAGATTGAATTATGGGTCATTAAGACCTACTTGAGACTTGCATTTTTATGAACTATTGTTCTATAAACACCCATGATTTGAGTATTTTAATATTAATGTGAAATGTTTTCACCTAATGGTTATAGAGTTATGAAATCCACTCTACCACATGAGATTACAGATTTGATTGTTGGGTTCTTATAAACCATGAGATTATTTTGAAAGTGGATTTCCATGAGATGAGTGAGATAAACTAAAGAGAGTAGTATTTAGCACCGATTTGGGTAAGCTACCATGATTTCTTAGTCCAAAACTACGTGCCATTGTAGGTTTGAGATTTTGGGCCTAAGACCGAGATAATTGGTCCCAAGGCTGAGATAAGTGATCACTGAGTCAACATTATACTCCTTGGAAAGAGTATGATGCCTCTCCCCAAGGTGAAATTTCTTCCTTAAGAGGACAAGACATTGGACTCCATGTAGCTCGCATGGTTTATGCCGGTTAAGAGAACCTCCCTAAACTAAAGTATTTTCCATTGAGATAGAATAGTTTCCCTAAAGCTTTGAGATGAGATATTTTCTAAAGTGAACGAATTGCTTTTGAGTATTTTCCAAAGAAGGAATTAGTTTTCTCTACTAATAAGAGTTCATCATCAATTTTTAAACCAAAGTCATATGATTCTGATTTCCAGGTGTTAGAGTTCAAAAATGTTATAAGTTCTTGAGCAATAAAGAAGTTTTACTCTCCATGAGATATATGAATGAATTGAAAGTATTGTTTAAATCTTCCTTCATCCTATGAGTAATGAGAATAAGATCAGAGCACAGATTTTTAAGCCAAAGTATAATGACTCATGCGATTTGTGTTACATGCTTCATTCTACATGATTTATGAGCTTTACATTTTAGACTTATTCAAGCCATGTGAGTCATTTCTATTTGCATGCATGATTTGATTAAAGAGTATTGATATTGTTTTATGTAAATGCATACACCCTCATATACTCAGTACATTCCCAAGTGTTGATCCACATATACGTCTATGTGCTACATTGTCTTATAATATAGGTTCAGGTGCTCAGCCCCACCCTCATCAATAATTCTCGAGTACCTTCATCTACATTTCTACAGTAGTGAGTGCTCATGGTTCGAGGACCGATCTTCAGACATTTCAGTATTCAAGTGTTTATGTTATTACTTTCAATTCATTTTGAGTCAGTTGGGGGCCTGTCCTAATGGCTCTCGAGTTTATGGAGTAGTAGAGGCTTTGTCAGACTAATTATCAGACTAAAGTTGTATTGAGATTTCAAGTATTGTGGTAGTTTGGACCTGGTATTACCTTTGTATTTCCTTTCATTTGATATGATAGTGTCAGTGTTTTATATATTCCTTCTTGAATGAGTTATTATTAGAAGTAATAGGCTCAGATGGTTAGCTTAGGGCTACTTGTATCCCTAAGCACTGTGTGACGTCCCGGGAGGTGATTTTGGGTCGTTACACCTCACAGTTTGACGAACCATTTTATCAAACATTATTATTGATGAATTATTTTAGTCATTTGATTTCTATTTAGTTTGAGTCTGCTGGGGCTTGTCTCAGTGGATCTCTAGTTAGAAGTAGAGGCTTGTCCGACTGTTTCCTGTTTTAGATTCAAGTTTTTTATTTTCATGATTTCCAAGTTTAAGACTTTTAGTGAAGACATTAATTTAGTTATTTCAAGATTTTGCATGTCAAGTTTATCTTTATTATGAGTTTCAGTGTTGTTAGAGGGTTTAAAGGGTTAGGTTGGGACTACTCGTAGTCTTGAGCACCGAGTGACGTCCAGGGTGTATTTCCGGAGTGTTACAAATACCTGGTCCCAGAAGGGGATATTTCAAACACAATACTCCTTGGGAAATCACAATAGTACGGTCACAATAGCCTTTGTGCATTCGCACATGTATCAGCAAACCAGCTGAATTTTCTAAGTTTCCGCTAAGGTCTGAGCATTTATTTAGAATTTGATTTATGCAAATGAACTATGTAACCACACTAAATTTGATGTTTGGGATGCGATGAAGAACTCTAATTTTCCATCCGATTTTTTTCTACCAAATGTGGTCCCACACCTATATTATTGATTTTTTAACTTTCTAATCAATAGGTTGAAATAAGTTCGGGTGCATTGAGATCCATACCAAATGTCTACCTAGCCTAAAATAGATATTCTGGAGCTACTTGCACAATCAAAATTTGTATCCGAGATTGTTTCACTAAAGTTTTCACTTAGTGGCCATTTTGAATCAATGAAGACTTCTAAATAGGGAATTGGCTCTAAAAACTAAATGAACTGCTCGATAACCAAACTGTCAGTTCCAGTAAGTCATAAATGACTTGAGGAAACTATGGGAAATCCCTAATAGTGAAAATAAGTATAAATATGAAAAATAAGTTGAAGGATCATTACGAATTGCCTCATATTGATAATAACCCTAATTGTCCATAATTGTTACTGTTACTATTACTTTCACAAAATTCCCTTTTACTTTCTACAATTTTCAATTACATCAGGAAGCTCGTGATAGATTTCCAACCTATTAGTTGTGGGATCGATCCCAACCTTGTTGGATTCTACATTAACAAGCGATCGTTTTATACTTTCTTGAAGGTGTAATTTGGGCGACATCAGGAACTGCAATCGCGAGGTACTATTCATTTGGACAATGTATATTTTCCATTTCTCAACTTTTCACCATTTTTGGGTCTTGGGATCTTGTGGTTAGCGATTTTAAAGAAGACTTTTCAACAAAAGTGATTGGGTAAGGTTTTAAATATGATTTCTATCATTATTAATTGATTTTATCTCAAAATTATTTTTAAAATCTAGATTTTAAATTTGAATTTTCGGGGTTTATCCAATAACTGAGAAAATATTTATTTTCCATTTCATCCTTCATTTTAAACTTTTTTTTCAATGGGTTTTTATAGTTAGAATCCTTAAGGTGTGAAAACATGATTCTTTGATAAAATTTTAATTCTACCTTTTTATTTTAGAATTAATTTTCAAACTATTTTTTTATCCAAAATGAAAGTAGTCACTACGGATATTGTTGGACTCTTTTTGAATTCTAAATTATCTTTGTAAAATAAATTAACCAATAACCCACCAAGCAACGTTACATTGCAAGGTAGTAGCCAGTTCAAGAAAGTGAAACAAAGACATGAAACTTTAGATTGTAATACCCTATACTCTTCTTAGCTTAAATTCGTCCTTAGAATGTTAAGGGATAGCTTCCAAACTAGAGAATATTTAATTCGTGTGGAATTATTTAGATTTAGACTTTTTATTATGTGATAAATTGAATAAGCTTTACATCGATACTAAATTCGCCAAATTTTGACACTCGGTGAAGGAGTTAAGATGTTTTTAAGTTGACAGTGTGTCACCTGGGCAGTCACTGCATCGCGGAGATGGTTAAATTCATAATTTTCATTTTCTAGTGGACCTCCGTAATATTGGCGCATCGCGGAGAGGTCCATTTTTGCATTTGTTAAATTCCAGTAGTCCAACGTTATAGTGGCACGTCACGCCAAAGGACAAAATGGCATTCCTATAAGGCACCGCGATGGTGGCGCATCGCGTTGAGGTTTCAGGTCCCAATTGTCAAAATCCAGTGGGACAACACGATAGCTTTGCCTCGTGGAGGCCCCCAATTTTCCAATCATCAAATTCCAGTGAGCCACCACGATAGTGGTGCGTCACGGTGGCCCATTAAATCAGAATCTCAGTGTCGTTTTTTCAGCTTCGTTTAGGAGTTCAAAGAGGGTATTTTGGACTTTTTCCAAGCTCCCAATCTGTCCAAAACACAAGATTTTTCATACTCAAAGCACTTGGTTCTCATTATTCATTATTATCTTCAAAAGAAAAACCCTAAAGCACCAAAGCTCCTTCTCCAAGAAATCTAAATTCTCCATAGATTCTCCAAGAAAGCTTAAAATTAAGGATTCCCAACACAAGGTAATCAAGAACCCATCATCAAGAACTCAATAGAAATCCAAAATTCAAGGTTTCTTCATCTAATCATCCAACAAGGTATGTGGAGTTTATGAACAAGGATCTTCTTTCATCCTTGTGCCCAAAACTTATTTAAATTTCAAAGTTATATGATTTTATATGACTCCCCAAGAATTTGAAATTAAGGTTCATACCCAATGTTGCCATTTACAAGATTATGAGATTTCAAGTGAATTATGGGTTGAATTACTTGTTTATTTTCATATTTTCATGCTTATTGCCGTAATTTTTAGATTTTGAGATGAATTATCGTTGTTTTCATTATCAAGCATGATTATTATGATATTTTGACATGAGTTGATACATGGGTTTTAAGCCTTAAGTTTATATGTTGAGATTTTGAGAAAAATGATGCTTTAAGCATCTTACGAGCTGATTATATCATATTTATAATAAAGTTTTGATCTTGAGATTAGTTTTAGTATCCACTTTACAAATTTATTACAGATTTTAGAAAGCAAAATAGCTTCATTTATAGATTAATTCAGATAAATGCATAACTGGTTTCATAATAAACCCTTATGCGAGTTTTAAAGTGAATTTCTAATGAGATAAGCGCAGCGAATTAGAGGGAGTAGTATTTAGCACCGAGTTGGATTGAGATTAAGTGCCCATAGTGGGTAGAGTTGTGGTCACTTAAGCTGAGGTTATACTCCCTGGAAAGAGTATGACACATCTCTCCAACATGAGGTTTCTTCCTTAGGAGAACAAGACATTAGACTCTATGTAGCTTGCATGGTTTATGTTGGTTAAGAGAACATCCCTTGCAGAACAGTTTTTTCCTAAAAGTTTAAAAGCCTAACAGCAATGATTTTAAGATAAAGTATTCTCCTTAATAGTAAAAGAAGAACAGAAAAGCTTTTAGAAAACTAAGTGTAAAGTCTCACAAGTTTTACTCAGATTATACCTTACGGAAAAGATAATAGCTACAGATTTTAGCTTTTAGATTCAGTAGTGAGTCCTTCTACACTTAGATAGAATGATTTAAAGGGAGAATACAAGTATAACTTTTAGAACTAAATGTTATGGATCAGGAGATTTATAAAGTATGTTTTGCTTCTTATTGCTACATATTTCAGTATTTCAGATATTCCAGCTTATGTGAGTCATTTACATTTAGCATGCATTATTTTATAAATGATGATTATGAGATGATGTTTTACTTATGCATATCACCCCCATATGATCAGTACATCCTCAAAGTACTGATCCATATATACCTCTATGTGCTATATTGTCTCATAATGTAGATTCAGGTGCTCAGTGTCAACAGCGTAAGTAGTTCGAGCATCTCCATCTACATTCGATAGTTGGTGAGTCCTCATAGTTTGGCGACTTATTTATTCAGATTTTGCAGTTTATCAATTTATGAGATTTAGCACTTCCTTTCAGACAGTTCGGGTTAGCTGGGGGTTTGTCCCAGTGACTCTCTAGTATTAGTAGTAAAGGCTTGTCAGACTACTATTTTTTATGTAGATTATTCAGTTTTGATGTTTCAGATATTATGTTCAAATTAGTATCAAATATTATAGACAGTTTCCGCATTCAGTATGACTTTTATGTCTATATTTCTATTATTATAAGATTTAGGCTCAATCGTATACAAACAGGGTTAGCTTAAGGCTACTCGTAGTCTTAAGCACCGTGTGATATCTTGGGATCAAATTTTGGGGCGTCAGAACTATTCTCTTTCAACATAAAGATAATTGACGAAGGTGGTGCTTTGAACATTTTCATTGAGTTCAAAAAGATAAACATCTACCCGATAATATCAACAATCCTTTTATGCAGATACCCACTCAGGGAAACTCATGTTTATCTTATAATTTCTTGTTTGGTTAGTTTTGTCTGATCCAGATCTAGAGTTAATTTGAACTACCGTTGTTTATCACATTGTTGGTTAAATGTAATTTCTCATTTTGACATAAATTAATAAATAAACAATAATTTTATTTAATTAAAAATCTATATTTAAAGAATTAAAATCGATCAACATTAAATAAATAATATTTAATATGTATACATAATATAAAGTTTAGCAATTGGAGTGTTGCTCAGCCAATATAGATAATAAAATAAAGATTATTTATTGCACCAGAAAGAAATTACATCAACGTCATGAGCAAAGAACAGAGGTAAAACATATAAAAATTTACCACCCCAAGAAAAAACAAGACAACACTTAAAAAAAGAAAATATAATTCCAAAAGATTTGGAATTAAATTTATTATATTTGTTACACGAAGTAGTTGTTCTTGAGTGTCACTAGGAACCTTTTTCCTTGTCCAATGTCATTTTCAGACAAAAATTTGAGAAAATCTTTGAAGCTACTTTCTTTATAACTCTTTTGGTGCTCGTCATCCACTAGTTCTTTAGCTGTGTTAATTTTCTCATCCATACCTAAACTATGAAAGATAGCAATGGAAACTCTCATCTTCTCAAAGTTAAGTGTAGGTCTATGTACAATACTTTAATACAAACCATTACATAGTACTTCTAAATGGTCACCCACATAGACTTGAAGGGTACCTTTAAGGTTTGGGACTGCCTTCCGTTGTTCATATTTAGTGTCCAAGAAGAACAATTGTTAGAATACAATAATCTGAATATGGTGGCAATTGGCAGTCCTAGTGCAAGGGTTGGTTGATGACATTGAAGGTAAGAATTCACTTCTATCACATTCACCCCTTCTTCTCATTTTTTGCTTTAGATATGTTGGACCAAATGCTAGACTTTCAGTGATGAGATCAATGATGTTCATGGCCAATCTTTGTTTTCCTCTGCATATTTTCCCATCTTCTCCCTGAAATTCATTTTTCAAAGTAAAGATTGTATTCGTGACAACAAATACAAGTGAAATTTAATAAGTTGTTTATATATTCGCACGGCTGAAGAATTAATGAAAAATAAGTTCTACAGTAGCAAAATTTGTTATTAATCTTATAATAGCAATGAATTGATGATAGATTATCAATTACAAAAATAGCTATCTAGCAACTTAGTGATGAAATTTATAGTTAATTTCAAGTACTTTTATGTGTTGTCAGACTACAATATCAGACCTGCTATGATAAGATATTCTTGTAGGCACTCAAATAAACTCGATGGTGTAAACTCATTCAACAAACTAAAAAGTATTTTCCTACAAGAACTTTTTCTGGATTAACATTTTTACATGTCATACTAAACATACGAAATATGTGAACATTTACATGACCAGGTCCTCAAAATAATATCTTTTACCTATAATCCACTGAGTTTTCAGGCCACTGTTTAATCCAATCGTTCAAAGGAGTTGTGTAGTATTTGAGGAAGACCCTCCAGAATTGAACCTTGTCTTCACCATCTTTCAAGATTATTTTTATTGGATAAGATTGAACATGTCATTTGACATAAATTTTTCTCAATCTTTGGTAGGCAGGTCAAAGAAACCAAAGGAAGCTGAAAGTGCTTTATCTAATATTTCCTGGGATATTATGTGGTTGATAACCTTCAAATGATGAAACAAAATGATGATATTATAATTTATAAGTGGAAAATTTGGATCAAATAATATTGAATATAAGTTATCATTGTCTTCTCTAACTAAATTAAAAATAGCGGCAGATTCAGATTTTAATTTTGTGGATTTGAATATTACTTAAAAAAGACCAGTTTATTAAGCTCTTGAGAAATTATTTATAGTTATTCAGAGAAATTTGTGACGCATATATAGAATCTGGACTAAAACAAATGAATTGTGGTAAATTCATCGCTAGAACTCTGGTTTCGCTTCTTCATGTTGTTGTATATATATTCAAATGTTTAGGTACTGTAATTGAAAATCTTTGTAGCTTAATTGGTTGGCTTTTTAAACTTCAAACTTATTAATGGTGGTACGATATTCCTACACCTTATTTATATTATTTATTATATATATCCCCCTTCCCATTTGCTCGTTGTTTCCCCCTTATGTACAATTAAATAAAATTTCGAAGAGGTACCTCTTTTGTTGTAATTTATGTAACCTTTTCTACTTGTCGAGAATCAATTTGACTAAACTTTAAAGCCAAATTAAATTAGATTAAATTAATATTTTAAAATTAAGTTTTGATAAGTAACAACTATTAGAAAAGTACAATAAAGTTGTAATTCTTCTTACTATCAATATAATGAGAACAAATATTTTAAATTATACACTAACTTATATAATTTGTATCTCAAGAAAGATTCCAACATTATTGACCAATTTAGGCATATATGCAGAAATCTTTTTTCATTATCATAGCGGATCATCCAAAAAAAAAAACTTTATATCGAATAAAGTATATACTTCAACTTTGTTCTGCTTGAACTTTAACTCCAAAACAAAAGTAATGTCACGTAATTAAACTGGGACAGAGCTTTATTTTCTTTTCTAAAGTAGCTCAAAATCAAGATGACACCAATTTTAAGTTTTTATACATATACTCCATAACATTAATGTATTTTAACAAATTATTATATCTACACTTTCAGTGTGCACAAGTTGAATTCCTTAAGTAAAAGAACCTGAAAGCAACCAATGCGGCGGCAATCCTTTGCAATATCTTGGATGGTTATTCATATTGTTCCAAACCCGAAATCATTCTTCATCCTGGCCAAATCCACCACGGGGACTCTTGCAACCTCTGGATTCAAATTAACCCTCTGTGCAGATGGCACGATATAACACTTGGAAATATGCAACATCCCCTTCTCTTGAGGAGTTTTCCCTATAGGAAATGAGTTAGAGCCTTGATTTTCTTTGTTCATCTTTAAGAACAGGAAGCAAAGTGGGATTGAAAGTTGGAAACTGAAAAGGAAAACAGAATGGATTAGCAAATTATGAGGACAAACAATAATAGTTAGTTAGCTATTTATATTATTTGATGGATAGAGGTCATGCATCAAGTCAAATTCTACGTACGAGGACAAGTAGTACCTTTTTGTGTTGGAAACAAAATGTATCCATCTAGCCAAGAGTACTTAGTACCCTTGGCGTGTGATGTTGACCAAGTTGCAAATGTTAATGCATGTTCCGAGTATTATGCTAATTTGGATAGGGGGTCTTGTCCAAGTTCTTCATTCGCAACAAGGCAACATCACCTTTTATGGTGTTCAATGTAATTACAAAAAAGGTTGCTATTTGTAAGAGCCCTGATCATTATAATATCATACGTGTTGCCATACTCAAGACTTTGAACTTGGCAACTGACCCTGTGGATGTAGAAGAAAATGATTAGTGGAATCCTTTAATACAGAAGAAGACAAAGTTCAGTTTTTTTAGTAACCGTATCTGCCTCGTGTAATTAACAGCATCGTCCGGTACTTAGTGGCAACGGGAAAATGGTTACTCTAAATCAAGTTCTACTCTTCCATTAGGCCAAATAGGCAACTGTCTAAGGCTTATTATAATGGGAGTCCCATATTTTTAGAAAAAAAGAACGAAGTGTGCATACTCGATTCTTTTCAAATGTCTATATTGTTTATAGAATAATGTTGACCGTTTTGCTACAATTAACTCAGCCAAAAGAAGTTTTTAAAATTAATAGTCTTACTTAAGTTCAATAATGTCTCAACAGAGATTTAATGGATTAGCTATATTATCAATTGAAAAAGAATTATTAGAAAATATTTATTATAAAAAAAATTATTAGTACTTTTACATCTCAAAAAGCTAGAAAAATAAATTTTAAAAAAATGAGTTAAAGCCTGTCACAAATCAAAATTGGAGTTCGTGATGACATCTATTGCACCCGCTAATAGGTAAGTCAACCCAATACACAAACAACAATCACGGAATAGATACATGAAAGAAATTATAGTA